>CM038670.1:685999903-686599903 GCA_021605145.1 Aegilops bicornis | reverse complement strand
TGGCGACATCGACCAACCCGTCGTTCACAAAGTGCAGGAGAGTGCACAGAACGTCGGCGGCGCCCTGCGAAAACATGTAGGGCATCAGGGATGCCCAATCAAAGGCAAGGAGATGAAGTCATCGGCCGAGAGGCTTAATTAGTTACCGTGATGGCTTCGAGCTCGGCTAATGTCGAGGCACCGCCAACGGCGGGCGTGCAACTGACGGAGGGGCCACTTGCTGGCGAGGTGCCGTCCGGTGTACACCCGGGTGCATTAAGCTCCAATGCCCGTGCCGGCGCCGGAGACACGAATACCGCCTCCGCCGGAGACACCAATGGCGCTGCCTGCGCGTTGTGCGAGTTGCTGGCCGTGAAGCTGGGAACCGGGGGCGGCCCCTGTTGGCCACCCGCAATCCACGCCGTCAGCCCTTGAATCAAGGTAGGCACCATGGCGGTGAGCGTCGTTCCCAGTTTTTGTTGCCCTTGCTCTTGGACAATCTCCGGAATCCACGCCACTTGTGCCTTGAGTTCTTGAACCTCGTGCGACTGGCTTTCCGAGCTGGTCTTTCTCTCCTTTCGCCCACCAGCGTTATAGTATGACGACCATTTTGTGGACAAGCCTTTGCCGACCACATGACCGGTGACGACGGCTTCGAGCTTATCCTTGTTTTTCATTATGTTCAACGCCCTATTTAGAGTGCTGTCCCAAGGGGTGCTCTGAGCCGACTCCAGCCATCTGCTTTGGGTCACCTGCGGAAGGAATGTGAACCATTTAGAAATTTGGCTTCATTAATTAGAATGCAACCATATGGAGCTAATTACGCGGGGGTGTATTCCTTACCAGAACAAGCTCAAGCGCCCTGGTCTTCGGATCCGTGGTAAGCTCCTTTGTTACCGGGTCCTTGTTGTACCGGGCCTGACATAGTTCCTGGTCTGCTTGTCACGGTATTTCTCGAAGCGGGGCGATAGGCCTTGCTTGGCACGCTCCGTGTCCTCCTTGTCCCATATAGGCTCCGCCACTTTGTAACCGCCGGGACCGAGTTTGTGTTCCCCTAAGTTCAACTCCCGCATTAGTTTCCCCCACTAAATTGATTTGGAGGTTGCGCTGCTCTCGCACTTGATCTTGAACTCCTTGTAGTCATCTTTGCTGATCGAAGGATTTTTCGCCTTGATCTTCTCATAACTATCACCTTTGCCAATCATTCTCTTCACCGCGCTTCTCCGGGTAGACAGGGCCGTGCTCATCCTCGTGAGGGCGGCACTGTTCACTTTATTCCCTGAGAGGCGCGTGTTTTTATAGTCAGCGGGGAACTTGTATCGTTCGTGCAGCTTCGTGAAGAGGAGGCTGCGCAAATTCCCTCGGTCCTTATGCCTTAGGTTCTCGGTGTTGATCGAGACGGTGCTCCGGAGAATGCACCCAAACTGAACCAAGTACCCCTTGACTATTTCTTTGGGCGCCATTGGATGCCCGTCGAAGTTCACTTCAGTAAATTCCTCCTTGACGGTGCCGAGCACGTTCGGGCGCCGGTCCTTCGGTTGCCTCTTCGGTTGGCTGCCATCTGTGCGTGCGCCGCCATCATCAGTGGTGGCATCCTCGGCGGCACCATCAGTGGTGTCATCCCCAACGCCACTAGGGTTTGTGTAGCCAGGATCAGTGTCTTCCGTGGCATCCTCATAGTGGTGAGGTTCTTCCTCCATCTCTTGGGACAGCTCCCAGAATTGCTTGCCGCCCAAACCGCCAACCTCATCGTTGTGGGCCATGTTTCTCTCTAAATAGGAAAAAATTTGGGTCAAAAAGTTGGTTATTGTAAAGGAAGGAACAAGATCATGGTCTCATCATTTAGGGTTTGTCGACACCGAGGCATCCTAAAAGCTAAGCTTTTATCATTTAGGGTTTGTCGATGCCGAGGCACCCTAAAGGCCTAAGCGTACATCATTTAGGTTCTTATCGACACCGAGGCACCCTAAAAGCCAACGTTTTATCATTTAGGGTTTGTCGACGCTGAGGCACCCTAAATGCTAAGTTAAGTTTTCATCATTTAGGGTTTATCGATGCCGAGGCACCCTAGGTTGATAGATATATATGGGTATCTTCTAATAATATACCCTATCAAGAAAAGGGAAGGAGAATTCTAAGTTGGGCCTAATCACTTGGCTCTATTGCCACCTATGGTTTAATGCAGCAAGAATGGCGGGCGATTGATCCTACTTAATTAAGTACTAAGATACCCGGCCCATGCATTAGTATAAGTACCCCATATGTCCTATTTTTAGCAAAGTCATGCTAAAATTCACGGAAAATTTTATCATGACCTTTGCTGAAAATAGGACATATGGAGTACCCGAATTTGCCGGAACGGAAGTTAATCGACATTCCGGCAAACTCAAGGGCCTCTCGGGGTACCTACAAAATCATTATCCCTGCGTAATGAAGTAGCCAATGGGTCATTTCAGAAGATCACAAGTAGCATCATCACAAGTACAACATCATCACAAGTACAGAAGCAGCAACAGTGAATACATGCATAACAACAGCAGCATCAGGTTTATTCTTCTTCTTCGTAAACATTAATTGGTGTGGGTGACTCTATCTGCCCTCTAATGACTCACTCAACTTAACAGGACAACCCACAAGCATTGTTTTGATTCCAACATCTGCTGTAAAATACATCCAGCAAAGCACTACTAGGGAAAAGGCTAGCAGCAGCGCAGGGTTTAGGTGTATCAGTAGCGCGGGGAGTGGCGCTACTAATAAGGCGCTACAGCTAACACATAGCAGTAGCACGTGCTCTCACCAGCGCCATCTTGCTACACAAGTGTAGTAGCAGCGGCGCTTAGTGGAAGCTTCACATCGCTAGTAGCTCTAGCGCGCTTTGCTGGACGCGCTATCGCTATCGCGGTGCTGCTGCTAACTTTTATACACTCGCCATCGCTAATTTTAGTAGTTTTTGTTTTTTCAGCATATTTGTTTTGTATTTGAACAGGCTTTATAGAAGAATCGTTAGCACATACAAATGTCATCATGATACACATACAAATGCTGCGAGACCACAAATGTAATCATAGCATATACATACAAATAGTCTCATCATAATCATCATCCAACACAAAGTGGTATCTT
This sequence comes from Aegilops bicornis, assembly GCA_021605145.1. Classification (NCBI taxonomy): domain Eukaryota; kingdom Viridiplantae; phylum Streptophyta; class Magnoliopsida; order Poales; family Poaceae; genus Aegilops; species Aegilops bicornis. Next base: position 686,596,801 of record CM038670.1, on the reverse strand, counting down.
GTCATCATCTCGAAAATAGCGATACATGCAAGTCTCGAATACTTGCAACTACAACAACGTCATCCATCTAAACAAAGGTATACGCAAGAAGAGCTATCACTATGAGTGACACGGAACTATGCAGTACATGAGGTGGCGGTTACGAGTCCTCTCTCGCGCTAGCGTGAACCTCAAGTAACTAGCTTCTCCTTCTTGTCTGCTTTTGAAGCCTTTATGGCTGGCGCCCGTGAACCCATTCACTTCCGCCTGACACTCATGCCACTCGTTGTACACCCTCGGAACCTTCCCTTTGTACACGACATAGCAATTCCATCTCGCCATCAAGAAACTAGGTACCTGTTAGAGATGCATGTTCATGAAGAGGATGTACAATCATATATATGCAACAAAATATACTAGAGCAACACCGAAAAAGAAAGAGTTAGCAACTAGATGCAACATACAGTACGCAAATTAATTAACTAGAGGTACGCAGGTCATCATCGCAAACTAACAAAGTAGCGTTACGCAAGTTCGGCGAGGACCGTGGACATCACAAAGTTTCATCGCTACAAAAAGTATACAAGTTCAACCGACACATATCATCATCATCATCGGCATCATAAATCACTAGAAGTTCCATCCTTCCATATCATCAAGGATGGACCCTATCTTCTTGAACATCGTGAGGTCTAGACGTTGCATGCCTATGCGAGTTCGGACGTCAGCTCGCGATATAGCAGGGCCGTGGTGGAACATCCCCTTCTCATCAACGACTTCTTTCATGATGATCGTCGCAATGTCGCTTTGGATGCGAAAGAAGTCATCTCTAAGTTTATAATCCGCTTCGCCATGAGATTCTAGCCACTTGTGGATATGATCATCATTTCTGCTTCTCATGCGAAGCTTTTGGTGATCCGTGTTGAACTGAATCATGAGATGGACGATGTAGGATCCATCCTTCTTGCTTGGTTTTGGGACATGGATGCAGGAGAAGTTAATTTTATGCACGAAACCCATCTTCTTGTTCCTTTGTTTCCTGATCTGCACGTGGCCACCTCTAAAGCTGAAGCCTTGGAGAGCATCATCTAGAATATTCATTATGTGGGTGTAGTCTTTTTTCTCGTAGTCTCTGGAAGGGTCAAAATACACGGCTTGGGAGACTTGAGGGTAAAGAATGATAAGGACGGCAGCGCCCGTTCTGTTGAGGGAAAAGACACCTCAAATTATTCCCCATATGAGAGAGAAGGATTGATTGAAATGTACGAAAGGGTTGTCCGGAGCTGACTTACTTTGGATGATAAGGCACGAGGACAATTTCCTGGTCCTTATTCTGTACCATGAAGTTTTGGAGGTACTCCCTAGCAGTTTCACGCTCAAAGTCGCCGAGACTCAAGAAAGACTTCGTGCATGTAATGCGGATCCATGACATAGATTTGCGAGACTTCTTCACTCTTCATGAAGGAGCTCATATGTAGCGCAAAAAGGCGGACGATTGTAAAATCGAGCCACCTTGTCAGAAACATCTCAAAGATATGGTCAAACCGCAGGAAGAACACCTCCGCGGGCCGTGTCTCGACGTAGCACTTCCCCTCAGGCACACGAGTCGTGTATGTCGGATATCCTGGATCCTTTGAGGCTAGTAGGCTTTTCTCAGTCGACCGCACATGGTCGTGCAGTGTCCTGAGATCTCCTGATAGTGCCTCCAGCGGTTTCAGCGATAGCATCGGCTCGCCCGTGAGATGGAACATGACTGCACCTTTCACGGGTACACGCTCTTCAGAATGCATCGTCTGGCTGCTATGTGCTCTGGTTTGATTGGAGGCAGCTATCTTCCCTGATCTCTTCCTCTCCTTTTTCTTGGGCACACCTTCCAGACCCTTCCTTAACCCCTGCCCCAGTGTTCCCAGGCTAAGTACTGTACGACCCTCGCGCCCGGCTAGTTGAGCCTGTGTTGAGGCGGCATCTTCAGGCGTGTCCTGTGAGGATTTCATGAAGAGAGACTTTTTGCAATCCTCGCCACGACCCTGCCGGGCATATCATCCATATCCTCATTAGCAAGCTGATAGCCCGATTTGTCATATGGTTGACTCATCATATCTATGTCACAGTCATGCTGCGTTTGTATTGAGGAAATCCATAGGTCGACCTCCGCCTCATCATCCATTCTCTGTTTCTACAGACAAATTACATCACCAAGACTATTGCACCCCTTCATCATGTCATCCGCCGCTCTCACCCGGCACTACAGGAGCTGGTAATTGCGTAGGCGGGGTGGTGGTCTCCGCACATGCTTGTTGATGTGTGGTTATTGGTGTGCTCTCGGCCGGCTCTACACGAATAAGATTCTTCGGCCATAGCAGCACCCAACCCTTTGACTTCAATCCATGGCGGGTCTCGTCGTCCGCTCCCACATGCTGTATCTTGGAGGAGGCAAATCCTCGTGCCCGATTTCACACTGGTCAAGCTAACCCTGAAGTGCCCAGCGGGGATCGGCTGGTTGTGGAACGTGGGTTGCGAGGGGTCCATTATCATCCCCTTTCCCACGTCCACCTTCTGGCCTTTGATCAAGTAGAGTATGGTGCACGGGGTTTCTTTCGCCTGCAAACACATATGTCTGTGGCGTAAAACAACCGAAAGGCAACAAAAATGGAATATTATATATATATATATATATATATATATATATATATATATATATATATGTTGGTGCGACATGTAATTACAGTGACGGCGGCGAGCTCAGACAAAGACGAAGGCCCACCTAGCGCCTTGAGGCCCGAGGACGGGCTGCTATAAGCGGGAGCGGCTACGAGAGGAGGCCCGGTTGCGTGAGCAAGTGATGGTGCGATGGTGTTGTTGTTCATGGAGTTGCTCCCGAAACCGGGCAACGGGAAATCATGTACCGTCTTATGCGGATTTTCCTTCGTCCGGTGATGATAATCGGAACCAAGTTAGTAGTGAAATCATTCTGCAGTGGCGATTACAGCTGCATTGACTGCCTGCTGTAGCAACTCATATTTGTCCTCGGCTGCTTTTTTCGCGTCCTCAGCTGCTTTTTTCTCGACCGCAAGCTTCACCTTCGCGTTGATGTCCGCCTGACTAAACTTCTTTTTCTGCTTCTTGGCCTCCGGGCCCTCGTTGTAAAACACCTTCCACGTGGCGTCGTCTCCAGCGCCGTGCACATGACCATATTGCGACTGTTGGCCCAAAGGGAGTCCCTTAAGTTTGTTCAAGGCCCGATTGAGAGGGGTGTCCCACTTGGGCCTCATCGGAGAAGTAGGGCTTTCGGCTGCAATCTGGTGTTGCCTCTCCAGTAGTCTAATCAATTTCCTCGTGATCTTGTCCGTGTAAAAAACCTTTTTCTCCTTGTCCCACTTGTAGCGGGCCCTGATGAAGCCACGCTCCAAGGGGTTGGTGAACTTCGCGCAGGGGGCTGGGAGACCCGCGGCTTCACGTTTCGCGTCCTCCTTATCCCATATGGGCCTTTTACCGAGGTAGCCACGGCTTCCGAGGCGATGCTTCCTCGTGTTCCTTTGCTGAAGGCTCTTGAATTTCGCAGCCTTAGCCTTGGCTGCCTCGGTATCGCAAGTTTCCTGGAACTTTTCGAACTCCCCTTCCGTAAGTGTCAGATTTTCCTCCAGAATCTTGGACAGAGGTTCATCAGCCTCAATAGCTCATTTCACCCTCCCTTTCCAGGAGGCCAAATCATTGCTGAACATGCCCATGGCGTGATTGTTGTAACATCCCAAAATTCTAAATTTTGGAATGTTAATATAATTAATTGAATTGTTTGTTTGTTTGCTTGAGTGAATTAAACTTGAGTGAAATTTGAACCTTTTCAAAAACTTTTGAATGAGAGGGAATAAAATGACTTTCCCTTCTCCGGTAAATTCAATTCATCCTATTAGAATCAATGAGAGAAGATGACATGACTTCTTCAACTATAAAGAATTTGAACGGAGTTTTGCAATTTAATTCTTTCAAATATTTGCACTTGCTTCTCTATTTTTCTTCCCGAGAAATACCGAAAATAAATTCTTGCAAGCAAGAAAGAGCGGAGGAAAATGACCCTCCAAAATCAGGGGCATTTTGAAAATATTTGAGCCAAGAAAAACCAAAGTTTTTATTTAAAATTATTTGCAAAAAGAAATAAAGCCTTTAGGGATTTTCTGAAAAACATTTTTTAAGTTTTTATTTTGGCCGTGGAATGATGCTCATCATCTACATTTTATTTTCTGATAATTTTAGTATATAAAAACCCTTTATTCAATTGATTTGATTTCCTTTTTATTGTTTTAGTTTCCTAATTTTAAAAATAGGAATGGAATCGTTTTATTAGGAAAACCTGCTGGCCCATTAAGCACTTTCCTATTCTAGCCCAACAAGAGATCATCTCCTTCCTCTGTTTCCTCTCACGTTCTGAAGCTTTCCATATCCATGGAGACAGGAATCTCCACCTTCCCGATCTCCCTCGTCTTTCCATCCCAGCGCCTCCCGAGACCGCCTATAAAACCCCTCCCTCTCCTCGTTCCATTTTTCCCATCACCACGCCTCCCTGCCCGTAGCCACCTCGCCACCGTCCTCCTTTTCCTGCCTAGAACGCTCACCAGGAGCTCTCCTCGAGCCCGACGCCGAGTGAGCAGCACCTGAGGCGCCCAGCGCCACCTCCCAAGCGCCGAACCCCACCTCGCCGGGCGACCTCGGCCCCTCGCCGAGCAGCCCTCCACATCGCCGTCTCCTTCCTGCCATCTCTGCCTCACGTACAGGTAACTCCGTTTTCGTTTTTCAGATTTATTTCCGTAACAGATTTAGTTCCGTTCTTGTTTAGCTTATAACTTTTGATCTAGAAGTCCAATGATGCTGATTCTTTTGCTTTAGATCACAATTTTCTTGTAGTTTCCAAAAATATATTATTTGTCTATGTTTGGATTTATAAAAATTGAGTTAGATCAGATTTGAATTAAAGCTTGTTTTGCTTATTCCGGGAGTTTAAAAATAGATTTTTAATTAATTCTTTTTGCTCCTGGTCTCTAGGACCTTTGTTTATCCAGTAGTATTTAGTATTTTATTTTCAGGTTAATTTAAATTAGGTTTTTAGCAAAACAGTACTGTTTTAATATTAGTTCTGTTTTAGCTTTTTATTTATTGATTTTATTAGTTTTAAATTATTTCTTTTTGTCACTTTTGACAAAATTAGTTGTGTTTCTATTAGACAAGAGGAGAAAATTTATTTTACTTTAAAAAAATTTATTTTCCTTAGTTTTGTATGAAACCTTCTATAGGTCATAGTTAGAGTTTTATAAAAGCTTTTATTTGTTTCTCTTTGCAAATAAAATTTTATGGAAAAAAATACTTTCTGTTAAATTAGTTATTTTACATTTTATTTTCTGTTAATTTATTAGTTTAGTATTTTAATTGTTGTTAAGTTTTTACTTACGGCAATACTATATTAGATGTTTGTAGCAAAGTCATAGATCTTCGTTAGTAGTTTTTCTTTGTAGTTTTATTTGAAGTTTCTTTTGATTTGGTTTGAGTTTTATTATCGATTTTCCTTGCTGTTTTGATTGTTATTTCGAGTGCTAAAATTGTTTGCTAGGATGTTTGCTTATGTGAATGCTATGTTTGACTATATAGATTTTCAACGGAGTGACGATTAGTTCTACCAAGTCATTTTCTGACAGCGTTGTTATCTTCATCAAGTATTACCAGTCAAGATCACTTTGACCATGCTTTCATACCTATGTTTTATTGCATTTAGTGACATCTTTGCAATCACCCCTCGATAGTGTTATTGAATCCTTGTAGTTGAGTAGTATGCATGAGGTAGGAACCCATCACCCTGTTACCAAGCCGGGACGATATTTTATTTTGATGCTACGCTATAGTAGGCGGGGTTTGGTATGAGTGCACGAGTGGTGTGAAGAAGGAGGACTCTACGTCAATGGCGACAACTCCATGATGGAATCTGCAAGGACTGCACCTTCAAGACCTCAAGACTTCAAGACTCGAGACAAGAATTCAATACACCTCTTTGGGTGAAGGACGGTTGGCGGGCACCTGGAGAACCCAGTGGTTGGCGGGATGCATGGAGAAGCGCCATGACATCTTGCGAAAGCTTCACCCAGACTCAAAGAGACGGAAGAATACTTCATGACGGAAGCTTACTGTGCAACCGCAAGTCATTATGGGCTCTGGCTTGGTTGACCTTAGTAGTGACTCTGGCTGGGGCGGTACTAGCAGATGTAGAACTACGGTAGGATGGGATGAGTCTGGGACGATGGTCGAGGAACTCTTTGGAAGACCATGTTTCGGTCATCTTGTTCTCAAACACTCTGAAGTGCGAGAGCGTAAAAGAGGGATCGAATCTTGTGGGTAAAGTGTACAAACCTCTGCAGAGGGTTATAACCTAATCGATTAGCCGTGTCCCCGATTCACGGACAATTTGAGCCTCTGGACTTGGATCTATCTCGGAACTCTCAACACCGGATTGATAACTTAATTGTGGGCAACTTATGATGATTTTGGGCTATGAGACATCGGTTGGTGGAACCATGTCATGATAGAAAACTCCTTAGTACAGACTTAGTTCTATTCCTTTGATGTAGGTAAAATAAAATCAGCATTTACATAAACAAAACTCGAATCTGAGCCATAAAGCCATATTGCATATAGTATAGTTTTATCATCTGTTTATTCATGTTGTGATCTTGCGGTACATTCAATGTACTGACCTACGGCTGCAACGTATCATGTTGCAGATATTTCCTCGACAGTAAGAGTTACTGATGCAGGTTACGGTCTACACTCAACCTGCCGATGGCGTTGATGGGACTCCACACCCGTTTGATTTGTTTCGGCTGAGTATTATGAGGTATATATCAGTTTTACGTTATTTATGCATGTGATTGCACTTTGATATATACATTGATGTCTTGTGTGTGCCGACATCTTGATCCAGTGGATGGCACGGTAATACGTAGGCTTGACCGTCTGAGGTCGGGTCGCTCTGAGAGATGGTATCGAGCACATGTTGACTGTAGAGGACGTGACCCTAGAAACCGGAAAAGCCCTTAGGACATGATATCTCAAAATTTTATTTACAAAAAGACTCTTACTTCTCATCTTTTCTGATTTTATCGAATAGACACTCTCACCTCAAAATAGTTAGGATATACCCTTTTCCTTTTGACCACATGAAGGATCAACTGAAGCCACTCCAAGAAAGATATCGGAGGACTGATGACCTCTTCCAAGTAAAGAGGATTTCACCATGTATTAGAAGCTACAACAGTTGAAGACTCAAGATTTGAAGTTCCTAAAGAAATATTTGACCTTTAGAAGACCAAACCCTGTTACACACTTACGTTAGATGCGACGATGTGTGAGCTGTCATTTGTTTGATGTTTTTCCGACAGCCCCAAAAAAATAAAACTTGTTTCTTCAAAAACCATTGTTTGTATTGTGTGTATATCCCTCCCCACCTCTCTCATATCTCATCCCCAAACCCTTGAACCCATAGATGATGAATGAAGTTGGACTGATATTCTCTGGACCGAAGACTCAGCCCGAGGCAGAGCTATGGATTCAGAACATGGAGATACATCCCTTGTTCTGAGCACCTCTCTTATCCTACACATGCAGATGACAACCCTTTATGAGTCTTTCCTTAAAGGTCCGGAAACAATCATGACCTGACGAGTGATCATGATTACCCAAGATCTGAAGGACATGATGAAGCATATTCACCTTGAAGGAGATGCACGGTCTACAAAGGCTACCCATTCATGCAAAGGGAGCGGAACTTTGGTATGTGGAGGTACACCTCCACCGTTTGAAAGGAGTTTGCCCAAAGATCATGGGGCATTACTTTTCATCTCACGTGTGCCACAAGCAACTTTCTTCGATGCCGCTCGTGAAGCAGCCATGGAAGCCATCGCGATCGGAGAAATACTTGAAGCAAGACTCCGTTATACTCAGGAATACTTAAGCGAAGTGCATGCAGAGATGATGAAGGTGAAGCTCAAGACCACCATGATGAAACAGAAGATTGAAGATTTCAAGGCTCATGTCGGACAATTCCAGTGGGACTGAAGAATCCTCGAGGAGGATAAATAAATAAAGTGGAAGTAATGTCTGACCATACCAAATCATGTGGGTGGCAACATTTGTAACAAGTACATTTTGGAATTTGGATTTACGAAAATGGTTAAGGATGTAATGAAAGATTGATATGAGATTAATGAGATTTATGGATAAACTAGTGCATTTTCATTGATGTCGTTGTAATTCGTAAAGCCACGGGATCAATGAAGAAAGAAATATGTTATCCATGACGGTCCATAGAAGGAAAATTTGGACAAAATAAGTTGGAATTTTGCTTTTGATATGATGGTATGAAGAAACAGAGTACTAATGGATCTAAAGGAGGTGTAACAAGAGAGTTACTCCAAGGATGAGTTAAAGCTGCACTAGTGTTGAAGTGGGCCCATAACCCACAGGCCCAGGATTTTGAAAAGGAACAGATGTACCCTTGATGAAGGAATACATTTGGAAGAATCAGTGATCCAATCAGCATACGTTTCGTAGGAGGTTACGCAAAAACCTAAGAGTGGTGAAGTAACGATAGATGTTTTGTTTGGCTTGCAGAAACCATGGAATTACTCGAAACCAGTTCGAGAACAAGAGAAATTTCTGCAATGCTTGTGAGTATGCCCAAGTGTTAGAATACGTGATTCACTTGTTTACGTATGTGGTAATGATTCAAATGCGGGATGGATTGGCCCCATACGAAGACTTCTATCATGAACTATCATATGTTGATGGAAAATCAGAGAGCCTCGAAAACCTTAGAAGAGTGTCGACACGATAAGCCATAAAACCATAGAATGGTAGTACGATGGAACCCTTTACAGGCAACCGTTGCCAATCGTAGGTTATACGGTGAGGTTCAACCCAGACCCGTTTTCTGCAGGAGAAAACCATAAATTGTAGACCACCAAGAGTGTTCGATAGTTGTTTAGAATGGACACAGACCCATCAGCTAAGAAGATCCAGTCTCGGACGAACTTCAACTTTGACGAACCGACCCAAGCTTTTGAGGAAAACTCTATGCTTCCGACGAAGAGCTTTAATGAAGGAGCTATTGTAAGATATGTGAAGAGACATACATTGTCAGACCTCCAGAGGAAATACCTTAGTTTATTGGAACAATGACAATGTTTTAAAGTGTGGTATCACCACTGAACTTAATGACCAAGACAATTGCTAGAAAACCCCAACCCCTAACCTTTTCTTGCTAGCCTCTTCGAATCTCGAGGAATGAGATTCATTTTAAGTGTGGTAGGTTTGTAACATCCCAAAATTCTAAATTTTGGAATGTTAATATAATTAATTGAATTGTTTGTTTGTTTGCTTGAGTGAATTAAACTTGAGTGAAATTTGAACCTTTTCAAAAACTTTTGAATGAGAGGGAATAAAATGACTTTCCCTTCTCCGGTAAATTCAATTCATCCTATTAGAATCAATGAGAGAAGATGACATGACTTCTTCAACTATAAAGAATTTGAACGGAGTTTTGCAATTTAATTCTTTCAAATATTTGCACTTGCTTCTCTATTTTTCTTCCCGAGAAATACCCGAAAAATAAATTCTTGCAAGCAAGAAAGAGCGGAGGAAAATGACCCTCCAAAATCAGGGGCATTTTTGAAAATATTTGAGCCAAGAAAAACCAAAGTTTTTATTTTAAAATTATTTGCAAAAAGAAATAAAGCCTTTAGGGATTTTCTGAAAAACATTTTTTTAAGTTTTTATTTTGGCCGTGGAATGATGCTCATCATCTACATTTTATTTTTCTGATAATTTTAGTATATAAAAACCCTTTATTCCGAATTGATTTGATTTCCTTTTTATTGTTTTAGTTTCCTAATTTTAAAAATAGGAATGGAATCGTTTTATTAGGAAAAACCTGCTGGCCCATTAAGCACTTTCCTATTCTAGCCCAACAAGAGATCATCTCCTTCCTCTGTTTCCTCTCACGTTCTGAAGCTTTCCATATCCATGGAGACATGAATCTCCACCTTCCCGATCTCCCTCGTCTTTCCATCCCAGCGCCTCCCGAGACCGCCTATAAAACCCCCTCCCTCTCCTCGTTCCATTTTTCCCATCACCACGCCCCTCCCTGCCCGTAGCCACCTCGCCACCGTCCTCCTTTTCCTGCCTAGAAACGCTCACCAGGAGCTCTCCCTGGAGCCCGACGCCAGGAGTGAGCAGCACCTGAGGGCGCCCAGCGCCACCTCCCCAAGCGCCGAACCCCACCCTCGCCGGCGACCTCGGCCCCTCGCCGGAGCAGCCCTCCACATCGCCGTCTCCTTCCTGCCATCTCTGCCTCACGTACAGGTAACTCCGTTTTCGTTTTTCAGATTTATTTCCGTAACAGATTTAGTTCCGTTCTTGTTTAGCTTATAACTTTTGATCTAGAAGTCCAATGATGCTGATTCTTTTTGCGTTAGATCACAATTTTCTTGTAGTTTCCAAAAATATATTATTTGTCTATGTTTGGATTTATAAAAATTGAGTTAGATCAGATTTGAATTAAAGCTTGTTTTGCTTATTCATGGAGTTTAAAAATAGATTTTTAATTAATTCTTTTTGCTCCTGGTCTCTAGGACCTTTGTTTATCCAGTAGTATTTAGTATTTTATTTTCAGGTTAATTTAAATTAGGTTTTTAGCAAAACAGTACTGTTTTAATATTAGTTCTGTTTTAGCTTTTTATTTATTGTTTTTATTAGTTTTAAATTATTTCTTTTTGTCACTTTTGACAAAATTAGTTGTGTTTCTATTAGACAAGAGGAGAAAATTTATTTTTACTTTAAAAAAAATTTATTTTCCTTAGTTTTGTATGAAACCTTCTATAGGTCATAGTTAGAGTTTTATAAAAGCTTTTTATTTGTTTCTTTTTGCAAATAAATGTTTATGGAAAAAATACTTTCTGTTAAATTAGTTATTTTACATTTTATTTTCTGTTAATTTATTAGTTTAGTATTTTAATTGTTGTTAAGTTTTTACTTACGGCAATACTATATTAGATGTTTGTAGCAAAGTCATAGATCTTCGTTAGTAGTTTTTCTTTGTAGTTTTATTTGAAGTTTCTTTTGATTTGGTTTGAGTTTTATTATCGATTTTCCTTGCTGTTTTGATTGTTATTTCGAGTGCTAAAATTGTTTGCTAGGATGTTTGCTTATGTGAATGCTATGTTTGACTATATAGATTTTCAGCGGAGTGACGATTAGTTCTACCAAGTCATTTTAAACAGCGTTGTTATCTTCATCAAGTATTACCAGGCAAGTTCACTTTGACCATGCTTTCATACCTATGTTTTATTGCATTTAGTGACATCTTTGCAATCACCCCTCAGTAGTGTTATTGAATCCTTGTAGTTGAGTAGTATGCATGAGGTAGGAACCCATCACCCTGTTACCAAGCCCGGACGATATTTTATTTTGATGCTACGCTATAGTAGACGGGGTTTGGTATGAGTGCACGAGTGGTGTGAAGAAGGAGGACTCTACGTCAATGACGACAACTCCATGATGGAATCTGCAAGGACTGCACCTTCAAGACCTCAAGACTTCAAGACTCGAGACAAGAATTCAATACACACTCTCGGGTGAAGGGCGGTTGACGGGCACCTGGAGAACCCAGTGGTTGGCGGGATGCATGGAGAAGCGCCATGACATCTTGCGGAAAGCTTCACCCAGACTCAAAGAGACGGAAGAATACTTCATGACCGGAAGCTTACCTGCAACCGCAAGTCATTATGGGCTCGCTTGGTTGACCTTAGTAGTGACTCTGGTGGGACGGTACTAGCAGATGTAGTACTACGGTAGGGTGGGATGAGTACCGGACAGTGGTCAGAGGAACTCTTCGGAAGACCATGTTTCGGTCGTCTTGTTCTCAAACGCTCTGAAGTGCGAGAACGTAAAAAGAGGGATCGAAACTTGTGGGTAAAGTGTACAAACCTCTGCAGAGGGTTATAACCTAATCGATTAGCCGTGTCCCCGATTACGGACAATTTGAGCCTACGGACTTGGATCTATCTCGGAACTCTCAACACCGGATTGATAACTTAATTGTGGGCAACTTCTTATGATTTTCGGCTATGAGACATCGGTTGGTGGAACCATGTCATGATAGAAAACTCCTTAGTACAGACTTCGTGCTATTCCTTAGACGGGGGTACAATAAAATCAGCATTTACGCAAAACAAAACTCGAATCTGAGCCATAAAGCCATATTGCATATAGTATAGTTTTATCATCTGTTTATTCATGTTGTGATCTTGCGGTACATTCAATGTGCCGACCTACACGGCTGCAACGTATCATGTTGCAGATATTTCCTCGACGAGTAAGAGTTACAGATGCAGGTTACGGTCTACACTCAACTCGCCGATGGCGTTGATGGGACTCCACACCCGTTTGATTTGTTTCCGCCGAGTATTATGAGGTATATATCAGTTTTACGTTATTTATGCATGTGATTGCACTTTGATATATACATTGATGTACTGTGTGTGCCAGCATACTGATCCAGGGATGGCACAGTAACACAGAGGCTTGACCGTCTGAGGTCGGGTCGCTACAATTGTTAATCGTTTTCATCTTCGGATCATCCCACGGTCGTTATATGTTATCATCCCGGTCGGGGAACTTGAACCTCTTGTGCAACTTCGTTAGGAGCAACTGCGTCAAATGTTCTTTACTCCTTAAGTCATCGTCGTTGATGCTCGCGTATTCCCGTAGGATGCATCCTACTTGGTTCCCATAGCACTTGCGAGGTTCTTCCGGCTCTAACGGCTCAAACTTACCAGGTGCCATCTTTGTGATCACAAGTCGTCCAATCCCTAGTTTGTTAGGTTTTCGTATCCTCTGCTTCTTATGCTTCCTCTTTTCGGTAGCGGCATCGGGCCGGTACCTTCCCCACGATATCTTCCTGCCGATACCTTCCCCACGGTCTCGGTGCCATCATCGATCTGTGCCGTCCGGTGTCGATGTCGGCGTCGATTACCATCATCGAGGCCGACCTGCAAACCTTGCTTAGCAGTCAAATAGTCGAGGTACTCTTGTTCACCCTCATAATCCATCTAAATGCGCATCTTTGTCGAAGGCCTTGTTTCTTAGTTGTTCGACATGTTTCCTATGATTTAGTGTACTCATTTATTTCTAAATGTATGAATAAATGATAAATGACATAAAAAAGAAATCTTTGTGCCAGCACTCGATATACCATCTATGTAGAACAAATCATGCATTTATTCACGGGAAATTTCGGCATGACCTTTGCTAAAAATGGACATATCGGCGCTTTGAAATTCAGCGAACGGAAATGAATCAACATTCCGCGTAACATAGGCCACTCGGATCATTTTCCAAACATGACATGTCCAAAACATGACATATCCACATATCACATGTCCAGTTCAAATTTGCATATAAATTCAGCTAATTTTGAAACCTAGCTAAATTCATAACTAAATAGATAAGCTAATTAACATACTGCCCTAACTAAAACCTAAGTAAATTAACCGAAGAACCCTAGCAGAGAGAGAGAGAGAGGGGGTTTACAGAGGGTGCAGGGGCGAGGAGGCAGGCCCAACGACGGCCGAGGTTGGGAGGGGAGGAAGCAGAGGAGGGAGGCAAGGGACGACGGGTCGGGGGCGAGCGCGCCGGGGTCGGGGGCGAGCGCCGGGTCCGGTCGGGGCGAGCGCCGGGTCGGGGTGAGCGCCGTGCCGGGTCGGGCAAGCGCCGGGCTGGTCGAGCGCAAAGGCTGACAGGGGAAGAGAGAGTGTGGATTTGGGGGGGAAAGGCGGGATGAAGCAGGGAGAGTGAGAATTTTGGGTTAAGTGGACGTAGCAGTGGCGCGTTTGGACAAAACGCGCTGCTACTACCTTAAGTAGCCGTAGCAGTTTATACGAAATGCGCTACTACTACCTTCAGTAGCTGTAGCGGTTTCGACAAAACGCGCTGCTACTACCTTCACTACTGCTAGTTTTCCTTTTTCTTTTCCTGTACTTTCTCCCACTTTTATTTCCCGAGAGCAGTTAACGAAGGGTGGGCGATATATATTGCATCATTTGACGGTTAAATATGTATGCAAAATAGGAACATATATATTACATCATTGGACCCATGCATAATAATGGCTAAGTGTGTATACAAAATAGGAACATATATATATATATATATATATATATATATATTAAATAATTTGACCGATAACATACGGTTCCTCAAAGACCGACGTTTTCGTTTTTTGAGTCAGCTTCTTTCCCTTCTTGTTCGTCGAAGAATAATTGAGCCCCTCATTGTGACTTTGCCTTTTCCATGGAGTACGATTTTTCTTAGGTAATGTTGTATTGATTCTTAGGTAATGTAGTATACTTCATCATCATCGTCATCTTCCCTCATTGGGTTGCCGTACTGATCATAGTCTTCCTCGTTGGAGACTCCATCCATTCCAATGATGTTCCTTTTGCCTCTCCTCACGACAACACGACCGGGATTGCATGGGTCGGTTATGAAGAAGCATTGTGTCACGTTCTTAGCGTGTACCCAAGGCTCGTTTTTTGCGATAGCGTTCACGGTAGCGCTCTTGGCGTCGGGTATAGTCATGGTAGTGAAAATCCGGTTTTCTCTTTCGACATTCTTAGCCCATCTGATACGGAACATCATCGTGTTGTGTCTAGAGTAGTCAAGCTCCCAGATCTCCTCGACCCTTCCATAAAATCGTTCAGTTGCGCCGTTGTCGCTACCGGTCATGCATTCCATCGTCACCCCTGAGTTCTGATCATCACTGTCCATATCTTTGGCCTCCGTAGAACGTGTATCCGTTGATATCATATGCACGATAGGTTACGAGGTTGGGCGAGGGGCCATGTGCTAAGGCGTATATGAGAAATCCGTCCTTAGATCCCTCCTCCGGGATTAGCAATAATATGCTCTTTGAACCAATGCAGGAAAGTGGAGTTGTGCTCTCTAGTAACTTCGGCGTCATTCCTGCATACCCCGATCACGATACTTCTTTGCGCTTAATTTCTTTGTGCAGTGCCACGAAAGGATCTACCTCGTCTAGGTGTTGTAGCACTACCAAGTTTGCTCTGTCAAAGTCGCTGCATCGATCTGAGTATGCCACGTGTAGTTCCCTGCGACCGTTGCAGTGACCATCTCCTTTGAGCCTCCCATCGTGCTTGTTAACGGGCAAACACTAACACCAGGCGGCTGGTCTGCGCCATATAGAAAATTCTCACAGAAAGAGATGCACTCTTGTGTCAAATAGCCCTGGACGATGCTTCCATCCGGACGGGACATGTTTCGAACGAATCCTTTGATGATCCCATTCATCCTCTCAAACGACATCATGTTGTGCAGGAATGACGACCCCAGGTCTATTATGTCATCCACAATATGGACACACAGATGCACCATCATGTCAAAGAACGTGGGCGGGAAGTACATCTCAAGCTCATTTAGTATCACAACGATCTCTTCCTGTAGCCTTCGGAGCTGCTTCACACTGATCGACTTTCAAGAGATGACGTCGAAAAAGTTGCAGAGACCAATAAGCGTGTCACAGACGTGCTTGTCCATTATCCCTCTAAGGGCAACAAGTAGTATCTGCGTCATCATCACATGACAATCATGAGACTTCATCCCGCTGAACCTTTTCTTGTCCGTGTTCAGATATCCGCTTATCTTGCCACAAAGAATCGAACTAACTTTGACTCCGGTAAGGCACTTAAAGAATTGATTGATCTCAGCCTGACTTAAGGTGAAGCAAGAAGGGGGGCAATCATCCTCTTTCTTTATTTTCTTGCCCTTCTTCTCCCGTGCCTCTATCTCCATCTCTGTCTCGTCTGACATTTTACGAGGCGGCATGTGCAGATCTTCCCTGATTTTCAAATCTTACAAGTCTTTTCTTGCCTTCGGCCCATACTTGGTCTTATCCGGCATGTTCATCAGTGTTGCGAGCAAGCTCTCAAGGACATTCTTACAGATATGCATTTGATCAAGGCAATGAGGTGTATCGAGTTTGTGCCAGTATCCAAGTCCCAGAACACAGACCTCGTCTTCCATACCTTCAGCAGCGGCTCCAGCGCCTTCTTCATCGTCTTTCCCGGCGCGGGGCACTCCTTCCAGTTTTTCAATAGCTCATCGATTTCGGCACCGCTCCGCTTACGTGGAGGTCCTCGATGCTCAGCGTGACCATTGAATAGATCTCCACAGTTTCTCCACGGGTCATCCTATTCAAGCCATCTTCGATGCCCCATGTACACGATTTTCCCAGACCCGCCATCTTTCCTTGACGTTAGCTGCTGAGACGTCGTATCATCCATGCACCGCATGCATCCGCAATATCCATGGCACACATGGCCTGCCACATATCCGTAACCGAGATAGTCGTGTACTGTCGTGATCAGTGCGGCTCTCATGTTGAAATACTCACCTTTGCCGGCGTCCCATGTCTTGGCCGGTGTTTTCCATAACGTGTTTAACTCCTCTTGAAGTAGCCCTAGATACAAATTAATATTATTTCCTGGTTGTTTCGGCCCTTGAATAAGCATGCTCATGTGAATGTACTTGATTTCATGCACAACCGGGGGAGGTTGTACATCCATACAAACACGGGGTATGTGCTATGGTTGGTGTTATGGTTGCCAAACGGATTCATGCCATCGGTACACGCGCCGAGCACGATGTTCCTTGCATTACATTCGAAATACCGATAGAAGCTATTCAACGCTCTCCACTAGCTTCCATCCTTGACGTATCTCAGCTTCGGATCATCTCCATCGTCGGGCTTCTTCCTCTCCACGTGCCAGCGCATTAGCTTTGCTCCCTTGGGATCTACAAAATACCTCACGGAGATGCGCAGTGATCGGTAAGTACCATACAACTTTCGGGGACATTTCTTCCGGCCTTCTTGTATCGAGAAGCATTGCACACCGGACAGCTTGTTTTTCCGCGTGCTCCTTCCGATAAATTATGCAATCGTTGATGCATGCATGGTATCTAACGTGTGGCAGATCAAGAGGGCACACGATCTTCTTGGCCTCATCAACACTAGTAGGACATAGATTACCCGCGGGAAGAACACCCTTTAGGTACTTGAGATGCTCATCGAGGCTAGTGTCGGTCCATTTGTTTTTAGCCTTCGTCTTCAGGAGTTGGAGCGTGAAACTGAAGCGGGTCACCTCAGGATTGCAACCATCATACAATGGAGTGTTCGAGTCTACCACCGGTTGCTCGGCTTAGCCTCCTCTCTAGAAGCAGCTCTCTCAAGATTTCGTCTCCTTGCGAAGCAATGCTTGAACATGAGCGTCCCACACGATTGAACTTAGTACCGACGAACTCTGCTGCGTGGAGTCCATGTCGTTCTCTCCGCCGCCATGTCCGACCCCTTCTCCTCTACCATGTCCGGCCCCTTTTCCGCCGCCATGTTCGGCCTCTTCCCCGCCGCCATTATCGATCATCTCTTCGTCTTGACCCGTGTCATCATTGCCTGCCCCGTCGGCATCCTCAACATCGTCATCCTCATCTTCAGTTATCCACCGAGTATAGCCATCCATGAAACCAGTCATGAGCAGGTGCGCTTCGACACGACCATCGTCATAGGGGTCGAGCCAAACTATTCCTTTGCATTTTCGGCACGAACATAAAACCTCTGTCAGGTTATTTTCTTTCATGTCCTGCACCGCCGACCGCAACCACATGTCCACCATCGTTCCACTAACCATCATGAACGTCTGCACGGTAATAATAAAACAAATTGATTATAAAAATGCGTGCATGCATCAAAGTCATACAAAATTCGGCATGACCTTCGCTAAAAATAGGACATATATGGATCTAGAGTTTGCCCGAAATTCGCCGAAACGGAAATAAATCGACATTTCGGCAACAAAAGCACAATTTGGCGTCAACTCATGCCACACACACAATTTCCATAAACATATCACACACACATAAACATATTTCCATTTTGCAAAAGCATGAAAGTTTAATCACCTCTATCTCGAGATCGAGCACACGATGGAGATGATGTTGTAGGGAGATGAAAAGTGCACAAAGCTCTTCTTGACAAAGATAGATCTAGTTAGGCGGAAAATAGGTCACTTAACTAAATCCTACATCTACCTAGCTACCTAATTTGGGAGGAGTCAACTTCAACGAGTGGAGGGGGAAGGACAAAGAGGAAGGAGAGGCATTAATGGAGGTGGTGTAGTTAGGTAGGAGTAATGAAGAGAGAGAAAGGTAGATAAAAGAGGAGAGTAATGGGGAGAAGTATTGAGGAAGAAGAAGAGTGAGAGTGGGAACATGTGGGAGGTAGGGGAAAGGGAAGAGAGGAGGGGGAGGGACAGGTGGGGAAAAGGTGGTGGGTTGGTGCAGATTAGCAGTAGCGCGGGAGTTAAAACGCGATGCTGCTAAGGAAGTAGCAAAGAGCGCGCTTTAAATGACGGGCGCTACTACTAACCGGGACCAAAAAGTGTGCCAATTTGAAATTTAGCAGCAGCGACCTCGGAAAAAGCACGCTACTACTACATCCATAGCGATGGCTGCTCATGGCACCATTGCTGCTAAATGGAGTTTGGTGGACACCGCCGGTCGATATTTGTAGCAACGCGGTTTACACCGAGCGCTAAGATTCTGTTTATAGGCTTTTCCCTAGTAGTGAAGGTGCTCTAAAATCAGAAATACTACCCCCCAAATCTTTCGCTCAATTCTGAAAATACATGGCTAGGTCAACGGTAGCATTCAACCACAAGCCCAAGCCTATACTTAACTAGGCCCAGGTCCACTAAATTCTTACATAAACCAAGAAATGGAATGAACTCCCCTTGTTGCTGATTCAGTCATGGGAGATGCCATGTCTCAAAAATATCAAGTAGCACCATCATGTTCGATTTCAATATAAGGAATATTACAAACTTAAAAGTTAAGATCCCAGGTGAGTAACACACTTTGGTCTTCTAATTACAAAACAAAACTGACATAATTCTAGATGCCATAATCAGATCAAAATTTCAAACCACACACTTACTTTCAAATATCAAATTAGGAACATTTTGAGACATAGGAAAACAATGTACATCTGAAAATGCTGCAAACTACGAAGAAAAACAAGAACACTATGTAATACATGATTATTCACTGAAGACAAGAGAAACCATCTGCAACTACTACTGTAAATAATACACCTGTTAACACGTTTCTGAACATACATCCAGCAAGTTTCAGTAGACCAGAGAATATCCCTACAGTAGTGCCCTCCAACAGTAGTTCTTGCTTGCAGTAGTTTTAGGGAGTACTACAATTTTGCAAGTTTAAAGTAGAACATTTCAGTTAATGCAAGTACTCCTCTTGCTCTCTACTTCCTCTCTTCTCTTCTTCAGTTAATTAACTAAATTTTACTGATGTTGTTGTTAACTGAATTTTACGGATGTTGTTGTTGACTTGCTGTTAATGAACAGTGGTTAAGTATGGCTGTGCTGTCAGGTTACTACTACCAACAACATGGAAGTAGACTTGATGACTGCGTTTGTCAGGCACAAATATGTAAGAAAGGAGCAAGTGCATCTACTTATTGGAACAAGCCTGATAGTGGGAAAGCTATAAACTTATAATGACCGCGTTCAGATAAAAGATTGCAACCAAGCAGATCTGGAAAATGTATTATCAACTATAAAATATGGGTTGCAAACCAAACAACTAAGCATACTTTGTCAGATGATAACTATTGCAAACCAAACAAGTAAGCAGAGCACATGTATATACTTGTATCACAGTCTTGGAGCCAACAAACGCCTCAATTTTTCTCCAACCGCGATCGAACCTGTTACGCAGAAACACAAACAGAGAGATACATGTAACTAACGAGGACAGACATACAAGGTAACAAGAACTCCACAGCTCAATTAATCCTATGCTTCTTCTTTCACTCTAGTGTACCATTGTGGAAAAGCCATATATGTATGTACAGAGGAACTTTGTTTTGTTTCATTCTGAAAATATGCTACCATTCTGGAAACTTGGATGAGTGTTTTTCCATGGTTTTTGAATGAAAACATTATGATAGCTTGCAAACACAGGACCATGTCATTATCATGGAAGACCACTATATATTTTTATGACAAAATACATCATTATCAGGGCACATTATGGCCATTTTCTTACATGATGCTAACTGTACCTAACTGAATTTTTTGACAGTAGCTGACTGTATTTTTGGACAGTTAGTAATTTGTTAAGGCAGTGTTAAAAATTCAGACCATTCAGTTATGACAGTGTCAAAATTTCAGAAATATGGAGAAATCCCAGAGACTGTAGTTGCCAAACAGCTTGCACCTCAGCAAGCAGGGTTTGAATATCATCTGTTCAGTGTTCCCAATATTTTACTGCAGTCTAATCCTATCAAATACAGTATATACTACACCTCAAAAGTGCAGCTTGCTTGCTTGCTTGCAAAATATATTTGTCTGAACCCTGACTGCAAACTAAATTTCTTCGGAACCCCATACACTGTCTCGAAAAATCTACTCCTATGCAGAACAAAGAGGGAAAGATCATGACAGGCAGACACAGATATATGCATGGCATGGCAGGTGAACATATTTGCAGAGTTCAGATGCACCATAGTAACGTTGCCGGCGTCTCCACAGTCGAGGGCAGGGAGGGAGGGAATGGGGAAGGGTGGAGAGGGAGGAAGGAGGAAGGAGGAGAGGTACCTGGGCGGGCGCGGCCGGTCGCTGGAGGGGTCGGGGTCGGGGTCGGCAAAGGGGTCGGGGTCGGGGTCCGAGCTCGTCCGGGTCCTCGTAGTCGAAGAGGAAGACGACGGCGGTCCTCCTGGGCGCCTCGGTTGGTCGTGGGGAGGCCGGCGATGGGGGGGGGGGGGGCAGGGCAGGGGCTGACTGGGGGCAGAGTTGGTGACGACGATGTTGGGGCCAGGCTGAGGTAGAGGCGGCGCGCGCGGGTTAGAGTAGGGGCCGACGCGGGGAGGCTGTCGACGACGGCGAGGTCGCGGAGGCGTCGACGATGGCGGAGCTGAAGTGGTGGGGGCGTGGGGGCGGCGGCGCACGTAGGGGAGGCGGCGGCGTGGGTCGGGGCACCGGGGGGGGGGGGGAGTGGATCTTGCGAGAGGGAGGGACGAAGGGGTCGGGCGAATTAGAGCTAGGGGGAAGATTACTAATGGCGCACCCCCTAGGGGTGCGCCATTAGTATGATTTTTTATAGCAATGACGCACCCCCGAGCGGTGCGCCATTAGAAATCTTTTTTTAGATAGCAATGGCGCACCACCCGAGCGGTGCGCCATTAGTATGTTTTATTATTATTTTTTTGTTGCATCCAATAATTTTTTAGAAAATGAATATGAATATGAAATAGTAATATTTTTTATAAAAATAGTAATAATTTTTTAGAAAATATCATCAAATATGTAATATTTATGAATATGAAAAAATATCAACAAATTTTTTATTTGAAAATATCATCAAATTTGTTATTTGAAAATATAATCAAATTTGTTTTTTTATTTTTAGTTGCATTCATTAGTGAATTGGTAAAACATTACTGGGGAGGGTGCGGTGGGTCATCGGCGGCGGTGGAGTGGGGGAGGGTGCGGGGGGAATCGAGATCGAGATGGAGGGGGATAGCGATCGAGATGGAGGGGGATCGAGATCGAGATGGAGGGGGATCGAGATCGAGTGTCCTCATGAATATTAAATACTTTTTCATATTAAATATGAAAAAATATCATCTAATTTGAAAAAATATTCATGAATTCAAAAAGTGCCCATGAAATTTAAAAATATTCATGAGTTCAAAAAGTGCCCATGAAATACAATCGAGAAATGAAGGCTAGAATTTAAATACAATCGATCTTAGCTAGCTATCTGTTCACAATCTTCTTGCCCTTATTTTTCGTAAATGGAGTTCTTCTCTTGAACAGACGTCCTTTAGGTAGGGTGGTCCTGCTTCTTCTTGTGGTGTATGCTGATACTTCATTGTCGTCGTCATGTTCCATCTTAGGGTCGCCGTACTTGTCGAAGTCTTGCTCATTGGCGACTCCCTCCATTCCGATGATCTTCCTTTTGCCTCTCCTCACGACAACACGACTGGGCTTTGACGGGTCGGTAATGAAGAAGCATTGGTCCACTTGGGAAGCCAGTACCCATGGCTCATTTTTCGCGGTGACGTTCGCACCCGCGGTCTTGGATTTGGCTTCGGGGTATAACCATGGTGGTGAAATACCGGTCTTCTTTTATGACGCTCTTGGCCCATCTGACACGGAACATCGGGACCTTATCTCCATCGTAGCTCAGCTCCCAGATCTCCTCGATCCTTCCGTAGTATCTATCCTTGTCGTTACCAGTGTAGGATTCCATCGTTACCCCGGAGTTCTGATAACCATTGCTCTTCATGTCCTTGTCCTCGGTGTAGAATGTGTAGCCGTTGATATCGTATGCCTCATAGGTCATTAGGCTGTGCTCGGCGCTCTGTGATAAGGCGAATATGAGTTGTTCTTCCGCGGAAGAATCCTCATGTAAAGGGTACGACAGAAGCTTCTGCTTGAACCAACGCGTGAAACATGAGTTGTGCTCTTTGATTATATCTCCGTCCGTCCTCTGTTGGCCTCGGTCATTGTATGTCTTGTCAATAAAGGTTTTGTGCTCTACCACCCAAGGATCGATCACGTCTATGTGTTGTAGCGCGACTAGGTTTGCTCTTTCAAAGTCGGCGAGTCGACCCTTGAAGTCGACATGCATTTTGCGGCGACCCTCACGGTGACCCCATCCAGCGAGCCTGCCGAGGTGCCTGTTGACGGGCAGACCAACGGGGTTTTCGATGCCTTCGTGCAGTAGGAGATGCACTCTTCGGTCAGAAAGCCCCTGGCTATGCTTCCCTCTGGACGTGACATGTTGCGAACGTATCCTTTGATGAACCCATTCATCCTTCCGAACGGCATCATGCTGTGCAGGAACGTCGGCCCGAGTTGGATGATATCCTCCACGATATGGACCAGCAGATGCACCATAACGTCGAAGAATGCGGCGGGAAGTACATCTCAAGATCGCATAGTATCACCACGATCTCTTCCTGTAGCCTTCTGAGTTGCCTCGAAAAAGTTGCATAGGCCAAATAGCATTTCACGGACGTGCGCATCCATGATCCCACGGATTGCAACTGGAAGTATCTGCGTCATCAGCATGTGACAGTCGTGAGACTTCATCCCGCTGAACTTCTGCTTCGCTGAGTCTAGGTATCTGCTTATCTTCCCCACGTAACCGTAAGGAAGTTTTACTCCTATGAGGCAGGTGAAAAACTGATCGATCTCCTCCTGACTTAGAGTGAAGCACACGAGAGGGAAGTCATTTCCGGTCTTCTTGGCCTTTTTGCTTTTGCGACGACTTTCCGTGTCCTGCTTCGCCTCATCATCATCATCATTAGTGTGAAGCTCCTCCCTGATGCCCATTGATTTCAAGTCTGCCCTTGCTTTCGGCCCATCTTTGGTCCTCTCTGGCATGTTGAGCAGGTGGTACCAAGAAGACTCTCGCACGTTCTTTGTGATATGCATGACATCAAGGCTGTGAGGCACACGGTGGATCTTCCAGTACGGCAAGTCCCAGAAAACAGACCTCGTTTTCCATACCTTCAGCAGCGGCTCTGGCGCCTTTCGCTTCTTTCCCGGCTCTAGCGCCTTTTGCTTCTTTCCCGGCAGTGGGCAATCTTTCCAATTTTTCAACAGCTCGTCTATTTCCTCGCCGCTCCACGTACGCGGGCGTCTTCGGGGTTCCGTTTCACCATTGAACAGATCCTTGCATTTTCTCCACGGGTCATCGTCGCGAAGCCACCTTCGATGTCCCATGAACACGGTTTTCAAAGACCCGGGATCTCTATCTAGCTGGCGATATGTTGTGTCATCCATGCACCTGACGCATCCAGAAAATCCGTGGACCACCTGCCCCGCGAGATATCCGTAACGGAGATAGTCGTGCACCGTCGTGAGCAGTGCGGCTCTCATAGGGAAATATTCTTTCTCTGCGGCGTCCCACATATTGGCTGGCGTTTTCCACAGCGTGTCTAGCTCCTCTTTAAGCAGCCCCAGATACAGATTGATGTTGTTCCCTGGTTGTTTCGGCCCTTCAATTAGCATATTCATGTGAATGTACTTCCTCTTCATGCACAACTAGGGGGGAAGGTTGTACATCCACACAAACACAGGCCAGGTGCTATGTGTGCTTCTCTGGCTGCCAAACGGATTGACTCCATCGGTGCTCGCGCACAACATGATGTTCCTTGGATCCTTCCCAAACTCTGAGTGTTCGAAGTTCAACGCTTGCCACTATCTCCCATCCTTAGGGTGACTCAGCATCTTGTCTTTTTATTTATCTCTGGATCATTTTGCGTCATCTTCTCGCTTCTTCTCCTCCCTATCCGCATGCCAACGCAGGAGCTTTGCTACCTTAGGGTCCACGAAATACCGCTGCAGATGAGGAGTGATCGGAAAGTACCACACCACTTTTCGAGGAGCTTTCTTCCACTTCTTGTAGCGAGTGACGCCGCACACCAGACATATGGTAGACTCCGCGTGCTCGTCCCGATAAATGATGCAATTGTTCATGCACACATGGTATTTAACATGCGGTAATCTAGAGGACACACGATTTTGTTCGCCTCCTCGAAACTGGTCGGGTACTTGTTCCCCTTGGGAAGACGTTCGTGCCAGAATGACATCTTCTCGTCGAAGCATGCGTCTGTCATTTTGTGTTTTAGCTTCATCTCCAGAGCCATGAGCATTACTTTCAGGTGGGTATCCTCGGGCCTGCACCCTTCATACAATGGAGTAACCACGTCTATCTCCAGTTGATCCAGCTTGGCTTTCTCTCGGGCGGCAGCTCTTGCGTTATCCGTCTGCTTGAGAAGCAACTCTTGAATATGAGGGTCCTGCACCCAGCCCATCAATGGTCCATTGTCGTCTACTCCGGCATCTTCATCTTCATGATCATTCCCTTCGTCTGCTCCGGCATCTTCCTCATCATCATGTCCTGCATCTTCTACATGAGGACTGTGTACAGCATCACCATCATGATCATGTCCTGGAGATTCTTCGTCTTCTCGCCTGCCCGAGCCGCGGTGGTTGTCTTGCTGCCCTTCCTCATTTCCTGCCCGGCCCCCATAAACGACTTCATAGTCATCTTCATCACCTTGCCACCGATAGCCATCCATGAAACCATGCAAGAGCAGGTGGTCCCGCACCTGCCCGGAATCCGGGTCCGCAATAAGGCTCTTCAGCTTGCATCTACACGGACATCTTATCTCCGTCTCGTTCTTTTGAAGCATCACAGCCTTCGCGGAGCTCAAAAACCTATTCATGATGCCTTCGGTCGTCGTGCGGACCATGGTCGCCTGCGGGGTAGAGCAAAACGATATTTTAGAACCAAGAAATTTTTTGGCATGAGTTTCCCTAAAAATAGGACCAAAAAGAATGCATAGTGCCAAAATTCTCGCCGAAACGGAAAAATCAACATTCCGGCAAAATATTAGCAACTATCGCATTTCAAATACCGACACCTGCAAACACAAGCATATATGCAACACCACAAACATATGCACCATTAGTGGCCATATCATCTATAGCCCTTTTACTAGTAGTGTAAGAATGAAATTGGGGGCCAGATCATGGAAGTCCAGCCCGTAGTAGAGCATGAGCCCTCGGACAAATGGGTGCAGGGGAAACCCCAGTCCGCGGACGAAATGGGTAAGAAACACGACCCTTTCGTGAGGCTCGGGGGTGGGGACGATCTGCCCCGCATCTGGGAGCCGGTGCGCGATATCTGTGACTAGGTATCCGGCTTCCCGGAGCTTCGTAATGTTCTCCTCCATAACGGAGGAGCCCGTCCACTTGCCTCCCGCTCCGTACATGTTTGGAGTGATTTTGCGGGGAAGATGCAAACTTGGGGGCTGGAGCTCGAGTGCGCGAGAATGGATGGGCAGGGAAGAAGAAGGCGTGGGTAAAAAGGAGGAGTCCTTGTCCCTTTATAAGGGCGGAGCAAAGTATGCGCCTCCTGACCTACCTGGTAAACTTGCTTATTCCCCAAGCGCCGTAATTGATGCCGCGGTTGGGTTACCCACACCCATATTGATGAGAATCCCGTGATAAGGGGACACGATATTTGATTCGACATGACGTGCCAAGAAAACCGCCTCGCAATATGTGCAGTGGCTGGTTGAGAATAATGGTTCGAATAATGACCGGGCTGTTGTGCGATGTCATGTTATCAAAAGTTGTCAGCAGATTAGATTTGTGGAAATATTATACTCTCTACGGTGGTATGTGGAATTTGTTTTGCAGAGCCGGACACGATCCTCGTGTTCAAAATCTTCTATGGAGTATTCGGAGGAAGAACCCGCCTTGCAATGCCGAAGACAATCTGCGCGCCGGACTCATCGTCATTGAAGCCTGGTTCAGGGGCTACTGAGGGAGTCATGGATTAGGGGATCCTCGGACAGCCGGACTATATACTTTAACCGGACTGTTGGACTATGAAGATACAAGATTGAAGACTTTGTCCTGTGTCCGGATGGGACTCTCCTTAGCGTGGAAGGCAAGCTTGGCAATATGGATAATCAATCAACCAGGAAGTAGGGTATTACCTCCGTCGAGAGGGCCCGAACCTGGGTAAACATCGTGTCCCCCGCCTCCTGTTACCATCCGCCTTAGACGCACAGTTCGGGACCCCCTACCCGAGATCCGCCGGTTTTGACACCGACAATCACCCTCTTCCTTTTTGATGTCTGATGCACAAGAACAACATTTGAGTGGAAAAACATGGTGTGATGACAGATGGAATATGTATTGATAATGGATGGGCATGGCATCTCGACATATATGATGAGTAAACTAAGCAGATGGCGGTGCAACAAAGTAGAAGAAATGCAAGAAAACATATGCAAGATACGCGCAATCAATAAAACCTTGCCAAATTAGAACAGGCACCTGGATGGGTGAACAGGACAGGCCATCTGCCTTTGACTCCTCGAGGTTAGAATAGTCATTAGGATCATATTCTGAACTAGAATCAACAGGTGGGGAGTGTATGAGTTTCATTGCATACAGAATGGCACTCAATGACTTGGTGCCAATTTTGTAAGTCATTGCGGTGTTTAGCTTCAAGAGTGGACTGCTGCTCGTGCGACACAAAGCAGCTACACAGATCATAGTGTAGATATAAAGGGAAAACCGTAAGCATTAGAGTAAAATCAGCAAAGTGGAACTTGCTGGAATATATGTGTAGTATTGCCGGTACGACTAGAAAGGCTTCGGATACCAGCTCTCTTCAACCGAAGGTGCGGTACTGTTAATATCAGTGTAACTCTAAAAGGCGACACAACTCCCCGCATTTCCTTGTTATTCTTATAGGATTCAAGTGGGCATGCCACTACAAATCTTAATCCCATGTTTACAAAATCCTACGAATCAAAGAGGCCCGAAGAGTTCAAAGTGTCCATCACAATCGACCGTATAGACCTCTACACTGCAAATGTCCCTGCTCATCTTCACTACAAGGAACATACTGTACTACTATCATACTCCTCCGTTCTAAAATATAAGTCTTGGTAGAGATTTCCACTATGGATCACATCTGAGATGTATCCAGATACATTTTAGAGTGTAGATTCACTAATTTTGCTCCATATGTAGTCCATGGTGGAATCTATACAAAGACTTGTATTTAGGAATGGAGAGAGTACTTATTAAATAAGAACAGAAGAGGAACATGCTAAAGAAGAGCAAGAAGATTTTGGATAATAAAATGTTCATTGCACAGTGCCCACACATGATGAACCAGAGCGCACTAAGAAAGCAACTCCCTGTTGTCTCTCTATATGTGGTGCACGTGCTTTTTCGAAAGTAAAGTAGGAACATTAGCTAACCAATTAAATGTTATCTGTTTTAGTAATATCAGCATCATATCAGATTCGTACTTGAGCAACACGTTTGGAATTATGAGTGGGACGTTGTTTAGCTTGATGGATTCAGGAGCAGTGCTAAGCAGGTACGATGATGGTACTGAATATAAAGGCATGTATGCATGCAAGTCGCGTGACTTTTGTCATTTGGGTCACCGACCATTTAGTGTTGGATGAAGATCCCACGTCTCCTAACCCTTCTTCTTCCTCGTCCTCTCGATTCTTCCCATACTGAACACCAAGACGGGCCGGCCGGACCACCGGCCCCCACCGCCTGTGTTCCTCCGCCACCCTCACCCCCACCCCCACCCCCACCCGCGTCGAGTTCTGTCCGTTTGGTGAGGCCCCACCACCGCCCCCACAACCACCATCCCCACCCGAGCCCTTCGTTTCAAGACCGGAGAACTCCGTGAGCTCTGAAAAATCGATGACCCAATTTTGAAATTTAGTCTACTGTGATTTAACTAGTGTGGAATATAAAAGGGGAAAACCATAAGCATTGGGAGTATAGTGTTGAGCGTGCCATGGCGGATCTGAAGATGCAAAGTGGACAAAGGCAACTTCGCAACCAATGTTTGCTTTCGACTAGCAAGTAAGTGATGGACAAGAAATCAGAGTAAAGCAGTGAAGATCTATTTTCTTGCTGTGATAAATAAGTTGAGCAGATACGAAAGAGTACCGCCTCTGGTGCGGCGCCGTGTATTCATCTGCTGAGAATTTGATGGTGCTGTGGTAGCGATGGCTGTCGGCAGCGTGGAAGCAGATCTAGCAGGGTAGATGGTGGCGGCAGGGCGCGGTGGATGCGATGGTCGTAGGAGCGGCGCCGGCAAGGTGGACGACGGCGGGGATGAAGCGAGAGGACGGGATGCAAGGATCCCGGTCCAAAGCCGTGGACAAGAGAGGTCGATCTCTTGTAATGGATCGCGGTGTCGGGGTATCAGCTCCGGCATGGTGGAGGAGGACGGCGGTGGATGGGGTGGCGGACGGAGGAGGCTGGGATGGAGATGGTGTTTTGGCGCCCACGGAGTACGAATGGGGAAATGGAGGTAGAGAGGAAGGGGGAACCATGTCTTCAGGGCGTGCTTGTCTCAAATGCGAGGAAATTTACAAACTTAGCCCCCGTTTCAAATTTCCTACACCACAGCAATATTAGTCGGTTGGGGATAGGACGGTAATCTCACATACACCGAGTATTTGCCGACGAGAGTTTGTTTTTGGCGCCCACCGTGTATGAATCGGGGAGGGAGTCAATTTCGGCCGAGGACACACTGTGTTTTGGCGCCCACTGTGTATAAATCCGGGTGAGAGGCGGCTGTGTCATGTTTGAGTGAAATTACAAACCTACCCCTATCGAAACCTATAGAAATCGAGCAGATAGGCTTTGCGTGGCAGGGATAGGCAGTAGTAATTTCCATCTCGCAGATTTTGATTTCGGGCGGTTACTGCGACTTTCCCCGCTTCGTTCAAATTTTGCAGAGCGCACGTTTACCGTGCGAACTCAATTCAAATCCCGTATGTATTCTATTTTTTCGGGCGGGATCCATTTCTGATTGGAATAAAATTCTATATACACCATTTTTATATATACTTTCGAAAGCACAACACCCTTTATACATAAATATGGTTTACAAATGGCATGATTTCAGATTCATAAGGTTGTATCCATCAATTTGGATTTTCAAATATTTGAAACCACTTCATGTTGAAATCCTATGTATGCATTCCTCGCTAACTGTCTCCAATTAATGTGTGTTTCATGCGGATTTTTTACTTCTCAAACATGTATAATGTTTTTCACACACGCAACATATAGTGTAATCCCTAGACATTAATTGCATATAAACCATGCATTGTTTCTAATTAAAGAATCTGTGGATCACCAATATTGATAAACTATATAACATTACACGTGTCCCCAAATTCAAATGAATATGCATGTTTGATACACCAATTTGCGTTATGATATTATCAATGTCGTGATCTCCAGTTTAAATATTTGAATCCCATTTAATCCAGATATTCGTCTCATATAACTATCACTCATTCTTATATAGGACTATCTCTCTAGACCTATACGTGTTCATCGTCTCTCGGGTACCTCTCGTGCTACCTGTATGTCAACAATGATCTTTTATCTTCGTAACACACTGACGGTACTCTCTCCCTCCACCTTCATCACTCTATCTCTCTCTAAGTATCTCTCACTCCCTGCTATGTGTCTCTAACTATGATTCTCCATGTGGAATCTCTTTCTCTCACACAAACACAAAACTTTGTCTCCCGGGTCTCATTTCTCTATACCATTCCCCCGTGTGCCACTCGCACACCCCTCATACAGAGATGTCTTTCGCTCCTTAGGTATGCGAACCTACGACTCTTCCTCTTAAATATCTCTTTCTCACAGACAAACACAAACTCTGTCTCCGAGGGTCACATATTTCTCCACTGTTCTCTTGTATGTCGCTCACACACACTCTCTCCCTAGAGATATCTTGAGTTCCCTCATATGTCTCTCTAGCTATCACTCTCGTTGTGAAATATCTTTCTCTCTCGCAGACACAAAACTCCGTCTCTCGGGATCTCATTTCTCTCCAATATTTGTTTGTATGTGAGTCACATGCACCCTTTCTTCATCTCTCTCACACCCACACACATAACTCAGCCTTCTGATCCACTCGACTCCTATCTCTAACACACACTAGCTAGCATCTTTATCTTTCTATTTATCTGTTTCTCAATCAACCTTCTTTCATTTATAGGTTGATCTCTTTTGCACAATCATTGTGCCTCACTCCCTCTGCTCGCCATAGATGCATGCTCCAGCCCATGCCACTATCTCTTAAAGACAAAAACACATGCTCAATTGTCAGGCCTTCTTCCTGCATTCTCACATGCATGCATATTGTCATACCGATCCGTCTCTCCCATGTCGTTGATCTTATGACTTATGTCTTCTTTCTTTTATCTCGATCATGCACGCGCGCACACACACACACATCCCACGTATACATGTATACCTCTCACACATGCACGTTGAAGGTCTCTATGTCTCCATACGTAGTTAATTACCCTCAAACCTAACGCCACATCGAATCGTTCTCTTCTTGTGTGCACATAACTTCTGCCTGGATGGGTAAAACACACACTCACACTTAACAATCTCCTTCTAGCTACCCCCCTCTCTCACTCTTCCCCTATATCCCCGAAACCAATAAGACCATCCCTTCGTTTAATTCCCGCCTACATGCACCATCGATATATAGTAGTATTCCTCGGTGTCTCTCGAACAAACACGTTCTCTCGATGTCGACTCCTATCACGCGCACACACCTTCTCTTCCCTCTCTACGAGCATTTTCTCTCTCGCACCACATCGTTGGTGGCCTCGGCCATACACATCACCTCTCTATGATGAAGCCATGCACACTTAAATTACATCCGCCACCGAGGACCCCGCGACACACACACACACCCACACACACACACAAACACACACACACGCATGCACGCACGCACCCACCCACCCACCCACACACACACAAAAAAAACACACACACACACACAATAAGACTCCATCTCTCTCTCTCACCCACACACACACACACACACAAACACACACACACACACACACACACACACACACACACACTAAGACTCCATCTCACACACACATGCTCTAGGTGGAGCATTTGTTCCTACCACCCTTCATCCAACCTTACCCGTATGATAAACAATCACCTTAATTTACTTGTATAACATGGACAAATTCCACTTTACTTTAGTAGTTAGCAAACTTATCATCTGTACCCTTATAAAAAACCAAGTTGGCGATGATGGTGTGCCTGCCATCTTGTAATATAGACCGTCTGATCTATATCTGACGGATAGAAAGCAAACTATGATAATTTCACAAAAAATACCCGCACCTCTCTCCACATCCTTATCTCCCACAACCTCATTGCTGAGCAATTAAAAAAGAGAGTCTCTGGAACAATCTATCATGGTGGCCGCTACTGCCTGCCGGCGCCGTCCATCCCCATTCCTTCGCCCATTCCGACCACCAGTCACCACCACGCTCCACTCCTCCTCACCTTATCTCTCATCTTTCATTTTTTCAATGACATTCTCGGCATACCAGTTTTCTGATAAAATTCTTGAAATATCATTAGTTTTTACACATGGGATTACTCCGGCATGGGTAAATCACAATAGGTGTTGTGTAAAAAAATGCATATTGATGTTCAGTGCAATGCACGAGTGTCGGTGTCAAAACCGGCGGATCTCGGGTAGGGGGTCCCGAACTGTGCGTCTAGGTGGATGGTAACAGGAGACAAGGGACATGATGTTTTTACCCAGGTTCGGGCCCTCTTGATGGAGGTAAAACCCTACTCCTGCTTGATTAATATTGATGATATGGGTAGTACAAGAGTAGATCTACCACTAGATCGAGAGGCTAAACCCTAGAAGCTAGCCTATGGTATGATTGTTGTTCGTCCCTACGGACTAAAACCCTCCGGTTTATATAGGCACAGAAGAGGGTTAGGGTTACACAGAGTCGGTTACAATGGTAGGAGATCTACATATCCGTGTCAAGCTTGCCTTCCACGCCAAGGAAAGTCCCATCCGGACACGGGACGAAGTCTTCAATCTTGTATCTTCATAGTCCAGGAGACCAGCCAAAGGTCATAGTCCGGCTATCCGGACACACCCTAATCCAGGACTCCCTCAGTAGCCCCTGAACCAGGCTTCAATGACGACGAGTCCGGCGCGCATATTGTCTTCGGCATTGCAAGGCGGGTTCCTCCTCCGAATTCTTCATAGAAGATTTTGAACACAAGGATAGTGTCCGGCTCGCAAAATAAGTTCCACATACCACCGTAGAGAGAATACTATTTACACAAACTCAATCTGGCGGCGTATTCCGCGTGACATCACACCACGGCCAAGCCTTTATTCGAATCGTTTTCCTTTGTCCCACCTCAAAGACGTTTAGCGAGGCGGTTTCCTTGGCACGTCTTGTCAAAGCAGAGATCATGTCCCCTTATTCCGGGATTCTCATCAATACGGGCATGGGTAACCCAACCGCGCCATTGATTATGGCGCTTGGGAGATAAGCGAGTTTTATCAGGCCGGTGGGGACGGATAGCTTTGTCCGTCCATATAAGGGGATAAGGATCCACTTTTTCACACACGCCTTCTTCCTCCTTTGCTCATCCATTTCCGCGCACTTGAGCTCTAGCGCCCAAGTCCGCACATCCCACCTCAACCTTCTCCAACTATGTCCGGAGCGGGAGGCAAGTGGATGGCCTCCTCCATCACGGAGGGGCACATCAAAAAGCTGCGAAAGGCCGGATACTTGTCCGACGACATTGCGCATCGGCTCCCCGACAAGGGGCAGCTCATCCCCACCCCAGGCCCCATGAGAGGGTGGTGTTCCTCCCCCACTTCCTCCGCAGACTAGGTTTTCCACTTCACCCATTTGTCCGGGGGCTCATATTCTACTATGGCCTAGATTTCCACGATCTGGCCCCGAATTTCATCCTCAACATCTCGGCGTTCATCGTCGTATGCGAAACCTTCCTTCGCATCCAGCCCCACTTGACTTATGGCTGAAGACCTTCAATGTCAAGCCGAAGGTAGTGGGCGGCCGCCAAGCGGAGAGCGGAGGTGCCATGGTGGGCAAGATGGCCAACGTCCTATGGCTCGAGGGCTCCTTCGTGGAGACCATAAATGGGTGGCAATCGGGGTGGTTCTACATCACCGAGCCGCGCGACTCTAAATGGGCAGCGGCCCCCGAATTCCGATCAGGCTTCCCTACATGGCTCACCTCATGGAAAGAGAAGGGCCTGACGTGGGGTAATTTGGAAGTGCTGACCGGACCTGGTGGACAAGAAGCTGAGGCTTGTCAACGTAGTGCAGGTTATGCTCTTCCACCGGATCCTCCCATGCCAGCAACGGGCCTTCAACTTGTGGGAGTTTGATCCGGCACAACACCGAACCTTGAGCCGGCTCTTCGACACTACGTACGAAGATGCCTGGAAGGTGCTGTTCAAGGGCGCCGAGGCTCCGCATCCGCCATCAAGATCGTTGATTCAGCTCGCGGCATCAAGCCAGCGAGGTAAGCTATTTTACCCTTTACGTGACTCTTTTTTCATAGTTTGACTCTATGCGGGATCTAAAACTCCCTCACCTTTGACTGGACTAGCAGAAGACGTCCGGACAGGTTGACTGTCCGGCTCCCTTGCAAGAAGACCCAGCGGACGCCCGGTTGATGGGGCTGCTGGTTCCGGCACCTTACGTGGTGCCGGAGAAGAAGGCCAAGAAGAAGGCCACGGGAACTCGAAGGAGTTCCCGGCACCAGGTGTTGTCGGACTCATCGTCCGATGACTCCGAGGTGGACTCCTCCCGCGAAGACGAGGAGGAGGAAAAAGAGGCCTCTCCCCCAGCGGGTGGAGAGAAGAAAAGGAAGGCCGCCTAACCGGGGAGGCGGAGGGTCCAAGAAGGGAAGGACCCTTCCTCCGGACTACACCACCAACGCTGAGGACAGCGAAGAGGAGTGGCCACCGAGGACCAAGCCCCTGGCGAAATCGTAAGTGTCCGGACACCAGAATAACTCATGGCGTTCCATTTGTCGCACAGCATCTTCTAACGCCGAATATAACCATGCAGCCCGCCCAAGGACGGGCTCGACGCTCCGACGAGCGGCTCCCTGGATTCGTCGGATGTGAATAGCACCTCACTTCCGACCGCCTCGTCTCCTCCCGCCGCGGATGACGCCAAGGTGGAGTCCCAAAAGGGGCCTAGCCAGGAGGAGGTTGCCCTGGAGGCGCCGAAAGGCGACCTCCTGGACTCCGGGCGCAAAGAGGATAAAACCCCAAAGGGCTTTAAGTCCGGCCCTGTGCCGGACTCCGTACCAGAACCTTCAGTGGTTCCGGAGTCCGGCAGGCGACCCCTTTGTGAGAAGGGCAAGACTGCGAAGCCGGTGACCTCCGTCCAACCGGAGGAACCGGATAATTTGATGGAGGCGCTTAACGGCGCTTCCATCAACGAGGAGCACCGCACTGTTATGAGTGCGGTGATCCAGAAAGTTCAGTCCGCCAAGAGCGGGCTGACCGAAGCATGTGCCAGCCTTCTAACACGGTTTGAGGTATATAAAAATATTACTGCATAGACAGTAGCCCCTGATGCTCAGTTTGGTGTTCGGAAAGAAAAAGCCGAACTGAGGATCTAAAAGATATACGCGGGAGTCTAACATAAGTATGTCAATATGGGAATGCAGGCTGCGCTGTTGACCTCTACCGCACTGACTGCGGAGGTTGATGCATTGAAGCAGAGCCTCGAGCGGTCCAAGAACGAGCTCGGCCTTGCCAAAAAGCAGCTCGAGGACAAGGAAGGTAAGTAATACCTTATGGGAGTATTTAAAAGATGTGGTTGCAAAAAATGACAGGAATAACGTGAATACTACAGGGGCCACAAACGAGGTGGCGAACCTGAAGGAAGCGGTGTCCAAGGCCGAAAGCAATGCGGCCGCGGAGCGCACCGAGTGAGAGAAGCAGGAGGCGCGGGTGGCGGAGGTGCGGCAAGAGCTCCAGGCTCTCGTGAAAAAACACGAGATTTTGGAGCGTGACTCAAAGACTCGAGAGTCCGAGGTCGCCTCGGCCCTTGAGAGCGCCAAAGCCGCTAAGGCCGAAACCCAAAAATCCCTCCAGGAAATTGAGGCGATGAAGAAGATAGCGGCGGGTAAGGCATTCTTTATGCAAAGCAAGCATGTGAAAGTGAATTATCTGTTACTTACCCGAATCCGGAGCTCTCCAAGAGCATTCGTAGATCTGCCCGGCAGTGTGTCCGATGTTGCCGCATTCTACCGAGCCGAGGAGGGAAGCTCGAGGGAGAAGGTGTTACGGTCTCGGTATCTTTGAGGCCGGACACCCGTGCCCTTATAGCGACCAGTTGAAGCAGCTGGTCGAGCTCCATAAGGTGGCGAACAGGCCATGAAGGGCCTCATAGTTCGGCTATGGCCTAAGGAAGCCATGCACAGGAGCTACGCCGGGCTGGTGAGGCGGTGGTGGGCCTTTGTCCATGGGTTAAAGTGCGTCAAGCGCTCCGATGCATCGAAGGTGCCCGTAGAGGCCCTTGCCCGTGCTAAGGTGCACTTTGGGGCAAGATGGACGCCGAGAAGCTTGTGACAGACGGACCACCACCGGGCAAGGAGCATCGCAAGCCTGAAATGTATTATGAGGGCGTCTGAAGGGTGCCCGCCTTATAAGCGGGTGAATGCTCCAAAGATGTAATTTTTGAGTAGACTCGCATTTGTTATCCTGTACGCTGAAAACTTGTTCATATGCGCTAAGCAACACTTTTGAATTTAAAATATTACCTTCTGTGCGGCCGTGTATTAAATTTGAGAGATGGCGAGTCGTCTGGGGTGTTCGGGATAAACTTGAGCACTCTTGTTCCAATTCTTGGGTCCTTCGAGGGAGGCGCTCAATGCAACGAACAAGGCAACCAGACTATAATGCTTGAACACTCTCACTTAGCCATATAATTCTATAATTTTAAATTCCGGCGAAGCCCCTGGTATTCGGAAGACCGATTTCGGGGCGCTATCCATGCCTAGGCCAGACAATGCCGACTCCTCGCTCTAAGCAGCATAAGTCTTTAGGGACTCGAAAACCTCTCGAACAGCGACCGGCTCTCGCCCTATCATGACGGTCAGTTTTAGCTTTCTCCACTGAGGTCCTTAACCCAGCTCAACCGGGGACAATCGCACTGGTTCTCCCAGCGCTACCTTAGCCGATATAATGGAACATAAGGTACCAAAACATGGGAGTCGGGCAAACCCCACTATTGACCCAAGACATGATTCGGGGCCGATGCATATAATGCTATAAGTTCGGGGTGCCGCACTTGTGAAAGTGTTCGAACTTATCACACCATATTGTGGGGTACTTAAGCCCCTGGTGTATTGCCCGTACCAAAGTGTACGGTTGCACAATGTCATAACTGAACATATATATTGTTTATTCAAAAGGGCTGCAGTAAGAGCAGAACGATACAAATAGTGCGATAAGCAAGGGACGGGACTTTTTAACATGTCCCCCTCCAGGGGTAAGTTGCGGGATGGTATGTAAAATAGGTATACTGCTCGTAATAGAGACCACCTGGACACTTGGCGTAACTCGCTTCCACGGCTGTTGCATCGTGTGTTCGGCGATTCTACTGCCGGACAGGGCTTCGTGAGAACGGAGTCCTGAAAGTAAAAAAGAAAGAAGAAAAGAAAATAATGACACAATCGGGAGCCCCTGGTGCGGTTGAGCCGCATTCTAGGCATGTTGTGGTCGTGCCCCTCCCCCTATGCCCATGGTATTTCCAGAGCGTAATTATGTACGTGTAGTACTGATTTCGCAATTTCGCGAGGGTTGGGTTTGGGCCGCATTGCTATGCATGCTCGGAACGTGCCAGGCGATCTTGTTGTAGGTTACTCCGGGCGCGCTTGACGGTGTCCGGACGTTGAATAGCCGGACTCGAGAATTGCCTTAAGAAGCTGCTTTATACTTCCGCCGCGAGGGCCGCCGTATGCTCCTCTGTCCGGAGAGAGCGTTCGGTGTTTCCATTGACCGTAATGACTCCTCGAGGACCTGGCATCTTGAGCTTGAGATATGCGTAGTGCGGCACCGCATTGAACTTTGCAAATGCGGTCCATCCGAGCAGTGTGTGATAGCCGCTGCGGAACGGGACTATGTCGAAGATTAACTCCTCGCTTCGGAAGTTATCCGGGGGTCCGAAGACCACTTCAAGTGTAAATGAGCCTGTACAGTTGGCCTATACACCTGGTATGACGCCTTTAAAGGTCGTCTTCGTGGGTTTAATCCATGATGGGTCTATGCCCATTTTGCACACTGTATCCTGATAAAGCAGGTTCAGGCTGCTGCCGCCGTCCATTAGGACTCTAGTGAGGTGAAATCCGTCAATGATTGGGTCTAGAACCAATGCGGCGAATCCGCCATGGCGGATGCTAGTGGGTGGTCCCTTTGATCAAAAGTGATCGGGCGGGAAGACCACGGGTTGAACTTTGGGCGGCTGGCTCCATCGCATATCGTCCCTTAGTGCATGCTTCCGCTCCCTTTTGGGTATGTGGGTTGCGTATATCATGTTCACCGTCCGCACTTGTGGGGGAGCCTTACATCCTCTATTGTTCGGCGGCCGGGGCTCCTCCTCGCAATCGCTATGCAGCCCCTTGTCATTGTTTTCGGCATTTAACTTGCCTGCCTGCTTGAACACCTAACAATCCCTGTTGGTGTGGTTGGCTGGTTTCTCGGGGGTGCCGTGTATCTGGCACGAGCGACCGAGTATTCGGTCCAAATTGGACGGGCCCGGAGTATTTCTTTTAAATGGCTTTTTCCGCCGACCAGGTTTAGAGCCTCTGAATCCGACATTGACTGCCGTATCCTCAGCATTATCGCCGTTAATGCGGCGCTTGTGCTTGTTGCGACGCGACCTGCAATTGCTATCCTTGGTATCCGAATTACCAGGGCTCTTGGTCGTGTTGTTACTACGAGCTAGCCAGCTGTCCTCTCCCGCGCAAAAGTGGGTCATGAGTGTTGTGAGGGCTGCCATGGATTTCGGCATTTCCTGTCCTAGGTGTCGGGCAAGCCACTCGTCGCGGATGTTGTGTTTGAAGGCTGCAAGGGCCTCTGCATCCGGACAATCGACGATTTGATTTTTCTTGGTTAGGCACCGTGTCCATAATTGTATGGCCGATTCCTCTGGCTGCTGAATTATGTGGCTTAGGTCATCGGCGTCTGGTGGTCGCACATATGTGCCCTGGAAATTGTCAAGGAATGCGGCTTCCAGGTCTTCCCAACAACCAATTGACTCTGCTGGCAAGCTGTTAAGCCAATGCCGGGCTGGTCCTTTAAGCTTGAGTGGGAGGTATTTGATGGCGTGTAGATCATCACCGCGGGCCATGTGGATGTGAAGGAGATAGTCCTCGATCCAAACCGAGGGATCTGTTGTGCCATCGTATGATTCAATGTTTACGGGTTTGAAACCCTCAGGGATTTGATGATCCATCACTTCATCTGTGAAGCATATTGGGTGTGTGGCGCCTCTGTATTGGGCTATATCACGACGCAGCTCAAATGAGCGTTGTCTACTGTGTTCGGCCCGGCCGGAGTTGCCATATCTGGTGTGACGGTTATCGTCACGTGTCGTGGGGTGCCCACGTGATCCATAGATCGGTCTTGTTTGCCTTGCCTTGTCCTCCAATATATCTCGCAGGTCTGGTGCATTTCCCCGTGCCTTGGTATTTTTTGAGCGGCGCCGGGGTGCGGCTTGAGTTGAGGGCCGAGAGGCCTCTCTGTCGCGGCCACGAGGTGGCGGGTCAGCCGTATCATGCGCTGGTGATGTAGGTTTGGGTGCTTCCTCCTCTAATCGGCGTAGCAGCCTGCGTTTTGGGTAGCTCTTGGAGGGGCGCTCGAGTTCCTACTCTTCGGCCGCAAGGACTTCAGTCCATCTGTCAGCTAGCAAGTTTTGGTCAGCTCTAAGTTGTTGCTGCTTTTTCTTGAGGCTGCTTGCTATGGCCATAAGCCTGCGCTTGAAACGTTCTTGTTTGACGGGATCCTCGGGCACGACGAATTCGTCGTCGTCGAGGCTTGCCTCATCTTCGGAGGTAGGCATGTAATTATCGTCCTCTACCTCTCTTTCTACCGCTCTCTCATGAGGGTTGGCTTCTCCATCCTCCTGCGCTGAATCCTGCTTGAGGGGGTTGTCTTCGGCACTATCCGTGGTGTTATTGTCTCCCGTGCCAGAATCACCGTTTTTGCTGTGGCGGGATTTAGAGCGGCGCCATTGACGCCGACGCTTAGGCTGTTTCTTGGAGGGGTCATCCTCCGCTGTTCCGTCGCCATTCCCATCTTTTGGGATGTCCACCATGTATATGTCGTATGACGAGGTGGCCTTCCAGTGCCCTGTGGGCGCTGGTTCTTGCTCGTCTCCTGCATCGTCGTCCATAAAGTCGATGTCTTCGGAGTCGAAGTCGAGCATGTCAGTTAAATCATCGTCAGTGGGCTACGAAGTGGGTGGTGGGTGGGCTTTGAATTTCTTGCTTGTAATTATATAACGCAAATCACGAGCAGGAAGTGACATTTTTTTACACAACCACGTTAACATGGCCACGTAAATCACTAGCTAAAGTAAATACCATTATACTTATATCCCGATGCAAAAGGTTGAGTACATGTCCGAAGAGTAGAGTCTCACACACGCACTTTGTCTCTCAGAACCTCTCTCTCACACACACACCAGTTACGTGACGCCCACTTAAGCAGACACGTATGTTACAATTTGTGTACCGTTGGTACACGTGACGATGCGCATTTATTTAAGCCGGAAGGCGAACCCAAACAGTAGCTGCATTCATTCCCCTCCCGCCGCCTCTTCTCTGGTCGCCATCGCCCGGTAGCCATGGCCCGACCGAAGGTAACAACATACGCCATACTCCCGCCGGAGCGGCGCTTTAATCTGGAAATTTTAGTGGTCATGCATGCATCTTTTTGTGCTAGCACTCATATATAAGGGTTGACCGATCGCTTCCCGCGGACGTGCGCGGGCGGTCGAAGAGGAAGGAGAAGGGAAGCAGGCTGTTGAGTAACGTTTTTTACCACAATTTCTTAGGAAACTGAGTGCAATAATTGAGTAGTTTTGCAAACTACCAGTACTACACCTGAAACGGTTCAAAACCTATACTCCCTTGCCAGCTCGCGCTTCCTGCGTGAAAAGGTAAGCGTAGCCCAGGAGCGTCAGTGCCGCATTAATGCCCGGCCAGAGCGGAGGCGACCTCTCACTGGCACCGGCTTTGAAGCGGCGCGACGGCCGAGAGAGCGCCGCTTCCCGGTGCACACGACTGCTCCGCGTCGAGGCAGGGCATAGGCCTTGTTTGGATCCATGGGTTAGAGTTAGTCTGAGCTAGTTGGGGCTCAAATAGCCCTAAAGTATCCAAGCACGAGGGTTTAAATTGGAGCAACTTGCACCGAACCCACCAAAAAAAAACTATCCCACCCAAGAGGTGCTAACTGGAGATAGTTCTCATTAGGACCACTGAAAAATCAATTTTCTCTCTCCATCAAGTGCATTTATTGTCAATCTAACCCTGTCACCCAAATCCCTCTTTGGCTACAGTTAGTTCAGGGTTAGTCATGAGTTAGTCTAACCTCTAGCTAAGTAAGAGTATCCAAACAGGAGCAGTATAGGACATGCAAGTTGCTCAAAGCATAGAGTCAAATTCGTACATGAAAGGATTTTTTTTCTTTTTGAAAATGGAACGTGAAAGGAATTTTTTTAGAATGCTCTTGGCATGTCGCTAACATGTGATGAGTTAACCGACCTCAATAGACAGCAAAAACGCCAGCCCGCCGCACTTTGAGAGAGACGAGGAGGGAGAAGCGATACGGGTTGCTGGATTACTAGAGATAGGCGTCGCACAGAAG
Organism: Aegilops bicornis; assembly: GCA_021605145.1. NCBI lineage: Eukaryota > Viridiplantae > Streptophyta > Magnoliopsida > Poales > Poaceae > Aegilops > Aegilops bicornis. Next base: position 686,555,309 of record CM038670.1, on the reverse strand, counting down.
CCAAGAAATATGGTGATAGCGTGGGTTAGCCATGTACTAGTATGATGTAACTACACTGGGCTGCCGTGTTTTCTACTCTTCCAGTCCACTGTGGAGATGATTGGTTGATTTTATATCGCTGAATAATATAAAATATTATGAGTGCAGGCGGCTCCTGACGAGGTTCCTTGCTCCTTTTTGGTCGTCGGGAATCTATGTTCTTCCACTCTATTTTTTTACGTGAGCTTTGTTCATCCTTTTGCCAACACGCGAGACATCTAGCATCAAGGTGCACGTGTCATGCAAGGATCGTTCCATCTATATGAACAACACGTGGGACTGGAACTACGAGACGGACATGTACCCACTAGTGGACATGCGAACCTGTGTAATGTAGCGCAGTAAGTGAAGTAGAAATGCACAAATAGTATGAACAAGCGTGGCATATAGGTATTTGTCTCTTACTACCACCAAATGTTGTGCATAAAATGCCCGGTGATGTTATGGAGTACGTGACTAAGTACTCTACTACTACTATATTAATTGGAGGCACATATTAGGAATGTGCAGTCATCTTGGCATAGTAGTATTTATAACCAAGTACTACTAATACTCTCCTAAGTGGGAAACCGTTTAGGTTGTGATCAACGTGAACATGTTTGCAATTAAATATAGCATGATACTACCTCCATCCTAGTTTATTAGTCCCCTTTGTAATTTGTGCCAAATTTTGACAAAATATTTAGATTAAAAATGTTAGTGCATGTCAACAAAAATTATACTATCGCTGTTCCGTTTCAAAAAAAGAGCATATAAGCCATGTAGTGCGGCCGTTTCGAAAATATTAGTGCATGTCAACAAAAATTATACTAGTATCGCTGTTCCATTTTGAAAAAAGCATATAAGCTGTTACTTCTTACCAAAAGGACTTTATATCCAACAGACACAAAATATCCATTCGACTGTTCGAAATTACTTTCACTGTTGATCTAATGTCGAGGTAATTGCTGCATCGCCACCAAAACCCACCATCTCTTAAGCTAAAGTAGACCGAGCTAACCCCTATATTAGCATATTACTGAGATAAACAGAAGACACTGTAGAATCATTTAGGATGTGAGCTTGTCAATCTGAATGTGGAGGGACACCAGCTTAGCCCCGGCCAGCTGCTTGGGCGGAACTGTGAAGAAGGTCAGCTCCTGCACGGTGACGTCTCCAGGATCCCTACTGCTTGTCACCTCCATTTCCACCTTGATGGCATCGGTCCTGCCTTTGGGCTCCCCCGGCGGGCCGTCCGCCCACAGCTTGGCCATGTAGAGCGGCAGTGGGGATGCCCCCGCTCTGATGCAGACGACCAACACGGCGACAGACGTGCTGATGTCGAGCACGCCGCTGACCAAGAAAAACGCGCGGCCGTCCTCCTCCGCGAACAGCAAGAGCCGTGGCTCCGACAGTGGCACTTGCAACTGGAGCGCCTTGCCGTACTGGATCCTGTGCACGGGCATGGGATGTACGGTGCTGATATGGTGGGAGAGCACCGGACACACGCTGTGGTGATTGGTGAGCTTGTGGTAAGTGGCGTAGAGCCCACAGCCTTCATGTGGGCACTCCACCCTCACCGAGGAGAGGACAACGTCCACCGCCGTGTTCCGCACGTCGAAGCCCCGCTTGGCGCTCGCTATACGCACGCCGCTGTTTCCGGGCGCTCGGCAGCGGCGATCCGATGCAAGCCGGTGCCCTCCCTTACCTTTGCACAAATCAATCGAACAACACATCAATCAAGAAACCTGCACCTTGCTCGATCAGCCGAACGGACGAGGTGTATTCGAACCTCATACACTGGAGGCTTCAAGGGGCGGAGGCACAAGGGGCAGTGGAGCAAGGTGAGGTCCATCGAGACCATAGAGAGCTCCATCACCGGGTCTTGTTCCGTCTGCATGATCTCGCCCTCCTCGTGCACAAACATCTCTCGCTTTATTAGGGTCGGGGTATTACAAAGCTTTACCATCACATATTCATACTACTTCAAGGTGCATTAAATCAACACATGCATGTATCAAAGGAGAGTTACGGCATGCATGCATGCGTTGTAATTAATGCATCGGTAAACGCAAATTATTGAAATATATCGAGTGCAGTGCTTTGATGTGTCGCCTCAACTCATACAAGACCGAGAGTTTGATTACTACAACGCCCTCTCGCCTTAACCGCACCTGCCTTTGGCTGCATGACAGGTGGGCCACCAACCTGTTGGGCCACCTGTCATAGACGCAAAGGCAGGAGCAGTAAGTCAATGAAGCTGCGTCCCTCCCTCGCCCATGAGCGTGGTGGCTGGAAGGACTAGGAGAAGCTCTCATTTTGAAGAACTAAGCTTAGGCAAGTGTGGCAACATTGTATGGCAAAGTGTGGCACGATTAGGCCTTGAACCAAACAACCCCGCTCTGCCTCCCGCACGCGGTGGACATGCAGCAGTTCAACCGGTGTCAGATGGCCAGAAGCATACTATAGTACTCCTCCACTGCAGTAGTACTCCATCATTGTTCGACTTCCTGAAGAGGCGAAGAGACAAGCGCAGCCCGGACGCTCGTGTGGCAGTTTCATGTGTAGAGTAGTCTAGGATAGCGTGTACCGTGCCTGTAAGCTTGAAATCATTGGGTTCGGCTCCATGCTTTATTTTTTTGATTAAAATAATCTTCTGGCCCTACGTGTCATCCTGGTGATTCTAGTTTGCATGCTCATCTGGTCAAGACATGAATATATATTTTAATTTGTGGTGGGGTAATTGTTAGAGGTTGCAGCAAATGGGGTATTCTACACTGCGGGTCTTTCAGCCAAGTTTAGAGGCAACCATGTGGGGCCAGTGCTATGATGTGTCACGTCAACTCGTACAACGAGGGGAAGCTTGATTTTATTACTACTCCACGCCTTCTCCCTTGCCCATGCGTGCGGTGGCTCGCAGATGAGGACAGGCTTTTGCTTATAGTACTATAACAAGCTATCCCTCCCACTCGCGGTGGACGGACATGAAGCAGTGGATTCGATACTGTAGAAGCTGTAGTAGTAGTAACATCATTGTTCGTCTTCTCAAAGAGGCGAAGAGCCAAGTACAACCCGAATGTGGCAGTTGCGAACCTTGGAGAATGGATATAGCCAGGCTCTTGCATGAGACAAAATTGGTATGTGAGCCCACTATTGTAGTACTTGCTAGTATAAACCTGTAAACCAGAAAGGAGTATTTGCCTTTCTAGAGATTTCAACAAGTGACTAGACTACACCGAGACGGAGTACATATGGAGCAAAATGAGTGAATCTACAGCGTAAATAAATACGTATAGTTCTCTCATTTTCCTCTCGGCCTTGGTCGCGGTGCACAATATTGAGTATACTAGTACTATCATCTTGAAATTTACGAAGTCACCATAGGCACCTCGTCATCGACGGGAACGTCTCCTGACACGCGATAGGCATGAGCGGCAGTCGCCTCCATATGTGCTTGAATGCCAAGGAGGGAGAGGGTAGCGGTTCCCGAGACATTGAACTGTCAATGATGCATCCACAAATTACATGCATAGGGAATTAATTGGAGAAGCAGAATAGAGCCAGCACGATGTGAATGCAACAGCGTTTGGATTCTCATATAAAGGCGCCCCACCACTCCAATCCATCTACTCCTTAGTCTCTATGCAACACTGCTCACTCCAATCCAAGACCAAGTGACCAGAAGCCAGAAGCACCTATGGAGGCGATGGACGCGAGCGGCAATCGGCTATGCCAAATCATCCAAGACGCCGACCTGCGGCCCCGCACCACGCAGTGTTTCTAGACGGTGCTGGCAACCGCCGGTGTCATAGCCCTCACTGACGTCGGCTTCGCCTCTCGCATGGACGACATGATGGTCAACTCCATCCGCAAGTTCGCCGCCGTCAAGAAGCGCCGCTCGACCTTGCCGTCTTGCTCCAGCCAGCGCCCGAGCTCCTCATTGCCTGCCACCCTCATCGACCTCCATGGTGACGAACTCTTTCAAGCCCTGGTGGCCCTGTAGGTGCCGGAGGTCCTGATGAAGAATGTGCACCTCGAGGCCACGCTCATCGCGCAGCGCCTCGCCATGCAAGAAACCGTCGACCTGCACATCCACGTCTACGAGGAAATCGTCTACATAGGCCACTACAAGGCCATCAAGGACAGAAAGACGTTGGCCTTTTACCAACGGCTGGAATCTTTGGATGCCATTTTTCAGAAGCACGTCGACCTGGCCATGAAAGCCGCTGCTACTTAGCCGCCGTTCGGTGGGCCGACGCCCTGAGTCGAGGAGGTGGACGTCGTCGATGGATGCATCTCTTCTTCTTGCCTCCTGTAACCAGCACTGCATCGCCTCGTGGTCTTAATGTTTTATTAGTATAGGAGTATATGGCATTTTTATTCCAGTAGTAACATTTTCACTGTGAGGTGGGGCCGCAGTTGAGCAAACTGACCATCGGAAAATCCCCACCCTGCCCATTGGGCGTCGGCTGAGTTTAGAATTAGAAGAGAGAAACGAGGGAGAAGAGCTGGTGCAGGCAGGGAAGATTTTTTTAGTTCTCTTTTAGTGGTCCCGAGGACTACTAATCCAATTAGAAGCTCTCCACCGGGCTAGTTTTTTTAGATGGGTTAGAGCAAACTAGCTCAAACTAACCCCTCCTGTTTGGATAATTTGAGGCTATTTCAACCCAAACTAGCTCTAACTCAGGGATCCAAACAAAGAGGAATAGTACTATACATGCTACAGTCTGGACCGTGGCACATTGTTTTTTATGGCCATATCAGCACATTGTTTTCTACTGCTGATTCACTGGGCTGCCATGGTTCGCACTCCTCCGACGTGAGTAGTAGTAGTACTACTCCCACCGTTCCTAAATATAAGTCTTTTTAGACATTTCAAATTTACTAAAACATACAGATGTATGTAGACATATTTTAGAGTGTAGATTCACTCATTTTGCTCCGTATGTACTCACTTGTTGGAATCTCTAGAAAGACTTATACCGCATGATTCTTTGCTCCTTCTTACTACTATGTACTACTTCGCAGACATGTGGGACAACCATCAGCATCCGGGTTGATGTAATACGTGTCATGCACCAGATTAGAGTGCGGAATAGAAGGGGGGCATCACCCCGGTCGTACCGCCAGTAATTCATGACTATAGTGAGTAGTCATATCACAAGTCTTTCGAGCAGTAACACGCCGTCAAATCGCATGACTGACCTTTCCAAAGGTAAGTAAGTTGAATCCGCTACTCCCTCACCCTCCTCGCCTCTCTGTCAAACCGCCTACATGAAAACTGCCGCGCGTACTGCCCGGGAAAAGCCCCGCCCTCAACTTTTAACTACGTGAAAATAGTTCGAGCTTGTTAGTTCTATATAAATACTAGTAGTACTGTATGTTTATTCACCCATGGGGTTGTTCAATGAATGGAGGGTCGGGGAGCACAAGTGAACAATACTACTACTAGTAGTAGTAAGTAGGAGTCGTACAGTTAGTCACCTTAAAATAGACATTTTCTTTTCTTTAATGCCACGTACACAAATTGAAATGCTTGTCCTGGAGAGAAAAAGATAATCACTCCACTATATATGTACGAAGGGGCCTGAGCGCTTGCTTTACTAGGGTTGCTCTCTTCATTCTCTCATCCTCTCCAGATATAAACAAGACAGCGGTAGCGACATTTTCTCTCTGCTCACCGCTGGTCACAGATCCGGTCGGATCCCTTCGGCTGGTGTGTGTAGAGGACTAGGTGCATCGTTCACGCGGTCATCACCGGCGAGGGAGGAAACCTACAGCTGCCGGAGGGGCCCGATCCTCTGCCCGTGCCGTTCTCTCCAACACAGCACCGGCTTGGGAGGTCCTCCGACCCTTCTTCCTCCCTGCCGTATTTTCCGCAGACCCGACCAGCCGCCGCTGACATCCCGACGACCCTCAGGTATAAGTTCTTCGAAAGCGGCCTTGCTCTACTGCCCCATCTCCCCACGTGTCTGCATGTGCATCTTTTTCTACTCCCTTCAGCTCTTCGAAAGCATAAATATTTAGTATTATTAGAGGTAAAGCTACTTCATGCATTCCAATCTAGGACTTTGTTCAAACAACGAAGAAAGGGGGAAAGTTGTAGCATGAATCCAGGACTTGATTCAAAGAGGAAATAATATGGTGAAAGTAGTAGAGACCGGATACCCAACCGGTCTCTTGGTTGAAAAGGGAAATAATGGGAAAACGCAGTACAAACTGGATAAGGAACGGATCTATTATTGGTTGAAAAAATGATAGAAAGTGGCGGGTGGTGGACAAGTCAACAGAGTATGTCCAGGATTAGATTTGTTGTCCTCACATAGTAAAAGGTCTCTAGGATTAGAATTGCTGCCCTCACATAGTAAAAGGTCTCAAGATTAGATTTGCTACCCTCACATAGTAAAAGGTCTCCAGGATAGATTTGCTGCCCTCACATAGTAAAAGGTCTCCAAGATTAGATTTGCTGCCCTCACATAGTAAAAGGTCTCCAGGATTAGGTTTGCTGCCCTCAAATAGTAAAAGGTCTCCAGGATTAGATTTGCTGCCCTCATATAGCATGAACAAACTCGGCATCACCACTTTATGCCTCATTGTAGGTACATTGTGTTGATGCGTCCACTGTCGCATGTCCTTATGCCAACCTTTTGCTGTTGTTAATGTAAGGGCGCAATGTAAAATGAAACGATCACAATGTTACCTTAGGGACATGTCTAACCAGTGTTATTGTTAATCTAATGCCTCTAGTGATAAGATGCAATTAAACTGTGTTACAAATGGTACTCCTGCTGTTTTCCCCAGTATGATAAGTAAGTTGCTCCTTTATGCTGCTGAGTGTCCTGGTGTCCCCGCGGTCTCATGCCCTTAAACCAACTCTTTAGCTGTTGTTAATTTACTGTATCTGGTAAACAAGCAATGCCACCATTAAAGTAATCCCATATTTGACGAATGTCATTATTGTTGTAATGCTTCCGGTAACATGAAGCATTGCTGACATTTTAAAATTTCTACTATCCTTGCGTGATTGCCATGAACATAATTAATATGCTTCTTTCCATTTCGTGTATGTTTCCTATATTCTTATTAACCAGCAACTGTTTACTTTCTATGTTGTTGTGCAGATAGGGATATTCATTTCACCTTGTTCCTATTGTGACCTTTTGGTGAACTGCACAAAACACTTTTTTTGAATGAGTGTCTTGTGCAGTTCAACTAAAATGTCACGTGGGCAGCATCTCTTAATTTTGGTGATTGGAGTTTCCAAAATCTCCGTCAAGTCTGCTGGTTATCTCGTGCAACATTGTATTAGCCTTTGCAAGATGAGTCGTCACTGTCACCACAATGTCACTTTATTTTAGTGGAACTGCACAAAAGGTTAAGCAAATTATAGTTGCACCTTACATGAGCCGTACAACCAACCTTAATGTTCCTCAATTTTAGTGCAACTACTAAAGAGGAACCTGCCAGCTCATGAGAGCAAGTACTTCTTGGTAGCTGAATGATGCAATCTTTGCTTCATTTCAGGTGAACTGCAGAAAAAGGTGCTTGAATTGAATCATGGAACCCAAGGCAGGCCTCAGCTGAGTGGAGCTTCAGGTTGAGTTCAAGGAGTGCCACAATTATACTAATCATGCTCTTCTTGTTTGTGTTGTGCAAATAGGAATACTCAACTACATATGTTGTGACAGTCAAGAGCATTTACCAAGTTCTTCGGTTGTATGACATGGCTAGCCAAGATGGATTTAATCCCGATATTCACTTTATCAAAAGGCTCTAATGGGTTGGTTCCGAATCTTGCAAGCTGGGAATCAATGAGATGTGTAGGCATATTTTTTGTACTTATTATTCAAATCTTATTTGTTGGTTATGAATCTTGCAAGCTGGGAATCAATGAGATGTGTAGGCATCTTTATTGTACTTATTATTTGGATCTTATTTGTTGGTTCTGAATCTTGCAAGCTGGGAATCAATGAGATGTGTAGGCATCTTTGTTGTACTTATTATTTTGATCTTATTTGTTGGTTCTGAATCTTGCAAGATGGGAAACAAGGCATGATGATGCAGAGGACAACAACCATAACAAACAGTTCAAACTTGGTAGTATTATCTGTGTGAAAGTGCGACAAATGTGTTGATCGTGTGCGTCCTAAGAATAATAATTCTAATTGTTGTGCATGTTGATCCTGTGGCACTGATAGAACGAGCCAATGCATTGCTTGTTTCAAGTATAAATTTCTATTAAAGCTAATTAAATTTAAGTAAAGTGACCACTAACTCCTGTTATTACAGTACCAATATAGACCTGCTCGTGAGCCGACGTGTGGCCGGAGTAGATTTCTTAATGGAGGTGTTTGAATGCGCCGAGGGTGCATCTTCTGCTGGGCGTGCAGCGAACAAGGGAGGGGTAGTAACTGTTATCGCTTGTACACACTCATTTTACTGTTGAATCCAGTTCCCCAAGAGCTGAAAAAAGAACTGCTGCCGCCGCCTACCCACTCGTTCACTTGAAGAGACTCCAATGGCGATCTGAGGGGTGAGCCTACTGGATATGGACTTCAGCATGGAGTTCCCCTTTGAGTTCGCCATTCAGTCCTATGGCTGCACCAAGTCGAATGTGATGTACACCAACGATCCGGAATCGGTGAAGCTCTGCCTCGCCGAGTTCAAGCAGTTCCTACAGGACAAGAAAGCACAAGGTTGCAGGACTAGACCTTTTGCCCATCCATTTGTCTCCTGACAGGGACCAGCGGGTCGCAGTCGCCCAGGTATGTGTGCAGGACTAGGTTATCATCTACCACTTCTGTAGGGCCATCAGAGGTTCTGGAGCATTCGCCCGTTTCATCGGCAGCACCGACTGCACCTTCGCTACGATGGAGAGAAGGAAGAACGCGATGATTTGGCCATCTGGTGCAACAAGCTTGTCAACATCCAGAAGCAATACAAGATCATCAACAATGGGCAGGAGAAGGACTCCGTGGTTGACCTCGCCGAGACCATCATCGACCCCTGGTACGCCAACACGAAAAAGACAATGATACCAAGGACCTGAACACATGGGAGGTACCTCTAAATCTAGCATACATAACCTACGCGACCAAGGACGCATACGCATGCTACGACATCTACAGGCAGATCTTGGACATGAGGGCATGTCTGCTTCCCGTAACCGGCAGTACAGACGGACAAAGCGGCGTCATGATCAAGCGTGCCAGGAAGGTCTAGATGTTGTACTTTATCTGTTTATAAGCACCTTTATCATATGAGTGTTTCATGCATTAGCCTATGTGTCATAATTATCTGTTTTGTCCAAAATATTTCTTTTAAGAACCCATTAACTTGTTTTCTTTTTAGTGGCTATTTGCTTATGTATGTAACTAGTTCACTTGTCCGTTAAAAAAACTAGTTCACTCGGCTGCCGTGCTTTGAATCTCCTTCCTCCCAACATATTCCCCTCCTCAGGTGGACCCAGCAGGTCTCGTACACAGACATATGGGACCAACCACCTATCCATTTGTATTTCTTTATTTTGTTCAATCTTTCATCTTCTTCCTATACAGCGGCTGTCCATCATAGCCTATGGCATTGGCCAGGCCACCCCTCTACTACCACACATTATCCGGCAGTGGCAGCTCCATCGGCCCACCGTGCACCTGAACAAGTCAACCCTCGTACTCCCCTCCGCCTGCCTCTTCCCTCGCTCCGGTTCGTTCGTTCCGAGGTCTCAACGTCGTCCTCCGCCTTGGTGCTCTAGCCCGGCGCCGCTGTTTTTCGTTCCGAACATGGTCGGCAAAACAAGAGGAATCGGGAGACAACTACTCGTCGAGAGGCTGACAGTCCCTGGCCCACCAGGTCCATTGCCTAGGTTTTGTTGTTTAACATGGGCAGCCCACGACATGTTTCAACATTTTTTGGATCCAGCAGGTATCAAGCGGCCTCTGGGCCTCCCAACATAGCTTGTCTATAACATCCGCAGCCCAAGTTATGTTTGTTTTTTCAAGACGACGCACAGCTCAGTTCTATTTTTCTATAAGAATGCAAAACTGAACCTATGTGTTCTATAAGAATGCAAAACTGAACCTATATTTATATCTTATTAACATATTAGAACCAACATAAGTTTCCGTTAAACCTGTCGTTCGTCCAACCATTCTATAGACTTTCCCACTTCCTTTATTTTTCCTTTTCATTAATCCTAGATCTGAATTTTCTCCCACTTTATTTTTTGATGTAAACTGAGTTTTCTACCAGTACTTTTCCCTAGGACCAACTCAGTTGTCCCACGTCTAGCCTAAAAAATAATAATACCCCACGTACTATTAACTCATCAAATTAAAATGATATTTTATTTCATAAGTTGAAAGTTCTTACAAAATAATAATAATAATTGTTTATATATAACTTGGCAAGTTAACTCCTAGTGATTGCGTACATAAGCTTGCAAAGATTTTACTGACCAATGCAGTAATAGATGAACAATCATGTGTTTATGTTTTTATACTCTGTCTAGCCCAACATGATATTTTCACCCAGCCCATCAAGTTCGCGGATTTCAAGAAAAATGCAAATGGGCTTTAAATTCTACCATGTATATAAACGGGCTGCATAGATGCTACATCATTGTTTCACCCAGCCCACCAAATGGACTAAAAAACAAATGGACTGGTTGACATGTTGGCCAGTAGGTCGAAGCCTAAGAAGGCGTTGGATTTACATTCAACGGCCGGCATTCTTCTTCAATCTCTCGTCTTCTTCCCCCAGCGCTGCCGGGACTGCCTGCTCCAGCCTCCAGCGTCCAGCGGCATTGTTTTGCGTGCCTGAGTGAAACACTACCCTGCCGACGCCCAGGCCATCCCTCCACTACGCAGCTCCTGTTATTCTCTGCCGATTGTAGGCCCACCCCGCACCCGAACCAATCAAGTTTCCCACTCCTCTCCGTCTTCGACTCCACTGCCGCATCTTCCCCATCTCCGGGTCATTCCAATCCGGGGCCTCGCCGTCATCCACCGCCTCGGTGTGCTCGGCGCGGCGTGGTCAATATACAAGAATCATCGGAAGAGGACTGTACGTGGAGAGCCTGACGGCTGGGACCCACGAGGTCCATGGTCGCACACAAGGAAAGTTCCTCCTTATTAAGTTGTTCCTCCCCCTGACAGCTAGGACCCACCGGCTATATCTTCGCACGGAAGGAAGTGCCTCCTTGTTATGCGAAAAAAATATTCCTCCCGTTGACAGCTGGGACTCGTCAGATTTGGTGGCTGACTTGTGGGCCTACTAAGCGGACGTGTACGCAGGGCTTTGTCAACTTAATCAACAAATGATTCTAGCAGCTGGACCGTTGGATGTTAATCCAATGGCCGTGCTCCTTCTTCAACCTCTGTTCTTGCTCGTGTCTCATGTGGGCGGCACCGCGACACTGCTGCCGCACACCCAAACCAGTCAAGTTTCCCACTCCTCTCCATCTGCGACTCCACTGTCGCGTCTTCCCCATCTCCGGGTCGTTCTAGTCTGGGGCCTCGCCGTCGTCCACCGGCCTTGGTGCACTCGGCACGGTATTGTCAACGTGGTCAATAACCGAGAGTCATCAGAAGATATTTGTGCGTGAGAAGGCTGACGGTGGGGCGCACCACGCCCATGGGCGCATGCATGCAATCGCATCCTTTTACCACGAAAAATAATGTTTTCTCCCCCTAACTGCTGGGACCCACCAGCTACATCTTCGCACGCAAGGAAGTGCGCCCATATTACGGGCAAAAATAATGATTCGCCCCCTGACTGCTGGGACCCACCAGCTTCATCTTCGCACGCAAGGAAGTGCGTCCATATTACGGGCAAAAAAAAGATTCGCCCCCTGACTGCTGGGACCCACCAGTTACATCTTCGCACCCAAGGAAGTGCCTGACAGTTGGGACCCACCTGGTCGAAGCGTACGTAGCATTGTCATTCTGGTCGCGAACGTGTACGTACATACTGGTCGATCGGTCTGTCTGCAGGCTACAGCGATCAACCGTGGTCGTGCAAGGAAAGGCACGTGTGGTAGTAGGGGCGCGCACGTAGCATGTACACGTACGTAAAGTGGACAAGTTGCAAGAAAGAAAATACAGCCACGTACGTACATACGAGAGGGGTCTGGAATGCCTACTCGCGCATATGTACGGCCAGGGCTCGTGTACGTGGCTGGGTCGGAACGCAGAAACTGCGTCATCGTCGAGTTCATCGGGAGCCAACCGGCTTGGACGGAACAGGCGATGGAAACGAGGCCTGCCGTACCACGGAATGGAGGAAACGGCCTTGTGTTCGACCGGCCACGATGGAAACGGGATCCTGTTCATCAGGAGGGTCTGGCGTACCGCTAAACGGAGGAAGCGGACCTCCTACGGTCGAAACAGGGTCCTGTTGATCGGGAGGGGTGTGGCGTACCGCAAAACGGGACTCCATGGGATACAATTCATCTCCACCGCCGACCCCCTCCACGGGCTACTGTTCATCCACCGTCGACCTCCTCCAGCCTCCACCTGCGACAGTTCATCCACGGGCTCCTATTCATCCAGCCTCCACCGCACGCTACTCCACCAGCTATTGTTCAACCAGCCTTCTCCACGGGCTCCTATTCAACCACCCCTCCACGGGCTACTGTTCATCCAGCCCTCCACCGTCTACTTTTCATCCATCCCTCCATGAGGTCGTCCTGTTCATCCAGTCCTCCTTGGGGTCCTGTTCATCCAGCCCCAACCGGCTCGATTGATCGGGGTCCTATTGATCCAGAGGCATCACCACGGGTCCTGTTCATCCACCCCCATTGGGAACTGTTCATCCAAACCCCAACAGCAACGCTCACTGTTCATCTAGAGGCAGCATCGATCGGCTTGATTAGCGGCGATGGCGAAGGAATCGCTCGATCGGGTTCAATTAACGACCATCGATCGATCGGTCGGGTTCGATGAACGCGTAGCTTGCAAAGGTAATCGCCGGGTTGATGGCGAACGCCTCGCTTGGGTTCAGTTAGAGCCCAACGCCTCGCACTCACGCGCGTGCGTGTACGTGAGAAACGTGCAAACCTCCATGCATCGCTCGGCCCCGACCACCCACCGTATCCCTGAACACCCCGATATTTTCCTCTCCCTCGCTTCTACCACGGTTTTTTCCGTCATGGACGGCCCAAAGAATGTCATGCAACTGCGTCTCCGGGGCGCCTAGGACAAAAAGCCCATTTTCTATCATGATTTTTTGTCACAGAAGTAGGAGCCCACCACATCTATGATGATACCGGGTTTTGTCACAATTATCGTCATAGAAGTGTCATAAGTATGACAGAAAAAATTCGTTCGGCCCAAAATGTCACCGATGTGTCTTGTTTTTTGTAGTGTTCCCAAGTATACAACAACAAGGGAGTGTGATCGGAAATTTCTCTAACAAATGCATTCGTAGTTGAGGGAGGTTATGTTCTTCCGAGTCAGAATTAAAATCCTATGTAGTTTCTCAAAAGTGAAATCTTCTAGATTATTGCCCCAAGTGCAATCCCTACCATAAAGAAGCAATTCCCTCAAACAAGCATGCTCAACGACGACATTATATATAAACTATAATGACCAAGTGTATTGGGTTATTTTTTCCTAAAGATCTCTCTAATGATATTGAAATCACCTCCACTATTCAAGGTAGGGCGTTTCTCTGATAAACTATAGAGACTTGAACTAAAAATTTAGCATTCCTATCTAGTTGGGCATCTCCATAGAAAACAATCAAATTCCTTGTCAAATCTACTTTTTTATCATGCATGAGTATCTTCACAAGGTAATCCCCATGATCAGAATCTAGAATGACCAGAGAATTCTCAATAACCTCTAGCAAAATGCCCCCAAATTTACCTCTAGGTGGGGTCCAATGCAATTTGAAATTGTTACCACTACATAAGTCGTGTAGTTCATTATTAGTAAAGTGTCATTCATAGTTTCCTGAAAGCCTAAGAAATTTAATGAATGATCTGAAATACTTTCTCTAACGAATCTCTTAGTAATACCCCCTCCAATCCCCCTAGCATACCAGAAGAGGCCTCTCATTTCAAAACTGAGTTTTTTCCTGTTACCAACAGTTCTATTGACTGGAATAACCTTTCTCAACCTAGTAGTTGTAGGTGATAAGGGATCCCTATTTTCTGGGAAGAAAACACCTGTTTTAATTTATCCAATCATTTATCTTCGAATTCAATATCAAAATTATCAGCATTAGAGCATAACTCGTTTAAATCTGAATCATCGGTGTTAATAGAATGTGGTTTGTTCTGTTGGAATGTTCTATTTCAAACAAAGTGTCCTTACTGAACTACATGTCAATCCTTACATTTTCTAATTTTCTCATGATTTCAAATTGTGCCCAATCATATCCATAGTTCATCCCAAATCAATTCCAATGCAACATGGTCATAAAAAATAGATGATTAGAATCCAACAAGTCAGGGATATATGCGTTACCATACTTATCATTTTGAGCAGTTCTCTCCTTAGCCATGTCTTTCGCTCTAACATCTTCCCTCTATTTGAGTATGTAACATCTTCTAGGACCTCTTTCAAGTCCCACCGACTTCCTCAGTATGATTACCACTAAAGTTAGTGATGTGAGTAATTCTTCTGATTGTATTCTCAAAGGAGTCATGTGAAGCTAAAAGATCACCCTCGTGTCAACTAGGTTCATAATCAACTAGCCCTTGCAAGGAATATTCATTATCATCTTCCAGTTTGTTGAAATCCTCCTATTTTGTTACTGGTGGGTTCTCCGTCTTTTTGTTGTCAGAATTTTTAAGCCATCACTCGTTGAAGTAGCTCTTATAATATCCTGCCTTATTTTGCAATTCCCCTTGAAGGGGTTTCTTTCAGCTTTACTCTCTCTTAACCTTTTTTCATCCAAAGCAATTATTGTTTCTTGTCTGACATTATCTTCTTCCATGACTTTTAGCTAAATGTCCAAAGCATTATTAGTCTCACATGGGACATCAACCATTTCCTTTTGCAAATCAGAATTCTTCTCCCCATTGGTAGCATCCGCTTCCATACTAGTACAACCTTTCACTTTTGGGGAGTTCTCATGTTCTGATAAAGATAAACTCCGCCAATTAGTTATCTCATCTCTACTCCTTTTTTTCTAATTTACTCTGAACTCATCACTTCCACCATCTCTATTCATTCTGATTATGTTATTCTCCCCTCTTCTTTTACAATTACCTAAACTAACCTTGTTTCACCACCACTTCTACCTCAAAAGTCATACAAAAATCCATTGCTTATTGGTGGTTATTTCAATATAAGCAAGAATATTTTCTAGATCTATCACACCCAACTTAACTCTCACAAATTTAGTGCCAATAAAATCCTTGTCAACTTTAAGCACTCGACTAAGAGAGGTACTGAATTAGCACATTCTAAAGACATGCATGTACGGCATTTTCCACATTTAACCCAGACAATGTGTAGCTTTCTAATATCTTACTCTCTGAAGTTCCTATCAAGGCCTGACCGACAGCTCTGTGTCAGTGTGGATCGACTATTTATGGGGTGGTTTAGTGATACGTCTCCAACGTATCTATAATTTTCTATTGTTCCATGCTGTTATATTATCAGTCTTGAATGTTTTACAATCGTTTTATAACAACTTTATATCATTTTTTGGGACTAACCTATTGGCATAGTGCCGAGTGCCAGTTGCTGTTTTGTACTTCGCAGAATATCCCTATCAAACAGAGTCCAAACGCAGCGAAACTTTTTGGAGAGTTTTTTTGGACCAGAAGACAACTTGGGGGCCAAGAAAGGACCAGAGGGGAGGCCCGTGGGGACCACAAGACACTAGGGCTCGCCCTGGTGGGTTCTGGGGCCCATGGGGGTCTCCTGCACCGCCTCTTCGCCCTATAAATTCCCAAATACTCCAGAAACCCTAGGGGAGCAGATGAAACACAATTCCAACCGCCGCAGGTTCCAGAACCACGAGATCCAATCTAACACCATCACGAAGGGGTTAATCATCCTCATTGGTGCCTCTCTGATGATGCGTGAGTAGTTCACCATAGACCTATGGGTCCGTAGGCAGTAGCTAGATGGCTTCTTCTCTCTTTTTGATTCTCAATACAATGGTCTCCTGGATATCTATTTGATGTAAACCTTTTTGCAATGTGCTTGTTTGGATCCGATGAACTTTGAGTTTATGATCAGATCTATATCCATGAATATTATTTGAGTCTTCTTTGATCTCTTATATGAATGATTATCTATAGCCTCGCTTTTCTTGCCATGGGAAGAGATGTTTTGTGATGGGTTTGATCTTGAAGTGTCCTCTCCAAGTGGCAGAAGGGGCAGCGAGGCACGCATGTATCATTGCTATTAAGGATAACAAGATGCATGGGGTCTATTCCTACATGAATAGATCTTCTCAACATCATGTCATTGTTCTTATTGCATTAATCCATTTCTCCAGGAACTTAAAACACTAGATGCATGATGGATAGCGGTCGATGTGTGGAGTAATAGTAGTAGATGCAAGCAGGAGTCGGTCTACTAATCTTGGACGTGATTCCTATATATTGATACCATCATAATTATTCGATCTTCTATCAATTGCCCAACAGTAATTTGTTTACCCACCGTATGCTATTTTCTCGAGAGAAGCCACTAGTGAAATCTACGGCCCCAGGGTCTATATTTTATCATATTGTTTTCAAATCTATTTTTATTCGCACTTGTTTTCAGATCTATTATTCCGAAAACCCAAAAATACCTTGCTGCACTTTTTCTTTACTTATTTTATTTCGTGTTTTATTCAAATCTATTTATCCAAACACATACAAACCAATCTATCTTTTTACCGAGGAGGAATTGACAACCCCTCTTACACGTTGTGTTGCGATGATTTGTTCTTTGTGTCCAGGTATCATTTACACAGTGTTGCTTGGTTCTCCTACTGGATTGATACCTTGGTTTCATAACTAAAGGAAATACCTACCATAGCTGTAATGCATCATCCCTTCCTCTTTGGGGAAATACCGACGCAGTTTCAAGCCGCATCATTTAGCCCCTTTGTGGTTCGGTGAGGGGACTTCACAAAACGCAAAGAGCGGGTACAACACAAAGCACAAGGATTTTACCCAGGTTCGGGCAACCTCTGAGGTGCAACACCCTACTCCTGCTTTTGGTGTGTTGAGAATGTGTGGAGCACAAGTACACGGAGCGCTCTCCCCCGGCAGGGTGCTAGGATGTAGCGACCAGACCTCAAACAGTCTGATCTCTGTGCATCAGTGTCATCCCTGGATTAGTAATGCTGACACGCACAGTACTTGAAGGATTTATAACAGAGTAGCAGTCACACACTTATTACATTGAATGTCTCAAAAGAGAACTTATTACAATAAATATGGCTTAAGGCCATCTAATAACGATAACAGTGGAAGGCTTGGAAGATAAGTGAGTCCATCAACTCCAACGGCATCACTGAGTATAGAACCACGACCTAAGGCACCTTACTCGTCGTCTGAAAAGTCTACAACATGAACGTTGCAGCCCGAAAACGGGTCAGCACATGGAATATGCTTGCAATGTAACACATAGAGAGTAATATGAAAGAGCAATGCTATACTACATGCATATATGGCTGGTGGAAAGCTCTATGGTTACAATTTTGTGTAAAGCCAATTTTTCCCTACTGCAAAGGAATAAATTTTATTTAACTATCATGGTGGTTGTTAAACATTGAGAATGGTTGACAACATTCTCAATCCCAATTAAAAATATCATCATTAAAACCCAACAATATTAATTAAAGTAACATGATGAGATTCACATGATATCCAATTACTAGATACTCAAGATGTCCATAACCGGGGACACGGCTAACCATGATTAGTTTGATACACTCTGCAGAGGTTTGTGCACTTTTACCCACAAGACTCGATCTCCTCTGTTGGGATTCTCGCACTACATGATGTTTGAGAAACGGATGACCGAGACATAGTCTTTCAGAAGCGCTAGCACCTTACGAACGGGTAGACCGTACCAACCTACATCCCCTACATCAGCTAGTCTACCACTGTAAGAGTTCATGACGACTTAGTCAACTATGCTAGAGCCCATAGTAGCTTGTGGCTGCACACGGAAGTTTCTAGCATAAATAATCTCACGATCCCTTTGAGCTGTGGCGGTCCAAAAATGAGCAATCTGGAATACCCAGTACCTCAATCCACCCGGATGTGTGTTTAAGTTGCCACCTTAAATAAACCATTAATTAAAATCTCACATCTGTCATGGATACACTCACCCAATCCACGTCTACTAGCATAGCATGGCATAATAAGCAAACGTAGAAGTAACTCCCAAGGGTTTGATAATAAAACAGGTAATAGGTACAACCTCAACTACTTTCCCAAAACCCACAGTTTAATTAGATCCTAATCATGCAATGTTTGAGGATTGGTCTAATGCATAAAAACTGGGTATGAAAAGGTATGATCAAAGTGTTACTTGCCTTGCTGATGATCCGCGAAACCTAGAGATTCAAAGTAGCAAGCGGCACCCTCCGGGTACTCTATCGCAAACAAACAAGCATACAATAAGTACTCATCTAATGCACAGGTAAAACTCAAACAAAAGATCTAACCAAAAAGTTCAACTTAAGAACTCCGGTTTGCAAAAAGGATCAAATCGAACGAAGCAATGAAAGTCAAACGGCGAAAGAAACAAGCTTCGTTTACTAATCTGGACCTAGGTCAAATTTTACAGATGCAAAAACTTGTTTGAGTTGATTATTCGGAAAGAGGGTTTCGAGACGAAACTCTAGGCGCTTGAATCGCCTGATTCCGATAAACGAGCGAAAAGTTATACTAGATCAAAAATCGAATCAAAATCGCGATCAGAAAAATCACGGAATAAATCCGAGAAAAAGAAAAACGACGAACAGATTAATGAACGAACGTTCGTTATCTGGATCTAAATGATGAACGCGTTCGTTAAAAAGAACGAACGAGCGAACGCTCGCTAAATAACCTAAACCAAAAAAACCGACGAAAAACCGACTGAAAAACCGAACGGTTTTCCTAAACAAAAAACCGGTAATTGACCTCGGTGGCTATGGCGGGCGCATATGATGGCGGCGGCAAGGGTTAGGGCCAGGCGCGGCGCGGCTTGGGCTGGGGGTTGGCCCGGGGCGCTATACAAAGACCTCGGCCAGGCGGAGTCCTGGCCGGATACGGCCCAAGGTCGGTTCGGATTTTTTTAAATAATTATCATGCAGAAAATCAAACGAAAGAAATACTAAACGGACTCCAAAAATCCGGAAATAAATTTTCCCCGGCTTCTAAAATCAAGCCGGACAAGATGAACATTTATTTGGGGCCTAAATGCAATTTTGAAAAACGTGCATTTTTCCTAAATTCAAATAAAATAGCGAAAAAATCCAAATAAAAAACATTATTTGTTTTTTTTATTAAATCTTCAATATTTCTTTATTTTTGGGAAGTCATTTTATTCCCTCTCTCATATTTTTATAATAGAAATAATTGAAGATAAAATAAATAAAACCAAATGATCCTATTTACAGAATTTGAGAAAACTCAAATATGAAAATAACGAAATCTCCAACTCTCTCCGTGGGTCCTTGAGTTGCGTGAAATTTCTAGGATCGAGCCAAGATGCAATAAAATATGATATGCAAATGATGATCTATGTATAACATTCCAAATTGAAAATTTGGGATGTTACAAACCTACCCCCCTTAAGATGAATCTCGCCCTCGAGATTCGGGTTGGCTAGAAAATAGGTGAGGGTGGTCCTTCAACAGATCTTCCTCTCGTTCCCAGGTGGCTTCATCCTTGGTGTGGTGGCTCCACTGGATTTTGCAAAACTTAATAACCTTGCTGACATACTCGAGAATTTTGACTGGTTTCTCCTCGTAGGTCAAATCATTACCCAACTGAATTGCTTCGGTGTACGGTATCCACGAAGCGGTATATCGACCATCTATGCGTGCCACTTCTTCAACTGGGAAACGTGGAACACGTCGTGAACTCCTGACAATCCTTCTGGCAATTCCAACTTGTAAGCAACTTCTCCCATGCGCTCCAAAACTCTGTATGGTCCCACAAAATGTGGCGCTAACTTTCCTTTAATTCCAAAGCACTTAACTCCTCAAAGTGGAGATACTCGAAGATAGACTCTATCTCCAACTTCGTAATCTGTCTCCTTGCGTTTAGAATCCGCATAGCTCTTCTTCCTAGACTGGGCTACCTTGAGCCTATCGCGAATCAACTTCACCTTCTATTCAGATTCCTTAATCAAATCTGGTCCAAACAACTGGCGGTCTCCAACTTCATCCCACAACAGCGGGGTTCTGCACCTCCTTCCATACAAGGCTTCGAAAGGGGCCATTTTCAAACTGGATTGATAGTTGTTGTTGTAAGAGAACTCTACATACGACAAATTGTCGTCACAACTAGATCCATAATCTAGTGCACAAGCTCTCAGCATATCCTCCAAAATCTGATTGACTCTCTCGGTCTGTCCATCTGTCTGCGGATGAAAAGTTGTACTGAACTCTAGCCTGGTACCCAAAGTTTCGTGCAACTGATTCCAAAACTTTGAGGTAAAATGGGTTCCTCTATCTGATACGATGCTCCTCGGAACTCCATGTAGACATAAGATCCTGGTCATGTATATCTTAGCCAACTTGGCACTGTTGTAGGTGGTCCTCACTGGAATGAAATGAGCTACCTTCATCAAACGATCGACTACAACCCAATCAAGTCATAGCCTGAATGAGTCCTGGGCATTCCCATGATAAAGTCCAGGCCTAATTTTTCCCACTTCCATTCGGGTACCGGCAATGGCTGTAACAATCCTGCTAGGTTCTGATGCTCTGCCTTCACTCTCTGACATACATCACAAACTGCTACATACTCCACAATATCCTTCTTCATTCCGGTCCACCGGAAAGTGTCCTTCAAATCCAGATACATCTTGGTATTTCCTGGGTGAATCGAGTATGGCGAATCATGGGCCTATTGCAAAATCAATTTTCTGATCTCCGGATCATTAGGCACATAAACGCGGTCCTCAAACCATAAGGTATCGTGCTCATCCTCACGAAATCCTTTGGCTTTTCCCTTGCTCATTTTCTCCTTTATAGAGGCAATCTCCTTGTCAGTTTTCTGAGCTTCTCTGATCTTATCCATCAAGGTAGACTGTATCTCTAATGCTGCTACATAGCCTCTCGGAACTATCTCCAAACATAGCTCTCGAAATTCCTCGGCTAACCCCTTTGGTAAACCTCTGGTCATGAGTGTGTTGACATGGCTCTTGCGGCTCGACGCATCTGCTACTACGTTAGCCTTTCCGGGGTGATAATGCAATCTCATATCATAATCCTTGATGAGCTCCAACCATCTCCTTTGCGTGAGATTCAACTCCTTCTGCGTGAAGATGTATTTCAAACTCTTGTGATCCGTGTACACCTCACAATGGTTTCCAATGAGGAAATGTCTCCAAGTCTTCAAGGCGTGTACTACAGCTGCTAACTCCAAATCATGGGTGGCATAATTCAACTCATGAGGTTTCAGTTGTCGTGATGCATACGAAACAACTCTTCCCTCCTGCATAAGCACTGCTCCAAGTCCTCGACGTGAAGCGTCGCAATACACCTCATAATCCTTGCGCTGATCTGGCAGAATCAACACTAGTGATGTAACCAAACGTTTCTTCAACTCCTGGAAACTAGCCTCACATTCTTCAGTCCAAATGAACTTGGTATCCTTCTTCAATAACTCCGTCATAGGCTTCGCAATCTTCGAGAAATTCTCAATGAATCTCCGGTAGCATGCTGCCAGTCCAAGGAAACTCCGGATCTCTCCAACTGTCGTTGGTGATTGCCAGTTTGTTACGGTGACAACTTTGGTGGGATCTACTGCTATACCCTCTCCGGATATAACGTGTCCGAGGAATCCAACTTCCTTCAACCAAAACTCACATTTGCTAAACTTGGCATATAACTGATGTTCTCTGAGCTTCTCAAGTACTAAACGCAAATGCTCCTTATGCTCTTCTTCATTCTTTGAATAAACCAAAATATCATCAATGAACACCACGACGAACTTATCCAAAAACTCCATAAACACCTTGTTCATCATGTTCATGAAATAGGCAGGTGCGTTAGTCAGCCAAAATGACATAAAGGTATACTCATACAGCCCGTACCTGGTGGCAAAAGCTGTCTTGGGTATATCCTGCTCCCGAATCTTTAACTGATGGTATCCAGATCGCAAATCGATCTTGGAAAATACCTTAGCTCCTTGCAATTGGTCAAACAAGTCGTTGATCATCGGTAACAGGTACTTGTTCTTAATAGTTACTTCATTCAATCCTCGATAATCAACAACCATTCTCAATGATCCATCCTTCTTCTCCACTAGAAGTACAGGCGATCCCCAAGGTGAAAGAACTTGGGCGAATAAAACCTTTATCCAGTAACTCCTTAATCTGCTTATTAATTTCTTCCAAATCTTGTGCGGGCATCTGGTACGGTCTCTTAGATATCGACCATGTGCCTGGCAAAAGCTTAATCAAAAACTCAATGTCTCTATCTGGTGGCATGCCTGGCAACTCCTCTGGGAACACGTCCGGGTAATCCTTCACCACAGGTACTTCCTCCTGCACAACTCCTGATAAGGAATTTAGCTGTGTCCTCTTCGGCTCATGCTGTGATACATACTTGATCCTTCTTCCTTCTGGTGTTGTAAGCAAAATCGACTTACTGGCGCAATCGATGTTTCCTCCATACTTTGATAATCAATCCATGCCTAATATCACATCCAATCCTTGCGACTCCAATACTATTAGGTCAGAGGGAAACACATAGTTACCAATCCTTAATGATAATCGATCACACCATAGACTAGCCATATATTCTGCTCCAGGCGAGGTTACTAACATGGGTGACCTAAGGGCTTGGGTTGGCAATTTATATTTATCCACAAATCCCCTTGATATGTATGAATGCGATGTACCAAGATTATCAAAAAGGACATTGCGATAAATGTCTTAACCAAAAACTTACCTACCATCGCATCTGGCTAAGCTTCAACCTCCTCCACGGTAACGTGGTTCACATCCCCTGTTGAAAGGGTTCGGCTTCTTTCTGAGCTTCCATTGCCATTTCCATTACGGGCTTCGGGACATTCATTTGCATAATGTCGATCTTGACACTTAAAGCAAGTGACTTGGCTCAAGTCTCTCTTGGCTGGGGTTGACGGGTTGGTGCGGTTTTGTCCGTTGCTTCCTCCATTCCCGTTTCCATTCTTGGAGCCATTATGATTGTGCGAGCTACCTCCTCCATGGGTATGCTGAAATTGTCCTCCCGGTTTTGGGGTAAAGCGTAGCTTTCTTTGAGCTCAAATTGTAATTCCCTTGACCATACTTCCGCTTGCGGTTTTCAATCTGTTGCTGCTTCCCTTCAATCATAAGAGCACGATCTACCAACTCATGGTAGTTGTTGAAAGTGGCTACCATCAACTGCATGCTCAGCTCATCATTAAGTCCTTCCAGGAACTTCTCCTACTTGGCTGCATCTGTAGCAACGTCATCCGGGGCATAACGCGCTAACTTACTAAAGTCCTCCACATACTGGCTTACAGTGTGTCCTCCTTGGCGTGAGTTGCGAAACTCACGCTTCTTCATGGCCATAGCTCCTGCTGAAACATGGGCAGTACGGAAAGCTTCTTTAAATCGATCCCATGTGACAGTGTCAATAGGGTGTGTGGCTGTGTAATTCTCCCACCATGATGCTGCGGGTCCATCAAGCTGATGTGCGGCAAAACACACTCTTTCCACATCTGTGAATCCTACAGTGGTCAGCTCCCTTCCAACCTTGCGGAGCCAATCATCTGCAACAATCGGCTCGGTGCTACTGGAAAACACCGGCGGATTTAGCCTCAAGAAACGAGTCAAATGGTCAACAGGTGGTGGGGGTGGTGGGTTATTGTTTTTGTTGTTGTTGTTGTTGTTGTTGTTGTTGTTGTTGCCTTGGTTTTGTACTAGTGCTTGCATCAAGGCATTCTGCTGCTGAATCAACTGAGTGATCTCCGGTGGGAAAACAAATCTGGTGTCGCATCTCGGAGGCATCTGCTGTTTTAGAGAAGATGAGAATATAGAACAGAATGAGGTCTAGTGAGAAAACACTACCCATATGCACATGAGACAAATGCAAACAATTTCACTCCAATCAATTCAAACAAGGGCATACAACGGTCTAACTATCGTTACAAAAGTGCTTGGACTAAACTAGATACAATGGGGGAAATTCTACTACTGTTATGGTGGTCAACTAGAAAAACTACTCCGATGAAGACTCCATGATATACGCTCGACTTCATCAACATAGTCATCATCGGCATTGTCGTCGAGGTACGAGTCGGTGTAAATGCGATGATGACATAATTATTCGGGCAAGTGGAATCGTCATCATCTCCTCCTGGCGCGGGATCTCCCATGGAAACTCCTAGCTTCCTGGTTAAGTCGTCATTCTTCTCCACTAGCACTTCAATTTCTTCCATGTAATCTTCATGTGTAGCCTTGAGTTCTTCCTCTAGCTCCGTGATCTTGGTCAAGGCCTTCTTCAGATCCATCATGCATGCGCACATCTGGTTCTCCTGACGTCGGATGTGCTGGTTTAACTCCTGGATAAAAGCTGCGATTGATCTGTCCTTCACAGTCTTGATCATCTCCCATTGCTCATCTCGGCGCCCACAAATCTGGTAGATAGTATCCTTGAGATCATTGCGGTAAACTTCTCCAATACGTCCCATGGTGATGTGGGCTGCCATGCTCTTTCCTAGATTCCAGATTGGTGCATCAAAGGAAAAATCTATGGGCTCCGTGACTGGTGCGAACGTCCTTCCTGGAACTTGAACTTGAATCATCCAGCGCTCCTCTTCGGGTAAAGTGTTGTAGGTCCCGGTGAAGCTTGGTACTCCGATGTTCAGGTATCTAGTGACTTCCTTCAAGTGACGTCCAAAGGGTGTATCATAATCCAGTTGCGTGAAGTTGTTCCTTGCATCCGCCATTCTAAAAGAGTAGAAAAGATGAGGAGTCAGAAATGAGAAGACAGAGTAGTGATCTAGGGCTTTAGCTTAGTGGTCATGTCCTCTGATCGGCGTGTGCTCGATACCATCTTGTAGCGACCAGGACCTTGAGCAGTCGATCTACGTGCATCGTTGTCATCCCTGGATCGAATGTCTTGACACGCACAGTACTTGAAGGATTTATAACAGAGTAGAAATCACACACTTATTACATCGAATGTCTCAAAAGAGAACTTATTACAATAAATATGGCTTAAGGTCATCTAATAACGATAACAACAGAAGGCTTGGAAGATAAGCGAGTCCATCAACTCCAACGGCATCACTGAGTATAGAACCATGACCTAAGGCACCTTACTGTTAATGCGAAAAGTCTGCAACATGAACGTTGCAGCCAGCGAATTGACACATGGAATATGCTGGCAATGAAACACATAGAGAGTAATATGAAAGAGCAATGCTATACTACATGCATATATGGCTGGTGGAAAGCTCTATGGTTACAATTTTGTGTAAAGCCAATTTTTCCCTACTGCAAAGGAATAAATTTTATTTAACTATCATGGTGGTTGTTAAACATTGAGAATGGTTGAAAACATTCTCAATCCCAATTAAAAATATCATCATTAAAACCCAACAATATTAATTAAAGTAACATGATGAGATTCACATGATATCCAAGTACTAGATACTCAAGATGTCCATAACCAGGGACATGGCTAACCATGATTAGTTTGATACACTCTGCAGAGGTTTGTGCACTTTTCCCCACAAGACTCGATCTCCTCCATTGGGATTCTCGCACTACATGATGTTTGAGAAACGGATGACCGAGACACAGTCTTTCAGAAGCGCTAGCACCTTACGAACGGGTAGACCGTACCAACCTACATCCCCTACATCAGCTAGTCTACCACTGTAAGAGTTCGCATGACTTAGTCAACTATGCTAGAGCCCATAGTAGCTTGTGGCTGCACACGGAAGTTTCTAGCATGAATAATCTCATGATCCCTTTGAGCCTGGGTGGCGGTCCAAAAGAAACAGGCAATCCTGGAATACCCAGGTACCTCAATCCACCCAGATGTGTGTTTAAATTGCCACCTTAAATAAACCATTAATTAAAATCTCACATCTGTCATGGATACACTCACCCAATCCACTCTACTAGCATAGCATGTCATAATAAGCAAACGTAGAAGTAACTCCCAAGGGTTTGATAATAAAACAGGTAATAGGTACTACCTCAACTACTTTTCCAAAACCCACAGTTTAATTATATCCTAATCATGCAATGTTTGAGGATTGGTCTAATGCATAAAAACTGGGTATGAAAAGGTATGATCAAAGTGTTACTTGCCTTAGCGATGATCGTGAAACCTAGAGATTCAAAGTAGCAAGCGGCGCACTCCGGGTACTCTATCGCAAACAAACAAGCATACTATAAGTACTCATCTAATGCACAGGTAAAACTCAAACAAAATATCTAACCAAAAAGTTCAACTGAAGAACTCCGGTTTGCAAAAAGAATCAAATCGAACGAAGCAACGAAAGTCAAACGGCGAAAGAAACAAGCTTCGTTTACTAATCTGGCCCTAGGTCAAATTTTACAGATGCAAAAACTTTTTTGAGTTGATTATTCGGAAAGAGGGTTTCGAGACGAAACTCTAGGCGTTTGAATCGCCTAATTCTGATAAACGAGCGAAAAGTTGTACTAGATCGAAAATCGGATCAGAGAAAAAAAAATCGCGGAATAAATCCGAGAAAAAGAAAAACGACGAATAGATTAACGAATGAACGTTCGCTATCTGGATCTAAACAATGAACGCGTTCGTTAAAAGGAACGAACGAGCGAACGCTCGCTAAATAACCTAAACCAAAAAACTGACAAAAAACCGAACGGTTTTCCTAAAAAAACCGGCGGCGGCGGGTCAACCTTGGCGGCGGCGGTCGGACTTCGTGGCGGCGGCGGCTCGGCCGTGGCAACTGACTCATGGCGGCAGCTAGGGTTAGGCGGGCGAGGCGCGGCTTGGGCTGGGGGTCGGCCCGGGGCGCTATATAAAGACCTCGGCCAGGCGGAGTCCTGGCCAGTTACGGCCCAAGGTCGGTTCGGATTTTTTTTAAATAATTATCGCGCAGAAAGAAAAACGAAAGAAATACTAAACGAACTCCAAAAATCCCGAAATAAATTTTCCCCGGCTTCTAAAATCAAGCCGGACAAGATGAACATTTATTTGGGGCCTAAATGCAATTTTCAAAAACGCGCATTTTTTCTAAATTCAAATAAAATATTGAAAAACTCCAAATAAAAATCCTATTTGATTTTTTTATTAAATCTTCAATATTTGTTTATTCTGGTAAAGTCATTTTATTCCCTCTCTCATATTTGTATAATAGAAATAATTGAAGATAAAATAAATAAAACCAAATGATCCTATTTTTAGAATTTGAGAAAACTCAAATATGAAAATAACGAAATCTCCAACTCTGTTGTGGGTCCTTGAGTTGCATGAAATTTCTAGGATCGATCCAATAAAATATGATATGCAAATGATGATCGATGTATAACATTCCAAATTGAAAATTTGGGATGTTACATAGGAGAAGGCAGCTACATGAGCAATGCGTGGAGTTTGAATGCGTTCGAACCCTTGTAAAGCTTTCCATGTCCCTCCTTTTATAGCTAAAGGGGTTAACAGACAGGCAAAAAGGTAATTACACAATGTTTATATAGCATACAGTGCTATCATACCTGACTCTGCTAGTTAGGAAAAAAATCATTTAATGTATCGCTAGGTGTCATGACGAGGTGAAGCCCCGACAAGGATGTAGCACCACTTGCGTAGCTAACTCCTATTATCTTCACATGCCATTTGGATGGGTGTCGATAAAGGTAATCTTCTCTCTAGCATGTTGACACGTGCCGACAAACTCTACCTTGCTGCCTGCACGCTCGATACCTCACCGATCAGCGACGGGTCTTGCCGGCAAGGGCTGCTTCCAGTGTTCCATCTTGATGCTTGTCTTGTTCTACTCATTGTTCTTCTTAATGCACTCCTTGATCTCTCAAAGAGCTGTTTCTTGACCTAAGAATCTTCACGGTGACTTTGATCTCATCTGGAAGCTGCCACTTGTGTGTGCATAGGCCAGGGTATTACACACCCACGTTTAATACACTGACACTCTAGTATCAAGCATGTCAAATTTCTTCAATTTAGTAAGCTCAACAAAGTTTACTTTAGTCGAGAATCTCATAGTGAAAGTGTTATGGCTTTTCGTTTTGGCTCTCTAGTGCCAACTCCAACCGAACATGTTATCAAAACCAGGTATGAGAAGGGTCTCGTTCAAGTATCCTGAAGAAACCTCAATAACTGTGATAAGGTTAGTGTGCTCCATAGAAAAACTCTCCTTAGTATTATGTACCAGTAGACAACTAGACATCCTAAGCCTCTGGCAACATATCCAACATATTTAGCCATTGATCTTTAGTTAAATAAGAGTCCTTCCAACACACCACATAGTGCACCTTATTCAAACATTCTTTTGTTTGTATGACCAACTTTATTACATTTAGAACATCTAAGTTTCTATCCACCAATGCCACCATTAGTACTCCCCTTAAATCCTTGCTTAATCCATCTCCCCACCTGGCTATTGAATCTAGTTCCACTCACAATCACAAATGGTAAGTTACCATGTCTGTTGTTCATCAAGTTACTAGGATCGTGTCCTATTGTATCATCCCCACCATGAGTAAGAATCATGACATGACTGGAACATAAGTATGTAGTAGAATTGGCATAGGAGCTAAGCCAAGCAGCTGCAGCTGGGGCAACAACTACTGAAACATCTGACTACTAGCCCCTCCAACTTGACTTCCAGGAATCAACAGATTAGCCCATTGTTGCCGCACATCAAAATTAACTTGTTCGACAAGTATATAGTTTGCATTAGTACCCCCTATTGTGAAACTTGGACCCCGAGAACCTTCTTAATTCGAAAGCACAATACCACCACGTAAACCCCCACCTTAAATCTAACCTCTCTGGTCTGCCTACACCATAGCCGATTGGATATGTGCATTTTGGTTCTAATTCTCACCTCACGGGCCTCATCCAGTGCTGCTCTATGAACCTCCACTACCTTGTCTCTAAAATTGTTATTATATGGATCTCTAAATCCTCCTCAATTGGAATTAGTTCCACCACCCATGTTTCCTCCTCCATTGTGTTGATATTGGAAGTTCCAGCTCTTCCTGTTCCTCTCTTTCCACTCCTTCCTTGGTTTCCATCCATGCGAGCCATCGTCTCTTTAATGGATAGGAACCCTAAATCGGAGAAAGGGAGAAACCCCCCTCTAACGATGACATGTACCTAGGGTAGGGTCTTAGGCCTAACCTAGACACCCTACCCAAGGACACTACCCTAGAGTCCAAGACGTACAAAGTATAACAGAAGATACTGACTGAAACGCTCCTGAAGTGCAATCCACTCGGCGGAAGGTTCCACTTGGATATCCCAATTCCACTCGACCAGGATAATTTCACTCGACCATGCAAGAATCACTCGGAGTACAGAAGGCCTAAAGTCACCCCAGGATGGCAACGGTCAGGAATTCACTCCATCATCATAAACACCATTTATAGCGGGCGTTACTAGTAAAGTTAAAGGCATAACTCACATTGAACCCCTGTGTAATTGAGGGCTGCAAGGGGCCAGGCGCACTCTATATAATCCACCCCTCCCTTCTGGTACAAAGGTTCACACCCCCTGTAACATTTGCACACATCTAGTCGATAAGCCTCCGCGGCACCGAGACATAGGGCTATTACCTCCTCCGAGAGGGGCCTGAACTCGTAAATCTGTGTGTACAACCTCGCCGTAGCTAGGACACTGCCTCCTCCTACGTACCCCCTACTCTTACTGTCATACTCATTCCCATGACAGTTGGCGCCCATCGTGGCGCAGGCGTCTGAGCAACTTAGACTTAGATGTCTGCCCCAACCCGAGTGCAACCTTTACAATGTGTCCAAGAAGAAAGATGATCCGAGTGTTAAGTATAAAACTGGTGGAGCAGATCCGGCTTCCAAGCGCATGGCTCATATTTCTTCTTGGCCACATTGTAAAGGTGATACGCCCCATTGTGGAGCACCTTGGTGTCGATGAAGGGGCCTTCCCAGGCAGGGGCGAGCTTATGAGGTCGTTGTTGATCCACTCGGAGCACAAGATCGCCTTCTTGAAATGCTCGACCTTTGACGTTCCGGGCGTGGAGTCGACAAAGGTCTTCCTGATAAATGGTTGACCGTATCAAGGCCATCTATCATTCTTCCTCCAGAAGATCCACAACATCCTATCGTGCTTTCTTTGCTTCAGCTTCCGAAAAGTGTTCCACTCGGGGTGCATTGTGAAGCAAGTCACTCGGAAGCATGGCTTCAGCCCCGTACACCATGAAGAAAGGGGTTCGATCGGTTGATCGGTTGGGAGTTGTCCGCAATCCCCACAAAACAGATGGCAACTCAGTCACCTAGGCCCCAGCTGCATGCTTAAGGTCGCGCATCAAGCGGGGTTTCAGGCCTTGGAGGATCAAACCGTTCGCTCGTTTAGCTTGTCCATTCGACTGCGGGTGTGCAACGGATGCGTAGTCGACCCGAGTACCTTGGGAAGCGCAGTATGCTCTGAACTCATCAGAATCAAAGTATGAGCCGTTGTTTGTGATGATGTTGTGCGGAACTCATATCGAAACACCAACTCTCTGATAAAACTGATGCCATGCTTGAGTCTAGGTTCTTGATAGGTTTTCCTTCAATCCACTTAGTGAACTTGTCGACTGCCACGAGCAAATGGGTGAAGCCACTAGTGCCAGTCCTTAGCGGCCCAACCATGTCCAACCCCCACACCGCAAATGGCCAGACGAGTGGGATAGTTTTCAAGGCAGACACGGGCTTGTGGGACTTGTTCGAGTAGAACTGGCAACCTTCACACTTCTCGACAATATCTTTCGCCATTTCATTTGCACGCGGCCAGTAGAATCCGTCTTGGTATGCTTTGGCCACGATGGTCCTAGAGGATGCGTGGTGACCATAGGTACCCTAGTGGATCTCATCCAATATCAATCGACCCTCTTCTGGGGAGACACATCATTGAGCTACGCTCGTAACACTTTCTCTGAAAAGCTGTCCGCCTATTACTGCGAAGCCTTTGGACCTTCGGATGATCTGATGTGGTTCAACTTCATCCTGTGGAAGCTCCTGCCTAAGCAGATATGCAATATACGGCACCGTCCAGTTGGGGCTGATTACCAAAATCTCCATGATTAAGTCGACTACTGCTAGCACTTCAGATTCAGTCGGATTGGTAGAACTTATTGGTTGCGGGGGCTCCTCTGTAAAGGGATCTTCTTGCACGGACGTGGTGTGGATATGTTCCAAGAACACATTAATGGGAATAGGCTTCCGAGTGGATCCTATTTTCGCGACATCATCGGTTGCTTGATTCTTGAGTCGGGGTATGTGGTGGAGCTCTAATCCTTCAAACTTATTTTCCAACTTCCTTACTGCATTGCAGTATCAAGTCATGACAAGGCTCGTGATATCCCACTCCTTCATCACCTGATTAACTGCCAAATCCGAGTCACCATAAACCATGAGGCGACGGACGGAGTGAGATGGCCATACGTAACCCATAGAGAAGTGCTTCATACTCAGCTTCATTGTTGGAGGAATCAAAGTGAATCTGGAGGACACAACTGAGTTTGTCGCCTCTTGGGGACACCAGGACCACTCCAGCACCAGAACCGTTCAACATCTTAGAACCATCAAAGAACATGGTCCAGTGTTCCGAGTGAACTTGAGTCGGCTGTTGTTGTTCAGTCCACTCGGCCAAGAAATCTGCAATTGCCTGAGACTTAATTGCCTTTTTTGCTTCAAACTTGATATCCAGAGGGAGAAGTTCTATTGCCCACTTAGACACTCGACCGGTTGCATCTTGATTGTTCAAAATTTCTGACAATGGAGCGTCGTTGACGACTTGTGGTCTGCGAAGTAATGTCAACTTTCTTCGTGGTCAAATAAATTCCATAGACAAGCTTCTGGTAATGTGGATACATTTGCTTGGACGGAGTCGAGACTTCCGAAATGTAATACGTTGGGCGTTGAACTTTATAGGCCTTGCCTTCTTCCTCTCACTTTCATTGTGGAGCCTTTGTCTTGACAACGACGGTGGCTGCAATATAAAGCAGTAGAGGTTCTTTGCTGACTAGAGCAGCAAGACCAACTGGGTGGAAAGCGGGGCTTTGAGCTCTACAAACGCTGCTTCGGCTTCAGGAGTCCACTCCAAAGAATCAGACTTCTTCATCTGTCAGTAGAGGGGCAATGCCTTCTCACCGAGACAAGAAATGAACCGACTCATTGCAGCAAGACAGCCTACGAGCTTCAGAATGTCATCCACACGGACAGGGCGTTTCATTCGGAGAATTACACCAGTTTTTTGGTGAGTTGCATTTATTCCTCATTCGGAAACGAGGAAACCGAGTAACTTTCCTCCTAGAACTCCGAATGTGCATTTGGACGTATTTATCTTGATGTCATATCTTCTGAGATTGGCAAATGTCTCAGCAAGGTCAGTCAGCAGATCGAAACTCTTGCGTGACTTAACCACGATATCATCCATGTATGCCTCAACATTCCGACTGATCTGAGTGAGCAGACACTTCTGGATCATGCGCATGAATGTGGCGCCAACATTCTTAAGACCAAAAGGCAAGGTGATATAGCAAAAGCACCCGAACGGGGTGATGAAGGCCGTTTTTATTTCATCAGGTCCATATAGACGGATCTGATGGTACCCGGAATATGCATCCAGAAAAGACAAACACTCACACCCCACAGTTGAGTCGACTATCTGATCGATGCGGGGGAGAGGAAAGTGATCTTTCGGGCAGACCTGATTGATATGCTTGATATCAATACACATACGGAGTGAATTATCCTTTTTGGGGACCATGACGACGTTGGTGAGCCACTCGGAGTGGTAAATCTCTCTGATGAACTTAGCTTCCAGGAGTCGAGCCATCTCCTCGCCAATCGCCTTCCTCTTTTCTGCAGTGGACCGACGAAGATGCTCTTTGACAAGTTTTGACTTTGGGCCGACACGCAAACGGTGCTCAGCCAGCCCCCTGGGTACACCTGGCACGTCTGATGGTTTCTATGCAAAGATATCCCGGTTCTGACGGAGGAACTGGATGAGCGAGGCTTCCTATTTGCTGTCGAGTGTCGTTGAAATGTGGGTCGGAACCGCAGAGGGGTCTTCCGGGTGAATGTGGACTGGCTTTGTCTCTCCGGCCGACTGAAATGCAGATTCTGAAGCGTGCTTCTTGGCTCGCAACAAATCACTTGGGTCGGCATTTTTCTTGTACTCTTCCAGTTCCGCCGCCGCCATTTGCTCATCAGCAATTTTGGAACCCTTCTGGAGGCACTCTTCTGCTCTCTGCTTATTCCCAGTGACTGTGATCACACCTTTGGGCCCATGCATCTTCAGCTTAAGATACACGTAACATGGTCGGGCCATGAAACGATCGTATGCAGGCCTGCCAAGGATAGCATGACAGGCACTATGGAAATCCACTACCTCAAACGTCAACTTCTCCTTGCGGAAATTCTTGGAATCTCCGAAAACTACATCAAGAACAATCTGCCCGAGTGACTTTGCTTTCTTCCCTGGATGACTCCATGGAACAGCATGGTGCTCCCACTGAGTTTGGACATCGGAATGCCCATCCCTTGGAAGGTCTCAGCATACAAAATGTTCAAACCACTGCCACCGTCCATGATAACATTAGTTAGTCAGGTGCCCCCGAATACTGGGTCGACCACCAACGCTTGCCGCCCAGGGGTAGCAACGTGCACCAGGTGATCTAACTGGTCAAATGTAATGGGAGTTTTCGACCACTTCAGGTACGTCCTAGTTGCCGAAGCAACCATGTTCACTTCTCTGTTAATTACTTTCAGTCGACTTTTGCTCTCGACACAGCAAAAAAACACCAAGGTAGCATTGACCTTCGGGTAACCATCATCCTTCTCTTAATCATATCCTTATCAGAGTCCTTTTCACTGGGCTGACCCTCTCGAAACTTCTGAATCAGGAGTCTGCACTATCGAGTGGTATGCTTGGGCAGAATCAGGTTACCCTCCCTTCTTCGTGTGAATG
Source organism: Aegilops bicornis (assembly GCA_021605145.1). Taxonomy (NCBI): domain Eukaryota; kingdom Viridiplantae; phylum Streptophyta; class Magnoliopsida; order Poales; family Poaceae; genus Aegilops; species Aegilops bicornis. Next base: position 686,520,992 of record CM038670.1, on the reverse strand, counting down.
TGACACGGCAAGTCTAGGACATCCTATTCAGACTGATCTTTCACCTTTTTGGGCACCCACTGCCCCTTAGGCTTTCCTTTAAATTTTCCTTGTGCATTCAGAACTACGGCTCCGGCAGGGCCTGCATCCTCAGCTTTACGCTTTTGCTTCCGACTGGGGTTTCCACCTTCGGTATCCTGGTCGACTGACTTCCCCTTGCCATTGCAGAGTTGGTCCTCCTCTTTGCCATTAGCATACCGAGTGGCTATTTCCATCATTTGGCTCAAAGACATGTCTCCGGAACGACCGAACTTTAGGACAAGCTCTCTGTATCGGATGCCCTCCTTGAAGGCGCAAACTTCCTGGTGTTCTGACACATACTCCACCACATGGTGAAGGGTAGTCCATCCCTGGAAGAAATCTCTCAAAGTTTCATTCGGCTTCTGAACGCAGTGCTGTAATTTGGTTAGCCCAGCGGGGCATTTGCAAGTACCTTCGAATGTATTGATAAACACTCGAGCAAAATCTTCCCAACAGAAAATACTTCCAGGAGCCAACTGATTCAACCAAGCACTGGCCAAACCTTCAAGCATCAAGAGGAGGTGCTTCATGGCTACATCATTGTTGCCTCCACCAATCTGCACTACCACTCGGTAATCTTCCAGCCACGTGTCTGGCTTCGACTCACCGGTGAACTTGCTCACGCCCGCAGCCAATCTGAAGTTGGGCAGGTCTCAACTGCTCGGATGGCTCTACTGGAACACTCGGGCCTAGAGACGAACGCCCTACTTCCAGTCGGATGATCTCTGTCTAGCCCTTCTCTTTTAGCTATGCCTCTGTCAACCAAACAATGTACGAGGAGTGACCTCCAATCAAACCCAGGCTCTCTTTGGTCGACTGGAGCTCTCCGCTCGTCACCATACGAGCGCCTGTCGTCATACCACCGGGGCGCGTACGACCCACCACTCGGAGGGGGTGTAGGCAGTCGACGATGGTCATCACAGGGATATTGAGGATCAAACTGTCTGTGGCCTCGACCAAGGTACTGGTCTTGGCTGTAACCATGATCTTCACGCCGCGAAGGCGATCTCGGATTATGTGCCGACTGAACTGTGTGTGCAACCATAGATCTGCTATGAATTCTATTGCGCGACTAAGAAACAGCCGAGTTCTGTTCTCCTGCCGCCTGAAGCAGTGCCCGGATCTGCTGTAAACCTCTACCAGCTTCTGAACGGGATGACTGAATTGATTCTACTACGCGTGTTACTGCTGCAATATTCTGGATCGGAGTACGGTATACCTGACATTCTTCTCGAGGCTCAGTCGGAAACAACTGTCGTGGCCGTCGACCGGAACCTGGAATCTGCTGACGAGCATGATTGCCGAGTGCTTGCTGAACATTCTCCAGACGCGTACGCTCAGCCAATGTGGCTAAGCGCGCAGCCTCCAAGGCCCGAGCCTCGGAGGTCTCCCCAATGACGGGGGTCTGGAGGGCCTGGACATTTCGGTGATGCAGCTCTTCCCGTTGCTCTGCAGTGAGGGCTTGGGGCTAGTACTCGTCATGACCACGCGACGGTCCGCCGCTACCGCCGCCGCCACCGCGACGGAATCCGGGCAGGTTGTGCTGGGAGTCGACCATGAGGACTTCCGCCGCGGGATCATTACTCTCGCACTCGGAAAGTGTATCCGAATGAGAAGTCGGCAGATCAAACAACCCCTAGAGGGATTCGTCGGGCTCAATCGCCGCGACTTGAGGGGTGGTCCACTGACGAGCCACCGCATGCTTCACCCACCGCTGGAGCCACGAACAACCGGATCATTTGTGACGACGGACGGCGGGCAGCGAAGATGCCACGGGAGCCGAACAATACTAAGTCGATGGCCGCCGCAGGAGGACACTGCGGGCACTCGCGCAGAAGTGCGCCACCCCGCGGATGGCGAGGGCCTCAACGTCGAGGGGAGCTTCTTATAGCCATGCGGAGTCGTCGGCGATGAAGACGAGCGCACCAAGACGGATCTCGCAGCCCAGAGCCGAACCACCACCGGAAACCATGTTGACGGAGAACGAAATTTGCAACCTCACCGGAAGTCGCTCAGACACCTGCCCCATGGTGGGCCCCAACTGTCGTTCTCCATCAACATGTTGTTTCCGGCGGTGGTTTTTCCGCAAACCTGTTTCGCCTAAGTTGAAAAACTACTCCGACTGGAGAGCAATCCTCCCACTCGGGGGCTTAGCTGCGACCCCGCACTTGCCTAAGTTTCAAAAATACTCGGAGTGGACAGAAATCTTCCCACTCGGAGGCTTAGTTGCGAACCAGCTTCGCCTAAATCAAAAGATCCAAGTACATCGGAAACAAGTAAACTACATTCGGATAAAACCACCAAGTTTGGATAAATCCAGCAAGTTTCAAGACCACAGGCAAAAGTACACAGGCGTCAAGCTCGAAGGGAGTTTAACCGTTATACAATCACTCGGCATTCTGAGGCAAATGAGTTCAAATGATCAACTTTTTCATTCGGCAGGAGGTGGACTAGCTGGCTCGACGAAGGTGTCCAAGTCAATGCCGTCCACGATGCGAGTGGCTGCGTCGATGAAGGTCTCCATGAAAGACTGAAACTGGAGCTTCTTGTTGTTTGCCACCTGAAGAGCTTTTAGCTTCTCTTCCTTGGCATCCTTGCAATGGACACGGACAAGTGATAGATCCACGTCGGCACCACAAGGGGCAGCGGATTTTTTCCATGCTTGCACTCGGTCAGGGATTTCATTAAGTCGAGTCATCAGTGACTCGAGGTGATTCTGAAGCACATCCTCTTGCCATAGCTCCTTGTCTATCCGTGACAGTGCAACCTTCAGCCGAGCAATATAGTCCAAGACATAGGCGAGGCGAGATTCTAGTCGCAGCACGTTCATTACAACTTCATCTTTGACAGGAGAGTTGATGGGGTCCAATCCCGTTTTGATCCATCTGTTTTCCTCCTCGAAATTCTAACAGAACTCTACACGGAGAGAAAAGTAATGAATTGGCAGCAACATTGTGAAAAACTTTTTTGATCCAGTCGGATGAGGAAAAGTACCTTCGAGCATGAGGAACATCTTCGTGGCAAGACCTCCCAGATAAACCTCCAGCTCATCCCTCTTCCGAGTGAGTGCATCCACTTTGTCAGTCAGGGCCACCTTCTCCTCCTTCAGTTGTGCAGTTTCTTTCTTCGCCTCGTCAACAATAGTCTTCAGATTGGCATTCTCCTCCTCCAATTTGCCGACTGAAGCTAGCTTCCTTTCAGCTAGTTCAGTCTTCTCACACGCCACCTTTTGTGCCCCCGCAAGATTGGTGTCCTTCTTCTCCAAGGCCTGCTTCATTTTGTCTAAAGAAATAACATTCCTCAGTCGAGCTTGGAGTTGACAGTTTTCACCATGCACATCTGTTCGAGTGGAATCACTCGGTTCAAAGGATGGAAAAGAAGAAATTACAAAGCATACAGTCAAGAAGTGGTTACCTCCTATGGTTGCCACTTTGTCTTGAGCCTTCTTCAGATTCTCATTGGTAAGATCCAGGCCAAGCTTGAGTTGGATCTTCTCCTTCTCCAAAGCAGCATACTGGGTCCCAAGTTCACAAGATTTCTGCAATCAATAAAAAGACAAATCAGTCGAAGTAAACAAAGACCGTTTACTTCCGAGTAAAAGAGCAAGTTCAGATTGCTATTGAAAAAGAGTTCTAAGACCACCGCCGGATCAATCATTCGACAGTGATCTTGGGGACTACACCAAGTGGGTGCACTCAGCGTGCCCCCACTGGTTAGATTTCCCACTGGGTGTGGTCGGTCCAGCCCGAGTGGAAGAAGCAAAAAAATCATCATCATTTGTTCTTAGACCACCGCTGACTGCCCGCGGTCGACAGCGGTCTCGGGGACTACACCCAGTGGGCGCACTCAGCGTGCCCCCACTGGATCAATTCCCACTCGGCATGACCTGTCCAGCCCGAGTGGAAGTGCTACGAACAGACATATTCTAAAAGACCCCCGTCGAATCAAACATTCGACGGGGGTCTCGGGGACTACACCCAGTGGGTGCACTCAGCGTGCCCCCACTGGACTAAGAGCCCACTCGATGCGACCTAACTGACTCGAGTGGAAGAGCTACAAAGCAAGGGAAAAACACCCAGTGGGTGGACAGATGCAAGGTTCAGACCCATGATAGATGCACATTAAAGGTTCCAAAACTCTCATTTACGGACATCTTACGAATAATAAAGCAGCAGTTTTCAGGTAGCATATCCTAACAAAGCAAGGGTCAAGCTGAAAAGCCAATCGGAAATCAACTTACAATCCCACTTACTCGAACATTGGTCTGGAGGGTAGAACTGGCATCGTAAGCGGCCTTGCTGGCCTCGTACACCACTTCAAGTCGGTCAATCATCAGACCAGACTGGATCATTGCTTCCTTGGCGGCTCATACTTGGTCCTCCGGGATGAGATGCATAACAAATGGAGTTGACGATGGAGTCGATGACATAGCTGGTGGGGTCGGAGCCTAGGGTTGGGAAGCTGGACCAGAAGTCTGGACAGTCGATGTTCAGGGTTGGTCAGTCGACAAAGGAACAACAACAGAGACAGAAGCCCGCGAAGGGTCACCAAGTTCTTGAACTACTGGCTCAGATAGCTGGCGAGATGCTCGACTAGAAGGTGCCCTCTTGCTCAAAGCTCTGCCTCTGTCTCTAGAGTTTTTCCTTGTCATCATCATCTAGAAGCTGGATAACATTTGTTGGCGCTGCAAACACTCGACAGTGAGATTTTAGTCGACCACCAAAAACAGGTGACAGAGTGTAAACGCGGTTGTGGTATCATACCTGCTCGAGAGGTAGCCACGTCCGCAGTGTCCGCATCGGCCCGCTCCTCGTCAATATCCATGGACGTTGCAGAAGTAGCAGCCCTGGAAGCCCAAAATCCCACTCGGTCAAATAAGTGACCAAGCCCACAACATCATTGAAAAACAATGAAAAAGAACACTTACGCAGAAGTAACACGCACAACCACCTTGATTCTGGGCAGAGCCTTCCGAGGTTTTGGCGGGGCCACCTTGGCGTGCTTGGCAGTCTTCTCTGTCGGTTCTGGAGTTGACGTCAGAGTGAGCTCGGGAATTCTCGCACTCGACGTCGCCGCCTTGTCGCGGCCCCCCGCTGGATCTTGTGACTGCTTGGAGCTTCCCTCGGAGCGAGGAGGTGACTTGACCTTCGAGCTTTCGTCAGAGTCCTCGCTGTCGTCACTGCTGTTGTCTGCATACTCGATATCGGCGCTCCCGCCGTTGCTTTCTCCTTCTCCAAGTTGCTGCACTCCATTCGTCATGGGGTACATCTTCGTGAAAACCTGTGAGTTACAAGCCGCAATCATCTGTCGGATCCAAGAACAATTGCATATTGAAGAACAATCAACAAATCGAGCCTGACCTCCCCTGGGGCGTTATTTGCGTCGAATGGCAAGATCCTTCTAGCTCCGCGAGGGTTCTCCTTGTTTCCAGTGATGCTTAGCAGCCACTGAACCACCGTCTCCTCGGCGACCTCCTTTGGGTGGACCCGAGCGGTGTCATCAGGGCCCGAGTACATCCACATTGGGTGGTCACGAGCTTGGAGAGGTTGGATGCGTCGACTGAGAAACACCTCCAGCAGATCCATGCCAGTCACTCCGCCCTGGACTAATGCAACGACCGCGTCGACTAACATTGACACCTCACCCTTCTCCCCATCCTCTACGGTCAGCGAACAAGGAGTGTGGAGTCTCTCCAGGGAGAAAGGAGGAATACACGTCGACTGACCAGGAGTCGGGATATCTATGCAGTAACACCAGGTCGACTGACATCCCCTAACTGACTCAGGAAAAGTCATGGGGGGGGTGGAGTGCTCCTACCTCTCATATGTATCCCTAACCCCCCACACATCTGGATCCCATGCGTCTTCTCGTCCGTCGGGTTTGCTTTCTTCACCATCTGAGATCGGCATGTGAAGAAAGCAAACCCGACTGACGAGAACATGCATGTGATCCAGATGTGCGGGGGGTTAGGGATACAGATGAGAGGTAGGAGCACTCCCCCCCCCCCCCCCCATGACTTTTCCTGAGTCGGATAGGGGATGGCAATTGACCTGGTTTTACTGCAAAGATATCCCGACTCCTGGTATGTCGACTGCCATCCCCTAATCGACTCAGGAAAAGTCATGGGGGGAAAAGTGATCCTACCTCTCATCTGTATCCCTAATCCCCTGCACATCTGGATCACATGCGTCTTCTCATCATTCGGGTTTGGTTTCTTCACCGTCTGAGATCGGCAAGTGAAGATGTGCTTAAATAGGCCTAGTGCGGGTGTCAACAGTGCTCCTACATCTCATCTGTATCCCTAACCCCCTGCACATCTGGATGACATGCGTCTTCTCGTCAGTCAAGTTTGCTTTCTTCACCGTCTAAGATCAGCAAGTGAAGATGTGCTTAAACAGACCCCAGTGCGGGTGACATTCCAAGAAGTTTTCGCACATCGAAATGAACGCAACAAGATAAGAGATAGTGTTTGGAGGAAAATGGTGGATCTGGGCACCGAAGAAGTTCAAAAAACCCCGGAAGAATGGATGAGGAGGCAAGGAGAAACCTTGGCCGATGTGAGTGGTCAGGAGGACACGCTCACCCTCGTGCGGCTGGGGCTCGGTTTCCCCCTCCGGTAGCCTCCAGGACCCATGAGCAATCAGGTCATCGGCGGCGAGGTTCTCCAGGTCTTCCTCCACGACGGTGGAGTGGATCCAGTCCCCTTGGATCCAACCAGGCGGCAGACCGGACAGCGACGTCGACCCCTTCGCCGCCTTCTTTCCCTTCGCCGTTGCCTTCTTCGCGCGCTCCAAAGCCCCGGCCTCATCTTCACCATGGCGGCACAGCTCGAGAGGAGCAGGCGGAGGAGTGGAGTGCTGGGGGAGACGAGGCGGAGAAACAGAGAGAAATAGATCGAATGGGAAACACTATACCACGCATCGGTAGCTGCACCTTTTATGGCTTACTTCCGAGTGACTGACCCGTGGGCCCATGCAATCCTGGCGCATCATGTAACAGACACCATCCTGATATGTGGCAAAAAAGGTGGCACGAGGATCGAGGAGTCCCTATCCACCTGCCCCGCTTATCGTGCCTCGTCCCGTCCCGCGCGCTTCTCCAAATTTTAAAACCCACGAGATCCGAGAACTGCAATGTAGTCGATCACGCCAAAGATATCACAATCCAGTCTACACAGAGATACACAGCATAATTCACTCAGAAATTTCATGAGCAGGAATCAATCAAGGCGACTGATGAAGAGTTAAAGCATTAGCAAGCTTTCAGGCCCCTGAGGGAATGTCTCTAAGACATTGAATCGGATCAGAACCATCTTCAACCCTTCATCACTCGGTCCTCGATACATTCGGGGGCTAATGACGATGACATGTACCTAGGGTAGGGTCTTAGGCCTTACCTAGATGAAGGAAATATTCCACAGAGGCCATAATAATGTTGTTATTTATATTTCCTTATATCATGATAAATGTTTATTATTCATGATAGAATTGTATTAACCGAAAAGTTAGTACATGTGTGAATACATAGACAAATAGAGTGTCACTAGTTTGCCTCTACTTGACTAGCTCGTTGAATCAAATATGGTTATGTTTCCAAGCCATAGACATGAGTTTTCATTTGATTAACAGGATCACATCATTAGAGAATGATGTTATTGACTTGACCCATTCCATTAGCTTAGCACTTGATCATTTAGTATATTGCAATAGCTTTCTTCATGACTTATACATGTTCCTATGACTATGAGATTACGCAACTCCCGAATACCGGAAGAACACTTTGTGTGCTACCAAACGTCACAACGTAACTGGGTGATTATAAATGTTCTCTACAGGTGTCTCTGATGGTACTTGTTGAGTTGGCATAGATCAAGATTCGGATTTGTCACTCCGATTGTCTGAGAGGTATCTCCGGGCCCTCTCGGTAATGCACATCACTATACGCCTTGCAAGCAATGTAACTAATGAGTTAGTTGCGGGATGATGCATTATGGAACGAGTAACGAGACTTGCCGGTAACTAGATTGAACTACGTATTGAGATACCGACAATCGAATCTCGGACAAAACATACCGTTAACAAAGGGAACAACGTATGTTGTTATGCGGTTTGACTGATAAAGATCTTCGTAGAATATGTAGGAACCAATATGAGCATCCAGGTTCCGCTATTTGTTATTGACCGGAGATGAGTCTCGGTCATGTCTACATAGTTCTCAAACCCGTAGGGTCCACACGCTTAAATTTTGGTGACAATCAGTATTATGAGTTTATGTGTTTTGATGTACCGAAGGTAGTTCAGTGTCCCGGATATGATCACGGACATGATGAGGAGTCTCGAAATGGTCGAGACATAAAGATCGATATATTGGACGGCTATATTCGGACATCGGAAGTGTTCCGGGTGATTTAGGAGAAAACCGGAGTGCCGGAGGGGTTACCGGAACCCCACGGGGAAGTATTGGGCCTTAGTGGGCCTTAGGGGAGAAACAGGGCAGCAGCCCAGGAGGTGGCGCGCCCCCTCCTAAGGGGAGTCCGAAGTGCACTAGGGGAGGGGGGGCGCGGCCCCTCATTCCCTCTCCCTCTCCCTCTCTTTCCTTCCCCTTCCTCCTCCTAGTTGGACTACGAAAGGGGGAGTCCTACTCCTACTAGGAGGAGGACTCCTCCCCCTCCTTGGCGCGCTCCAAGGCCGGCCGGCCTCCCCCTTGATCCTTTATATACGGGGGCAGGGGACACCCTAGAAGCACAACAGACATTGTTCTTAGCCGTGTGCGGTGCCCCCCACCATCATAATCCACCTCGGTCATATCGTCGTAGTGCTTAGGCGAAGCCCTGCGCGGGTAGCTTCATCATCACCGTCATCACGATGTCGTGCTGACGAAGCTCTTCCCCGACACTCTGCTGGATCGTGAGTTCGTGGGACATCACTGAGCCGAACGTGTGCAGATCGCGGAGGTGCCGTACCTTCGATGCTAGGATCGGTCGATCGTGAAGACGTACGACTACATCAACCGCGTTGTCATAACGCTTCCGCTTACGGTCTATGAGGGTACGTAGACAACACTCTTCCCTCTCGTTGCTATGCATCACCATGATCTTGCGTGTGCGTATGATTTTTTTTTTTTTGAAATTACTACGTTCCCTAACAGTGGCATCCGAGCCAGGTTTATGCTTAGATGTTATATGCACGAGTAGAACACAAGTGAGTTTTGGGCGATACTAGTCATACTGATTACCAGCATGGCATACTTTGATTCGGCGGTATTTTTGGATGAAGCGGCCCGGACCGACATTACGCGTACGCTTATGCGAGACTGGTTCTACCGACGTGCTTCGCACACAGGTGGCTGGCGGGTGTCAGTTTCTCCAACTTTATTTGAATCGAGTGTGGCTACGCCTAGTCCTTGTTGAAGGTTAAAACAACACATACTTGACGAAATATCGGTGTGGTTTTGATGTGTAGGTAAGAACGGTTCTTGCTCAGCCCGTAGCAGCCACGTAAAACTTGCAACAGCAAAGTAGAGGACGTCTAACTTGTTTTTGTAGGGCATGTTGTGATGTGATATGGTCAAGACATGATGCTAAATTTTATTGTATGAGATGATCATATTTTGTAACGGAGTTATCGGCAACTGGCAGGAGCCATATGGTTGTCGCTTTATTGTATGAAATGCAATCGCCATGTAATTACGTTACTTTATCACTAAGCGGTAGCGATAGTCGTAGAAGCAATAGTTGGCCAGACGACAACGATGCTACGATGGAGATCAAGGTGTCGCGCCGGTGACGATGGTGATCATGACGGTGCTTTGGAGATGGAGATCAAAGGCGCAAGATGATGATGGCCATTGATACGTCTCCGTCATATCTACTTTTCCAAACACTTTTGCCCTTGTTTTGGACTCTAACTTACATGATTTGAATGGAACTAACCCGGACTGACGCTGTTTTCAGCAGAATTGCCATGGTGTTATTTATGTGCAGAAACAAACACTACTAGGAAAATGCTTATACATAGAATTTTAGCAGTAGCGCCTGTTTGGGCACACAAGCTACTGGTATTTACCAGTAGCGCCCGGCAAACAGCGCTCTGCTTCTGAGTAATAGCTTGGTTATGAGCCGCGCTCTGTTTAGTGGGCCACCGGGGCCAAAGGGCAGGCCACTTAGCTGTAGCGTGTGTTTTGCGCCAGTGCTACAACTAGTGGGCTTAGCAGTAGCGCTGGCCCATTGCCCGCGCTGTTGTTAAGCCCACTCCCTCCCCCCGCGCGCCCCCCGGCCCGGCCTCATCTCACTCAAGCTCACTCACACTCCACACTCCTCCCTCTCAATCCCCCGCGCGCCGCCGTCGACCCCCGCACGCTGCCGTCCCCCGGGCCGGCCCTCCTCCCTGCTTCGGCCGCCCTCGCCCGCGCCGGCCCTCCTCCCCGCCGGCCGCCCTCCCCGCGTCGGCCTCCTCCCCCGCTGGCCGCCCCGGCCCCCTCGCCGGCTCTCCTCCCGTGCCGGCCCTCCTCCATCGTACCGAGAGGTACTCCTCCCTCTCCCTCCTCCTCCCTCCCCCCTAGTTATAGTTATTAGAGTAGTTATTTTGAATCCTATGTAGTTGAAAAAATGTAGGTTATGATCGAACCCTAGCTAGGACAGATTAGGTATGAACCCTAGTTAATTCGTATGAACCCTAGGTTTTTAAATTTAGCTAGGTTTTAAAGTTAGGACAGAAATTTAGCTAGGTTTTTAATTACGTGTAGTTAATAGAATTTAGGTGTTTTAAGTGTATTTAAAAGAGTTTTAGTTGTTTTAGGTGTAGTTAACAGAATTTTAGGTGATTTAGTTGTTTTAGGTGTAGTTAATGTAATTGTAGGTATTTTTTAGTTAAAGCAATTGTTGTTATTTTTTAGTTAAAGCAATTTTTCCTGTTATATGCAAATTTGCAGTGGACATGTCATATTTTGTACATGTCACATTTTGGACATGTCATATTTTTCCGAGTGGCCTATGTTTTGCCAGAAATGTCGATTCGTTTACGTTCTGGCAAATTTCAGGCGCTTGATATGTCCTATTTTTAGCAAAGGTCATGCCAAAATTTGCTAAGTGTTTATTAATTTTGTTTTCATAATTAAGCATTTAGTTCTCGACCTCGATGATGCCTATCCCGCATCCTCGTAAATCGACTCGGCGGAGGACTCTGGTTGAGCCGAGGGGCCATGTCCGGACCTGGCTCCGCCGGCTGGTCTTGGGTTGTGCTACCTTCTGGTGAGCGCAGCTTAGTGAGGAGCCAGCCCGTCGTTGACCCGGAGCTTCTTTGGTGGCGGTCACGTGGGCCTGCATCGATGGAGAGGCTTGAGTCCCCCACGCAGGTGGTATAGCACCGTGTCACGGAGGAGAACGCGCACGTCCAGCGCTACTTGGTTGCGTTGGCGAACGGGCGGTTCTCGAATACCTGGCAGATTCTTTGGGGATCTCACCGGAGCTATGATCCGGTGATGGTTCCTTCTCTTTGGGTGTCCACCGCGGCCCACTGAACCTAGAGGAGCTATTATTTGAGATGTATTAGTGATATTATATGATGATCTTTGCTACAAACTACTATATATGTATTCGATGATGGATTATTAATTACCTATTAGTTATTTGCTTATTGAATGCAAAAGATGAGCGCGGTTTGTGCTACAAACTACTATATATGTATTCAATGATGGATTATATGATGATCTTTGCTACAAACTAGGTTCGATGGTGATCTTTGCTACAACTACTACAAACTACAAATTTTAGGTGTTTTAGTTGTTATATGATGATCTTTGCTACAAACTACTATATATGTATTCGATGATGGATTATTAATTACCTATTAGGAAATGTCTGACGATGAAAGGGAATTCGCTATGTGCGAGTACTGCGAAGATGAGCGCGATCTGTGCGACAGGCCTCACTTGGTAGAAGGCGGCGCTCAAAGATCAAGCTCCAAGAGACCTTCGATGTTGAAACGATGCATAGCACGACAAGTGTTTTTTGTTATTTTTTGCACGACTTCTCTGCTTCTTCAACGTGTAATTTCCGCCTTTTACAATTCGACTAGCTTATCCCATGCCATGCAAGATGCTATGTCTTGGAGAATATGGGTTTTCAAGACCATGAAAGAATGGAGACAAAGATAATTCAACTAAGGACCCATCATGGTTATGATTTTGCTGTAAATCTATACAATTCTGTGAAATCATCCAATTTTGGTTGCCTGAATTGGGAAGCCCTTTGCAAGGCGTATGATTTTCATGAGGGTATGCTTCTCACCTTCGATCTTGGTAATCCTGACATCTATGAAAATGATATGACCATTTGGATCCTTGTTTACACGCTTCCAGTTCTAACATATTTCCTAAGTAATTTATATTGTTTATTTCAAAATATTTGACAGCTTATTTTCATTCTTCAAGAAATGTACGAGCAATGGTAGACAGAACCTACTACTACAATGATGAAGCACAATTAACTTATAAGGAGCAAGATAGTCTTATCGCATTTTTTTACTTTTCTTGAGAATTACAATAGCTATTATCAAACTCCTCCACATTATGGTCAATACGTGCCATTAGTGAACATGTTGAACTACGGTAACATCAATGGAGATATCATGGTAAGATTTTCTACTATTACGACATCCGTGCATCTTTTGCATAAATTCTTCTAAAACTAAACTATATTGCTAACTACAAAGTTATTACTATGTTTTTGAACAGAAAATCCCGATGGATTGTGTGCCTCATCTGATGTTAACGAGAGGTCGCGTTAATGTTATGAGCCTACGGCCACCACAGCCATGTCAGCCACAGTATCCACATCACCCCTGTCCATACCGGATTTCTAAAAGGGAGGATGCCATGATAATAGATGATTTCAAAAAATGTTTGAACCATCGTAGAGAGCTACTTGGAAGCAACATTGTGCGTAGGCCAAGACTTGGGAGACAGGATGATCTCCGTTCTTTATTATGGAGAGTCAATTTTCCTTAGTGCAACGTCAATGCCTATCTTGTTTTATGATATTTTACCTAAGAGAGGGTAGAGTAGGTCCTATGAGAGGAGTAGGTCGTAGCTAGAATGTGTTATTATGTGCTACAATGTGTTAGAGTTGATGATAATGAGGAGGAGTTGTGATTATGACTAGTGACCAACTTGTTATATGATGTCTCATTGACGAACATTGTTTGATGGTGATGACAAGTGGTAATGAATATGCTATTTAAACATACTAGTTCATGATGAGTTGTTATTGTATAAAAGATATATCTGTTTAAACATGTACAGCGCCAAAATGCTAAAAAACATAAAAGTTAGCAGTAGCACTGGCCTAAAAAAAATGCGCTACTAGTAGTTGAACTTACCAGTAGCTGAAAGGATCGAGATGGACCTAGAGGGGGGGGGGGTGAATAGGTACAATTACAAAATTTTAATTATTACTTAGCAATTTTAGGCAATAATGCAGAATATGAAGATGAGCCTAACAATTGCAAGTGAGTACTAAGTACTAAGCTAGTAACACAAGTACGTAAGTAGGCAAGCACAATATGATGTATGTAAGTGCAAAGAGACAAGTAACCACAAGTAGAGAGTTAGGATTAGGAATAACCACAACTCCGGGAGACGAGGATGTATGTCGATGTTCACTTCCTTGGAGGGAACTTACCACGAAGGCACAACAACGCCACGAAGGCTCACCCTATTCTCCCTTTGAGACAACACCACGGAGGCGTTTCTCAACCACTAGTGGTAGACCTTGGGGTGGTCTCCAAACCCTCACAAACATTTCAGAGGGTAATCACAAAGTTCGATTCCCCTCCAAATGACTCCTAACGCCTAGGAGTCTCCAACCTCTAAGAGTAACAAGAACGATGGGGGAAAGCTCAAAACTTGCTCAAATCACGAATTCCTTTGGTGCAAAGAAAGGGAAGGAGTGGATGTATCACTTGACTGGAAAACTTCTCTCAAATGCTCCTAGAACACTTGGGGATCTAGGATTTGGTGTAGGTGAATGAGAGAGAGAGAGAGAGAGAGAGAGAGGAGTGTTCTTGATAGGCTCAAAGTGAGTGGTCAGCCCTATCCCGTGGAAGGGAAAGGCATATATATAGTAGGTGAGTAAAAGTGACCGTTTGAGGAACATAAGTGTACAGGATGGGTCGGACGTCCGGAGAACATCGGACGTCCGGAGGCACAAATAGGCCCGGACATCCGACAGTCGTCGGACGACCGGACGCTGTGAAACTGTGAGCCACGACCCAGTGTACAAGACACGGACGTCCGAGATGGGCCAGACGTCCGGAGCATGGACGACCGGAGACTCCGGAAGTCCGTAGAAATGGTTCTGTTGTGAAAGTACCGGACGTCCGGAGAGTTCCGGACATCCGTAAAAATCATTATGTAAAGGAGCACCGGACGACCGGAAGTGGCCGAACGTCCGGGCAACCGAGAGGGACCGGACGTCCGTAGAACACCGGACGTCCGAAGGCAAGGTATAGGAAAAGTGGCTTTGAGCAAGTTTTTCACTAGATCCAACGATCCCTACTTAATAGTGCGGGATCCCTATACTCAAGAACAAACCATAAATGAAGTCAATATCTTTTATCTCCATTCTTGAGTTTTATGCTTTTTGTCCCTAGTCATGATCCATGCACACGGTCTTTGAGACATAATCCTGATATATACTTGATAAACATGATTAGTCCCTAGCATATGTGTTGTCATCAACATCAAAATATGATTAAGGGCATGATTGCACTTTCAGTAGCGTTGGCCTAAAAACACGCTACTACTACAAAATAGCTGTATCGTCGAAGCAGTAGCGCTGGTGCCCGCGCTACTGGTAGCACAAAAACCGGCGCTACTGGTAAGAATTTTCTAGTAGTGAAAAGTTCTCGGAATGACCTAAAACTCCACGGAACGTCTTTTCAGAAATAATAAAAAATCCTTGCCAAAGATGAAGACCAGGGGGCCCACACCCTGTCAACGAGGGTGGTGGGCGCGCCCCCCCTAGGGCGTGCCCCCCTACCTCATGGGCCCCCTGGAGCTCCTCCGACGCCAATTCCAACTCTATATATTTGCTTTCCGGGAGAAAAAAATCAAGGAGAAGAAATCATCGCGTTTTACGATACAGAGCCGCCGCCAAGCCCTAAAACCTCTCGGGAGGGCTGATCTGGAGTCCGTTCGGGGCTCCGGAGAGGGGGATTCGTCGCCGTCGTCATCATCAACCATCCTCCATCACCAATTTCATGATGCTCACCGTCGTGCGTGAGTAATTCCATCGTAGGCTTGCTGGACGGTGATGGGTTGGATGAGATCTATCATGTAATCGAGTTAGTTTTGTTAGGTTTTGATCCCTAGTATCCACTATGTTCTAAGATTGATGTTTCTATGACTTTGCTATGCTTAATGCTTGTCACTAGGGCCCGAGTGCCATGATTTCAGATCTGAACCTATTATGTTTTCATGAATATATGTGAGTTCTTGATCCTATCTTGCAAGTCTATAGTCACCTACTATTTGTTATGATCCAGCAACCCCGAAGTGACAATAATCGGGACCACTCCCGGTGATGACCATAGTTTGAGGAGTTCATGTATCCACTATTTGCTAATGCTTTGTTACGGTTCTCTATTAAAAGGAGGCCTTAATATCCCTTAGTTTCCATTAGGATCCTGCTGCCACGGGAGGGTAGGACAAGAGATGTCATGCAAGTTCTTTTCCATAAGCACGTATGACTATATTCAGAATACATGCCTACATTACATTGATAAATTGGAGCTAGTTATGTGTCACCCTATGTTATGACTGTTACATGATGAACCGCATCCGACATAATTATCCATCACCGATCCAATGCCTACGAGCTTTCCACATATTGTTCTTCGCTTATTTACTTTTCCGTAGCTACTATTACAATCACTACAAAACACCAAAAACATTAGTTTTGCTACCGTTACTTTTGTTACCGTTACCACTACTATCATATTACTTTTCTACTAAATACTTTGCTGTAGATACTAAGATATCCAGGTGTGGTTGAATTGACAACTCAGCTGCTAATACTTGAGAATATTCTTTGGCTCCCCTTGTGTCGAATCAATAAATTTGGGTTGAATACTCTACGCTCAAAAACTGTTGCGATCACCTATACTTGTGGGTTATCAAGACTATTTTATGGCTCTGTTGCCGGGGAGCATAGCTCTATTCTTTGAGTCACTTGGGATTTATATCTGCTTGTCACTATGAAGAACTTGAAAGATGCTAAGACTACAATTTATCCGTCAACTACGAGAGGAGGTAAGGAACTGCCATCTAGCTCTGCACTTGATTCACCTTTTGTTTTGAGTAAGCTTGCAACACCTAAACCTGCTTCTGCTATTCGTTCTGATATGTCGCATGTTATTGATGATGCCACTTCTGCTATGCATGATACTTATGATGAAAATACTTCTATGCTTGATACTACTGTGCCCCTTAGTGAATTTCTTGACGAACAAATTGCTAGGGCTAGAGAGAAAGAAATTATTGAAACTAATTGTATTGATGAAATTGATGATGAAGATATGCCTGTTATTCCTGAGGGTTATATTTTTGATAAAGAAGCTTCTGCAACTATTTTAGCTTGTAGAGATAGATCTGAGCTCAAGAGGCTATTAGTTAAATGGAATAAGCAATCGCTTAATGATAGAATGAGGCTTGACCCTGCTTTTGCTACTTCACCTATTTGTGTTGCCGATAAGGATTATGAATTCTCTGTTGATCCTGATATAATTACTTTGGTTGAATCTGATCCTTTTCATGGTTATGAATCTGAAACTGTTGTGGCACATCTTACTAAATTAAATGATATAGCCACCCTGTTTAATGACGAGAGATCTCGCTACTTTTATATCCTTAAAATATTTCTGCTCTCATTAAATGGTGATGCTAAGATATGGTTTAATTCTCTTGATCCTGGTTGTGTGCGTAGTCCCCAGGATATGATTTATTACTTCTCTGCTAAATATTTCTTTGCTCATAAGAAACAAGCTGCTTTGAGGGATATATACAACTTTGTGCAAATTGAAGAAGAGAGTCTCCCACAAGCTTGGGGAAGGCTTCTCATGTTACTTAATGCTTTGCCTGATCATCCTCTTAAGAAAAATGAAATACTTGATATCTTTTGTAATGGACTAACCGATGCTTCCAAAGATTACCTGTATAGTTGTGCTGGTTCTATTTTCAGGGAAAGAACACCGGATGAAGCTGAAATTCTATTGAATAATTTGTTGACAAATGACAATAATTGGACACTTCCTGAGCCAGCTCCTGAGCCAATTCCTGAGCCTATTCCTAAACCAACTCCAAAGAAGAGAGGTTTTCTATTTCTCAGTCCTGAAGATATGCAAGAGGCAAAGAAATCTATGAAAGAAAAAGGTATTAAAGCTGAAGATGTTAAGAATTTACCTCCTATTGAAGAAATACATGGTCTTAATTTACCGCATGCTAAAGAAACATATGATCTTAATCCATTACCTATTGAAGAACCTCGAGGTCTTGATAACCCGACACAGGTAGTAAAGGTAAATTCTCTCTATAGATATGATAGAGCTGAAATCCCTCCTACTAAAATTGCTAGCCAATGCTTGGATGAGTTTGATAACTTTATCGTTAAGCAAGAAGATTTTAATGCTTATTTTGGTAGACAATTGAAATACAATTCCGATATGATTAAACACTTGGGTGATTATATGGCTAATGTTAGAGGTGAACTTAAACTTGTTAGCAAACATGCCTCTATGGTTACCACCCAAGTGGACCAAGTACTTAAAGCTCAAAATGATTTGCTCAATGAAATGAATAGTAATAAAAATGATTATGGTGTTAGAGTGGCTACTAGAACTGGTAGAATGACTCAGGAACCTTTGTATCCTGAAGGCCACCCTAAGAGAATTGAGCAAGATTCTTAGAGAAATAATATTGATGTACCTAGTTCTTATAAAAGGAAGAAAAAGAAAAATGATAGGACTTTGCAAACTTCTAGTGAACCGATTGCTGAACCACCTGAGAATCCAAATGATATATCTATTTCTGATGCTGAAACACAATGTGGTAATGAACATGAACCTAGTGAAAACGTTAATGATGATGCTCAAACTAGTGATAATAACGATGTAGAAATTGAACCTGCTGTTGATCTTGATAACCCACAATCAAAGAATCAACGTTATGATAAGAGAGACTTTGTTGCTAGGAAACATGGTAAAGAAATGGAACCATGGGTTCAGAAACCCATGCCTTTTCCTCCCAAACGATCCAAGAAAAAGGATGATGAGGATTTTGAGCGCTTTCTTTGAAATGATTAGACCTATCTTTTTGCGTATGCGATTAACTGATATGCTCAAAATGAATCCTTATGCTAAGTATATGAAGGATATTATCACTAATAAAAGAAAGATACCGGAAGCTGAGATTTTCACCATGCGCGCTAATTATACTTTTAAGGGTGGAATACCAAAGAAACTTGGAGATCCAGGAGTACCTACTATACCATGCTCCATTAAAAGAAACTATGTTAAAAACTGCTTTATGTGATCTTGGAGCCGGTGTTAGTGTTATGCATCTCTCTTTATATCGTAGACTTGATTTGAGTAAGTTGACACCTACTGAAATATCTTTGCAAATGGCTAACAAATCAACTGCTATACATGTCGGTATTTGTGAGGATGTGCCTGTTGTGGTTGCAAACGTTACTATTTTAACGGACTTTGTCATTCTTGATATTCCCGAGGACGATAGTAGTCTATTATTCTTGGAAGACCTTTTTTGAATACTGCAGGGGCTTTTATTGATTGCAACAAGGGCAATGTCACTTTTCATGTTAATGGTAATGAGCATACGGTACACTTTCCGAGGAAACAACCTCAAGTTCATAGTATCAACTCTATTTGAAAAATTCCATCGATTATATTTGGAGGTTTTGAATTTCCTCTTCCTACTGTTAAAAAGAAATATGATATTCTTATTATTGGGGATGTGCATATCCCCAATAGGTAACATAGTGTTATTCGAAATTTCTCTGGTTCCATGTTATTCGGAATGAGTTTGTTAACAAGACCTGATCAACCTTGTTAGTGGATTCCTTTTGATGAGAATGAGATGGATGAAACTAGAAGGCACAACCTTCTGTACCCTCTCTCTACTTTCCGTGATTTAGTTGAAATAAAGTAAAAATATTATTTTTCTGTCTGTTTTCTGATCTATCCGTGCAATATAAAAATACCCCGAAAATAAAAGTTCTCCAAATGCCCTGAAAATGAAATATGATTTTTTCTAGAATATTTGAGGATTTATGGAACTGAGAACACAGCAGGGGGGTCAACCACCTGGGCACGAGGGTGGAGGGCGCGCCCTACCCCCCAGGGCGCGCCCCCTGCCTCGTGGGCCCACGGTGGCCCTCCTCCACT
The DNA here is from genome assembly GCA_021605145.1 of Aegilops bicornis. Lineage (NCBI taxonomy): Eukaryota > Viridiplantae > Streptophyta > Magnoliopsida > Poales > Poaceae > Aegilops > Aegilops bicornis. The sequence goes on along the minus strand of CM038670.1, from coordinate 686,501,475 downwards.
TATTCCTGCACCCATACAGTTCTTCTTCCTCCCACAAACACCAATATCCGGCTCAAGCACGAGTTCTAGCTCACTTCGCTGTGATTTTCGATCTCCTTGCTCAAAGCACCTCTCACAAAACTGCTTGAGGGGATTGTTCCTTTGTATGTGACTCCTCCATTGGTCCAATTAGTTTTTGTTCTAGTGCTTTATTCATTGCAAATTTGTGCTGCCTAGGTGACCATGTTCTTGAGCTTGCATGTCAAATTTATATGGTTCCAAGTAGTTCTAATGCTTGATATAGGACCTAGGCACTTGTAGGAGTAGTTGCTATCAATTTTGTTGAGCTTTGTTCGCTTTTGTTTGAAGTTACTAAATATTTCAGAAATTTTTCAGAGGAAGAAATATGTTCAGGAAAATGTTCCAAGGTGGTTCTTCAAGGAAGCAAGGACCCAGGCTTGCAATGCGTGATGCTGATGAGGAGCCACCAAGAGACGCTCTAGTGTGGCCTTGTGAGTGGCCTTCGGAAAATTTTATGGATCGAGCGGGAATCAAGGAAGAATTCAATGCATATTTGTGTAACACAGATATTGTGAGCTTTGAGGCAGACAAATGCCCCCAGTACCATCATCTCACTAGTTCATTTGTGAGGAGGTTTGAATTTTCATCTTCACGTAATTCTCCAACTATCCTGTTTGATCTGTATGAAAAATCTTATACCATGGACTTCGAGGATTTTACTTCTGCTTGCAAACTTCCACAATGGGGCAGTATTAGTGATCCCCGTAAATCTGAATTTAGACTAGATTGTCTAGCTGGTATAACCGTGGGTGAATCTAGAGATATAGCACAAGCTACCATAGGGAGCATTCACTTTCCTGCTATACATTATTTTGCTCTCTTCATAGGTAGGTGCATAAATGGTAAAGATGGAGCATGTCATATGTGTGTGCCTGATCTCAGTATTCTTAGGAGTGCTGTGTTAGGAGACCAATCTTATAATTTGGGAGCCATTGTTGCACGTAGGTTGCATCATAATAGATTTAATGGAGATTTCTTTGGAGGAATTTATGCAATCCGCTTAGCTGATTTTCTTGATGTGGATGTTCGTGAGGATGATATGGAGTTGCCTCCTATTTATTTAGACTATAATGCTATGCTCCACCACCAGTTTATCGAGAGGAATGAATCACCTCTTCAGTATCGACTAATCTTTGACAGACGGGTGCTTTCCGTATTACTCTCCCTGCTCCTGCCTTCTTTGATTATCAGGCAAAAGGAAGATATATTATTACCAGAGAGGAGGCAAATGAGTACGAGAGAAGGGCGGAGGCAGCTCGATGCCACGCTGTAGCTCAGGAGGCGAGCTACACTTACGGATATCCACTAGGCCATCCTTGGCAATGAACCAACTTAGGCCAAAAGCCTAAGCTTGGGGGAGTACGTATTTCCCACCGATATTACATTTATGTTCACACACTCATTGCTAGATGTCGGTGCTCATACTTTTTCACTGTAATATCCATGCTAGTTTATTTCCTTTTTCTTGCTTTCCTCTTGTGTGTTTGTTAAAATTTAAGAAAAAACCAAAAAAATTAGTGATAGCTTTTAGTTAGTTTACTTTTCTTGCTGTAGTAGTAATAATTAAAAGAAAACCCAAAAAAATATTTCCTGTTCTTCTTTTGCTTGTTGGGAGCTTTCCCGTGTAAATAGTTTCATTTCTTTTCTTTGGGGGTCGATAGGAGAAGACCATGATTAAATTGTTGAAGTGGCTCTTATATGCATTACTGTTGATTTAACCAAGAGCCCATATTGCCTTGTCTTTTCCTGTTTATTGAATGCTCGCAGATTCCAGCTTAGTCCAATGCACGTGCACTCTTATTATTATTCACATCGTTCGGACATGCAAGTGAAAGGCAATTAGACGATATATGATCGACTTACTGAGATGAGAAAAGCTGGTATGAACTCGACCTCTCTTGTTTTTGTAAATATGATGAGTTCATCGTTCCTGATTCAGCCTATTATGAATAAACATGTTTGTAATGACAATTAGAGATCATAGTTTCTCGTGCCATGCTTGATTAGCTATGAGTTATAATGGTTTACCTTGCGTGCCAACATGCTATTACAATGGTTGTGATGTGGTATGATGGGGTGGTATCCTCCTTTGAATGATTTAAGTGACTTGACTTGGCGCATGTTCACGCATGTAGTTGAAACAAATCAACATAGCCTTCACGATATTTATGTTCATGGTGGATTATATCCTACTCATGCTTGCATCCAATGTTTATTAATTTTAATGCATGTTCATGACTGTTGTCGCTCTCTAGTTGGTCGCTTCCCAGTCTTTTGCTAGCCTTCATTTGTACTAAGCGGGAATACTGCTTGTCCATCCAATCCCTTAAACCCCCAATTATTCCATATGAGTCCACTATATCTTCCTATATGCGGTATCTACCTGCCGTTCCAAGTAAATTTGTATGTGCCAAACTCTAAACCTTCAAATAAACATTCTGTTTTGTATGCTCAAATAGGTCATGTATCAACTAGGGATGCCCTTATCTTCCATGTTAGGCGGGTTATTCTCACGAGGAGTGGACTCCGCTCCTCATTCACGAGAAAATGGCTGGTCTCCGGGATGCCCAGTCCCATGCTTTATGCAAACTAAATCAAAATAACTGCAAACAAAACTCCCCCTGGGATTGTTGCTAGTTGGAGACACTCGTTGTTTCGAGCTAATCATGGATTGATGCTTGTTGGTGGAGGGGGAGTATAAACTTTACCATTCTGTTTGGAGACCGCCTATAATGTGTGTAGCATGGAAGATATCGCCATCTCTTGGTTGTTATGTTGACAATGAAAGTATGCCGCTCAAAATATTATTTATCTCTATTTTAAAACCGAGCTCTGGCACCTCTACAAATCCCTGCTTCCCTCTGCGAAGGGCCTATCTATTTACTTTTATGTTGACTCATCACCCTCTTATTAAAAGCACTAGCTGGAGAGCGCAGCTATCATTTGCATTCATTACTATTAATTTATATTGGGTATGACTATGATTGGATCTCTTTTACCATGAATTACAATGTCTAGTCAGTCCTTGATCTTTAAAGGTGCTCTACATTTATGTTTTGCGGTCTCAGAAAGGGCTAGCGAGATACCATCTTGTTATATTATATTATGATTGTTTTGAGAAAGTGTTGTCATCCGAGATTTATTATTATGACTCGCTAGTTGATTATACTATTGATATGAGTAAACATGAGACCTGAGAGTTATTGCAAATGTGGTTATTCATAATCTTTGTTGAAAACTTGAATGATGGCTTTACATATTTACAACAACAAGAGCAAACAGAGTTTGTAAATTTTTTTCTTTATCACTTTCAGTTTATCAATTGAATCTATTGAGGACAAGCAAAGGTTTAAGCTTGGGGGAGTTGATACGTCTCCGTCGTATCTACTTTTCCAAACACTTTTGCCCTTGTTTTGGACTCTAACATGCATGATTTGAATGGAACTAACTCGGACTGACGCTATTTTCAGCAGAATTGCCATGGTGTTATTTATGTGCAAAAACAAAAGTTCTCGGAATGACCTGAAACTCCACGGAACGTCTTTTCAGAAATAATAAAAAATCCTTGCCAAAGATGAATACCAGGGGGCCTACACCCTGTCGACGAGGGTGGGGGGCGCCCCCCCCTAAGGCGCGCCCCCTACCTCGTGGGTCCCCTGGAGCTCCTCCGATGCCAACTCCAACTCTATATATTTGCTTTCGGGGAGAAAAAAATCAAGGAGAAGAAATCATCGTGTTTTACGATACGGAGCCGCCGCCAAGCCCTAAAACCTCTCGGGAGGCTGATCTGAGTCCGCTCGGGCTCGGGAGAGGGGATTCGTCGCCGTCATCATCATCAACCATCCTCCATCACCAATTTCATGATGCTCACCGCCGTGCGTGAGTAATTCCATCGTAGGCTTGCTGGACGGTGATGGATTGGATGAGATCTATCATGTAATCGAGTTAGTTTTGTTAGGGTTTGATCCCTAGTATCCACAATGTTCTGAGATTGATGTTGCTATGACTTTGCTATGCTTAATGCTTGTCACTAGGGCCCGAGTGCCATGATTTCAGATCTGAACCTATTATGTTTTCATGAATATATGTGAGTTCTTGATCCTATCTTGCAAGTCTATAGTCACCTACTATGTGTTATGATCCGGCAACCCCGAAGTGACAATAATCAGGACCACTCCCGGTGATGACCATAGTTTGAGGAGTTCATGTATTCACTACATGCTAATGCTTTGTTCCGGTTCTCTATTAAAAGGAGGCCTTAATATCCCTTAGTTTCCATTAGGACCCCCCTGCCACGGGAGGATAGGACAAAAGATGTCATGCAAGTTCTTTTCCATAAGCATGTATGACTATATTCGGAATACATGCCTACATTACATTGATGAATTGGAGCTAGTTCTGTGTCACCCTATGTTATGACTGTTACATGATGAACCGCATCCGGCATAATTATCCATCACTGATCCAATGCCTATGAGCTTTCCACATATTGTTCTTCGCTTATTTACTTTTCCGTTGCTACTGTTACAATCACTACAAAACACCAAAAACATTACTTTTGCTACCGTTACTTTTGTTACCGTTACCACTACTATCATATTACTTTGCTACTAAATACTTTGCTGCAGATACTAAGTTATCCAAGTGTGGTTGAGTTGACAACTCAGCTGCTAATACTTGAGAATATTCTTTGGGTCCCCTTATGTCGAATCAATAAATTTGGGTTGAATACTCTACGCTCGAAAACTGTTGCGATCCCCTATACTTGTGGGTTATCAGCCATATCATATCACTTATATTGATTGCATGTGATGTTTATCATTTATGCATCTTACTTTGCTTAGTTCGGTGGTAGCATTATAAGATGATCTCGCACTAAAGTTCAAGGTACAAGTGTTCTCCCTGAGTATGCACTGTTGCGAAAGTTCGTCGTGCCGAGACACCACGTGATGATCGGGTGGGATAAGCTCTACGTTCACATACAACGGGTGCAAGCCAGTTTTGCACAGGTAGAATACTCGGGTTAAACTTGACGAGCCTAGCATATGCAGATATGGCCTCGGAACACTGAGACCGAAAGGTCAAGCGTGAATCATATAGTAGATATGATCAACATAGTGATGTTCACCATTGAAAACTACTCCATCTCACGTGATGATCGGACATGTTTTAGTTGATATGGATCACGTGATCACTTAGATGATTAGAGGGATGTCTATCTAAGTGTGAGTTCTTAAGTAATTTGATTAATTGAACTTTAATTTATCATGAACTTAGTACCTGATAGTATTTTGCATGTCTATGTTGTTGTAGATAGATAGCTCGTGTTGTTCTTCCGTTGAATTTTAATGCGTTCCTAGGGAATGCTAAGTTGAAAGATGATGGGAGCAACTACACGGACTGGGTCCATAACTTGAGGATTATCCTCATTGCTGCACAGAAGAATTACGTCCTGGAAGCAGCGCTAGGTGCCAAACCCGCTACAGGAGCAACGCCAGATGTTATGAATGTCTGGCAGAGCAAAGCTGATCACTACTCGATAGTTCAGTGTGCCATGCTTTAAGGCTTAGAACCAGGACTTCAACGACGTTTTGAACGTCATGGAGCATATGAGATGTTCCAGGAGTTGAAGTTAATATTTGAAGCAAATGCCCGTATTGAGAGATATGAAATCCCCAATAAGTTCTACGGCTGCAAGATGGAGGAGAATAGTTCTGTCAATGAGCATATACTCAAAATGTCTGGGTATAAAAATCACTTGATTCAACTAGGAGTTAATCTTCCGGATGATAGTGTCATTGACAGAATTCTTCAATCACTGCCACCAAGCTACAAGAGCTTCGTGATGAACTATAACATGCAAGGGATGGATAAGAAAATTCCCGAGCTCTTCGCGATGCTGAAGGCTGCGGATGTAGAAATCAAGAAGGAGCATCAAGTGTTGATGGTCAACAAGACCACCAGTTTCAAGAAAAAGGGTAAAGGGAAGAAGGGGAACTTCAAGAAGAACGGCAAGCAAGTTGCTGCACAAGTGAAGAAACCCAAGTCTGGACCTAAGCCTGAGACTGAGTGCTTCTACTGCAAAGGGACTGGTCATTAGAAGCGGAACTGCCCCAAGTATTTGGCAGATAAGAAGGATGGCAAGGTGAACAAAGGTATATGTGATATACATGTTATTGTTGTGTACCTTAATAATGCTCGCATGATAGCACTGGGTATTTGATACTGGTTACATTGCTAATATTTGCAACTCGAACAGGGACTACGGATTAAGGGAAGTTTGGCTAAGGGCGAGGTGACGATGCACGTGGGAAATGGTTCCAAAGTCGATCACGATCGCGTCGGCACGCTACCTCTACATCTACCTTCGGGATTAGTTTTAGACCTGAATAATTGTTATTTGGTGCCGCGTTGAGCATGAACATTATATCTGGATCTTGTTTGATGCGAGACGGTTATTCATTTAAATCAGAGAATAATGGTTGTTCTATTTATATGAGTAATATCTTTTATGGTCATGCACCCTTGAAGAGTGGTCTATTTATATTGAATCTCAATAGTAGTGCATATTCATAATATTGAAGCCAAAAGATGTAGAGTTGATAATGATAGTGCAACTTATTTGTGGCACTGCCGTTTAGGTCATATTGGTGTAAATTGCATGAAGAAACTCCATTCTGATGGATTTTTGGAATCACTTGGTACTTGCGAACCATGCCTCATGGGCAAGATGACAAAAGACGCCGTTCTCTGGAACAATGGAGCGAGCAACAGATTTGTTGGAAATCATACATACTGATGTATGTGGTCCGATGATGAGGCTCGCGGTGGGTACTGTTATTTTCTCACCTTCACAGATGATTTGAGCAGATATGGGTATATCTACTTAATAAAACATAAGTCTGAAACATTTGAAAAGTTCAAAGAATGTCAGAGTGAAGTGGAAAATCATTGTAACAACAAAATAAAGTTTCTACGATCTGATCGTGGAGGAGAATATTTGAGTTACGAGTTTGGTCTTCATTTGAAACAATGCGGAATAGTTTCGCAACTCACGCCACCCAGAACACCACAGTGTAATGGTGTGTCCGAACGTCGTAATCGTACTTTACTAGATATGGTACGATCTATGATGTCTCTTACTGATTTACCGCTATCGCTTTGGGGTTATGCTTTAGAGACGGCTGCATTCACGTTAAATAGGGCACCATCTAAATCCGTTGAGATGACACCTTATGAACTGTGGTTTGGCAAGAACCAAAGTTGTCGTTTCTTAAAGTTTGGGGCTGCGATGGTTATGTGAAAAAGCTTCAACCTGATAAGCTCGAACCCAAATCGGAGAAATGTGTCTTCATAGGGTACCCAAAGGAGACAGTTGGGTACACCTTCTATCACAGATCCGAAGGCAAGACGTTCATTGCTAAGAATGGATCCTCTCCAGAGAAGGAGTTTCTCTCGAAAGAAGTGACTGGGAGAAAAGTAGAACTTGATGAGGTAACTGTACCTGCTCCCTTATTGGAAAGTAGTTCATCACAGAAATCTGTTCTTGTGACTCTTACACCAATTAGTGAGGAAGCTAATGATGATGATCATGTAACTTCAGATCAAGTTACTACTGAACCTCGTAGGTCAACCAGAGTAAGATCAGCACCAGAGTGGTACGGTAATCCTGTTCTAGAGGTCATGTTACTTGACCATGACGAACCTATGAACTATGAGGAAGCGATGATGAGCCCAGATTCCGCAAAATGGCTTGAGGCCATGAAATCTGAGATGGGATCCATGTATGAGAACAAAGTGTGGACTTTGGTTGACTTGCCCGATGATCAGCAAGCCATCGAGAATAAATGGATCTTCAAGAAGAAGATTGACGCTGACGGTAATATTACTGTCTATAAAGCTCGACTTGTTGCGAAAGGTTTTCGACAAGTTCAAGGAGTTGACTACGATGGGACCTTCTCACCCGTAGCGATGCTTAAGTCCGTCAAGATCATGTTAGCAATTGCCGAATTTTATGATTATGAAATTTTGCAAATGGATGTAAAGACTGCATTCCTGAATGGATTTCTGGAAGAAGAGTTGTATATGATGCAACCTGAAGGTTGTATCGATCCAAAGGATGCTAACAAAGTGTGCAAGCTCCAAATGATCCATTTATGGACTGGTGCGGGCATCTCGGAGTTGGAATAAACGTTTTGATAGTGTGATCAAAGCATATGGTTTTATACAAACTTTTGGAGAAGCCTTGTATTTACAAGAAAGTGAGTGGGAGCTCAGTAGCATTTCTAATATTATATGTGGATGACATATTTTTAATTGGAAATGATATAGAATTTCTGGATAGCATAAAAGGATACTTGAATAAGAGTTTTCCAATGAAAGACCTCGGTGAAGCTGCTTATATATTGGGCATCAAGATCTATAGAGATAGGTCGAGACGCTTAATTGGACTTTCACAAAGCACATACCTTGATAAAGTTTTGAAGAAGTTCAAAATGGATCAAGCAAAGATAGGGTTCTTGCCTGTGTTACAAGGTGTGAAATTGAGTCAGACTCAATGCCCGACCACTGCAGAAGATAGAGAGAAAGTGAAAGGTGTTCCCTATGCTTCAGTCATAGGCTCGATCATGTATGCAATGTTGTGTACCAGACCTGATGTGTGCCTTTCTATTAGTTTAGCAGGGAGGTACCAAAGTAATCCAGGAGTGGATCACAGGACAGCGGTCAAGAACATCCTGAAATACCTGAAAAGGACTAAGGATATGTTTCTCGTTTATGGAGGTTACAAAGAGATCGTCGTAAATGGTTACGTCGATGCAAGTTTTGACACTGATCCGGATGAATCTATGTCACAAACCAGATACGTATTTATATTGAACGGTGGAGCTGTCAGTTGGTGCAGTTCTAAGCAAAGCGTCGTGGCAGGATCTACGTGTGAAGCAAAGTACATAGCTACTTCGGAAGCAGCAAATGAAGGAGTCTGGATGAAGGAGTTCATATCCGATCTAGGTGTCATACCTAGTGCATCGGGTCCAATGAAAATCTTTTGTGACAATACTCCTGCAATTGCCTTGGCAAAGGAATCCAAATTTCACAAGAGAACCAAGCACATCAAGAGATGCTTCAATTCCATCCACGATCAAGTCAAGGAGGGAGACATAGAGATTTGCAAGATACATATGGATCTGATTATTGCAGACCCATTGACTAAGCCTCTCCCACGAGCAAAACCTGATCAGCACCAAGACTCCATGGGTGTTAGAATCATTACTGTGTAATCTAGATTATTGACTCTAGTGCAAGTGGGAGACTGAACGAAATATGCCCTAGAGGCAATAATAAAGTTGTTATTTATATTCCCTTATATCATGATAAATGTTTATTATTCATGCTAGAATTGTATTAACCGGAAACTTAGTACATGCACTACTAGGAAAAGGGCTATAGATGGGATGGACACTAATGGCGCACTGTTCATGTGGTGTGCCATTACTAAATACTAATGGCGCACCATGTGTTGGTGCGCCATTAGTGTGCAAATACTAATGGCGCACCACATCCCATGGTGCGCCATTAGTAAAAAAAATTAATTTTTTTTCAAAACTACTAATGGCGCAACTAGTAATGGCGCACCACTCCCACGGTGCGCCATTAGTAATTTGGCCCAAACATTCCCCCGAATGCACCCCCTAGACCGCCTTTTCAGTTTCAAAAAAAATAAAAGAAAATGATAGAAATGTCAAAAAAATAAAAGAAAATAAGATTCCCATGTGATATGTGGTCTAGTTGTTAGTAAAATTTACAAACATGGATTTTCCACTTTTTTGCAAAATCTCTCGAGAATTTGTAAAAATGGGCATAACTTTTGCATACGAACTCGGATGAAAAAGTTTTTTATATGAAAAATCATCTACTCGAAAAGTTACATCCGAATTTAACAGCGGGGAACCCCGTTAATCATTTTCAAAATTCTCAAAAACCTAATAGAAAAAAGATACAAGGCTTTTAAGATCTGCTGAGGCAAAAAAATTCAAAAAAATTCAAACTTACTAATGGCGCACCTGCCCATGGTGCGCCATTACTATCTTCCCGCCTTCAAAATTCAAAATAAATCAAAAAAATAAAAAAAAAGTTACTAATGGCACACCTGCCCATGGTGCGCCGTTAGTATCTTCCCGCCTTCAAAATTCAAAATAAATCAAAAAAATAAAAAAAAGTTACTAATGGCGCACCTGCCCATGGTGTGCCATTAGTATCTTCCCGCCTTCAAAATTCAAAAAAATTCAAAAAAATAAAAAAAATAGTAATGGCGCTTTGCTGCAGTGCGCCATTACTATGCCGTATATATGACTGGGCGTGTCCTCTCCTCCTTACCTCTTCATTCTTCTCCTCCACTCCACCTCTTCTCCACTCCACATCTCCTCCACTCCTCCACTCCATCTTCCCTTCTCTCCTCCACCATACTACTCTCCTCCTCTCCGGCGACCTCCTCCTCCTCTCCGGCGACCTCCTCCTCCCTCCTCTCCTCTCCTCCCCTCCCATCCCCTCACGGTTTCTCCTCCCTCCTCTCCAGTGAGCTCCTCCTCCCTCATCTCCGGTGAGCTCCTCCTCCCTCATCTCCGGTGAGCTCCTCCTCCCTCATCTCCGGTGAGCTCCTCCTCCCTCATCTCCGGTGAGCTCCTCCTCCCTCCTCTCCGGTGAGCTCCTCCTCCCTCCTCTCCTCCCATCCACTCATGGTTTCTCCTTCCTCCTCTCTGATGCTCCGGTGAACTCCTCTCCGTGACCTCCTCCTCCTCTCCGTGAACTCCTCTCCGGAAAAGAACACGGCAAAAGAACGACAAGATCCAAAAACGGAACAAAATTTGAAATAATATCATGCAAAAAACGAGCAAAAAAGCAGGCAAAAAATGGGCAAAAATCGTGATCCAGATCCAGATTCAAAATTCAAAAATAGCAATGGCGCACGGTGGGGGTTAGGCATGCCACTACTATTTTCCCGCCATCAAAATTCAAAAATACCAATGGCGCACTGCGTGGCCAATACTAATGGCGCACGGTGGCCTATACTAATGGCGCAGTGGTTTATACTAATGGCGCACGGTGGTGCGCCATTAGTATATCAGAATACTAATGGCGCACCACTGGTGCGCCATTAGTAAAAAATACTAGTGGCGTGATACTAATGGTGCACCAGTAGTGCGCCATTAGTAGGAAAAACTGGTGCGCCATTAGTAGGACTTTTCCTAGTAGTGATGTGTGAATACATAGATAAACAGAGTGTCACTAGTTTGCCTCAACTTGACTAGCTCGTTGAATCAAAGATGGTTATGTTTCCTAGCCATAGACATGAGTTGTCTTCTGATTAACAGGATCACATCATTAGAGAATGATGTGATTGACTTGACCCATTCCGTTAGCTTAGCACTTGATCATTTAGTATATTGCTATTGCTTTCTTCATGACTTATACATGAGATTATGCAACTCCCGAATACCGGAGGAACACTTTGTGTGCTACCAAACGACACAACGTAACAGGGTGATTATAAATGTGCTCTACAGGTGTCTCCGATGGTACTTGTTGAGTTGGCATAGATCAAGATTAGGATTTGTCACTCCGATTGTCGAAGAGGTATCTCTGGGCCCTCTCGGTAATGCACGTCACTATAAGCCTTGCAATAAATGTAACTAATGAGTTAGTTGTGGGATGATGCATTACGGAACTAGTAAAGAGACTTGCTGGTGACGAGATTGAACTAGGTATTGAGATACCGACGATCGAATCTCGGGCAAGTAACATACCGTTGACAAAGGGAACAACGTATGTTGTTATGCGGTTTGACCGATAAAGATCTTCGTATAATATGTAGGAACCAATATGAGCATCCAGGTTCCGCTATTGGTTATTGGCCGAAGATGAGTCTTGGTCATGTCTACATAGTTCTTGAACCCGTAGGGTCCGCACGCTTAAAGTTCGGTGACGATCGGTATTATGAGTTTATGCGTTTTGATGTACCGAAGGTAGTTTGGAGTCCCCGATATGATCACGGACGTGACGAGGAGTCTCAAAATGGTCGAGACATAAAGATCGATATATTGGACGACTATATTCAGACACCGGAAGTGTTCCAGGTGATTTCGGAGAAAATTGGAGTGCCGAAGGGGTTACCGGAACCCCCCGGGGAAGTATTGGGCCTTAGTGGGCCTTAGGGGAGAGAGAGAGGGCAGCAGCTGTCGGCGTTCTTGGAACGGGGGTCCCCAGACTTGCCTGCCTGCGGCCTGCGGCGTGGCTCAAGTGGGGGCCCAGCGCGGCCCAGCTTCATCAGCTCAAGCTCAAGACCCTCGCGAGGCCAAGGCTGGCAGAGGCGGACGGCAGGAACCTCCTCAGAACAACCTCGTCAGGCGGGCTCATGAGGAGGCGGAGAGATCAAGGCAGGGGTACCTCACGAGGGTGCCCGTGACACAAGCCATGACGATCAAGACCAGGCGGGCGCCCGACTCGCTGATGTCCTCATTTCCCCTTTGGTGCAAAGGAGGCAAGCACAGGCCAAGGCATCAGGCAAAGGTTACCACTTCTGTGCAACAAGACCAAGACCAGCAGAGCGACAGGACGGAGGTCATCGTGGAGCCCAGGACGGCGTCACCATCAGAGCCTTTGGCAGCCGAAGACCAACTTTAGTCAGGATAAGTGTACTAGATGTTCCCCTTCAAAATGGCCAATTGTTGGCGCCCTTCCTGCTCATTATTTGGGAAGAGGTCCATGGCCTCCCTCTATAAATAGAGCTAGCAACCACGGAGTAGAGGCATCTGATAGAGCCCTAGAGAGAGAGAGAGAAGCGACTGGACTCACCCAAGCAGTCCATCGCACAAGCTCAAGAACAGCCCCTCGCGAGGCTGTTCTTCCTTTATACTGTTCATCTTCAGCCCCTGAGGCAATCCACCACACCACACACTGGAGTAGGGTATTACACCACAACGGTGGCCCGAACCAGTATAAACCTCGTGTCCCTTGTGTTGTTCATCGTTCGTAGTTTAGATCCCTCGCAAACCATCAACGCGTGAGCCGGTAGGGGAAAGATCTCCGCGCGCACCCCAGTGTTCAAACCTCAAGGGTCTGCCGGAACCCGAAATCCGACAGTTGGCGCGCTAGGTAGGGGCTGCGCCGGAGTCTTTCTTCCGCTGGTCGCGTGTGATCTTCCGTCGTGCCCATGGCTGACGCTCGCCGTGCTCGTGCCGAGCGTTGGGCTGCTCGCGCCGCTCGAGTCGCCCAGACGGCTCCCGTCGGCGGACACCCCCATCGTTACCCGTCGCCTGCCGCCACCGGCCCGGCGGGGAACAAGCAGCAGGCCTTGTCCCTGCATCCATCGGTGAGGCGAGAAGGCCGCACTGCTACTCCTTCGCTCGCCCCTGCTGGTTCTTCGTCCCGCGTGCACCGCGCTCCCATGGAGGCTCGAGCCGCGCTCATAGCGGAAAACGAGCTCCTGCGCTACCGTCCTATCGACGACGTCTACGAGGAGTGGCTCGACCGCGTCGCCGAGCTTGTCCGCGCCGCAGGGGGGCTCCCTCGCGCCATCCCTCTAGCTGCCTCGCCCCGCATCCCGCGCGGGAGGCAGGGAGCCGGAGGTGCCCCCGCTACCTCCTCCCCAAGATGGCGCCCTGGCTCCAAGGCGCGTGGACCCGGGCCGAGACCCTCTGCGTCCGGCGCCCGCGCAACAAGAAAGGAGCTGCCTGGAGATCCCTCGTCCCCAAGAAGGTGATCGCGTCCTCCCAGCACCGGAGCGCCGCAACCATGCTCCAGCACCACCGTCAAGACCCAGCACTGCTCCAGGCGACGGTGCATGGGAATCCACAAGAGCAAGCTCCGCATCAGCAGAGAGCCCCGGTGGCCACTCCAGGCTGTCGCGCCTTCACCGCCGAGCTACGCAGCGTCGCATGGCCCGGCAAGTTCAAGCCAGACCTGCCTCCTCGTTACGACGGCACTGCCAACCCCGCGGAGTTCCTTCAGCTCTACGAGCTGGGCATCGAAGCCGCCAACGGGGATGAAAAGGTCATGGCGAATTGGTTACCCATGGCGCTCAAAGACGGATCCCGAACCTGGCTCCTAAACCCGGCTCCCGGCACGATCTCCTCCTGGGACGAGATGCGCACCCGCTTCATCGCCAACTTCCAAGGCACTCGCGACCGGCCTCCGGCCGTGAGCGACATGCGCCGCATCAAGCAGCAGCAGAGAGACCTGCAGATTTACATCCAGCGCTTCAACAACGCCCGCCTCAAGATCCCGGGGTGGCGAGGAAGCCATCATCTCAGCCTTCTTCGATGGGGTGCGTGGCGTCAAGATGAAGGAGGAGCTAGCAATGCATGAAGACACATGCACATCTCTGGAGCTGTTCAACTTGGCGACCAAATGCGCCAGGGCTGAGGAAGGGCGCATCTCCCTCCTCGAGCTTCCAGCTGCCGACCAGAAGAGAAGAAGCCCAAGGCCAAGGACTTGAAGCGCAAGGGGGCTATCTTGCTCGCGGCAGAACCAGACACCAAGCGGGGCAGGGATCAGCCCGAGTCTTCCAAGGGCAGCCGATACTGCGTGTACCACGACCTCCACACCCACAACACCAACGAATGCCAGGAGCTCAAGGCCGTGCGGGAAGGGCGTATCGGCCGACGCCCCGAGCGCAGCGATCGAGGCTACGGCAGAGGAGGAGGAAGAGGCGCAGGACGCTGGGAAGACCGAGGCCCTCGCCAGGGATGGCGTGACAGACCTCGCGAGGACCGCTGGCAGGACCAGCCTCGCGAGGGAGGTTGAAGGTGCCAACCTCGTGAGGACCGCCCTCAAGGCAATGCAGGGCTCCCACCTCTGCCGCAGCCGCGAAGGAGGTACAAAGACAATCATCAGGATGAGGGGGCTGGGGGCTTCCAGGAGCCGCGCGCGATCGCTTGTATCCTGGGTGGCGCTCAGGCCCGAGCCTCTCAGCGCATATTCAGGCAGTTTGCTCGCGAGGTGAATGCAGTCCTCCCCAATCCTGAGGCCACACGCCCTCTCAGGTGGTCGTCGTGCGCTGTCACGTTCAGCTCGGCGGATCAGCTCAAGTCTTGGCAACAGCGGCGAGTCCTCCCATGCTTTGCTCACGGTCATCGATGCGTGCAAGTCACGGGACTCTCATCGACAGGCGGAGCAGGACTCAACGTCCTATCTGCCGAGACATTCAGCGATCTTCAAGTGCCATACGATCGGCTTGACCGACCAAGCCCTTCTCAGAGTCACCGATGGCTCCACCATCCCGATAGGGCAAGTTTGCCTCCCGTCACCTTCAGATGCGCAACAACTACCGCAAGACCGAGCTCATCGACTTGGACGTCGCCCATATTACTTTCAGAGTATGATGCCATCCATGGTACCCAGCTTTGGCCAAGTTCATGGCAGTGACTCACCATGGCTACAACGTCCTCAAGATGCCAGGAAGAGGAGGAGTCATCACAGTGCCCTGTGAGGAAAGGGACGCGGTGTGCTCTCTTGAGCATGCCTTCCAAGCTGCAGCAATTGAAGACCCAGATCACAGGAGCGGGAGACTTCCCGAGGGGATCCCTAAGAAGAAGAAGGCTTCGCCTGGTCCAAGCCCTCATGGGGTAGGCACCTCCGGAGGCGTGGCAACAGGACCCGCCCGTTCAAGGGGCGCCACTCTCTCGCATAGGAAGGCGTGGGGCGCCCTCCTCAAAGCGGGGCTCGGGGGCTCTTTCATGGCGAGCCACCGACCTAGCCGGGGTCACGAGGGAGGCGCTTGGGCACCACTTGGAGGCGTGCTTCAAGGCACGTTTCCCTCGGGAAGGTGTGAGGCAAGGAGAGCTGAACCCTCAGGAGTTCATCGCGAGGAACACCCAGGAGCTACAGGAGTCAAGAGTCATGCGCGGCTGTCGTCGCCTGCCCGCCGTGGCCCCACATCCAGGCGAGGATGCTGGGCTGCGAATCTGCATCGACATACCAGGGCTCAACCGGGCCGCGTCTCAGGAGCGCCTCTGGCCCTCACGCGTGGGGTGTGGCGAGGGTCCACCTCACAGCTATGTTCGCATGCCATTCGGCCTGCCGAACGCTGTCGTCGCCCATCAGCGCCTGCTGAGGTGCGCTCTGGAGGCTCAGGAGGTCAAGCAGCACGCGGTTCTGGCAGAGATGGAGATGGCTCTCGAGGAACCTCCCGTACCCCAGGAGCCTCCCGAGGCTCCAGGTCCGGAGGGCTCGTGAGGGCTGGCTTCCTCATCACGCGTCATCCGCTCAACGTCCCGCCATCTCCGACAATATCAGGTGACACCTTCCCAAGTTCCGTTTTTAGCTGGGAGCGCCCCTCGGGCTGCATCATTCCCAGGCCGCGGGGTCCGTCCCTGTGGAATGTATCCGTTTTGCTTATGTTCTTTACTTACCTTGTTGGGGGCGCCCCTCGGGTTGCGTTATCCCCAAGCTGCTTGGGCCAGACCCAGTGGCATATGCCTTCTCCGCACCTATCTAGATGGATTTGCTTATTCATACATAACATGCTTGACCTAATCGCCTGCTCGACTGACACCTACCTTTGGAGCCGCTCGCTCAGGCATGGCACTTGCGCACGGGTCCGTCCCTGCAACACCGATAAATCTGAGTGGCTGAGCTCTGGCCGCGGCAGCCCCGCAAGGCGCCACCTCACCAAGCCCTCAGTGCCCCCGATCACTCCCTCGGAGCGACCAATGGTTGGCTGGCAACCGTAACAACGAACCTTGTTTCCCCTCGTGATTGGTACACAGGACCTGCTCCAGGAGTAACGCTAGCGGCATCACGAGCCTTCTCTCCTCCTCCCCAGCGCGATCCGCTTGCACGGTAAAAGGGGGGCTCCTGAGCATCGCGACTAATGGGCTCTTACTGGCTCTCCAGCCCTCACCCCCTGGCCTTGACCCACGGCATCGCGACCTGTCATACCAGCGGCGGCTGAGCTCGCTCGAGGGCCGGACACGAGGACGTAGAGCATTAAGGAAAGCGCGGGGGAGAGGTAAGAAGCTCGCGAGGGCCAAACCCAGCAACACCTCAGTTGCCGTCGCGCAGACACGGCACCTCATCGAACGCCGCTCCAAACCCGCAACATAAGTCACACCAAAAACTGATCCGGCTCAGCGCTAGAACCCTCGCCTACTGATGCTCTGTCACGGCAAAGCTTCCTACCTTTCTTGCCCAGCGGAGGCTGCTTGAGCGCTAAAGGGGACCTCCTGAGCATCGCGACTCAGGGCTCTTCTTGGACCTCGGGCGCTCAACTCTGGCCTTGACCCACGGCATCGCGACCTGTCATACCAGCGACGGCTGAAGCCTACCTGGGGACCGGGACCTGTCAGCGCAGAGCACCAAGCCCTCGTGAGGAAAGAAAGGGGGAGCTGAGCTGGGGCAGAACAAGCATCTCGCATCGATTCATCATAAGGACATAATATTCACAAAAACATGGCCAGCGCCTTACATACCCCCGCGGGGTGCTACTTCGACTCTTTGCAGGAAATAAAAGATGCTAATCCTAAGGAACGCCGATTACGCGTGCCTCCGCAGGAGATGCCGTCATCAACAGTGGGCTGCTAGGCGTCGGCGCCAACCCCATCCAGATCACCGGCGCCGGTAGCCTGAAGCGCCCGCCCGGCCCCGAGCGCGGCGCGAGCTCGGGGGCTCGTAGCTGTCGTCGCTCGTCTCCGGAGTCGCCAGAAGCTCGGCGGAGGCGCTGGATCCTCCAGCCCCTTTGCTGCTGCCTGAGGAGCTGCCGAGGGAGCGACCGGCGGGCCAAGTCCTCGCCTCGACGATGCCCCGACCGCCCTTCTCGGGGCAGCATTCCAGCCGGCGTCCTTCCGCGTCGAATACCTTGAAGAACATCAAGGAGGTGCCATCGTATTCCAGGTGGATCACAAGGGCGCCCCTTGTCCGGCAGACCCGGGCGATCTCGCCCCAGCCTCGGTTCATGTAGACCTTGCCCGGAGCGACAACCGCAACCTCCGCTCCGGCCGCAGGGGTGCTGCAGCCGGCGTGCTGCAACCAGAGCTCCAAAGAGCCCCTCGACGGGATCTCTTAGGCGAAGGAGGGAGGAAGGTGAATCCAAGACTGAGGAGGCATGGCGGCGTGGAGCACAAGCTCTCAGGAGGAGCCCTCGGCGTGGACTCCAGGAGGAACGACGCGCACCGCCGTGACCCGCCGGCGCCGACGGTGGCGTCGTCCGTGGCGACCGGCGTCTGCCCCTCCAGGGCCCTCGATGCGGGCGTACAAGGGAAGCGGTAACCACGGTGGTGGCCGCTCGTACCAGGGCCTCGACACCTCCTGTCGGGCACCTTCATCTCGGTGGCAGAGGACTAGCCGTTTCTTCGGCGGAAGCGGGTCGGGACCCTCTCGGGGTGCCTTTCCCTTCTCTTTCACAGAAAACCGGTGGATCGGAGCCATTGTCGCAATATGGAGCAAGGGCAAGGATGGAGAGAAAGAAGAAGCACGAAGAGATGGACTGGAAGGGCTTGCGCCGTCCGTACTTATAGCCGAAGGAGGCCAACCGTCGGCCTCCATGATCACAGGTAATCATGACACATTTCTGCGTGCAGGGACCTGTCAAGTCATGCGGTTGCCGAGGCATCGTGGGGAAGCGGAGACGCCCACGACCAGTCAATCGCCACGCGTCACCCAAGGCCGCAGGCTGTTGGGGCCCGCGGCGCTTCGCACTTGCCCCTTCTCTTCTCTGCTAAGCCAAGTCCGGGCGTGCCTTGGGGCCCGGGGGCTACTGTCGGCGTTCTGGGAACGGGGGTCCCCAGACTTGCCTGCCTGCGGCCTGTGGCGTGGCTCAAGTGGGGGCCCAGCACGGCCCAGCTTCATCAGCTCAAGTTCAAGACCCTCGCCAGGGGCCAAGCCTCATGAGGCGGGGCAGCAGGGAACCTCCCTCAGAACAGCCTCGTCGGGCATGCTCGCGAGGCGGAGAGCTCAAGCTGTGGTACCTCACGAGGGTGCCCGTGGCGCAAGCCATGACGATCAAGACCGGTGAGGCGCGGTGGGCGCCACGGCTGCCTTGATGTCCTCATTTCCCCTTTGGTGCAAAGGAGCCAAGCACAGGCCAAGGCATCAGGCAAAGGTTACCACTTTGGTGCAACAAGACCAAAACCAGCAGAGTGGCAGGACGGAGGTCATCGTGGAGCCCAGGACGGCGTCACCGTCAGAGCCTTTGGCAGCCGAAGACCAACTTTAGTCAAGATAAGTGTAATAGATGTTCCCCTTCAAAATGGCCAATTGTTGGCGCCCTTCCCGCTCATTATTTGGGAAGAGGTCCATGGCCTCCCTCTATAAATAGAGCTAGCCACCACGGAGTAGAGGCATCTGATAGAGCCCTAGAGAGAGAGAGAGAAGCGACTGGACTCACTCAAGCAGTCCATCGCACCAACTCAAGAACAGCCCCTCGCGAAGCTGTACTTACTTTATACTGTTCATCTTCAGCCCCTGAGGCAATCCACCACACCACACACTGGAGTAGGGTATTACACCACAACGGTGGCCCGAACCAGTATAAACCTCGTGTCCCTTGTGTTGTTCATCGTTCGTAGTTTAGATCCCTCGCAAACCATCAATGCGTGAGCCGGTAGGGGAAAGATCTCCGCGCGCACCCCAGTGTTCGAACCTCAAGGGTCTGCCGGAACCCGAAATCCGACAGCAGCCCAGGAGGTGGCGCACCCCCTCCCTAGGGGAGTCCGAATTGGACTAGGGGAGGGGGCGCGGCCCCTCTTTCCCTCTCCCTCTCCCTCTCTTTCCTTTCCCCTTCCTCCTCCTAGTTAGACTAGGAAAGAGGGAGTCCTACTCCTACTAGGAGGAGGACTCCTCCCCCTCCTTGGTGCGCCCCAAGGCCGGCCGGCCTCCCCCTTGCTCCTTTATATACAGGGGTAGGGGGCACCCTAGAAGTACAACAGACATTATTCTTAGCCGTGTGCGGTGCCCCTCCACCATAATCCACGTCGATCTTATTGTCGTAGTGCTTAAGCGAAGCCCTGCGCCGGTAGCTTCGTCATCACCGTCATCACGCCGTCGTGCTAATGAAGCTCTTCCCTGACACTCTGCTGGATCGTGAGTTCGTGGCATGTCACCGAGCCGAACGTGTGCAGGTCGCGCAGGTGCTGTACCTTCAGTGCTAGGATCGGTCGATCGTGAAGACGTATGACTACATCAACCGGGTTGTCATAATGCTTCCACTTACGGGACGAGGGTACGTAGACAACACTCTCCCCTCTCGTTGCTATGCATCACCATGATCTTGTGTGTGCGTAGGAATTTTTTTGAAATTACTATGTTCTCCAACACTAGACACCCTACCCAAGGACACTATCCTAGATTCTAAGACGTACAAAGTATAACAGAAGATACCGACTGAAGCGCTCCTGAAGCGCAATCCACTCGACGGAAGGTTCCACTCGGATATCCAATTCCACTCGACCACGGTAATTTCACTCGACCATGCAAGAATCACTCGGAGTATAGAAGGCCTAAAGTCACCCTAGGATGGCAACGGTCAGGCATTCATTCTGTCATCATAAAGACCATTTATAGCGGGCGTTACCAGTAATGTTCAAGGCATAACTCACACTGAACACCTGTGTAACTGAGGGCAGTGAGGGGCCAGGCGCACTCTATATAATCCACCCCTCTCCTCTGGCACAAGGGTTCGCACCCCCTGTAACATTTGCACACATCCAGTCGACAAGCCTCTGCGACACCGAGATGTAGGGCTATTACCTCCTCCGAGAGGGGTCTGAACTTGTAATTCTGTGCGTACAACCTAGCCGTAGCTAGGACACTGCCTCCTCCTACGTACCGCCTACTCTTACTGTCATACTCATTCCCACGACACCCTCCTCGTGTAGCTCAAAGTATATAAAGGCGGATGAATGAATATTCCTTCTCTACAACACCAGCTCAGTGGGCTTTTCCACTCTACGAGCATAGTCCAGGTCCGGTTTGTTATCAAAAGTGGCCCTAGAAAGTTTTCAAACTTAGCTCCCCGAAATTCAGCCTCTGTCCCTTCTTCTATTGGCAAATCTGTTAGGAAATGGTGATTTCAACCATACCAACTGAATCTAAATTCATTGGAGAAATCTTAGGAGACGAGTCTGGTTGTAGCCTGCGCATAACTATTTTACTACTCACATCCCCATATTTTTCAGGGACCCAACCATAGTTTCTAATTGCTCCCGAATTAGGAGAACTAGCATTATCAATCCAGCCATCATCATGGCCGATTTGTTCTCATCATGTCATGTAATTGCACTCGCAGGAGAATTAGAGCAAGAGGGGATAATCTCTCTACCCTACCTATGATGTTTCCTCGGAGATCCTAGCTTAGATGCGTTCAGTCCATCACAAATGCGTGAAGGTGAGATTAGATACTTGGCTGGGGTAGATAGATTACCAGAACGCGCTGAAGATTTGTCCCCATCAACCTCCTCTTCATCAAACTCCTCCTCACCAACCAGCCAAAATCGACTGCCAGTTAAGAAGTGGCCTAATCACCGTGGTCAAATCTGGACAGTGCATGGAGCCTGACCGAACGTCACGGGAACCTGGAGGAGCGACGTGGAAGATAGGATCAACCGTCTGCCCTCCAATGTGCTCGAAGCAATCCTTTGACATCTTCCAGGATGACTGGGATGTCGTGCATACCATGAACTGACATAGCCATCTGACAGAGTCCTGGATTGGGGGAGGGGGGGTGCTCTGAGTGTTGGCTGCTCGACCTGTGGGCTAGGTCGAAGGCCCCCAATGCCCATCAACTAGTGGGCCACGTTTGTCCGTTCCAAAAAAACTAAGAAGGAATGATTCGAAGACTTAGCGTGCACCCCAAGATTTTGAGGTAGTCTCTGGCGTATTTCCCCCTAGGTAGAACCGACTTATGTGTAACCCTAGGCAGCCCCGGTATCTATATAAACAAAGGTGCTAGAACCTTAGAGGACATATTCATCCTCATACGATCTCGCGATATATCACCTATACTTTGTACCCCATCTACACTTATCTCTTCCTGATGGTCTGAAGCTAGGTTAACACCTATGTGCCTTGTGTCTTTGTTACCATCTAGCCAAGGTACCAGATTGGGAACCCCTACCCGAGATCTTCCGAATTTAGTTCCGACATTAGTGGCCCATGCAGGTCCCTCTGCGTAGTTGAAGCAACTCGATGGCTCACCTCCAGATCGATGACAGCATCGGCTGTGGCTTGACATTATTTTCGAGTTAGCTTTTGCCCTTTGGAAGCATCATCCATCATGCGAATTTGACTAGTCACCTCGGCCAGATCAAAACTTCCGCTCCAGGCTAGGTTATTAGATTCGGGAACCTGGAATACACCATGGATTCTCGCAGTGATCTCGTGTTTTCGAGCTAGATGTCAGACCAGGTTGAAGAGCACAATGTCATGCCCTTCCAGGTCTTGGAACTAATCCTATCCTAGGACGTCGGTGTTATATCTACCTCGAATCCAGTCTCGAGTCCAGAACCGAGCACCATCATTCAGATCTGGCATCTAGTCTCGTCGAAGATGCACCCGAGGCCATGACAGATCCGATCTCAGGCAAGCACCCATTGGACCCAACCTTTGATCGGACCACGAGATGTTAGATGAAATTCAGAAGGTTGTAATCTTGGACGATCAGAATTCGGTTTACAATCATATCTGTGAGGAGCCTAGAAAAGTTGGCATTTTCCACTCACCCACCACCAATCTAGTTGCTAATGTCGAGGACTTAACCAGAGTTTTAGCCATCTTCTCCAAGCAGGTGACCGACATGGATGAAGACGTCACCGAAACTTCAGACACCACTCCACCACCAGCTGTCAATCATACCGGCAGGTGGGCCGCGACCTCCACCTATGATGTCTACATGGTAGATAACCGCAAGGACGGCGGAGGAGTAGGAAACCTGAAGCGCCGATGCAAAGGCCACCATAATGGGGGCACTGGCAACAACGATGGTACACGTAACAGTGATGTTGTTAATGACTTAGCAGCTAATGGTGGTACATGTAATGGCGACGCTGACGATAATAACAACAAGCCCAACAAGGACGATGACGACCCCAACGACAGCGACTACGACCCCGAGGTCGAGGAAGAGTGAAGCCTCGGCCCCGATGACTACGACGCCTTCGAGGAGAACTTGAAACCATGCGTAAACGGTTGACAGTATGGCTAAGAGGATGAAAAACAAGTCTCGGCGTCTTAAGGAGGAAGAGGACTACCTGAATGACAGGTGGACCGAGTTACTCCAAGTCAAGCAGGCATTCGAGGATAAGCTACAACATACGGTTGCCAAGCGGCCCTACACCTGTAGAAACTTGCTGGACGGGATGGATGCGGAGGCCGAGGATATCATTTTTTTTCTATGCATGAATGGGATGAAGGCCTCAACCGCCCCGCCAGAGGCCGATCTCCTCAGACTAATGACTGACAAGCTGGAGCAAACAGGTGTGCTCCCGAGGTACCCAAGCGAAGAGGTGCAAACAATCCAGCACGGATTACCTCAAGGCTCGGCCCAAAGGACAAGAGGCCTTCAGGGTCCGAAAACCCTCCTTGGTCGATCTACAAGCCCAAGCAACGCATGCTGGATACTTGGCTTGGTTGGCAAAGAATTGCGATGTGAATGATTACACCCAGGATCGCAACGTAACCATATCTGACGTACGCCACGCCACTGCAAGGGTCAGAGGAGCTGCTCACCCCCAATGCTTCACAGATGTGGGAGACGGTACCACTCCAACCGACTGCTCCTCTGGGCCAACTCTCGTGGCCAGAACTCATGCCAATGCCACCTATGTCTCGGATGTGTGTAGGTCGCCTCCCTCATGGCCCAATACATGATCTTGATGGAGTAGGCATTGTCTCCCACTGTCGTCTTCCTCTCTTCTTTCGTCGCTCTCAACACCACCTTCATTGCCACCCGAGGGGCATAGGAAGGATAAGTGGGGAGCCGCACGTGGGGCGTGAACCTCGAGGTCCTCCATGGTGACATGTCACTTGTGTGTTATCGCCACACGAATAGCCTCCTGGGTCGTTCTTCATTAGGTCATTCCTCAGTCGATGGTGTGTTGTTGCGTTCCCTCCCAGATTACAGTGTTCTTGTTTACAACAGTGGCCACAACAACTACCTAATTATTTCTTACATATCAATGTAACATTCATTATCTTCTTATTTTCTACGTAATTCACCAGCAATACGCGATGGTTGGTATAGCAATTTTTGTACCACAGATTGCGCAACAAAAAGTTCCTACGCCGGTTTGGTCATATACACATTTATGTTTGTGGCTTACTGATAAACGTTCAGATGGGGAATGTGATTCACAGAAAATGACAATGTTCGTTCCACAACCTGGCCAAACATATTCGTGCAAACTAGCATCACCAAAAAGGTTAAAACAGTCTAACAGAAGTTAGGTAAACAGGGATCCAAAGCCATGCTTTTAATTTGTAGTAACGTGCTAGCAAGACACGAAACATAAGCACACGGCCGCAATCGCACAACAATAAACCCCTAAAGAAAACCAAAACAAAGCCAAGGGGAAAAGAAAAGGCCTTGCGCGCGCGCGTGTGAGATGGCGAGAGGTAAGCCCCACGCAGCAGTCGGTGGACCCGACCCTCACACGCTCCACGACGCCGCTGGGCTGCGTGAGCTTGCCCCCGCCCCCATCCCCTCTCTCTTTCCTCTCCCCCTTTCTCCTGCTCCGGCCTGTATATATAATCCCCATCTTTTATATATTTCCATGGTGTGCATAGGCCTGGGAAAGAGCAGAGGCAAGATTTCAGCAATTAATTTTATAGAGCCAGCGAGAGGGGGGCATATAAGAGCGTGGGAGGGAAGAGATAGATAGATAGAGAAAGAAAAGTATGACAAGGAGATGAAAGAAATGAGATAACAACCCTCTTAGCCTCCTCCCCGGCACTCTCCTCCGCCCCCTCTCCTCCACTTCTATCCCCTCGGTTTCAAGCAAGAGACGAAGCTAGCAGGGATAGAGTGAGGTATCCCATGTTTTTTTCTTCCTCCTCCTCTAGTTCCTTGTTGCGTTCCTTTCCAAATTTTTAAATATCTGTATGTATGTGAGTTCTGCGGGTGTGGGTGTTTGCGAGCTTTTGTTCGTATGCCTTCTCTCTCTTTTTTTACTTTGTTTTGAGTGCAACTGTTTGTTTGTTTGGATTTCCCTGTCCACTTTGTTCTTTTGTTAATCTCGGAAGGGTCCTAAGCGGCCGAGGCCTTGGAGTTTTTCTCGGCTTCTTGTCGATTTGTTTGTTGTTTCAGATCGGTTCCAAGGTATATGAGATAGGTATAGCCATCACGCGCTCAGGGAATTTTGGGGCCTTGCCATCTGCTCCCTCTTCCTCCCAACCAGTTCTGCCTCTTTCGTCCTCGTCGTTCTCCTCCTTAATTTGTCTTGATTGATAGCTCGGGCCTCGGGGAGCAAGAGTCTTCCAGATCTCTCTCTCTCTCATGGTCGCTTGCTTGCATGCGCTGTGCAGTGTCAGTTTTTACTCTCTTAATTGCGACGTCTCACATGGAAAATCTTGCTTTGTTTCAGCGAAGGGGGGAAGAAGAAGGAGCACTGCCAATCCAAGAACGATCCGGAGTTGGTGTGACGACGTTGGTTGGGAGGCGATGGCATCGAATTCATCGGCAGCGGCAGCGGCGGCGTTCTTCGGGATGAGGGATGGGGACCAGCAAGACCAGATGAAGCCGCTGATATCACAGCAGCAGCACCAGCACCAGCAGCAGCTGGCAGCGGTGGCACTGTCCGGCGCGGGGAGCGCGGCGCCTGCCGCGTCCAGCCAGGGCGCTCCGGCGGCGGCACCACCGGCCAAGAAGAAGAGGACTCTACCCGGTAATCTAATCGTGGACCCTGGTTAATATTTCCAGTCATGCGTGCTAACTGCGAGGTCTTGTCTGGACTGATTGGCGTCTTATCGTTTGGTTCCTGACAGTGCAAGCATCTTCTCTCACATGCGCACACTTGGGGTTTTCTCTCTCTATTTTCCAGTATCTTCTCTTTTATTTACTCAGTTACTTGCTGCTTTGTTTCTTGCTCGGTAGTGAATTAATACTCGGTACTGCTGGAGAATTTGCACGTTTTTTTGTGTGTAGTAACTGACGTGTGTGTAATTGAGCGACAGTCTGTTCTTGCTACTACACACGCCTTAATTTCACTCCCTAATTTCCCAGCTTGTACTCTTTTACTGTAACTCCTTATTTTCTCATCTATCCCTGGTTCACTGGATCCGTTCCCCTATACTCAGGGTCTACTTCAATTCGAAGTTAGCTGTAGCCTCGAGGAAGATACTTGGCCTTCAATTCGCTCCTTGCTAATCAATACGAGTTCATTTAAAGCTCTGTACTATCACCTGAAAGGAGGACAATTAATTCAGGTGACGAACAGGAACTAGGGTACTTTACTCGTGGCTCTAATCGAGTTGGCTCCTCCTTGTCTCGGCCGGTTTCTTCTTCTTACAAAGTCTCGTGTTCTCATCTGATCAGTCTGTTCCAGAATTTCTAACACATTTTTTTTTAGTTTTTAGTTATCTTTGGTAGGAAAGAAGAACCGCATACTATAGAAGTTGGATATATTTTTGAGGAAAAATATCCAGTTCTTTTTTTTTCTTGCTCCAAGATTCCATGTACATGAGCTGTCATCCTCTCCACTGGAGCTCATTCAATTCTTTTCCCCAATTATGAGGTGCAAGCAGGAGCGAGGGCACAATCCATGACAATTCCTTGTTCTCTATATCACTTCCTGCAAACTTCTTTCTTCCCCAAAATCTCATGCAAATATTCTCTTCTCCGTGCTCTAGTTTGTCTCTACTCTCTAGCTCACCGGCCCCCACCCAGGGAAGTAAGCAACGATATCTTCCCAAATTAATCCGTGATTTCTACTAGCTCCAATGGGATTATTCACTCATTGATCAAGTGCGAGCGCCTCACAGATAAGGAAAATTAATACTCCAACAATAAGAAATTTCCCAGAGCGTATAATTAATAAGACCCTTGCTCAAATATTTGCTCTTCTAGAAGCATATATATCCTTCCTACCTGTCCAAGCATGGAACGCCCTAAATATATGGCCACCCATTCTTAATTTGCAAACATTTTATTGATTGTCTTATGCATGACGTATCGAGTCATCAATTGGGATACCTTTTTTGTATGCAAAGCAAATTGTCATATTTGTATATATGCACTGTATTTGATAATGAAATGCATGGTGGAATTGGTTGCAGACCCGGACGCGGAGGTGATCGCGCTGTCGCCCAAGACGCTGATGGCGACGAACCGGTTTGTGTGCGAGGTGTGCAACAAGGGGTTCCAGCGCGAGCAGAACCTGCAGCTGCACCGCCGCGGCCACAACCTGCCGTGGAAGCTGAAGCAGAAGAACCCGAACCAGGTGCAGCGCCGGCGCGTGTACCTGTGCCCGGAGCCGACGTGCGTCCACCACGACCCGTCGCGCGCCCTGGGCGACCTCACCGGCATCAAGAAGCATTTCTGCCGCAAGCACGGCGAGAAGAAGTGGAAGTGCGACAAGTGCTCCAAGCGCTACGCCGTGCAGTCTGACTGGAAGGCGCACTCCAAGATCTGCGGCACCCGCGAGTACCGCTGCGACTGCGGCACCCTCTTCTCCCGGTAACTTACCAGCCACCGCTCCCTACCCAGCTTCTTCTACCCATATACTGTCTCCTGCATTTCTACCGTTACGATGTCTACATAGATAGAATGTACGTGAAATCGATCAGGCCTCGCTGCATGCATGGCGCTGCGCGTACAT
The DNA here is from genome assembly GCA_021605145.1 of Aegilops bicornis. Classification (NCBI taxonomy): domain Eukaryota; kingdom Viridiplantae; phylum Streptophyta; class Magnoliopsida; order Poales; family Poaceae; genus Aegilops; species Aegilops bicornis. The sequence continues at coordinate 686,473,615 of CM038670.1, read as the reverse complement.
ACCATAATGGGCACTGCTTTGGTTTAGGGTTAGGGTTTTGATTGGGCTTGTGTCGATGTCGATCGACATTGTTGTTGTTGGAGCTCCTGCTTCCTTCCTCGGCTGGCTAGCCTGATGAGAAGGAAAGCAAGAGAGACGGCCGCGGGTGACGAAGGCGAGTGAGAGAGAGAGGGGCGCACAGTGAAACTGCTCGCACGTGAAATGGGCTGGAATATTTTGAGTCCTTTGGCACTGCCCAGAAGCCATCCTTTCCCTTTCCTAGCTTGCTGCCTTGGGAAGATGGAACCAGAAACAAGCTCTCTCTCCTCTCTCTAGCCAGACACACGCTACAGACTATAAGACATCTGTTACACTGTCCGGTAGACCCGCATTCCTCCTGGTCCAACTCGTCAGCAGCATGCAGGCTTTCTCTTTTACCCCCTCTCTCTCTATCTCGCTTAGTTTTCTCTCTCTACTGCATCGCTTGGCTGCCATGCAGGAGTAGGCAGCTAAACTTCTCATGTGAGTTGGCTGGCCGGCTAAGATGTGGCAGAGCCGTTCATTGGCGGTGGCAGCGACCAGCGAGAGGCCCACGCCTTTTCATGGATGCGTCGCGATGTCCATCCCATGTCTCATCGCCCATGCAGCGCCAGCCTAGTTGCAAGTGTAACTTGAGGAACTGTTCATTCATTGATGGACTTAAGCTGCATTCATTCATTCATTCAAGTGGTCACTCCTCTCTTTCATGGTTTCGGCACAAAATTCTCCAATGGGGAGTTAGCACTTAGGGAAACACCAACAGGAGTTGCATTCATGACCAATTTTTTCACTGTTCCTGCAAGGGAAGAGACCTGATGATATCAATTTTTTTTTACTTCGGCGCTTCTTCTCTGAGCATAAATCTATAGTGCATGTCTTTTTTGTCCAATTTCAGAAGCTATAGTATGTTCCATATGCATCCATATGATCGTTTTTACACATTCCACTGTAGAGCTCGAGTACACTAAGTACGAATAATTGGCATTCTTTGTTTTGAGCTCCTTGATTTGGGGGGTAGTAGGCTTTTTTAAGTTTCACTGGCGCAGGCTTTTGCTTTTTCCTGTGTCAAGGCGCCTCGGGAGGCGAGCTTACCAGCCCCGCAAAGTTTTCTGCTCTACGCAGCTCCTTGGTGTGTGTGTTCGTGTGCATGACAATGTCTGATGTCTTTGTCTGGAAGCCTTTCTCCTTTGAAGCTTCCTACTAGTGGGAACCTATGAGAGGCGTAGCATGGCAAGCTATGATGAGATTTCTCCTTTCCCCCGGGCTCTCCCTTGATTGACACACATCGATTTCTGGGATCTTGGGTTTGCTTTGTGGTGCATGCATGCATGGATTCATACTATACCCAACACCTTTGACCCATGCTACCAGTTTCCTAATTTTAGCACTAGTCTTTGGACAGCAAGGCGTGGTGGTACACAAGCGATAATACTCAAACCCTATTCCTCCTTTGGAAACATATGTTACTTGAACAGAGATAAAAACCACGGCCACCACATTTGCAAGCTGTTTCTTTCTTTCACTGTGACCTGGCTGGTGCACAAGGGGGAGATGCGCACCCTGTCGCTGTAGCAGCTGTGGGCACTGGGAATGGCACTGTTCAGATGCATGGGATACCAGCTACTACAAAGACAACATTCAGTAGCACAGTCGATCCGTCCGTCCGTCGTCCCGTCCCGCGGCCAGTTGCGCAGTGCTCACATGTCGATCAGAAAACAATATCTTAGCCCGAGATGCCGCTAGCTCGCCTCGGGGCGTGCGCCCCCTTCCCGTCCAGCGTGTCATGCATGCGTCGTCGCCATGCAGCCCGGTGCAGGGCGCTGTTCGCTTTTCAGGCTTCTCAAGCTCTTCTCACATCAACTTTACTGTTCACTTTTACTGCACGGCCCATGCATTGGCATGCGACGGCGCTGCCTGCGCTCTGACCTAAGTTACAGATCGAGCAGAGACCATGGCAGTGTGGTGTGGTGTGAGAGCACATGACGACATGTGTTGACTGATGGTGGTGGTGTGGTGTGTCGATGTTTATCGTGTTTCTGATTATTTTCTGTTGTGTTATTGTATGCAGGAGGGACAGCTTCATCACCCACAGGGCCTTCTGCGACGCCCTGGCGCAGGAGAGCGCCAGGCTGCCGCCGACGAGCCTGAGCAGCCTCACCAGCCACCTCTACGGGGCTACTAACGCTGGCAACATGGCGCTGAGCCTGTCCCAGGTGGGATCCCACCTCAACTCCACCCTGCAGCACGACGGCCACCACCACCACCCGTCCCCGGAGCTCCTGCGCCTCGGTGGAGCGGCCGGAGGAGGCAGCAGCAGCATCGCCGCGCGCCTCGATCACCTCCTGTCGCCCTCTGGCGCGTCCGCGTTCCGCCCGCCTCAGCAGCAGCCCCAGTCGGCCTTCTTCCTCAACGCGGCGCCGGGGCAGGATTTCGGGGACGAGGCGGGCAATGGGTCACACTCCTACCTGCAGTCCAAGCCGTTCCACGGCCTCATGCAGCTCCCAGACCTCCAGGGCAATGGTGCGGGAGGGCCCGCCTCTTCGGGCCATGGCCTCTTCAACCTGGGCTTCTTCTCCAACAATGGCAATAGCTCGGGGTCTAGTCATGAGCATGCAAGCCAGGGAATGATGAGCAACGACCAGTTCAGCGGTGGAGCTGGCGGAGGAGGCGGCGGTGGCTCTGAGGTATCGGCGGCGGCGATTTTCGGCGGGAACTTTGTTGGTGGTGATCACATTTCGCAGGCTGGAATGTACAATGACCAGGCGCCCATGCTGCCTCAGATGTCTGCGACCGCACTGCTCCAGAAGGCGGCGCAGATGGGCGCGACCTCCAGCCCCAACGGCGCGGCGTCCATGTTCCGGGGCTTCGTGGGCTCTTCGCCGCACGCGCGACAGGGGACGCCACAGCAGCAGATGGACCAGAACGATGCGAACCTGAACGAGCTGATGAACTCTCTGGCTGCTGGCGGCGGCGTCAATGCCGCGGCGATGTTTGGCGGCGCTAACGGCGGTCCCGCCGGGATGTTTGATCCGAGGATGTGCGACATGGATCAGCACGAGGTGAAATTCAGCCAGGGAGGAGGTGGTGTTGGTGGCAACGGCGGTGGTGCTGGCGGCGGCGGCGGCGGCGACATGACGCGGGACTTTCTTGGCGTGGGCGGAGGCGGCATCGTGCGCGGGATATCGACACCGAGAGGAGACCACCACCAGAGCAGCAGCGACATGAGCTCCTTGGAGGCCGAGATGAAGTCGGCTTCGTCCTTCAACGGAGGCCGGATGCCATGATCGACGGATCGATCAAGCTTACACAACCCGTAAGCTCCGATCTGTCTGTCGAGTGAGTCTGAGACTTGAAGCAACCTGGAATTAGCGCATGCATGCATGAGAGGAGTAAGGTTAGCGAGTTAGCAACTAAGTTGATCGCATGAGTAAGGTTACATGCATGGGATAAGGCTACCTAGCTAAGCTCTCCATGGCCTGAAGACTTGGAGTACCGTGAAAGAGAGGCGTCTTCTGAGACTAATTAAGTAATTAGCTAGTGCGAGTGAACGCTTGCATGTGATGACGACCCTAGCTTGGTCGTCGAGGAGTTTGGAGTCTGTGTTCTTGTTCTTGTCGTCTGTTTTCCTTCCCTGTAATTGGATGTTTGTTGGGTTAAATATAGTTCCCGAGATAGAAGAACCAATAAGACTATTTTGAACTTTCAAACCAAAAAAATCCCCCTTTTTTTTTATCATTTTCTTATTCCCCCCCTCTTGTAGTAAAACAATGCTGCTGCTACAATGCAATTAATCATGCTAGATCATATTCAGAAGGTGAATTGGTGATTTTTCCTCCAGAAAAAGTATTTGCTAGATATTTTTTGTGGAGTTTGTATACAGTTAATAATCATGCCTAATGTGGATAGAAATGATACCATTTTGGAACATGGAGATTTTATATGGTTCATTTTTCCTATAAAGGAGCAATAGCTCCCAAATTGACAAACAAGGGTGAATTACTAATTTAATCGCTGAAAAAAGTTATGTTTTTCTTCTAATTGTATTTGTATACAAATTATATAAAAAACATCAATCCGTGTCCGGTCAAGAGGTGGTTTCACTCCAGCATAAAGAGTTTGTTTTTTAATTTATGATTACAATCAAGTTTCTCAGTTACTAGGTTGCGGGTGCGGTATTGCAAATTCGGGAGATATTCTTATGGCTAGTTCCAAATATGCTTGCCCATGTGTTAATAGGTAGTTTCCATGATATAGAGGAAGGGGGAGAAGGGACATCCATGTTTAAAATCATCGGAGATTTGAGAGATTAGTGATTCGAGGGAGGATGAAGAGGATTTGGGGAAATTATGTATCGTTCCTCACCAATCCCTTCTCTCAGGGATTCACGTTATATTATAATCATACACCAACACTCCCTCTCAAGACGGGGAGAATATATCATATAGAATCCATCTTGCTACCAAACATGGGCTTTTTTTCTAGGAGTCCTTTTGTAAGGGCATATGCTACTTGACTTGCTGAAGTGACGTATGAAAGGCAAACTACTACTTCGTCAAACTTATCCTCGATGAAGTAACGATCAATCTCCATGTGCTTGGTTCGGTCATACTGAACAAGGTTACTAGCAATGTCAATAGTAGCTTTGTCGTCACATTATAGACTAGAGGCTTGTACTTGTACAACTGCAACTCTGCTAGGAGAATCTGCAACCATAGTCACTCACATATAGGATGACCCATGGATCCAAACTCAGCCTCTGTAATCGATCAAGCCACACCACCCTTTGTATATTGCGTCGCCATGAAACTAGGTTCCTTCCAACAGATGTGAAGTGACCAGATGTTGAGAGGCAGTCACAGAACCTGCACAATCGACATCAGTATGGCATCTAACTTGAACGTTCCCATAAGAGGTCTCTTCCTTAGCACCCCTTAAGATATCGTAGGATCCTATTCACAACTTCCATATTTGCTGATTTTGGGTCATGCATATATTGGTTAACTACACTCACAACACAAGCAATATCTGACGGGTATGAGACAACTATATCAACCTTGCAACTAGTCTCTGGAAGCGTTCGATCAACTGATGTCCGTGCATCAACTAGTCTCACCTCAAAAAGAGTGTTGATCTAATTTAATTGTCCTTATTCATTTATGTATTTTGTTGTTGTTGCATATGTTTGAGAAGACCACATATCTAACATTTTGCAACCATTAATGTATCAGACATCGGTTTTATAATTCAATTTTGCGGTTATTCAAAGTAAAAAAAATTGCAAATTGATGAATTGTAAGTAACGATGTCCAACATGTAGCCTCCCCCGTTAAAATTCTACCTCTGAACATTAGTTGATTTCGTCCCCCGTTTTTATGCCGCTTCAGACGCATACGTTTAAGTTTCCATGTTTGCAGGAATTATTGTTTCATTTCATTCAGTCGTTGCATGAATAGAAAAAATACTAGATTTTCAATTTCACATACTATCGATGCACGATTAAGAAAGATACTGAAACTTTCCAAAAAAGAGTGATGGTTCCCATCCATGTTTTAAGAGGTAAAACAAACTACATGGATTCGTTTGATGGTAGCATCAGCCTAATTTTATGATGAGGTGATTATTAGCTTGAAGAATACTATTTTCCTAATTTTCTTAGGGAAAGTCGGTCTGTGCCCCTTCCGAAGTTGCATATTCGAATCCTACCACTCAAACTTCCGTATTTTGACATGTGTCACTAGCGCTTGAGAAGAAATTAGCTGCATGCCCCTGCGCGCCATCTCCACCAGTTGTCTCAACTTGTCGTCTCCGTTGCGTTGTTTCCTTACATCCGGAATTCACCGCTTCACCATGTCAACTGTAGCGATGAGGAGACTTGGTTGACCCTTCCGGCCTATGTAGGCGTCCACCGTTGAGGCCATATTTCAATTTCGCCACTCTGATATGGGCCCACCAATATTGACGTGGAGACTCAATTAACCGTCCGACAAATGTGGGGGGGGGGGGGGGCGCCGGTGAGGCCATGATGTCCTGCAAGTGCACATGGTTTAATTGTGGCATTTTCAAAGTAAGAGTATCGATCCCATAGGGAGCACATGTTAAGCGTACCCTCTTGTAGTGAATTATGGATTTTTTAATTGTAGACTCCAGACAAAGTAACGGTGGAAAAGAATAGTTGTTTTGGTGCGGAGCGAACTGGAAGTAAATAACATGAAAAGTAATAGGAAAACAACAACACGAATAACAAGTGGAAATGACAGAGGAGTAAGGCAACCCATGGAACTGCATAATATAGTCTGCATACTTGAGCCACTCTTGATGATTATGCTGGGCGGAGCCGGGTACAGAACACGTTCTACTCTAGGTAGACTTCGTGCAATGCACGCCACTACCGTAGTCTCCCCCTGCAGGCTACGGCTAAGGTAATTGACGGTTACCCCATGGACGCGGTCTCTCTAAGTTTTTCCATAAATCCCCTATCAATTGCAAAAGCTAGGAGCAAAGGTTTTACTATCACCTCTAATTTCCTTCACATCCTAACCTTTTTAAAATGACGGTGATACACTTCGTCACCTTTTGTGCTAATGCTGAGTGGGGCCCCTTCACAACATTCACAAAGTTTACTAAACTAAGAATTCAATAGAGGATCTCATATCCAATATAACGTTTCAGATCCTATACATACCAAGGTTCATCCTTATCCCCAAGAAGTAGGGGGTCTACTCACACATATAGACAACAAACATTATGAGGGCGGTAATGGTAAACATGAATGGATCATGGGCGTAACGCACAAGATGATCCACTAGGGTTCCTGATGTTACAATGAGATAGATGTGGATGAAGATGATAATGACAGTGGTGATGATGATGATGACAGTGGTGATGATGTTGATGTCCCCTTGCGCTTGGTTGTGAAGATGTAAGTCTTCTCCTTGCCAATCCCTTCTCCGGATCACTCCGGAGGCTAGGGTACTGACTTTTGTCTGGGTTTCTGGTGCGTGCGTGCGTGCGTGTGTGTGTGTGTGTGTGTGTGTGTGTGTGTGTGTGTGTGTGTGTGTGTGTGTGTGTGTGTGTGTGTGTGTGTGTGTGTGTGTGTGTGTGTGTGTGTGTTAGTCTGATCCCCAATCTGACTTCATGGGGTGGAAGTAGTGGACGAGGCAGCAGCGCTGTCACCTCATACGACCTCCCATACAAGCGGGCGCGCTCGTATGAAAGTCCGTCTTTTGCTCCGGAGGTGCCGCATGGATTCCTCCCTTGGTCCCTGAGGGAGTCCTGGACTAGGGGTCCTCGGGCTGCCGCCTATTTCTCATGGGCCGGACAGTCGGGCCGCACTACAGCTACTGGAAAGCCGGACTATTGGGCGGCGTCGTATCCGGACAGAAGACCTTTGAGTCCTTGGCGTGTACTCCAAGCCAATATAGAAGATTCGGCATGTTTATCCTCTCGTTGTAACCGACCATATGTAACCCAAGCACCTCTGGTGTCTATTTAAACCAGAGGGTTTAGTCCATAGAGGCTAGAACAACAACCATCATCCTACTAGCCTAGGGTTTAGTTCATCTGATCTCGTAGTAGATCGACTCTGTAATCCTCATATACACAAGCAATATAATCAAGCAGGTGTTGGGGAACGTAGTAATTTAAAAAAAAAATCCTATGCACATGCAAGATCATGGTGATGCATAGCAACGAGAGGGGAGAGTGTAGACCACGTACCCTTGTAGACGGTAAGCAGAAGCGTTATGACAACGCTGTTGATGTAGTCGTACGTCTTCACGGTCGACCTATCCTAGTACCGAACGTACGACACCTCCGTGATCAGCACACGTTCAGCTCGGTGACGTCCCACGAACTCACGATCCAGTAGAGCTTCGAGGGAGAGCTTCATCATCACGACGGCGTGATGACGGTGATGATGAGGTTACCGGCGCAGGGCATCGCCTAAGAACTACAACGATATGAACGAGGTGGATTATGGTGGAGGGGGGCACCGCACACGGCTAAGAGATCAATGATCAACTTGTGTGTTCTAGGGTGCCCCCCTACCCCCGTATATAAAGGAGCAAGGGGGGAGGCTGGCCGGCCTTGGGGCGCGCCAAGGCAAGGGGGGAGTCCTCCGCCTGGTGGGAGTAGGACTCCCCTTTCCTAGTCCAACTAGGAAGGAGGAAGGGGGAAGGAAGGAGAGGGAGAGAGGGTGGAAAGATGGGGCGCCGCCCCCCTCCTTGTCCAATTCGGACTCCCAAGGGGGGAGGGGCAGCCCTAGGCCCTCTCCTCTCTCTCCCATAAGGCCCATGTTGGCCAATTATATCCCCGGGTGTTCCGACAACCCCCCAGCACCCCGATAAATATCCGGTGACCCCCGGAACTCATCCGGTGTCCGAATATAGTCGTCCAATATATCAATCTTCATGTCTCGACCATTTTGAGACTCCTCGTCATGTCCGTGATCACATCCGGGACTCCGAACTATCTTCGGTACATAAAAACACATAAACTCATAATACTGATCGTCAACGAACGTTAAGCGTGCGGACCCTACGGCTTCGAGAACTATGTAGACATGATCGAGACTCATCTCCGGTCAATAACCAATAGCAGAACCTATTGGATGCTCATATGGTTCCTACATATTCTACGAAGATCTTTATCGGTCAAACCGCATAACAACATACGTTGTTCCCTTTGTCATCGGTATGTTACTTGCCCAAGATTCGATCGTCGGTATCCTCATACCTAGTTCAATCTTGTTACCGGCAAGTCTGTTTACTCGTTCGTTAATGCATCATCCCGCAACTAACTCGTTAGTCACATTGCTTGCAAGGCTTATAGTGATGTGCATTACCGAGAGAGCCCAGAGATACCTCTCCGACAATCGGAGTGACAAATCCTAATCTCGATCTATGCCAACTCGACAAGTACCATTGGAGACACCTGTAGAGCACCTTTATAATCACCCAGTTACGTTGTGACGTTTGGTAGCACATAAAGTGTTCCTCCGGTATCCGGGAGTTGCATAATCTCATAGTCATAAGAACATGTATAAGTCATGATGAAAGCAATAGCAATATACTAAACGATCAAGTGCTAAGCTAACGGAATGAGTCAAGTCAATCACATCATTCTCTAATGATGTGATCCCGTTAATCAAATGACAACTTATGTCTATGGCTAGGAAACTTAACCATCTTTGATTCAACGAGCTAGTCAAGTAGAGGCATACTAGTGACACTCTCTTTGTCTATGTATCCACACATGTACTAAGTTTCCGGTTAATACAATTCTAGCATGAATAATAAACATTTATCTTGAAATAAGGAAATAAATAGTAACTTTATTATTGTCTCTAGGGCATATTTCCTTCAGTCTCCCACTTGCACTAGAGTCAATAATCTAGTTCACATCGCCATGTGATTTAACACCAATAGTTCACATCACCATGTGATTAACACCCATAGTTCACATCGCCATGTGACCAACACTCAAAGGGTTTACTAGAGTCAGTAATCTTAGCTCACATCGCAATGTGATTAACACCCAAAGAGTACTAATGTGTGATCATGTTTTGCTTGTGAGAGAAGTTTAGTCAACGGGTCTGCCATATTAAGATTCGTATGTATTTTCCAAATATCTATGTCAACAATGCTCTGCACGGAGCTACTCTACCTAATTGCTCCCACTTTCAATATTTATCCAGATTGAGACTTAGAGTCATCTGGATCAGTGTCAAAACTTGCATCGACGTAACCCTTTACGGCATTTAACCTTTTGTCACCTCCATAATCAAGAAACATATCCTTATTTCACTAAGGATAATTTTGACCGCTGTCCAGTGATCTACTTCTAGATCACTATTGTACTCCCTTGCGAAACTCATTGTAGGGTATACAATAGATCTGGTACACAGCATGGCATACTTTATAGAACCTATGGCTGAAGCATAGGGAATGACCACTAGTGCAGAACCGACCTTTAGTGCCGGTTCGTCACGGCCTTTAGTGCCGGTTCGCCAACCGGCACTAAAGAGTGGGGACTAAAGGTCCCCCCCCCCGCTTTAGTACCGATTCGTCACGAATCGGCGCTAAAGAGCCACCATGTGTACGAGCCGAGCCAGTGCGTGTAGGACATTAGTACCGGTTGGTAACACCAACCGGTACTAAATGTTTGGGTGTTTTTTTAATTTTTGCTTTAATTTTGTGTTTTCAATTTGGCTTTATTTTCCATTTAATTCTTTTTTGTCGGCTGGTATTTCACGATACTACAAATTGTACACGTTATGCATATATATAAATAGATTTTCTCGTACGTAGAACCGCATATATATATATATATATATATATATATATATATATATATATATATATATAATATCATCGAATGTCTCCCGGCCAACACCATTAACTATTCACACATACACATGTATATACATATACAATTTCTCCCACATGTTGCCTTGGTGCCTTGAGCACGATGACAAGTGGTTCATGGGGGCGAAGCGGTAATAGTATTCTCCTTTGGGATCTATGACCTGGTCGAGCTAAAATCCGGCTATTTCCTCTTGAAGTGCTAGTATGCGCTCCTCGGGTAGGAGCTTATCCTGCACCTCTCTGAACTGTTAAGAAGGAGATCAATATGCATGTGTATTAGTTGTGTTACAAGATATCGATAATGGTGTGAATAGTGTTCTGACAATGTACCCGATCCACATCTTTGAGATCTGCTCCTTTCGGACGCCATCATGCGAATGTTCTGGCAAACGTAGAATGCACACAGATCATTCCCCGACGCCTGCTTCAGGGCCTTTACAAGAATGGAATTGAATCAGATAATGATTAATCAAGCATGATAATTAATTAATGGTATTGGAACAAGAATTAAAGAGATGGCTAGCTAGCTAGTACTACTTAATTACTTACCTTTGGTCGATGCCAAAACAACTTTTTTGGACATTTGCCTGCAGTCACCTTGATGAACTGACGAACTAATAATAGGCCGAGATATAGTTAATAATGATTGAAATTACCTGTTGACTATCCCCTTCACGATGGTGTAGTCTTTATCTTCTTCAAGTAGCGAGTCCAGTACTTCAACTGTTGCTTTGTCAACTTTAATGTCTAACAAGATCCGATGGAAACTGCATGCGCTGCGTTTGCATGTCTTAATTAAGCGGGCATGTGCATAAAATTAATCAACTATCGTAAACCGTATACACTTAATTATTAATATCTAGCTAGCTAGTAAGCAAAAACAGAATTTGTATTAACTTACAGGAAGTTATAAGGAAGTAGTATATCTTCATTGGTATTGAGGTGCTTCAAGAACTCTAGCATGCTTTCCTCTACACTTGCTTGACAAGTTGCAAGATTCCATGTGTACTCATTAATGGTATTTGGGTCAATGAACCCAATGCCATAGCGTGCAGATTTTTTCATTTCATACATCTTCATCCTGCATATAATACCATAGAAAAGAATATATAGTGAGGATAATTACATGTAATGATTGATAAAAAATTACAGAAAGAAATCACTTCTGACAATAGCAATCGACGAGAGATTTGTCGAGTGCGTCTTGATTGTATAACTGAAATAGTTCTGAATACTCAACGCACAGAGCTTTCTCGTTGTAGTAATGCTCCTTCTTGACATTCACCATGAGGGTCTCTTGATTGGAAATCTTGGTAATGTTCATGTACCATTGATGCAATTCATACATTCTCGTTGGGAGTTTCTTGACCTTGTCTGGCTCGACCAAAGGTTGGCCCCGGACATATTTCCGTTTTATTTCCTCCTCTCTAAGCGGAGACATGGGCTCAATTTCGAGGAGTTGTCCAACAGAGATCTTGAGCATTTCAGCCTGCATTATATGCTCCTCCGTTATTACCACATCGCCTAGCTGGGGAACTTTAACGGTTTTCCCACAATAATATTGGGCGCGGCCTCCTCTCATGTGTTGTTAGCACAACAAGCGGGGATCGATTATACTACTGTTCTCCCACTGGGAACGGTTTTCCGCATTTTTGCGGTTGCTTGTTGGCTCGAGCTCGAGCTCGCTTCCTTCTTTAGCCGTTCTTGATGTAGTTTCCTGATTTGGCGCTCATAGTCCTAGTCAACAGGCTTGGGAGCTGGTTCTCTAGCCATACGAATGAAGTGGTCAATCGTTTTCTCAGGCACTTTCTCCTTTGGCGGCGGTGCTGATTTCGGTCCAAATGGGCGTCCATTTCGGCCTGCACTATGGCTGCGTTTTGCTCCTCAGTCATGCCGTAAGGCCTCTGAGGAAGAGGAGCGAGGCTTGGACCATATTTATATCGCTTGTCTCTGCCTGTACTTCCTGAACTACCTCGACTCGTACCGCTACGCACCATAGTTGAGGCATGTCTCTTCTGCGATTGCTGAGACGGAGGAGACGGCTGACGTGGCTGAGTTGGAGCAGGAGAAGTGGCCTGATGATGTGCCGAACTTGAAGCAGGAGGTGTGGCCTGACATGCTGCCGGACATGAAACCGGAGAAGTGGCATGACGCTGTGCCGGACTTGAAACCGGAGGAGTCAGCTCACGCGTTCGGGGACTTGGAGGAGGTGGCGGACTTCGAGGAGGACTCGGCTCACGCGTTCGTGGACTTGGAGGAGCGGGAGTCTGCTAACTCGGTGGCGAACTTCGAGGAGGAGTCGGCATACGACGCGGTGTCGGTGAACTTCGAAAGATGATGCAATCCTTTCTCCATAGGATGATACGATGTATGGCCTCTCCCAGTGTGCGCTCGTCTTCACCTCCAGGAATGTCAAGCTATAGCCCCGAATATGGGTCCACCACTTCATCAACCAAGACACGAGCATAGCCCTCTGGAATCAAGATGCAATGGAAGGTTGCTTTAGGGGTAATTGTAAAAGCAACGCCGTCCGCCACCTTCATGGATATGTTCTTCATTTTGGAGTGTAGCTCACAGTTAGTGTTCTCTATGATGTCATCCACAGGGTATGTATCCAGCAGTGTGTCACCCGGGCGTAACCAATGCTGCTTCGGGCATGGATGGGACGGTGCTATCCAATCTCGGACGATCATCCGCTTCTTGCTGCCGCTGCCGAGACCCCCTTCTCGGCTAAGTGAGTGATCTACTGCTGCTTCTGCTGGAATTTGAGTGCCAGTGTCCGCGTGCCTTGCTTCTAGGCCTTGAAGGCGTTTTGCGTCCCGCTTCTCTCCGCCTCCTCCTCGAGCTTCCTTTTCTTCTACTCCTCCATCTTCCTTCTTGCATGGGTCCTGTAGTCCTCGTTCCATTCTGAAAAGCCCTCATACCAGGGAATAACGCCCTTGCCTTGTGTTCTTCCCGGGTGTTCAGGATTTCAGTATGCCAGCGTAAGCTCGTCATTCTCTCTGTTGGGCGTGAACACCCCCCTTGGAGCTTCTTCTATTGCGTCAATTATCTTTTGTTCGGCTCCTTTTAGACTTGCCTTCTTTGAAACCAGGCCTGTCTTTGGGTCCAACGCCCCCCCCATGCGCATAGAACCAAGTTCTGCACCTGGGGGGCCAGCTCTTAGTAACCGGAGTGACCCCTGCATCCTCCATCTCTTGCTCAGCCTTATCCACTTAGGCATTCCCACCGCGTAGCCACCTGGACCCAGCCTATGGAACTACGTCATTTTGCGGCATTTGCCTTGTTTTTTATCGACCGTTCCTTAGATAATTCTAAATCCTTGAAGGTCACGAAATCGTCGATGTTCTCTTTGCTTCTCCGGTGTTCCGTGAATTCTGGAGTCTTCCTTTCTGCAGCGAGGTAGTTGGCCCATACAGTTTTCTTGTGGGTGTTGAATGCAATTGCCATCTCCTTAAGAGCAGCGCCCTTGACTTTCTCCACATTTGCTTCAGTGAAATGATCTGGTAGGGTGAAATGTTCCATCAGAGTTTCCCAAAGGGCTTTTTTGGCTCTGTCGTCGACCCAAGTAACACCTGGACGTTTAGTCTTTGGCTCTTTCCATTCTTGAATGGAGATCGGGAGTTTGTCCTTCACAAGAACTCCGTGACCGACGAGTCCACTTGTTCGCAATGTTCTTAGGCGTGAGGGGTTCGCCACTAGGTTTGATGGATTCGATGTTGTACTTTACACCATCCTTCAACAATCTTCCTGGGCCTCGCTTTGTCCTGCTGTCTGTAGAAGAAGATTTGCTCGATCCGGAGGGCTGAAAGAAGAATGATCGATTTGTTAATATATCTTCAATAAAAAAACATGTGATGATCACCATGATGCCTGCTTATATAAATATAACTTGCCGGTAGTCTTTGTTATTTGAAGATCAACATTGTCTATGTCATCACAAACATTGTCTGTGTCATCATAATCATAATCATAGTTCATGACTTCATCAGCTCGGTCGTCGAGATCTAATATCTTTTCATCACCCTCTCCGGTATTGTTCAGATATTGGGAGCCGTGATCTGCTTCATTCAGACCATCTAGCCTGTGAGGGCTGCGTATGATGTCGAACAATTCCTCTTCTCTCTCTGCCGGTATTGTCCGTCATAGCTTTTACTTAACTAATACAGAAAAATATAAAACAATTTAATTAGTATTCAAATTACAATGCATGGATGCAATCAATAAGGAAAAACTGAATCTCGAATACATCGTCTCGAATATATAATCTCGAATACATCATCGTCTTAATATATATAATCTCGAATACATCGTCTCGAATATTATATATCGAATACATCACTGGCTAGGTACCTAATAAAGATCGAGTACTACAGAAGAATCTAGGCCACTCGCGGTCCCTGGGGCATGGGCGGTGGACATCCAAAGTGAAGGAACCGTCACAGGATCATATCTCCGGTCATCTGCCCAAAGAACCTGCCAAGTATTGGAGAACCTGACGTCCATAGCAGCCATGTAGCGATGGACGTTCTCGTCCTTCTCCCTGACACGGCGGCAGACCACCTCCGGCGGCGCCGGCTCCCTTTGCACCGAATGTGGCCCACGCGAACGCCACCAAAGGACATCAGGGTCGACGACGGGACCCGAGGCCGGGTTCCTCACCAAGCGGCACGGCCCTCCAGGTAGCACCTCCCAGTGCCAGCCTGGCGGAGCCCAGTCACGGACATGGGTCCTCTGAAGCAAGACGTCGCCGCGAACGGGTCGACGGCTAAGATGCGGGCCGGGCATATGTCACGCCCAAGATGCGACCCTATCCAAAAGGAACTCGAAGGTCCCACCAAGGATAGAAGCGCATCTTGAAGACGCTTTTGCAAGGTGGATATCATTACATCAACATAACATAATAGTGGGGATACATCCAATACATACAATGTCACATGAATACAACAATACAACATACAACATCAACATCCGACTATGAATGAATCATAAGCGAAACTCAAACGACATCCACCTGCTAGCCTGTGCAGCCGACCTGGAACCTATCCCCTGATCGAAGAAGAAGCAGAAGAAGAAATCCAAAACAGTAAACATCGCTCTCGCGTCATGGTCACCGCATAACCTGTACCTGCAACTGCTGCTGTAGTAATCTGTGAGCCACGAGGACTCAGCAATCCCATTACCATGGGTATCAAGACTACCAAAGCTTAACGGGAAAGGAAGGGGTAAAGTGGTGAGGTTGCAGCAGCGACTAAGCATATATGGTGGCTAACATACGCAAATAAGAGCGAGAAGAGAAACAAAGGAACGGTCGCCAACTAGTAATGATCGAGAAGTGATCCTGAACTCCTGCTTACGTCAGACATAACCCAGAAACCGTGTTCTCCTCTCGACCCACCCCGAAAAGAGACACTCACGGTTACGCACACGGTTGGTGTATTTTAGAAGAGTTTGCTTCAAGTTTACTACAAACGGATATTAACAAATTCCCATCTGCCACATAACCGCGGGCACGGCTCTCGAAAGTTTATACCCTGCACGGGAGACCCAACATAGCCCATGATAAGCTCTCGCGATCAACGAAGGATAATCCTTCTCCCGGAAGACCCGATCAGTCTCGGAATCCGGCTACAAGACATTTCGACAAGAATAAAACAAGATCAGCAAAGCCGCCGGATGTGCCGACAAATCCGGATAGGAGCTGCACATATCTCGTTCTCGGGGCACACCGGATGAGCAAGACGTCGGGTTGGCATAGACCACGATTGTGGGGCGCCGGACATCGCTTCGGTTTGGGCCAAAGACTCGAAGGAGAACTGGCCCGGGGCTAAAATAAAGATGACCCTCGGGCTCGGAAACCCAAGGGAAATAAAAGGGCATAGGTGAGGGAAATGGTAAAACCAATGTTGTGCCTTCTTTGGAGGAGTCTTATTCAAAGCGAACTGTCAAGGGGGTCCCATAAATCACCCAACCGCGTTAGGGACGCAAAATCCGGGAACATAATACCGATATAACGGAAACTAGGGCGGCAAGAGTGGAACAAAATACCAGGCACAAGGTCGAGCCTTCCACCCTTTACCAAGTATATAGATGCATTAATAATATAAGAGATATTGTGATATGCCAACATAAACATAATCCAACATGGAGCAAACTTCATCTTCACCTACAACTAACAACGCAATAAGAGGGGCTGAGCAAAGCGGTAACATAGCCAAGCAATGGTTTGCTAGGAAGGGTGCAAAAGGTTAGAGGCTGACATGGAAATTTGGGAGGCTTGATGAGCAAAAGATAGGTAACGCAGCATAGCGATAGAACGAAGCAACTAGCGTAGCAATGAGAGTAGTGAGATCCAGGGTAGCGGTCATCTTGCCTGAAATCCGCTAGGAAGAAGAACGAGTCCATGAAGAAGATGAAGCCACGAAGACGAACCAAGCGTAGACGAACGAATCCTCACGATCGCAACGAAACGGTAACTATCGAGAAGAAGCACACAACAAGGTAAACACACCACACATGAACAAGACATGATGCACAATCAAGCATGATGCATGACAAGCTACATGAAGCTACTCATGGAAAGAGATGATGCAAACAAGAACAGCACATCAAAACAAGTTTAAATGAGGCCGGAAACAACATAGAACAATTCCGGTAAGTCCTCATATGCAAATTTCGAAATTGGTCCAGATCTGAATAAACCTTATGTTCAAGTTGTTAAACAGCAATTTAAGATGCACCACGATGATCTATACGAAATTCTAGTCAAGTTACATATAAAGTTCATTCAATTCGGAGCTACGGCCTAGAAGATATGAGCAAAACAAGTTAAACATGGCATTGATGCAAAATGCATACAAACATCAATCAAACACTCTCAAAACAAGTATGCAACATGATAATATGAAACTACATGCAAAATTAAGCAAGTTTCATATAGAGCACACTCGAAACAGAGCAACGGTTCAACACATACACATGAAACAAGTTATAGCAACAATCTGTCCAAAACAGCAACTAGGCATATTGCAAGCACCTAAACAACAAGCTACAGCATCTTAAAATGATAAAAAAGGCATGGACGTTATGTACAGGTAAAGCATGACAAAACATGAACACTGAGCTATCTCCATAAATGACAAAAACATGCTCAAAAGGACATGGCAAGATTGCAAATAATAACAGTTTCAGATTTAGCAGGAATAACATCAGATTGCAATGTTTAGAGCTATCAAACAACATGTTATAGGAACTTATGACGGTAAACAAAGGCATGGCATGAATCTAATAATTGCATATAGCAAAAGTCCTTTACTGACCATGAGCCAAAAAGTATCAGAAGATATGATTGCACCCATGTAAACATAGCAAGTTTCGTTAACAGATTCAGGAAACAGAGCATGGCATTAACAGCATCATGAAGTCATCTTTGCGAGCTCGATGCACTCACTACGAGGCATTGCATGACAAATAAAGCATACACCCAGAAACTAGACATGTCATAGAAGCTAGAAATGGCAAGAACAACAATATAACATGCAAGGATCAACTACAACAACCTTGGCAAAATTGAATAACATGTAAATAATCTGCCAGGAACATTTTATAGCAAAAGTAGAGTACAAAAAAGGCATGATAGACTACTCCATAATTGCAAACAAGGGCATGGTTTGATAGAGCATAACCGTATGTACAAAACATCCTTACTGAAGTATCTCAAAATATGCAAAGAATGACTTGTAAAAGCAGGTTAACATAGCATCACGAAATAACAGAGTCCGACTTCGATTTCGCAGTTCAAGAGGAGACCTCCCTACATCTGCGGGCTGGCGGTCCTGCCGGCCAGCCGACACAAAATAAGACATGCAAAACAGCAACAGCAAATACCCTTCTTAACGAGCTTGATGCACTCACTACACAACTCACAAAAACATATGGCAAGCACCCTTGTAAAGATGGCATGATGTAGTTCAAAACAAATGTAGAGCTCATGCTCATTGGATGCACACATCAAACATGGAAAAAATGACAAAAGAGCAAGTTATAACAGTTTCAGCAGATTAACATCATATAGCACTCTTGCAATGATAATTCAGGCATCAAGATGGGCTCAAATGAATATGATGCAATGGAATGAAATTAAGTACTCGTTGAGGCCAACAATTTGACATATTACATGCACGAAACGGAGCAGTATGCAGCAAGTTATGATGCGATGAAAAGTGCACCAGAATGTCAAAATAATCGGGGACTGGTGGAATTTTCGGGGTCAACCTCGGGTCCGCACGGATTTCGAGGCGGGCTGGAGATGCTCGCCGGAGTAGTTCGCCGGAGATGGAGGAAGACGTCGGGGAGGGTCGGAGATGGCGGATCCGGGCCGGATCTCGCCGGATCCGACCGGATCTGGGTTCGGGGAGGCGGAGGAGGGAGCTGCGGCGGGACGAGGACGCAGCCTCCGGCGAGGCGGCGCACTCCGGCAGCCGGAGGCGGGGAGCAGCGGGCGGCGTCGGATCGGCGGCGGACGGGCGGAGGAGCGGCAGGGCGCGAGGCGCGTGAGGCGCGAATGAGGCGGAGGCGGGCGCCGAGGTCTCCGTGGCGGCGCAGGATCGGCGGCGACGACGCCGGGCGTAGGCGGCGGAGGTCGGCGGCGGTTGTGCACGCTGGCCGGGCGGGCTGGGCGCGGGCCGCGGCGCGCTGGCCGGCGGGCGGGCCTCGGGCCCGCTGGGTCAGCGGCGCGATGGGACGGGCGGCGTGACGTGGCGGCGTCCCATTGGGCGCGAGGCGGTGGTGGTGATGTGGCGTTCGGATTGGCCGGAGTGAGGTGGCTGGGGCGGTGGACATGTCCGGGTGAGGTTGGACGTGTCCGGCGGCGCGAGGAAGAGGAAGGCTAGGGTTGGACTGCGTGAAAATTGGAGGGGATGCACATATTTATACATAGAAGGAGGTGGGAGTGTCCAAATGAGGTGTGGTTTTCGCCCACACGATCGTGATCGAACGACCGATAGGATGGAGGGGGTTAGGATGGGTTTTGGGCCACTTTGAAAAGGGTGTTGGGCTGCAAGACGAAAGGGGCTTTACGGTTACCCGGTTAACCGTTGGAGTATCAAACGACCTCCAAATGACCCGAAACTTGACAGGCGGTCTACTGGTGCTATACCAAGGCCACTTGGAAAACCTCGGGCCATTCTGAGAAAGTTCAACACCCGCTCACAAAGAGAGACAAAAGGGGGACGCCGGGGGACATAGGATTGCCGGATTGCAAAACGGACAACTGGGAAAATGTTCGGATGCATGAGACGAACACGTATGCAAAATGAGATGCACATGATGACATGATATGAAATGCATATGATGAAATGGCAAACTTCAACACGCAAGCAAATGACATGGCAACGACGGCGAATGACTGGCAGACACCTAGCGCAACGAATCCGGGGCGTTACAACACTCCTCCACTAACAAGAGATCTCGTCCCGAGATCTTAGGACCGAGACAGACGGGAAAAGGGATGAGGTGAAACAAGAACTCAAGAGAAGAAGCAAAGAATCGAGAGCACTAGAGAAGACGAGGGGAACGACGAGAATGACGAGAATCGAAAGCTCACAGAATCAGATAGACTATGAAACCACTCCGGTTAGAACGAGATAAAAAACGAATAAGACTGAAAGGATTTAGTCAGCACTCCGGCTAAAAATGGAATGATTAGAACATGAACTTGAGAAGATGGAATGATACTTGCCGAGAGGAACGACACAATGCCTCCGGAAGAATTGAAATAGTTGAATGAAAAGAACGGAGAAGAAAATGACAACTTCTGCCAAGAATGACATAAGGAGCATCCTTAGAAGAAAGGATTGAACGGAGTTGTTGGAAATTTTCAACAACAAAAGAATTGCTTGTTGTGGACTTATGGAAAACATCTCAAAATTATGAGGTGATAATCAACCACAATCGGAAAAGATTGCATAACCAAGAGGAATGAAGAAATGCGAAACTCCACTTCAAAAGAATACGGAGAATTAATTGCACTTCGAGATGCGAGAAGAATAGATACTTAAACTCCACCAACAAAATCTTGATGAACTCTTGAATAATGAATTAAATCATGAAGAACCACCATGAAGAACTCCTGTGACAAAAGGATGGCGATATAGAATGAAGGAAGAAAGAATAAGATGAGCCTTGCGATGATTTAGATGGATGTTCGGACGAAATGGCCGAGTAAATTTTTGAACTCCGGAGAAGAAAAGATGAGAACGCTTGGAACTAGAATTTATTCCTCAAGAACAAACTCCGAAGGAATGGACTAATCACTTGGATGAAATAAGAATAATATTTGTTGTAAGCTTATCCTTCATCAAATTAAATTGATGAAAAGCAATGGATTTTACATATTACTTATTCTTCTTGAAAAGGATTAGGGGGTTATAGCGCAAAACTTGAGAAGGTCTTCATGAACCACCGGTAGGATTGGAAAGAACGAATGGATTAAAATGATAATCAAGGAAAAGAAATCTGAAGGAACCACCGTAAAAATTCGGAAATGACTGATGAAAGAGAATGAATCACCGGGAAGAATTAGAAAAGCACAAAGATACTTGAGGGAATTTAGATACAAGAGAATGAAGAGATCATGAACTGATTAGAGGATATTTGAACGATGCACCGGAATAATTGGATAACGGTAGCTGAAATGTGAGGACGAAGAATTCTTCTGGAACGATGGCCTCCGGTGAAACAAAACGGAAATCAACTTCTGAAATACTCCGGATGGTTGAGAAAAAAGAATTTCCGACAAACAGAATAATTCGAGAGGGTAACAAGAAGCTAGAACCACGAATCTTGGAGGGAACGGGTAAGATTTAGAGGAACTCTTCCTCGATCTTGAAAGTTGAGAATGACGACGAGAAACACCATCAAAATTGTTGAGGTACTTCGGAAGAATGAAAAGTGAAGAGGTTGAGGAAACAATGAAAATAATTTGAAAGCGATCTTGGAAAAGATCCGACTGATGAAAATCATACTTACGTCAAACTTCAAAAGGATTTGAGAATAGCTCCGGAAATTAGAAGAGTTAGGTAAGATCCTGGGAAAAGACCTGTGGGTTAGGGCCCACTGAAAAGATAACACCGTTGAAAAAGGATGTTGAATAGATAGATGATGCACCAGAACAATTGAAATATTTGAATGAGGTGACAACCTCGAATTAATTAGAACACGTATTTAATCTCTGATATGTCTTCGAACTCCGGAATGATAAACTGGCGAGAGGCGAACGAGCAAAGAGAACACTTCGAAGAAAAAGAATATGATTAACCCGAAAAACTTGAATTGAGTCCACCGGAGAAGAAAAATAGATGGAGAATGACGAACGAGACGAGAATTCACAAGTTGAGATAATTTATGAAAGACTGAAGAGGTTCCGCACGAATGAGATAGCTGGTCGAGAGAGAGTTAGACTCCGGGAAGAAAAGGGTGGGTGGGCGGGAAAACAAAGGCAACTTGGAACGGGGAACAGACGAATAACTTGAAAAGACAACACAGGTTGAAATCATTGAGGAGAGAGAGCAGAATCTCGCATTTAGTAGGATGGATACTCGAATACAGACTCCGGTTCGGAAAATAAGAAGGGAGGGCGGGCGGGAAAAACAAATACAACTTCGGACAGGGAAAGAACGGCGATTGAAAAGAACTGAGGATTGATCTCATGAAAGGCAAAGAGGTTTGAGTCGACTTGACGAGAGATGCACCGGATAAAAGAGGAAGGGCAACGAACGAAAACTAACCGCGTGATCCTAAAGAAAAAACTTGAATGGGACGAGGAGTAGTTCAAAACACCTACGTCAAGATTCCTTACCAGAGCGACGAAGGGGCAGATGAGTAAAAGAATTCCTACTCTCCGATATAACTAGACTCAGAAATCAGTTTTCTTCTAGACTCGACAACGGCCAAACTACACGATCAATCAAGGGGGCTCCTAGGGTCGGTCGAGGCTCTGATACCAACTTGTCACACCCAAGATGCGACCCTATCCAAAAGGAACTCGAAGGTCCCACCAAGGATAGAAGCGCATCTTGAAGACGCTTTTGCAAGGTGGATATCATTACATCAACATAACATAATAGTGGGGATACATCCAACACATACAATGTCACATGAATACAACAATACAACATACAACATCAACATCCGACTACGGATGAATCATAAATGTAAACTCAAACGACATCCACCTGCAAGCCCAGGCTGCCGACTGGAACCTATCCCCGATCGAAGAAGAAGCGTAAGAAGAACTCCAAAACAGTAAAAACATCGCTCAAGGCGTCATGGTCACCGCAGACAACCTGTACTCGCAACTGTTGGTGTAGTAATCTGTCACCACGAGGACTCAAAGAATCCCATTACCATGGGTATCAAGACTAGCAAAGCTTAATGGGAAAGGAAGGGGTAAAGTGGTGAGGTTGCAGCAGCGACTAAGCATATATGGTGGCTAACATACGCAAATAAGAGCGAGAAGAGAAACAAAGGAACGGTCGCCAACTAGTAATGATCAAGAAGTGATCACGAACTCCTACATAATGCTAGACATAACCCGAAACTGTGTTCTCCTCTCGATCCACCCGAAAAAGAGACACTCACGCGATTACGCACACGGTTGGTGTATTTTAGAAGAGTTTGCTTCAAGTTTACTACAACCGGATATTAACAAATTCCCATCTCGCCACATAACCATGCACGGCTCTCGAAAGTTTATACTCGCAGGGTGTCCCAACTTAGCCCATGATAAGCTCTCGCGATCAACGAAGGATATTCCTTCTTCCGGAAGACCCGATCAGTCTTGGAATCCGGCTACAAGACATTTCGACAAAGAATAAAAAGACCAAAAGCCGCCGGATGTGCCGACAAATCCCTATAGGAGCTGCACATATCTCGTTCTCAGGCACACCGGATGAGCAAGACGTCGGGTTGGCATAGACCCCGATTGCCAGGGGCGCCGGACATCGCTTCGGTTTGGGCCAAAGACTCGAAGGAGAACTGCCCGGGGGGGCTAAAATAAAGATGACCCTCAGGCTCGGAAACCCAAGGGAAATAAAAGGGCATAGGTGAGGCAAATGGTAAAACCGATGTTGGGCCTTCTTTGGAGGAGTCTTATTCAAAGCGAATCTGTCAAGGGGTCCCATAAATCACCCAACCGCGTTAGGGACGCAAAATCCGGGAACATAATACCGATATGACGGAAACTAGGGCGGCAAGAGTGGAACAAAACACCAGGCATAAGGCCGAGCCTTCCATCCTTTACCAAGTATATAGATGCATTAATAATATAAGACATATTGTGATATCCCAACATAAACATAATCCAACATGGAGCAAACTTCATCTTCACCTGCAACTAACAAAGCTATAAGAGGGGCTGAGCAAAGCAGTAACATAGCCAAGCAATGGTTTGCTAGGAAGGGTGCAAAAGGTTAGAGGCTGACATGGCAATTTGGGAGGCTTGATGAGCAAAAGATAGGTAACGCAGCATAGCGATAGAACGAAGCAACTAGCATAGGAATGATAGTAGTGAGATCCAGGGTAGCGGTCATCTTGCCTGAAATCCCGCTAGGAAGAAGAACGAGTTCATGAAGAAGATGAAGCCACGAAGACGAACCAAGCGTAGACGAACGAATCCTCACGATCGCAACGAAACGAGAACTATCGAGAAGAAGCACACAACAAGGTAAACACACCACACATGAAAAAGACATGATGCACAATCAAGCATGATGCATGACAAGCTACATGAAGCTACTCATGGCAAGAGATGATGCAAACAAGAGCAGCACATCAAAACAAGTTTAAATGAGGCCGGAAACAACATAGAACAATTCCGGTAAGTCCTCATATGCAAATTTCGAAATTGGTCCAGATCTGAATAAAACTTATGTTCAAGTTGTTAAACAGCAAGTTAAGATGCACCACGATGATCTACACGAAATTCTAGTCAAGTTGCATATAAAGTTCATTTAATTTGGAGCTACGGCCTAGAAGATATGAGCAAAACAAGTTAAACATGGCATTGATGCAAAATGCATACAAACATCAAGCAAACACTATCAAAACAAGGATGCAACATGATAATATGAAACTACATGCAAAATCAAGCAAATTTCATATAGAGCACACTCGAAACGGAGCAACGGTTCAACACATATACATGAAACAAGTTATAGCAACAATCTGTCCAAAACAGCAATTAGGCATATTGCAAGCACCTAAACAACAAGCTACAGCATCTTAACATGATAACAAAAGGCATGGACGTTATGTACAGGTAAAGCGTGATAAAACATGAACACTGAGCTATCTCCATAAATGACTAAATCATGCTCAAAAGGACATGGCAAGATTGCAAATAATAACAGTTTCAGATTTAGCAGGAAAAACATCAGATTGCAATGTTTAGACCTATCAAAAAACATGTTGCAAGAACTTATCATGGCAAACAAAGGCATGGCTTGAATCTACTAGTTTCATAGAACAAACGTCCTTTATTGACCATAAGCCAAAAAGGATCAGAAGATGTGATTGCACCCATGTAAACATAGCAAGTTTCGTTAACATGTTCAGGAAACAGAGCATGGCATTAACAACATCATGAAGGCATCTTTGTGAGCTCGATGCACTCACTACGAGACATTTCATAACAAATAAAGCATACACCCAGAAGCTAGACATGGCATAGAAGCTAGAAATGGCAAGAAAAACAATATAACATGCAAGGATCGACTACAACAACCTTGGCAAAATTGAATAACATATAAATAATCTGCCAGGAATATTTTATTGCAAAAGTAGAGTACGAAAAAGGCATGATAGACTAATCCATAATTGCAAACAAGGGCATGGTTGGATAGAGAATAACCATATGTACAAAACATTCTTACTGAAGTATCTCAAAATATGCATAGAATGACTTATAGAAGCAGGTTAACATAGCATCACGAAATAACAGATTCAGACATGCAAAACAGCAACAGCAAGTACCCTTCTTAACAAGCTTGATGCACTCACTGCACAACTCAGAAAAACATATGGCAAGCACCCCTGTAAAGATGGCATGATGTAGTTCAAAACAGATGTAGAGCTCATGCTCATTGGATGCACACATCAAACATGGCAAAAATGACAAAAGAGCAAGTTATAACAGTTTCAGCAGATTAACATCATATAACACTCTTGCAACGATGATTAATGCATAAAGATGGGCTCAAATGAATATGATGCAATGGGATGAAATGAAGTACCCGTTGAGGCGAACAATTTCAAAGATTACGCGCACGACACGGAGCAGTATTCAGCAAGTTATGATGCGATGAAAAGTGCACCAGAATGTCAAAATAATCGGGGACTTGGTGGAATTTTCGGGGTCAACCTCGGGTCCGCACGGATTTTGAGGCGGGCTGGAGATGCTCGCCGGAGTAGTTCGCCGGAGATGGAGGAAGACGTCGGGGAGGGTCGGAGATGGCGGAGGAGGGAGCTGCGGCGGGACGAGGACGCAGCCTCCGGCGAGGCGGCGCACTCCGGCGGCCGGAGGCGGGAGCAGAAGGGCGGGCGGCTTGATCGGCAGCGGCGCGAGGCGTGGGAGGCGCGAGCAGAGGCGGAGGCGGCCGGCGCCGAGGTCTCCGCGGCGATGCGCTGGATGGCGGCGACGACGCCGACGGCAGGCGGCGGAGGTCGGCAGCCGTGCACGCCGACGGGCCGGGCGCGCTGGGCGTGGGCGCGGCGATGCGCTGGTGGGTTGGCCTGCCCATGGCGCGGGCGTGCGATGGGACGGGCGGTGACGTGGCGGCGTCCCATTGGGCGCGGAGGTGGTGGTGGTGATGTGGCGGCTCCGGATTGGCCGGAGTAAGGTGGCTGGGGCGGTGGACATGTCCGGGTGAGGTTGGACGTGTCCGGCGGCGCGAGGAAGAGGAAGGCTAAGGTTGGACTGCGCGAAAATTGGAGGGGATGCACATATTTATACATAGAAGAAGGTGGGAGTGTCCAAATGAGGTGTGGTTTTCGCCCACACGATCGTGATCGAACGACCGATAGGATGGAGGGGGTTAGGATGGGTTTTGGGCCACTTTGGAAAGGATGTTGGGCTGCAAGACGAAAGGGGCTTTACGGTTACCCGGTTAACCGTTGGAGTATCAAACGACCTCCAAATGACCCGAAACTTGACAGGCGGTCTACCGGTGCTATACCAAGGCCACTTGGCAAACCTCGGGCCATTCTGAGAAAGTTCAACACCCGCTCACAACGAGAGACAAAAGGGGGACGCCGGGGGACATAGGAGTGCCGGATTGCAAAACGGACAACTGGGAAAATGTTCGGATGCATGAGACGAACACGTATGCAAAATGAGATGCACATGATGACATGATATGAAATGCATATGATGACATGGCAAAGTGCAACACGCAAGCAAATGACATGGCAGCGGCAATGAATGGTAGCAGACACACTGGCGGAACGAATCAAGGCGCATAAAGACATATCGTTGAGAACAAATACTATATGCCCGCAAAAAGTAACATTTTTAAATGATTGGATTGTGATAACTAAAATTCTATATATATGCAAATTCTAACAATTTGACATTAATCTAATTCATCTAACTAAAACTAATTCTAAAATTTCCTGATTATACAACTAACATTTCTATAACAATTCTAATATTTATATAAATAAAAAACAGAAAAATTGCTAACATTTCTATAAATATTTCTATAACTAAAAAACAGAAAAAATTATAACATTTCTATATAACTAACATTTCTAATATTTATATAACTAAAAAACAGAATAATTTCTAACATTTCTATAACTAAAAAACAGAAAAATTTATAACAAATATACTAATGTGTGTGTGTGTGTAGTGTGTGTGTGTGTGTGTGTGTGTGTGTGTGTGTGTGTGTGTGTGTGGTGTGTGGACATGGCGTCGGGCGAAGCTCACGGCGAGGCGACGACGGGCAATGACGACGGGCTGACGGGACGGGGCGGCTGACGATGGGGGCGGCGACGGGCGACGGGCGAAGACGGGACGATGGGGACGAGGACGGCGGGGCGACATCGATTGTGGGCGGCGATTTAGGGTGGGACGGCCGGGTCGGCAAGGGCGAGGGCGGGCGGCGACGCCGATGGGGACAAATACGATCGGGCAGGGCGTATGCGGAGGGAAGAAACAGAGAGGGAAAGTGAATTTTTTTCAACTGTTGTATATATAGGATGTACCTTTAGTACCGGTTGGAGCCACCAACCGATACTAAAGGTCTGTTTTGGCCAGGCCAAGCAGTGGGAAGCGCACCCCCTTTAGTACCGGGTCGTGGCACCAACCGGCACTAAAGACCCCCTCTTTAGTACAGGGTGCAGCCACCACCCGGTACTAAAGGGGGTGCGCTGGCGCAGTGCGGTGCAGCAAGTTTAGTCCCACCTCTCTAGTCGAGGGGCTACAAGATCGGTTTATAAGCCCCAATGCGGTAGCTCTCTCGAGCTCCTCTCCTAAGCAGGCTCTTGGGCCTACCTGCTCTTTGTCATGTGGGCCCTCTTGGGCTGTCTTGAACCTGCATCTGGCCCAGCAAAAGGTTGTGTTTCTAGTCGTATGCAGGCCGCTTTGGCCCAAAAAGAGGGCGGAGCTTTTTATTTTCTTAATTTTTATTGCTTTATTTATTTTTGTTTTATTTATTTTTGAGTTGTATTTTGCTTTATTTAGAGTTTCTTTGTGAATATTTTTGCTTTAGGTACAAAAAATTACAAACTTTCTGTTAGTGCCGGTAGTTTTCAAATTTGAATAGTTTAAATTTTGAATTATTTGAAATTTGTGTGAATCACTAGTTTGTGAATAACTTAACTTTGAAAAAATATTTTTCAGTGATTCTTTCTTCTTATGTTTAATATTAGTGTGTTTTATCATTATATTCAATATGGTAATGCTTAGGTTATTTAAAAAATGAAATGCGTTTGTAACAGATGAGTTTTTGTCGGAAACCCTGATACTTCGAAAGAGATTGTCCATTTTGTACACGAAGTGCATCCAGTTTTTGTCGTAACCCTCTCTACTTTTTTGCACATGCTATTTGGATGAAATTATGATACCATGCCAACTCTCAACCTTTTCTGAGTTCATTTGTAATGCTTTTCAATTTCAGGGTCATTTAGCTGGAAAAAATCAGTAAATGCATGAAAGAATTTGTTTGCACATAAAATTTCTTCGCGTTTCAAATGCCAAAACACATAACTACCCTAACTATTACAGAGATTACCTCCTGGTTGTGAAACACAAAAGAAAGTGATGATACTGAAGCCGATCATATCCCAGATCTTTGGGTGTGAAACTTTTTCTTCGCGTGTGTCCCTTTGCGTCGTAGCCATGGAAAATCTTCATCATTTAACTGGATGCTCGGGTCAATATTCACTGTGAATGGAGCAATTTCATCAAACTTTTCATAATCTTCGACATGTCGGTCTTGTCATCCACTCCCACGATGTTCCTTTTTCCTGAAAGAACTATGTGGCGCTTTGGCTCGTCGTATGATCCATTCGCTTCCTTATCTTTTCTTTTTCTCGGCCTGGTAGACATGTCTTTCACATGAAAAACCTGCGCCACATCATTGGCTAGGACAAATGGTTCGTTTGCATACGCAAGATTGTTGAGATCCACTGTTGTCATTCCGTACTGCAGGTCTCCCGTTACCCCGCCTCGTGTCATATTGACCCATTTGCACCGAAACAAAGGGATCTTCAAATCACCTCCATAGTTAAGTTCCCATATGTCCTCTATGTAACCATAATATGTTTTCTTTCCCGTGTTGGTTGTTGCATCAAAGCGGAAACCACTGTTTTGTTTGGTGCTCTTCTTATCTTGAGCGATCGTGTAAAATGTATTCCCATTTATCTGGTACCCTTTGAAAGTCATTATATTGGAAGATGGGAACTGGGACAGCGAGTACAGGTCATCTTGAATATCTCCATCATGCATGGCATGTTTCTGCAACCAACCGACGAAAGTCCTCGTTTGTTCACGTGTAATCCAATCGTCGGACTTCTCCAGGTGTTTGGAGTGTAGAAAATTCTTGTGTTCCTCCATGTACGGAGCCACCAAGGCGGAATTCAGAGAAGCTGTAGTGAGCTTGGTGAGAGAATGCCCGTCCATACATATTATTTGATCCTCCTAGCGTGCCTTTTCCATCCAGCTTGCCCTTATGCATGATTCAGAACACCAATCGACTTAAGGTCGAATAAAGTCAATACAAAACTCAATGACCTCCTCATTTTCATGGCCCTTCGAGATGCTTCCTTCGCCTTGCACGGTTATGTACTTATTTCTTCAAGACTCCAATGAACCTCTCAAAGGGGAACATATTGTGTAGAAATACAGGACCCAAAACGTTAATCTCTTCTCAAAGGTGAACTAGGACGTGCGTCATGATGTTGAAGAAGGATGGTGGGAACACCAACTCGAAACTAACAAGACATTGCACCAAATCATTCTGTAACCTTGGTATGATTTCTGGATCGATTACCTTCTGAGAGATTGCATTGAGGAATGCACATAGCTTCACAATGGCTAATCGAACGTTTTTCCTAGAGAAGCCCCTCAATGCAACCGGAAGGAGTTGCGTCATAATCACGTGGCAGTCATGAGACTTTAGGTTCTGGAACTTTTTCTCTGCCATATTTATTATTCCCTTTATATTCCACGAGAAGCTAGACGGTACCATCATGCTGAGCAGGCATTCAAAGAAGATTTCCTTCTCTTCTTTGGTAAGAGCGTAGCTGGCCTGACCCTGATGTATGCCGTCTTTTCCATGCATTAGTTGCTAGTCCTCCCATGCCTCTGGTGTATCTTTTGTCTTCCCATACACGCCCAAAAAGCCAAGCAGGGTCACGCAAAGATTCTTCGTCATGTGCATCACGTCGATTGCGGAGCGGACCTCTAGGTCTTTCCAATATGGCAGGTCCCAAAATATAGATTTCTTCTTCCACATGGGTGCGCGTCCGTCAGCGTCCTTCGGAACAGGTTGTCCGCCAGTACCCTTTCCAAAGATTACCTTCAAATCCTTGACCATATGATGTACATCAGCACCAGTACGGTGGCGAGGCTTCGTCCGGTGATCCGCCTCACCTTTGAAATGCTTGCCTTTCTTTCTTACGGGATGCCTGCTCGGAAGAAATCGACGATGTCCCAGGTACACAATCTTCCTACAACTCTCCAAATATATACTGTCGGTATCATCCAAACAGTGCGTGCATCCGCGGTATCCCTTGTTTGTCTGTCCTGAAAGGTTACTGAGAGCAGGCCAATCATTGATGGTCACGAACAGCAACGCCTTTAGGTCAAATTCTTCATGTCCGTGCTCATCCCACACACGTACACCTGTTCCATTCCACAGCTGTAATAGTTCTTCAACTAATGGACTTAGGTACACATCAATGTCGTTGCCGGGTTGCTTAAGGCCTTGGATGAGCACTGGCATCATAATGAACTTCCGCTTCATGCACAACCAAGGAGGAAGGTTATACAAACATAGAGTCAAAGGCCACGTGCTATGGTTGCTGCTCTGCTCCCCAAAAGGATTAATGCCATCTGCGCTTAGACCAAACCATACGTTCCTTGGGTCACCTGCAAACTCCTCCTTGGGTCAGCGGGTACTCTCAAACGTTTTGGAGTGTAGACGATTTTCGTCTTTCTTACGGTCTTCTGCGTGCCACCGCATCGCCTTCGCATGCTCTTTGTTTTGGAACAAACGTTTCAACCGTGGTATTATAGGAGCATACCACATCACCTTGGTAGGAATCTTCTTCCTGGGGCACTCGCCCTTGACATCACCAGGGTCATCGCGACTGATCTTATAACGCAATGCACCACATACCGGGCAAGCGTTCAAATCCTCGTACTCACCGCGGTAGAGGATGCAGTCATTAGGGCATGCATGTATCTTACGCACCTCTAACCCTAGAGGGCAGATAGTCTTCTTTGCTTCATACGTACTCACGGGCAATTCGTTGTCCTTTGGAAGCATATTCTTTATCATTACCAAAGAACTTTCCAAATCCCTTGTCGATACACCATTCTTCGCCTTCCATTGCAGCAATTCCAGGTGGTGCCCAACCTTTTTTGTCGACTTCGCAATTGGGTACAACAATTTCTTGTGACCCTCTAACATGCGCTGCAACTTCGTCCCTTCCAGATCACTTGCGCTTTCTCTTTGCATCAGCAATGGCCCGACCGGGCTCATCTGATGCCTCTTCTTCAGCTTCTTCCCGCATTGTCGGCTCAGCTTCTTCCCCCATTGTTGTATCATCGTATTCAGGGAACCCATGGCCAGGATAGCCGTCGTCGTCCTCTTCTTCTTCATTGTCTTCCATCATAATCCCTATTTCTCCGTGCTTGGTCCAAACATTATAGTGGGGCATGAAACCAAACTCAAATAGGTGGACGTGAATGGTTCTTGACGGAGAGTAACTGTGACCATTCTTACAGCCAGCACATGGACAAGGCATAAAACCATCCGCCCGCTTGTTTGCCTCAGCGGCAAGCGAAAAGAAAAGTATGCACGCCATTAATGAACTCGGGAGAGCATCGGTCATCATACATCCATTGTCGGCTCATCTTCATTACACAACACTGAATAGACCAAATTAATACAAGTTCATACATAAAGTTCATATACAAACTTAATTAAATGCAACATACAAATAACTTTCTAGCTAAAGAATTTAAATGCAACAACAAATGCGATCAAGATCGCAACTAAGGTAACAATTGATCCAACAAAGATAATGATACCAAGCCACACTATCAATGGCATATTTTCTAATCTTTCTAATCTTCAACCTCATTTTCTCCATCTTGATCTTGTGATCATCGATTTACATCGGCAACATGCAACTCCAATTCCATCTTCTCCCCTCAATTCTTTTCAATTTTTCTTTCAAATACTCGCTTTCTCTTTCAACTAAATTTAACCTCTCAACAATAGGGTCGGTTGGAATTTCCGGTTCACATACCTCCTAGATAAAAATATCTATGTCAACTTGATGGGCATAATTTGTCATAAACACGAAATGCAACAACTAGTTTTAAAAGAGAATATACCACATCCGAATCATAACAAGGACGAGGGCCGACGTGGACGGATATCAAAACCATGGCACTGTGTATAACAAACAACGTACGAGTAAGATAATTATACGAGTAACTATATATCCAAATCACACAAACATCAATTTGGTAATGTAAAACATTCATGAACAAGAGCCTCACCACAAGGTGGTGCCGGCGACGGACGCAAGCGATCGACGGTGGTTACGACAGAGATTTAGAAGGCACTAAGTAAACCACACCTACATATGCAAACTAAGTGTTATTTTTGACCTCAAATTGCATATAAATGAAATACTAGCAAATATAATTCCTCCCAAATTAATCACTATACAAAGCATTGCAAGAGCTAATCTAGCAATGAGAGTTGAAAGAACAAAGTTGCTAACCTTTGTGATCATTTGTATGGATGGGGGCCTTCAAATCTTGACAAATTTTGGGCAAAATTTGTGAGGAGCTCGAGGAAGAGAGGGGAAGAACAGAGGAAGTGAGGGGAAAGGGGAAGAACAGAGCGGCTCAGGTGGACGAAGGGTTTATGTACGTCGACCTTTAGTACCGGTTCGTGCCACGAACCGGTACTAAAGGTGCTGGACGGGCCCTGCATCGACAACATCCTGCCACCACTCTCTTTAGTACCGGTTCGTGGCACGAACCGGTGCTAAAGGTTCGCCACAAACCGGTACTAATGAGAGCGGCCGGCTAGCCGTTGGAACCGGCACTAATGGACACATTAGTGCCGGCTCAAAATCAAACCAGCACTACTGTGTCTCAGATTTGCCCCTTTTTCTACTAGTTGACTTTCATTCCCTTTCTATCTTCTGCCGTGGTCAGGCTTTGAGTCTTACTCAATTTCACACCTTGCAACACAGGCAAGAAATCTTTCTTTGACTGTTCCATTTTGAACTACTTCAAATTCTGGTCATGTTATGTACTCATTGAAAAAACTTACCAAGCGTTTCGATCTATCTCTATAGGTCTTGATGCTCAATATGTAAGCAGCTTTACCGAGGTCATTCTTTGAAAAACTCCTTTCAAACACTCCTTTATGCTTTCCAGAAAATTCTACATCATTTCTGATCAACAATATGTCTTCCACATATACTTATCAGAAAACTGTAGTGCTCCCACTCACTTTCTTGTAAATATAGGCTTCACCGCTAGTTTGTATAAATCTCTATGCTTTGATCAACTCATCAAAGCATATATTCCAACTCCGAGATGCTTGCTCCAGTCCATTGATGGATCGCTAGAGCTTTGCACACTTTGTTAGCCTCTTTTGGATCGACAAAACCTTCTGGTTGCATCACATACAACTCTTCTTTAAGGAATCCATTAAGGAATGCAGGTTTGACATCCATTTGCCAAATTTCATAAAATGCGGCAATTGCTAACATGATTCAGACATAATTTTAAGCATCGATACAAGTAAGAAAATCTCATCGTAGTCAACACCTTGAATTTGTCGAAAACATTTTTGCGACAATTCGAGCTTTGTAGATAGTAACCCTACCATCAGCGTCCGTCTTCCTCTTGAAGATCCACTTATTCTCAATGGCTTGCCGATCATCGGGCAATTCCACCAAAGTCCATACTTTGTTTTCATACATGGATCCAATCTCAGATTTCATGGCATCAAGCCATTTCGCGGAATCTGGGCTCATCATCGCTTCCTCATAGTTCGTAGGTTCGTCATGGTCTAGTAACTTGACTTCCAGAACAGGATTACCGTACCACTCTGGTGTAGAACATACTCTGGTTGACCTACGAGGTTCGGTAGTAACTTGATCTGAAGTTTCATGATCATCATCATTAACTTCCTCACTAATTGGTGTAGGCGTCACTGGAACTGATTTCTGTGATGAACTACTTTCCAATTCAGGAGAAGGTACAATTACCTCATCAAATTCTACTTTCCTCCCACTCACTTCTTTTGAGAGAAACTTCTTCTCTAGAAAGAATCCATTCTTAGCAACAAAGATCTTGCCTTCGGATCTGTCATAGAAGATGTACCCAACATTTTCTTTTTGGGTATCCTATGAAGACGCACTTCTCCGATTTGGGTTCGAGCTTATCAGGTTGAAACTTCGCATAAGCATCGCAACCCCAAACTTTAAGAAAGGACAGCTTAGGTTTCTTGCCAAACCATAGTTCATACGGTGTCGTCTCAACGGATTTAGATGGTGCCCTATTTAACGTGAATGTAGTTGTCTCTAATGCATAACCCCAAAAATGATAGTGGTAAATCAGTAAGAGACATCATAGATTGCACTATATCCAATAAAGTACGGTTATGACGTTCGGACACACCATTATGTTGTGGTGTTCCAGGTGGCATGAGTTTGTGAAACTATTCCACATTGTTTTAATTGAAGGCCAAATTCGTAACTCAAATATTTGCCTCTGCGATCAGATCATAGAAATTTTATTTTCTTGTTACGATGATTCTCTACATAACTCTTAAAATCTTTGAACTTTTCAAGTGTTTCAGACTTGTGTTTCATCAAGTAGATATACACATATCTGCTCAAATCATCTGTGAAGGTCAGAAAACAATGATACCTGCCGTGAGCCTCAACACTCATTGGACCGCATACATCGGTATGTATTATTTTCAATAAGTCAGTGGCTCGCTCCATTGTTCCGGAGAACTGAGTCTTAGTCATCTTGCACGAAGCATGGTTCGCAAGCATCAAATGATTCATAATCAAGCGATTCCAAAAAGCCCATTATCATGGAGTTTCTTCATGGGCTTTATACCAATATGACCTAAACGGCAATGCCACAAATATGTTGCACTATCATTATGAACTTTGCATCTTTTGGCATCAATATTATGAATATGTGTATTACTACGATTGAGATTTAATAAACCATTCACCTTGGGTGTATGACCACAGAAGATTTTATTCATGTAAACAGAACAACAATTATTCTTTGAATTAAATGGATAACCGTATTGCAATAAACATGATCCAATCATATTCATGCTCAA
Source organism: Aegilops bicornis (assembly GCA_021605145.1). Classification (NCBI taxonomy): domain Eukaryota; kingdom Viridiplantae; phylum Streptophyta; class Magnoliopsida; order Poales; family Poaceae; genus Aegilops; species Aegilops bicornis. The sequence goes on along the minus strand of CM038670.1, from coordinate 686,438,109 downwards.
TGCAAAGACCAAATAACATTTATTTTGGTCCAACACTAATCTCGAAGGTAGAGGGAGTGTGCGATGGTGATCTTATCAACCTTGGAATCATTTCCAACACACATCATCACTTCGCCCATAACTAGTCTGTGTTCATTCTGCAACTCATGTTTTTAGTTACTACTCTTAGCAACTAAACCAGTATCAAATACTGAGGGGTTTCTATAAATAGTAGTAAAGTACACATCAATAACATGTATATCAAATATACTTTTGTTCACTTTGCCATCCTTCTTATCCGCCAAGTATCTAGGGCAGTTCCACTTCCAGTGACCATTCCTTTGAAGTAGAAGCACTCAGTTCCAGGCTTGGGTCTAGCTTTGGGCTTCTTCATGGGAGCAACAACTTGCTTGCTATTCTTCTTTGAAATTCATCTTTCTTTCCTTTGCCCTTTTCTTGAAACTAGTGGTCTTGTCAACCATCAATACTTGATGCTTTTCTTGATTTCTTCCTTCGTCGATTTCAGCATCACGAAGAGCTTGGGAATCGTTTCCGTTATCCCTTGCATATTATAGTTCATCACGAAGTTCTAGTAACTTGGTGATAGTGACTAGAGAACTCTGTCAATCACTATCTTATCTGGAAGATTAACTCCCACTTGATTCAAGTGATTGTAGTACTCAGACATTCTGAGCACATGCTCACTAGCTGAGAAATTCTCCTCCATCTTGTAGGCAAAGTGCTTGTCAAAGGTCTCATACCTTTCGACATGGGCATGAGTCTAAAAATACTAATTTCAACTCTTGGAACATCTCATATGCTCCGTGGCGTTCAAAACGTCTTTGAAGCCCTGATTCTAAGCCTTAAAGCATGGTGCACTAAACTGTCAAGTAGTCATCATATCGAGCTTGCCACACGTTCATAACGTCTGCATCTGCTCCTGCAATCGGTCTGTCACCCAGCGGTGCATCAAGGACATAATTCTTGTGTGCAGCAATGAGGATAATCCTCAGATCACGGATCCAACCTGCATCATTGCTACTAACAACTTTCAACTTAGTTTTCTCTAGGAACATATGAAAAATAAACAGGGAGCTACATCGCGAGCTATTGATCTACAACATAGTTATGAAAATACTATCAGGACTAAGTTCATGATAAATTAAAGTTCAATTAATCAAATTACTTAAGAACTCCCACTTAGATAGACATCCCTCTAATCATCTAAGTGATCATGCGATCCATATCAACTAAACCATGTCCGATCATCACGTGAGATGGAGTAGTTTTCAATGGTGAACATCACTATGTTGATCATATCTACTATATGATTCACGCTCGACCTTTCGGTCTCACTGTTCCGAGGCCATATCTGCATATGCTAGGCTCTTCAAGTTTAACCCGAGTATTCTGCATGTGCAAAACTGGCTTGCACCCATTGTATGTGAACGTAGAGCTTATCACACCCGATCATCACGTGGTGTCTCGGCACGTTGAACTTTCTTAACGGTGCATACTCAGGGAGAACACTTGTACCTTGAAATTTTAGTGAGAGATCATCTTATAATGCTACCATCAAACTTAGCAAAATAAGATGCATAAAGGATAAACATCACATGCAACCAATATAAGTGATATGATATGGCCATCATCATCTTGTGCCTTTGATCTCCATCTCCAAAGCACCATCATGATCACCATCGTCACCGGCTTGAAACCTTGATCTCCATCGAAGCATCGTTGTCATCTCGCCAATTATTGCTTCAACGACTATCACTACCACTTAGTGATAAAGTAAAGCAATTACATGGCGATTGCATTTCATACAATAAAGCGACAATCATATGGCTCCTGCCAGTTGCCGATAAATCTGTTACAAAACATGATCATCTCATACAATAAAATTTAGCATCATGTCTTGACCATATCACATCACAACATGCCCTGCAAAAACAAGTTACACGTCCTCTACTTTGTTGTTGCAAGTTTTACGTGGCTGCTATGGGCTGAGCAAGAACCGTTCTTACCTACGCATCAAAACCACAACGATTTTTCGTCAAGTATGTATTGTTTTAACCTTCACCAAGGACCGGGCGTAGCCACACTCGATTCAACTAAAGTTTGAGAAACTGACACCCGCCAGCCACCTGTGTGCGAAGCACGTCGGTAGAACCAGTCTCGCGTAAGAGTACCCGCAATGTCGGTCCAGGCCACTTCATCCAACAATACCGCCGAATCAAAGTATGACATGCTGGTAAGCAGTATGACTATTATCGCCCACAACTCACTTGTGTTCTACTCGTGCATATAACATCTACGGATAAACCTGGCTCGGATGCCACTGTTGGGGAACGCAGTAATTTAAAAAAAATACTACGCACACGCAAGATCATGGTGATGCATAGCAACGAGAGGGGAGAGTGTAGTCCACATACCCTCGTAGACCATAAGCGGAAGCGTTGTGACAACGCGGTTGATGTAGTCGTACGTCTTCACAATCGATCGATCCTAGTACCGAACGTACGACACCTCCGTGATCTGCACACGTTCAGCTTGGTGTCGTCCCACGAACTCACGATCAAGTAGAGCTTCGAGGGAGAGCTTTGTCAGCCCGACGGCGTGATGACGGTGATGATGAAGTTACCGGCGCAGGGATTCGCCGAAGTACAACGACGATATGACCGAGGTGGATTATGGTGGAGGGGGGCACCGCACACGGCTAAGAGATCAATGATCAACTTGTGTGTTCTAGGGTGCCCCCTGCCCCCGTATATAAAGGAGCAAGGGGGGAGGCCATCCGGCCTTGGGGCGCACCAAGGAGAGGGGGGAGTCCTCCTCCTAGTGGGAGTAGGACTCCCCTTTCCTAGTCCAACTAGGGAGGAAGGGGGAAGGAAGGAGAGGGAGAGAGGGAGGAAAGAGGGGGCGCCGTCCCCCCCTCCTTGCCCAATTCGGACTCCCAAGGGGGGGCACGCGGCCAGCCGTAGGCCCTCTCCTCTCTCTCTCCCACAAGGCCCATGTTGGCCCATTATATCCCCGGGGGTTCAGATAACCCCCGGCACTCCGATAAATATCCGGTGACCCCCGGAACTCATCCGGTGTCCGAATATAGTCGTCCAATATATCAATCTTTATGTCTTGACTATTTCGAGACTCCTTGTCATGTCCGTGATCACGTCCGGGACTCCGTACTATCTTCGGTACATCAAAACACATAAACTCAAAATACCGATTGTCACCGAATGTTAAGCGTGCGGATCCTACGGGTTCGAGAAATATGTAGAAATGACCAAGACTCATCTCCGGTCAATAACCAATAGCGGAACCTGGATGCTCATATTGGTTCCTACATATTCTATGGAGATCTTTATCGGTCAAACCGCATAACAACATACGTTGTTCCCTTTATCATCGGTATGTCACTTTCCCGAGATTCGATCGTCGGTATCCTCATACCTAGTTCAATCTCGTTACCGGAAAGACTCTTTACTCGTTCCATAATGCATCATCCCCCAACTAAATCATTAATCACATTGCTTGCAAGGCTTATAGTGATGTGCATTACCGAGAGAGCCCAGAGATACCTCTCCGACAATCAAAGTGAGAAATCCTAATCTCGATCTATGCCAACTCAACAAGTACCATCGGAGACACCTGTAGAGCACCTTTATAATCACCCAGTTATGTTGTGATGTTTGGTAGCACACAAAGTGTTCCTCCGGTATCCGGGAGTTGCATAATCTCATAGTCATAGGAACATGTATAAGTCATGAAGAAAACAATATCAATATACTAAATGATCAAGTGCTAAGCTAACGGAATGGGTCAAGTCAATCACATCATTCTCTAATGATGCAATCCCGTTAATCAAATGACAACTCATGTCTATGGCTAGGAAACTTAACCATCTTTGATTCAACGAGCTAGCCAAGTAGAGGCACACTCTGTTTGTCTATGTATCCACACATGTACTAAGTTTCCGGTTAATATAATTCTAGCATGAATAATAAACATTTATCATGAAATAAGGAAATAAATAATAACTTTATTATTACCTCTAGGGCATATTTCCTTCAGCAGGACATAGGGTTTTACCTCTTAGAGAGGGCCTGAACCTGGGTAAACATCTGTCCTTCGTCCCTTGTTCCCCATCGATCCAAGACCCACAGCTCGGGACCCCCTACCCGAGATCCGCCGGTTTTGACACCGACATTGGTGCTTTCATTGAGAGTTCCGCTGTTGGATCGCCAAAGGTTCGATGGCTCGCCTGATCATCGGAGATGGCATCAACACCGGGGACATCATCGTCCCGGGCCTGCTTTTCCGTTCGGCAGCATCATTCTGCACGCCAACTCGACCGGTCATCTCAACCAGGTTGACAACTTCGCCCCTGAGCGCCGAATGATGTTCGGTAACCTGGAGTACGTCACTGATGCTCGGGGTGATCAGATCTTCACCGGCTTCTCAGCCATGACCGAGGCACCCAAAAATCCTGGAGCCTTGACTTTGGGATCTTCCCCCGGTCCGATCGTTGGATCGGCCATCGACTCGCATTGGGCTTCAAGCCCGGACGCAACCACCACGTCCGAAGACCAGGAGTCAATCCTGGACGGAATCACTCTCCTCGCTACAGATCAGGCTTCGAGCCTCGACACGATTTCATTATCCGTGGACCAGGAATCGATCCCGGCCGGACTCACCCTCCTTACTACGGACCCGACTTCGATCCTTGGCGCTAGTTCGACATCCAAAGACCGGGAGTCGATCCTGGACGGATTCACCCCTCGCCTCACCATCACACCGGAGGTTAACTCCGAAGAGATCTTACACGTCAATCCGGCTAATGTCGCCTTGTTAAATGAGGCGCTACATCGGACCCGAATGATAACTATCACAGATGGCCAATCCTCGACCCGCACTCAGCTGGGCCTGGAGGAAAGCCACAGGGAATTTTACGTCCCACCCACCACCCAGTTAGTAGCCACTGTCGAGGACTTAACCGACATGCTGGACTACGCCTCCGAGGATGCCGAAGACATGGACAACGATATCGAATCAACAGTCCACACTGACGCCAACCCCCCCTCCCCCCCACCCACCGGCCGATGGACAGCCACTTCCACCTATGATGTTTACATGCTGGACAACCCCAAGGACAACGGCAATGGTGCTAACAACGGCGATGGCACCCCCAGAAGAGACAGCAACAAGCCGGGCGAGGAGCCGCCTAAACACCAATGACAGCACCGACGATCCAGGGACGTAGGAGCAGGGAAAGCAACACGGGCACCGGGGAGGACGGGACACTGGGAAATATCGGAGACCTTCGCGACCCTGTCCCAGAGCAATATCTTGATGGCTTGGAGGAGCGTGAGGATGAGTTCAACGCTGAAGACCTCAATGACTCCGAGGACAGTAAGTACCTCCCTCTCTCTGAAGAAGAGGCCAGCCTTGTTTCCAAGAACTTCATAGTCCATGAGGACCCACTCGACCAAGAGCGGTTTAAATGGAAACTCATTGCCCGCAGAAGCCTAAAGAAGAAGCAGCAGCTCAAGGACAAACAAGACACCCTCAACGATAGATGGACAAAAGTCCTGGCAGCCGAAGAAGGGTACGGCTATGAGCAAAAGAACAAAAGCTACTTAGTTCGACGACGAGGCCCTCAAGCCCATACCACCAAGACGAACTCAGGGCGACCAGTCAGACCGCCCCCTCAAGGAAGGGACTGGCCGGCTGGAAGTCCCGAGGACCCGCCAGCGCCAGCCCATAGAAGGGGAAACGAGCCAGTAGAGCCCAAGACCCATAGGACCCGTGACGCGACTTGGGCACCAGAACGGGTAATACAAGATCCATTTACGGATCCAGAGGATATCCTTTCGATAGATGGGATGGATACCAAGCGTGACTCGACCAAAACGATAGAGCTCGGGAGCAACACCGGGCTCGGATGAAAGCCGAGCTCCGACGTGACGTAGCCCGAGTAAGGGGCGCCGCTCACCCAATGTGCTTCACTGATGAGGTGATGCAACACCAATTCCCAGAAGGGTTTAAACCTGTAAATATCGAGCCATATGATGGGACTACAGACCCGGCCGTGTGGATCGAAGAATTTCTTCTCCACATTCATATGGCTCGAGGAGATGACCTGCACGCCATCAAATATCTTCCATTAAAGCTCGAAGGACCAGCCCGACATTGGTTTAACAGCCTCCCTAAACACTCCATAGGAAGCTGGGAAGAACTCGAGGATGCTTTCCGAGCTAACTTTCAAGGCACCTATACGTCCGGCCTCCGTATGCCGATGACCTAAGCCATGTGGTCCAACAGGCCGGTGAGTCAGCCCGACAATTTTGGAATCGGGTTTTAACCAAAAAGAACAAGATCGTCGACTATCCGGATGCTGAAGTCATAGCCGCACTCAAGCATAGTATCCGGGACGAATGGCTCGCACGCCAACTCAGCCAAGATAAGCCGAGGATAATGGAGCACTTACCTCCCTTATGACCCGCTTTTGCACAAGCGAAGATAGCTAGTTGGCTCGTAGAAGCACCAACCCCGAGGACCCCGACACTTTAGAAGTCCGGGATGGCAATGAAAAGCCACGGTGCAATAAAAATAAGCGTCGACACAATGGCACCGATGCCGATGACACGACAGTGAATGCCGAATTCCGCAACTCCAAATCAAGGCCGCGGAAAAAGCCCTCTAAAGGGAACCAGGACGGACCCACCAAGTTGGGCGTAATCCTGGATAGGCCCTGCCAGATCCACGACACATCTGACAAGCTCGCCAACCACAGCCATTGTAATTGTTGGGTGATCATACAGGTCGGCAAACTTGCAGCCGAGGACATGGGCAAACGCCCCATAGCGAAGATGATGAGGAACCTTGCAGTCCGAACAATGGAGGCCAGAAACAATTCCCTCCCAAGGTCAAAACGGTGAATATGATTATGCCACTCATATACCCAAGAAGAAGAGGAAACACGCACTTCGGGATGTCTACGCCGTAGAGCTTGTCGCCTGCTTTCCTTTTCTTGCTTTTTCTTTGGGCCTTGTGGTCAGAGCAAAAGATTCACAAACACATAACAACAAAAATAAGATATCAGCTATCAAGTATAGTTTCTTACCCCGGATTGATGACAAAAGCTGGTAGTTGATTTGTAGTTGAGCCGCCTGAAGACGGTGGCGACTCCTGATTATTCGAATCAGACAGGTTAAGGCGTTGTCTGATAAGGCCTGCTTTGGGTAAAGATAAAGTTGGGCTATGTGGCACCTCGTTACGTCGCTTGTGAGAAGGATTATGAGTTAACCCAGCCACCAGGTCTTCAGTGCCGCTACTCCGAGTTTGGCGCCTCACGTCATATTGAGCCTTTTTTCAAAACAAAGTTTGGGTCTAAATGAGCCTCGGGATGTGAAAAGGGTACTTTCTTGACGACCCACTTGATTCTCTTTGGAGACAATGAGTTTGAGACGGAAGAGATGAAATTACCTCAGGATTGTCAGCTCAGCTTGTTGCAGCCTCATCCTGAGAGTAAGAAGCGTCAGCGAAGTCAATAAAAAGGCGGCCAAGAGAGTCAATTTCTACCACTGATTGATCATCAGCATCTGCTGACTCGCCCATAGAAGCCGGTTCAGTTACAGTAGCCGATTTGGTCTTTTTCTATTTTGGGCCACTCCTGGATTTGGCCACATCAGTTTTCTTCTTCCTGTTCCAATAGGAAGAGTTGGCCTGCATAACGAAAAAGGATTATCAAAGGAAATGTAGAACAAAGCAAAAGATGCTTAAGCCAGGTATAAATGAATACTTACGAGCGGGGCCTGGTTGATTTTGAAGAATGGTAACAACCCAATCTTATTACAATTTTCTTGAGACTCCCCAAGAAAAGTCTTCACAGTTTTAAAGATCTCTTCAGTGGTAAAATTATCAGAAGTATACCGCTTAGGGTCATCTGACTCGCCTGAATATGCGCACATTAAGTCGAGCTGGTGACTTAAGGGAAGAATTCTTCATGAGACCCAGCAACGGGCTAAGTCAACTCCAGTTAACCCATTTTCTTGCAAATCTTTGACTTTTGGATAGTGTTGAAGCGCCTCAGCATGTTTATCTGGAAGAAGCTTGCGTGGGTCAAAATCGATAGGGAGGCGATCAGCCTTGTAACCCGGTAGAGGGTCCTCATTAGCCAGGGAGGTGTTCTTGCAATAAAACCAAGTGGTTATCCATCCTTTGGGGTGGCTTGGTAAGGTGGCTAAAGGAAAGCCGCCGTCTCTGCGTCTCTGAATTGGGACTCCACCCAACTCTTGACTCGGACCATTCGTACATTCCTTCTGGCGATTTATGAAGAAGAACTCTTCAAACAGAGCAACAGTGGGCTCTACTTGCAGATAAACTTCACAGAAAATTTGGAAGTGCCAAATGTTCGACACTGAATTTGGGCCTATATCTTGAGGATGAAGGTTGAAATAGTGCAAGACGTCCCGAAAGAATTTTGACCCGGGTGGCTTAAAGCCTCCGAGAATATGATCAGTAAGAACAATTACTTCTCCTTCGCCCGGATTGGGGACATTCTCTACTTGACTGACTCGCCAGCCAATCTCTTCCTGAGGCACCAAGAGACCTTGGCCTTCATAATCCTAAAGGATTTCTTCAGTAACTAGGGAAGGCCACCTATTGCAGATGGTGGACTTCGTCATATTGAGTCGCCTAAGGATGATGGAACGGCGGGTTATTTAAAAGACAATGGTTCATTATCACTAGTGCATGAATAAGCAACATAAGGGTAAGTCGCCCTAGACAAATGGTGGATTAGTTAAAAAAGGTAGTTTTTGGAACTTTGGCGAGTTACAAATACATTGGTAAGCCGCCCAAGATGCAATGGGCGGATCAACTAAGTTTGGGATTGCTAAAATTTTGCTAAGTATGGAGCAAACAAGATTCAGATTGAACAGCTATTTTTACAGATCTATGGGCAGTTCAAAAAAGAAAAATAATTGCTAAACCTAAAAAGAGGTGATGAAAGTGCTAATGGATTGCCCATGGATTTGAGAAAGAATACAGTTTGTTCAAGATGCAAGATGAATGCCATACCTACAACCGTAGTATTGCCATGGCATTTTCAGGTCAAAAACAAGTTTCTACTCGGGCTATGGTGAACTAAGAAAGGGATGAACATCGACGAACACCATGAACTCGAGTAACGTAATGTAGATTTGAGGAGGAAGAAAAGGGGTACCTGATGGTAGTAGTGAGAAGCGGCGGAGCTCTGCTGAGTTCCGGTGAAGGCGGGACAGCACAGTGGATTCGAACGAGATGGCTGGCGCAAGTTGATGGCGCGGTGCGGCTCTGGTCGTGAAGGGTCTCGGGAGGAATAAGAAGAAGTGGATGAGACGAGATAAAAAGTAAACGGAAGGACCTCATGCCTATTTATAAGGAAAAAGGGGACAATGAATGGCCGGTCCAAAGATCGAGGAGGCACAATAAATTTTACAACAAAGGGATGCCTCGATTCTCGGAATGATTGATTTATACAAAGATTGGTTATGACTTCATGAAGGGTTTCTCAAGATCACGGAGGTGACATCATCATTTCCTTATGGCAGGTTAAGAAGATTTTCAAGGCTGCGGTTAAGTGGCATAAAGAGAAGATTCGCTAAATGGAAGGATTGAAGATTGACATGAACAAGTTCAAATCAATCTTGGGCCCAATGTCGGGGATATAACCACGCAGTATAACCAACCCTAATAGGGCTGGGTCATATCATTGGTGACTTTTGAAGCTGGGCCTCAGATAGGCCAAGACGACCAAGACACAAGGCTAGCAGGGCGGGTCAAAAGATGGGTCGGCTTAGGGCCCGAATCCAGAAGGCGGCCCAGAGGCGTAAGCCGCCATATGATGACTTGTCTTATAAGGCAAGGTGATTTAGAGTATGGCTCGGTCATGGGTCGTAACCTGACATGGACTCTTGTAAGCTGGAGGCCTCGACCTATATATAAAGGCGAGTCCCTGGCACAGGATATGGCAAGTTACAATCAATCGATAGCTAGGTCAAGTGAATCCGCTCCCTTGTAATCGATACTCAAGCAATAGCAACAAGAGCATGACTAGGCTTTTACTTCCATAGTGAGGGGCCCGACCTGGGTAAATCTGTGTCTCTCGACTCGCTCAACCCTGACAAGTTAATCACCGTTGCGATGGCCATGCGTTTAAGTCCTTTCACGAGGACATCTTCCGTGACAAAACCACGACGGTCGGCATGTCCGATCACCTTCGACCGCAAGGACCACCCGACCAGTATCCATCATGGAGGATCGGCGGCCCTGGTCCTAGACCCCGTTATCGATGGGTACCACCTCACGAGAGTCCTCATGGATGGAGGCGGCAGCCTCAATCTGATTTACGCATATACCGTAAAGAAAATGGGCATTGACCCATCAAGGATCAAACCCAGTAATACCACCTTCAAAGGGGCAACCCTAGGCTTTGAAGCCCGCTGCTCAGGCACCCTTACCCTGGAAGTAGTGTTCGGCTCTCTGGAAAACTTCCGCAGCTAAGACTTGATCTTCGACATTGTCCCTCTCGCAGCGGCTATCACGCCCTCCTAGGCTGGCTGGCATTCGCTCAATTCAATGTCGTCCCCCATTACGCCTATCTAAAGTTAAAGATACCTAGACCAAGGGGTGTCATCACAGTCAATGGCAATACAGAGCGCTCACTCCGGACCAAGGAACATACTGTGGCTCTGGCAGCCGAAGACCAAACAGGTGCCGAAGGGCCGAAGTACCAGCCGGCCATCAAGGTGCGAGAGGCAAGCAAACGAGCCCGAGCCCTGTCTCCATTCAAACGTAAATAGGGATACGCCCCCACAGTACGCGCACCTCAATCGCACACTACGTGCCTCGCCAACACAATTTCGCGCACAAAATACCGTTGGCAACTGTGGGGCTTAAACACCAAGTGTTCGGTTCAACCGCACTGTGGGCAAACACGTCTCCGGACGTCGAACATGTACCATCCAGGGCCTATCCGGCATGAAACCAGAACAACACAGTGACTTCTCAAGGCTCCTTGTCAAGGGCCCGTCGGCCGATTATCACCTCCTTCGCAGAGTTCTTCTTCCCAATAGAAGAAAGGTGCAACAGGGCATAGTAGGGGCATCAACCCACGCATCAAGGCCCTGTGTAAACCTTTCATCTGTAAACACTTTTTCCTCATTCTTGCAAAGTACCTATAATAGACGCTTTGGAGGTTCGAATTGTTAGACGTCATGAGCTCGTCAGAAATAAAGCAAACCATTTACGGTCCTCTTACAGTCATTTACACTCCACCCTTTTCTGCTCTTTGACTCCGTCATCAACAATTTCGTCACATATCTGCTCTAATATGCAATCGGCTAATACACCGGGGGCTCGACCGTAATGCTCGCCTATGCATCAAATCCAGCTCCTTTTCTATGTGTTTGGCATCTCGGATATTGCATTATATGAATCGGTTCTGAATTATGTCTTGGGTCCATAGTTGGGTTGCCCTGCTCCTATGTTTAACCTGTTACGTTCCGCGCGTTCGGCTAAGATGGTAAATGGAAAACCACTTCGATTGTACTTCTGGCTTGCCCAGTCAAGTACCTCAGTGGAGAAAGCCGAAAACCGACTGTCATAATAAGCGAGAACTGGTCGGTGATCCGATGACAAGTGTTAAACTAAAAATCGTTGGAGATCACACCATGTAATACGAAGGGGTTGTCTTCAGCCAAACCAAGTTATACAGGTATACCCCTCGGATTTCCCGAATATCAAAACACACTGGGGCCTAGTCACCAGCCCTCGCAGTCAAGCTCCTATGGCTAAGTGAAAGTAATAAAACTGCATAGTCTGATTGCCTCGTTTCCCTCCTGCACTACCGCCTTCGGGCACCGAGACATCGGCTAAGGGTCACAGTGCGGAGGACGAAACACCCCTTGTAGCATCTACGTGGGGGCTGAAGGCGATGAGTGGTAACTTTCAGAATACAACGGCCACACAAGAGTCAGCATAACATCAAATACACGCAATTATGATAAACCATACAAGACAAACGCATTACAAAGTGTAAAGTTCAACCATAGATTAATGCATGATAGTACGATCACTCGAGGTGTACATCCTTCTAACACTGGGCCTCTACTGCCCGAGCACCATCCATTACGACGGAGAAATACTGCTCGGAGCGCTTGTGCTCCTTTCCAGCAGGCGGAGGTCCGGAGGCCATCTCGACCGGCTTGATATTCGGCCAGTGCACCATAGTCTTCGAAAATTACATCTGAGCTACCTCGATGCATGCGGAGAGCTTAACATCATTAACCCGGGAAGAAGCATCGCATGCGCCTCACGCGGGCAAGTAGCTGCTCGGCATCGGCTCGAGGGCCTAGGACACAAAGGTCCTTCATGGCCGGTTCCGCCATCCGGTGCAGCTCCATTAGCTGCTTCATCTAATTACTAAGGAGGGGAGGGTGTTTGGGCGCCTGGAACTGTGCCCAAAAAAATGTGACCTCGGTGTCACCCTCTCTAGTCGCGTAGTGCCTTGCCGCATCAACCGCACTCCTCGGAAGCTCCACAAACTTGCTTGAGGAACACGACACTCGTTTGAGAACGTGAACTTGTGGCAACTAAAAACACTATACAGTAAGTACGGCTTACCATCCGCGATCTTCTTTACTTGGTGGAGTTCTTCCCGGGCGCTGCGTGTCTCCATCGACGCCTCCTCGATGTATTTCCTTATCTTGGACAACTCGGTGGCTTGACCATTATTTTTTTGCTCAAGGTCCTCATATTCACGATGGCATCTTTAAGCTCCTGTTGTACTTCGGCCACTTCGGCCTCGTGCTTCTCACTGATGGTTTTCACCGACGTGCGTTTGGCGGCCGCTCACTCGGCCGCCGCCTTCTGTTCGGCCACATCGTCCTTAGCCTTCTTCAGTTCGGCCTTGAGGCCTTCGACCTCCGTGGCGACAGCTGCAATCATAAATAAGCACCTCTTGCTTACGTATAACCCCGAATACCCTGCTGGACAAAGGAATACAATTACTAAGTTTTGACTGGACCAACCTTGCGCTTCGTCAAACCGCTTGTTGACAAGGTCGAGCTCCTCATCGGAGCTCTTAACCTGCCGATTCATCTCGTCCAGCACCACGGCATTAGCAGCCGCCACCAAAGTTGAGCCCTACAATAACAAAACAAGATCACAACATTCAGGCTCCCAGTTAACGTGATTTTTGACCCTCCGCCAGGTTTTTCAATCCTGGCACAGTCTCGGGGGCTGCTATATACAAGGACTGTCAAACTTTGTTCATGAAATCCGCTCTATGGAAAGAACATTACATGGCTTACCTCGAAGCCCATCAGGAGGCTGTTAAAGGCTTCCTTCAGTCCGCCATTAATGGACCGAACACTTCGCAAACCCCATTCATCAAGGCGCGGTGTTCCGCGATGAAGGAGGAGCTATTCATGGCCTCCTCCATCCCGTCCGGCCACCCATCCGCAACCCGATCTCCGGTGTCCTGCGCTGGCGGCAGGGTCCCGGCTCCTCCTTTGGTCGAAGGCGGAACGAACACCTCCGGGGGCCTTGGGGGCTCCGGAACTGCCTTATGGGAAGGCTCGGATTAATCGAGCTCCCCCTCCTTGTTCACCAAGAGGGATTCTCCCTCCCGGTCTTCGGTGACCGAGGTATTAACCTTGGCCATAACATCGTTGCCACCACCTCCCTTGTTCGGCCGGGAGCGGTCCTATGGGACAGGGCCTCTCCTGTCTCTCCGATGACTAGAGGAGGCGGGGAGCACGACGTTGTCCAGCTCTTTGTTAGTTCGGCTGGCAGAGAGGTCCCCTCCATGGACTGGGCAGTGGGAAGATCGCGTGGTGGGCTGCGACATGAAGCACATTCACTCAATCAGTAACAGACTAATAAAACAAGTACCTAAGGAGTCTCCGGATTCGTACCTTTCGGCAGGGGGCTTGACCCTTGTGTTCCTCTCCAGAACCTCCTCGGATGCCACGGACTCCTCGTTGGAGTCCGAACTATCATCGGGCAGGACCAACTTGGGCCTGCACTGCTTCTTCGGGGCGTGAGGAGGTTGTTCCTCCTTGGAGTCTACCGATGCCGCCCTCTTCCTTGCGTGGGAGGAGCCTCTCTCCTACCCATCATCTTCCTGCTCCCCCTCATGATCAGAGGGAGCTTGGGTGTCTCTGAATTTGGTATCCGGATGTACTCTAGGGCGGAGGCCCTCTCTTGCCTCCCGCGCTTCATTCTTCCTTGTTTTCTCTTTCTTCTCTGGAGCCTTGTATGGCGTCATGGTCAGCATCTCCTCTAGTAGAGCCAACCGAGGGTCTTTGGGCAGCGGGGCCGGTCCATCGTTCTACTTGGCTTTCTCGAGCTAGCCCTATGAAGGTGAGAAAACATATATTAGATTTTTGCAAAGTATGAACATACAAGCATGCATCGGATAAAGCTTCATTACCTCCCTTGGAGGGTTTGCGGCGTCAAGACCGATGTATTCCTCCTTGGCCGGCCACATCTTCTGCGGCTTAGATAACACTTTCCACAGCTTCTCGTGGGTAGTGTCGTAGAAGCGCTGCACGGTGATGGGGTCTTCGGGCTTCCAGGACCACATTGGGGTGGCACGGAGTTGGCAATGTAGGAGGCGGACGTGGAGCATAACCTGGACCACATTGGTCAACTTGGCGCCTGCTTTGATCGTGTTGGAAATGCATTCCTGCAGCAGCTCCACCTTTGTGGGTGACCCCCAGTTGAGGCTCTTCTTGGTCCACGAGGTTAGCCTTGTGGGGGGTCCGGATCTGAATCCGGGGGCCGCTGCCCAATTTTCTCTGTGAGGCTCCGTGATATAAAACCACTCCTTCTGCCAAACCTTTATGGTCTCGATGAATACACCTTCTGGCCACTCGACTCGGGCTAGCTTGCTGATCATCGCTCCCCCGCAGTCCTCCTGCTGGCTGTCAACTATCTTCGGTTTGACGTTGTAAATCTTCAGCCAAAGGCCGAAGTGTGGGTGGACCTGAAGAAAGGCCTCACAGACGACTATGAAATCCGAGATGTGCAGGAAGGAATTCGGGGCTAGATCATGGAAATCTAGTCGGTAGAAAAACCTGAGCCCCCTTACAAAGGGATGGAGGGGAAAGCCCAGACCTCGGTTGAAGTGGGGGAGGAACACCACCCTCTCACCAGGGCAGGGCGTCGGGATATCCTAGCCCTCCTCTAGGGCCTGATGAGCAATGTTGGCGGAGAGGTATCCCGCTTGCTTCAGGTCCTCAATGTCGTCGTTGGTGACACACGAGGTCTCACACTTACCCTTTGCCCCAGATTTGGCCATTTTTGAGCTCGAGGAATGGAGGGGGGAAGTCTTGGAGGAAAGTTGGATCGGGGCGCTGGAGCTTCGCAGATTGGGGAAAACTGTGGCGGAAGGAAGAACAAGGCATGAGAGGATAACGGCGGTTGTTCTCCTTTTTATAAGCTATTGTGGTGCCAAGAGTTCTTTAACCATGCCACGGACCTCTCCACTTCCCGATATATTCGTGACGTTATGATCGAGTGGGGCGATCAAAATCATTGATCATATCCCTTAAAAACGGGGCATGATCCCCGCTTTGACAGGACGTGCCCATAGAGGAGTTGCCTCGAGCCGCGTATGAAGTCCTCACGACGGTTCGGTATATGTGACCGGTCGTGGCCCTTCACCGAAAGTTGTCAGGCAAGGGCACACATTCTGGTGGTTGGCCTTCAAGGATAAGTAATGTCGACAATACAGATTCCGGATATAACCCGGTCAAGCACATGGGCGGACTCTGCTGAAATGACTCTTTAAAAGACTTGGCTGAGAGGGGTCGTGAAACGTCTCCAACGTATCTATAATTTTTTATTGTTCCATGCTATTATATTATATGTTTTGGATGTTTTATATGCATTTATATGCTATTTTATATTATTTTTGGAGTGCAAGGCAGGGAAGCCACGAGGCGGCCACAAGGACGGAGGGCGCGCCGAGGGGGGTAGGGCGTGATACATCTCCAATGTATCTATAATTTTTGATTGTTCCATGATGTTATATTATCATTCTTGAATGTTTTACAATCATTTTGTAGCAACTTTATATCATTTTTGGGACTAACCTATTGACATAGTGCCCAAAGTATGAAGTTCTGTTTTTTGCTTGTTTTTACTTCGCAGGAAATCAATATCAAATGGAGTCCAAACACATAAAACTTTTTGGAGAATTTTTATGGGCCGTAACACCTGTGATGGGCCGAGAAGTACCAGCGGGGTGCCCCGAGGGGGCACAACCCACCTGGGCGCGCCTGGGGGCCCTGGGGCGCCATGGTGGGTTGTGCCCACCTCGGTGGCCTCCCGCACCGCCTCTTCGCCCAATAAATTCCCAAATATTCCAAAAACCCTCGGGGTAACCCTAGATCAGAAGTTTCGCCGCCACAAGCCTCTGTAGCCACGAAAAACCAATCTAGACCCCGTTCCGACACCCTGCCGGAGGGGGAAATCATCACCGGTGGCCATTTTCATCGTCCCGACGGCCACCATGCTGAAGAGGGAGTTGTCCACCCTCGGTGCTGAGGGTTTGTACCAGTAGCTATGTGTTTAATCTCTGTCTCTCTCTCTCTCTCTCTCTCTCTCTCTCTCTCTCTCTCTCTCTCGTTTTCTTGAGATGGCACGATCTTGATACTTGTGGTGACATTGGAGTATCTAGGTGACATTAGAGTTGGTTGATGCGTATCATATGGTGTTATTTTAGTGCGAACTCTTGGATAGATCGAACGGAAAGAATAACTTTGTGTTATTTTAGTACGTACTCTTGAATAGATCAAATGGAAAGAATAGCTTTAAGGTGGTTTCATACCCTACAAACAATTTCTTCTTATGTTCTCCGCTAGATAAGAACTTTGGAGTGATTCTTCATCGCACGTTGAGGGGTGGTTATGTGATCCAATTATATTAGCATTGTTGAGAGATTGCATTAGCGAAAGTACGGACCCTAGGCCTCATTTGCAAGCATTGCAATACCGTTTGTGCTCCGTTTTATCAATTGCTACCTTGTTGTTTTCTATTGTTCCTATTACAAAAATCAATATCTACTATCATTACTACACTTTTATTACCATCTCTTCACCGAACTAGTGCACCTATACAAATTACCATTGTATGTGGTGTGTTAGGGACACAAGAGACTTTTTATTATTTGGTTGCAGGGTTATTTGAGAGAGACCATCTTCATCCTACACCTCTCACAGATTGATAAAACTTAGGTGATCCACTTGAAGGAAATTTGCTACTGTCCTACAAAACTCTGCGCTTGGAGGCCCAACACGAGTCTACAAGAACAAGTTGTGTAGTAGACATCAGGGCGTGCCCCCCACTCTTGTGGGCCCCTCATGACCCTCCTGACCTAATTCTTTTACTTATATATATACCCATATATCCCCAAACCACCAGAGGCATCCATGAAAAGACTTTTCCACCGCCGCAACCTTCTGTACCCGTGAGATCCCATCTAGGGACCTTTCCCGGCGCCCTGCCAGAGGGGGATTCGATCACGGAGGGCCTCTACATCAACTCTATTGCCCTACCGATGAAGCATGAGTAGTTTACCACAGACCTACAGGTCCATAGCTAGTAGATAGATGGCTTCTTCTCTCTCTCTCTTTGATTCTCAATACCATGTTCTCTTCGATGTTCTTGGAGATCTATTCAATGTAATACTTTTTTTGTGGTGTGTTTGCCGAGATCCGATGAATTGTGGATTTATGATCAGCTTATCTATGAATATTATTTGAATCTTCTCTGAATTCTTATATGCATGATTTGATATCTTTGTAATTCTCTTCGAACTATTGGTTTGGTTTGGCCAACTAGATTGGTTTTTCTTGCAATGGGAGAAGTGCTTAGCTTTGGGTTCAACCTTGCGGTGTCCTTTCCCAGTGACAGTAGGGGCAACAAGGCACGTATTGTGTTGTTGCCATCGAGGATAAAAGTATGGGGTTTTCATCATATTGCTTGAGTTAATTCCTCCACATCATGTCATCTTACTTAATGCGTTACTCCATTCTTTATGAACTTAATACTCTAGATGCATGCTGGATAGCGGTCGATGTGTGGAGTAATACTAGTAGATGCAGAATCGTTTCGGTCTACTTGACACGGACGGGAAGCCTATATTCATGATCATTGCCTTAGATATCGTCATAATTATGCGCTCTTCTATCAATTGCTCGGCAGTAATTTGTCCACCCACCGTATTATTTGCTATCTTGAGAGAAGCCTCTAGTGAAACCTATGGCCCCCGGGTCTATTTTCCATCATATAAGTTCCTATTTTCCATATATTATTTTCTGATCTACTATTTTACAATCTTTTACTTTCTAATCTATAAAACAAAAATACGAAAAATATTTACTTTATCGTTTATCTATCTCTATCAGATCTCACTTCTGCAAGTAACTGTGAAGGGATTGACAACCCCTTTATCACGTTGGGTGCAAGTTGTTTGATTGTTTGTGCAGGTATACGATGATTTGTTCTTCGTCTCCTACGGATTGATACATTGGTTCTCAAACTTAGGGAAATACTTATCTCTACTTTGCTGATCACCCTTTCCTCTTCAAAGGGAAAACCAACAAAAGCTCAAGAAGTTGCCGTAAGAATTTATGGCGCCGTTGCTGGGGAGATTTATGTCAAGTCAAGACATACCAAGTACCCATCATAAACTCTCATCTCTTGCATTAAATTATTCGCCATTCGCTTCTCATTTTCCTCTCCCCCACCTCTAGAACGATTTTTGAAAAGATTTGCCTTTTCTTCGCCCCTCTCCCGTTTGTCTTCTTTGTTTTCTTTTTGTGTGCTCATGTGTTGAATTGCTTGCTTTGTCACGGTGGCTCAAGAGAATACCAAATTGTGTGATTTTTCCAACACCAATAACAGTGATTTTATTAGTACTCCGATTACTCCCGCCACTAGTGTGGAATCTTGCAAAATTAATGCCGCTTTGCTGAACCTTGTTATGAAAGATCAATTTTCTTGCCTTCCTAGTGAAGATGCCGCTTCCCATCTAAACAGTTTTGTTGATTTGTGTGATATGCAAAAGAAAAATGATGTGGATAATGATATTGTTAAATCGAAGCTATTTCCATTCGCGCTTCCAGATCATGCTAAAACTTGGTTTTCATCTTTGCCTAAAAGTAGTATTGATTCATGGAATAAGTGTAAAGATGCTTTTATTTCCAAGTATTTTCCTCCCGCTAAAATCATCTCCCTAGGAACGAGATTATGAATTTTAAGCAACTTGATCATGAACATGTTGCACAATCTTGGGAGAGGATGAAATTGATGATACAGAATTGCCCTACTCATGGTTTGAATTTGTGGATGATTATACAAAAAAAATATGCCGGATTGAATTATGCTTCTAGAAATCTTTTAGATTCGACATGGAGCTACTTTTATGGAAATTACTTTAGGAGAAGCTACTAAACTCCTAGATAATATTATGGTTAATTATTCTCAATGGCATACCGAAAGATCTTCCACTAGTAAAAAAGTGCATGCGATTGAAGAGATTAATGTTTTGAGTGGAAAGATGGATGAGCTTATGAAATTATTTTCT
Organism: Aegilops bicornis; assembly: GCA_021605145.1. Classification (NCBI taxonomy): domain Eukaryota; kingdom Viridiplantae; phylum Streptophyta; class Magnoliopsida; order Poales; family Poaceae; genus Aegilops; species Aegilops bicornis. The sequence continues at coordinate 686,418,485 of CM038670.1, read as the reverse complement.
AGAAAGAGTGCTTATATTGATCCTAATGACATGCCTTTGTCTACTTTGATTGAAAATAATCATGAATCTACGGATGTGAATTTTGTTGGTAGGAACAATTTTGGTAATAATGCATATAGAGGTAATTTTAATCCCAGGCCGTTTCCTAGTTATGTGTTAGCAAAAGACTTGCAATGCTTTGATTGAAGAAAAATTGTTTAAGATTGATGATTTGGCTAGGATCGTGGATAGAATTTCTCTTGATGTTGATTCTTCGAAACTTAGATCTATTCCACCCAAGCATGATATTAATGAGGTATCTCAAAGCTATGAGAATTTCCATTGATGAGTGCAAAGAAATAACCGCTAAGATGCGTGCTAAGCAAGATTGGTTTGTAAAAACGTGTTCTTCTTGTTTCCGTAAAAATAATGATGAAGATCTTAAAGTGATTGATGTGCCTCCTATTGAATCTTTGTTTTCCAATATAAATATTGATAAAGATGGGACTGGAGATGAGTCAACTTTAGTTAGAAGGCGTCCCAATGATTCGGAGTTTTTAAATCTTGATGCAAAAATTTATAAAAGGGGATTGGAGAGGTCAAAACTTTAAGTAGCAATGAACCCACTCTTTTGGATTTCAAGGAATTTAATTATGACAATTGTTCTTTAGTAGATTGTATTCCTTGTTGCAATCCATGTTGAATTCTCCTCATGCTTATAATCAAAACAAAGATTTTACTAAGCATATCTTTGATGCTATGATGCAATATTTTGAAGAAAAGCTTGAATTGGAAGTTTCTATCCCTAAAAAACTTTATGATGAGTGGGAACCTACTATTAAGATTTAAGATTAAAGATTATGGGTGTCATGCTTTGTGTGATTTGGGTGCTAGCGTTTCCATGATTCCATAAACTTTATGTGATATGTTAGGTTCCCGTGAATTTGATGATTGTTCTTTAAATTTTCATCTTGCGGATTCCACTATTAAGAAACCTATGGGAAGGATTAATGTTCTTATTGTTGTAGAATAGGAATTATGTTCCTGTAGATTTCATTGTTCTTGATATAGATCGCAATCCTACATGTCCTATTATTCTTGGTAGACCATTCCTTAGAACAATTGGTCCAATTATTGAAATGAAAGAAGGAAACATTAGATTTCAATTCCCGTTAAGGAAGGGCATGGAACGCTTTCCAAGAAAAAAAAATTAAATTTCCGCAAGAATCTATTATGAGAGCTACTTATGGATTGCATACCAAAGATGACAATACCTAGATATATTCCTGTTTTATGCCTAGCTAGGGGCATTAAACAATAGCGCTTGTTGGGAGGCAACCCAATTTTATTTTTTGTTCTTTTTGTTTTGCTACTGTTCTTGAATAAATTACACATTATTACCTCTATAGTGATTGTGTTTTGGTGTTTTAATTAGTGTTTGTGCCAAGTAAGACCTTTGGGATGGCTTACAGTGATAGTTGATTTGATCTTGCTGAAAAACAGAAACTTTTGTGCTCAGTCCTAGAATTATTAAAAATCACAGAAGTGCGATAAAATACTGATTCTTTTTGAAGAAGATTAATACACAAATTTCTTAGGTTGTCCTAATGTTTCAGACTTTTTAGAGTTACATACGTATTCGAGAGTTACAGATTGCTACAAACTGTTCTAATTTTGACAGATTCTGTTTTCTTTGTGTTGTTTGCTTATTTTAATGAATCTATGGCTAGTATCGGGGGGTGTGAACCATGGAAAAGTTGGAATACATTAGATATTACACTAATATAAATAAAGAATGAGTTCACAACAATACCAAAAGTGGTGATTTATTTTCTTATACTAACAGAGCTTATGAGATTTTCGTTGAGTTTTGTGTTGTGAAGTTTTCAAGTTTTGGCTAAGGATTTGATGGACTATGGAATAAGGAGTGGCAAGAGCATAAGCTTGGGGATGCCCAAGGCACCCCAAGATAATATTCAAGGACAACCAAGAGCCTAATCTTGGGGATGCCCCAGAAGGCATCCCCTCTTTAAATCTTCGCTTCATCGGTAACTTTACTTGAGGCTATATTTTTATTCACCACATGATATGTGTTTTGCTTGGAGCGTCTTGTATGATATGAGTCTTTGATTTTTAGTTTGCCACAATCATCCTTGCTGTACACACATTTGAGAGCGACACGCATGAATCATGATTTATTAGAATACTCTATGTGCTTCACTTATATCTTCTGAGCTAGGACATTTTGCTCTAGTGCTTCACTTATATCTTTTAAGAGCACGACGGTGGTTTTATTTTATAGAAATTGTTGAACTCTCATGCTTCACTTATATTATTTTGAGAGTCTTTAAACAGCATGGTAATTTGCTTTGGTTATAAATTTAGTCCTAATATGATAGGCATCCAAGAGAGATATAATAAAAACTTTACTATAAAGTGCATTGAATAATATGAGAAGTTTGATTCCTTATGATTGTTTTGAGATATAAAGATGGTGATATTAGAGTCATGTGATACGTCTCCAACATATCTATAATTTTTTATTGTTCCATGTTGTATTATTATCAATCTTGGATGTTTTATAATAATTTTATAGTCATTTTACATCATTTTTGGTACTAACCTATTGACATAGTGCCAAGTGCCAGTTGTTGTTTTTTCCATGTTTTTTACATCGCAGAAAATCAATATCAGACGAAGTCCAAATGCCACGAAACTCCACGATGATTTTTTATGGGCCATAAGGAAGGCAATGGGCCCTGGTTGCACCTAGGGGGTGCCCCGAGGGGGGCACAACCCACTAGGGTGCTCCAGGATGCCCAGGCGTGCCCTGGTTGGTTGTGCCCACCTCGGGTGCCCCCGGACCGCCTCTTTGCTCTATAAATACCCAAAAAATCCCAGAACCCTAGAGGCGTCGACGAAATATTCATCCAACCGCCGCAGAGTCTGGAACCACCAGATCCATTCTAGACACCATCACGGAGGGGTTCACCACTTCCATTGGTGCCTCTCTGATGATGCGTGAGTAGTTCTTTGTAGACCTTTGGGTCCGTAGTTAGTAGCTAGCTGGCTTTCTCTCTCTCGCTTAATTCTCAATACAATGGTCTCTTGGAGATCCATATGATGTAACTCTTTTGCGGTGTGTTTATTGGGATCTGATGAAATTCGAGTTTTTGATCAGTTATATCTTTTTATATCCATGAAAGTTATTTGAGTTTCTTTGATCTCTTATATGCATGATATCTTATAGCCTTGTATTTCTTCTCCGATATTTGGGTTTTGTTTGGCCAACTTGATCTATTTATCTTGCAACGGGAAGAGGTGCCGGTAGTGGGTTCGATCTTATGGTGCTTGATCCCAGTGACAGAAAGGGAACCGACACGTATGTATCGTTGCTACTAAGGATAAAAAGATGGGATCCCTATCTGCCGCAATAGATAACGGATCTTGTCTACATCATGTCATCGTTCTTATTGCATTACTCCGTTTTTCCACTCAATACACTAGATGCATGCTAGATAGCTGTCGATGTGTGGAGTAATAGTAGTAGATGCAGGCAGGGGTCGGTCTACTAATCTTGGACGTGATGCCTATGTAATGATCATTGCCTAGATATTATCATAATTATTTGAAGTTCTATCAATTGCCCAACAGTAATTTGTTTACCCACCGTTTGCTATTTTTCTCGAGAGAAGCCACTAGTGAAACCTACGGCCCCCAGGTCTTCTTCCTCCTATATTTGCCTTTGCGATCTACTTTTCTCTTGCATTTATTTTCAGATCTGTTAAACCAAAAAATACAAAAATACCTTGCTGCATTTTATTTCTATTTATTTTATTTGGCGTTGGATCTATCAATCTATTACAATTTACCTCACGTCCGTTTGCCTATCTTGAGGTGACGTACCCCGAAAGGGATTGACAACCCCTTCAACACGTCGAGTATCGGGGATTTGTTATCTGTGTGCAGGGGTTGTTTACATTGTGTTGCGTTGTACTCCTACTTGTTCGATAACCTTGGTTTCATATCTGAGGGAAATACCTGCTGCCGCTATGCTGCGTCATCCCTTCCTTTTTGGGGAAATACCGACGTAGCTTCAAGCGACATCAAAAGGAATTTCTAGCGCTGTTGCCTGGGAGGATCTTCAACATAAACCAGGTTCCTAATCACAAATCTCATCTCCTCGCAATTTACATTATTTGCCATTTGCCTCTTTTTTCCTCTCCCCCACTTCAAAAAAATTTGCCGTTTTATTCGCCTCTCTTTCTCCGTCCGCCATTTTCTCGTCAGATCTATTCTTTGCTTGCAAACATGAGTGATTTCGGTATGGCACCAACAGATGATGGACTGACTCCTAAGATTTGAGGTACAGGCAATCTGGATGCTAAAACTTTTATCTTGGGGCAAGGGAACGTTATGGGAAAAGAACGTATCCAAGAATTTTTTAATTGTGTTGGAAATCTGAGTCTTTTTGATGCTCCTATACTTAAAACTACTAGATCTTATGCGGATGCTATTTCAGCACTAGTTCTGAAACTTGAAAGTAAATTTATCCGCACTCATCCTACTTTGCAAAGATTCTTTTTTTGAGCTCCCCGAGATAAAGAATCCTAGGGCTAGAAAATTTAGCCACTCTCATTCTTATGAATGAGTTTGACTATATAATAAGGGAAACTAGGGAAATCTTTGACTTTTATTGTATGAATCGTGAAAAACCCATGATAGATGAAATTCTTTACAATAGTGACTATGCACTAAGGCATTTGCTTGGGGATAATAAGATCTTTGATGAGAATCTTAGAAAGGAGGTCCCCGTTCTAGAAATAGTCCAACAAGTTCTTAATAATGTTAATCAACACTACTCTTGGATTGTTGCGGGAAATCAAAGGGGTTATAATGAAAACCAACTAAGGAATGCTAAAGTTTCTATGGATAATATGTTTTTATGTTGTGTTTATAAAAACTCCTGATAAAAATACCCCCAAGAAAATTAAGAAGAAGGATGACAAAACTTAGATCCTTGCCTTACGCCTAGCTAAGGGCGTAAAACTATAGCGCTTGTTGGGAGGCAACCCAATGAATAAAATTTACTTTTGCTTTTTTCTTTCTATTATTGTGTGTTTACACAATTACGCTACTGGTATGATTGTGTTTTTTGTGTTTTAATTAGTGTTTGTGCCAAGTAAAGCCTATAGGATCTTCTTTGGTGATAGTTGTTTGATCTTGCTGAAAAACACAGAAACTTTGTGCTCACAAAAATATTCATAAATCACAGAAAAGAGCTTTTGCCCTGATTATTTTTTCAGAAGATTAATACGCAAATTACCCAGGTCATCCTATTTTGGTAGAATTTTTGGATTTATAGAAGTATTCACTAAAGTCAGATTACTACAGACTGTTCTGTTTTGACAGATTCTGTTTTCTTTGTGTTGTGTGCTTATTAGGATGGCTCTATGGTTTTCTTTGATGAGTTTTTGGCATAGAAAAGTTGGAATACAGTAGATATAATACAAAAACAAAATATGAATTGGTATGATATAGCACTTATAGTAGTGGTTTGCTTTCTTATACTAACGGATCTCACAAAGGTTTTGTTGAGTTTTGTGTGATTGAAGTTTTCATGTTTTGGGTTATCTTACGATGGATGAAGGAAGGATGTAACAACCTAAGCTTGGGGATGCCAATTCATCCCAAGCTATTATCCAAGAATGAGCAACCAACTAATCTTGGGGATGCCCCCGAGTGGCATCCCCGCTTTCTTCCAACAACTATCGGTATTTTACTCGAGACTATATTTTTGTTCGTCACATGATATGTGTTTTTCTTGGAGCATCTTGTATGATATCAGTCTTTGCTTGTTTTATTTTGTGTTCTAAGTCATCAATGCTTGCTGGACACACCTATTTTAGAGAGCCAAAATTATATCATGACTTGTTAGAATTGCTCTCTGTGCTTCACTTAAATCTTGTATGAGCTAGGACTTGCTCTAGTGCTTCACTTATATCTTTTTGAGCACGGTGTGCTTAGTATTTTTGAAGAAATGCTCTTTTTCTTCACTTATATTTATTTGAGAGTTAGTAAATTTTTTAAGAAATTCTCTCTTCCTTCACGTAAATTATTTTGAGAGAAATAAAATTGCTACGCTCATGATCTTCACTTATATTTGTTTGAGCTTATGAAAAGTAACACATAAAAGTTAGTCCCAAAGTGATAGATATCCAAGAAGGATAAAGTAAAAAAATGTCATGAAGTTCATTGGACAAAATAAACTTGATTCTTAGTAATAGTTATGAGATATGATGATGTGATATCTGAGTTATGTTGATGAGTAATTGTGCTCTAGTAAGAATATTAGTGTTAAGGTTTGTGATTCCCTATGCATGAACGAAAGTCAATAATCATGCAATGAAAATTATATCCTACTTGTGATGCATTATTCGGTGTCAATTATGCTTAATGCTTGCTTATGAGATTATTCGTTTCTTGGTTGGTCGCTTCCCAATCTTTTTGCTAGCCTTTATTTTGCACTAAGTATGACCTCTACTTGTGCATCCAAAATCCTTTAAACCAGTTTTGCCACATGAGTCCACTATATCTAACTATATGCGGTATTATTTTGCCGTTCTAAACAAATTTGCATGTGCTATCTCTAATTTTCAAAATAAACTTCTCTTTTGTGTATTTGTTTCGCTCGCGGAACGGTAACGGGTGGCTAATATTTTCCATGTTGGATGTGTTATTCTCACGATGAGTGTTTATTCACTTGTCATTGCACGAGAGTCAGGCAAAGGTTTTAGGGATGCCCAGTCCTAAAATGCAAAAAATGAATTTACTTTATGTTGTCAAATAATAAATTCCTTGGAAAGTGTTGGTATGGAAGGCACCCGTGGATACGGCTAGCCATGGAAAGTGAAAGTATGGTGGAAAAAGGAATGAAATTTATTTTCTACTTGGTGACCGCCTATGGCATATCTAGCATGGAAAGTGTCCATAGCTCTACCTCGTTTTCGTTGGTGGGATGGATACACCTCCCAAAGTGTTTTTATCTCTAATTTTTCGCTTTGAGCTCTGGCACCTCTACAAATCCCTACTTCCCTCTGCGAAGGGCATTTCTTTTTTACTTTATGCATTTTTATTTTGAATTTGACTCTCCATCCTCTCTTACAAAAGCACCAACTAGGAGGCAATATGATCGTGCTCAAGTATTGGGTGTAGTTAATATTCGAGTGTGTTTCATGAATGGATCAATGTTTGAGGATGATGGGCTAGGGATAACTTGTTTTAGCATTGATATTTTGAAAGACATGGTTGCTTGTTGATATGCTTGAGTATATAAATTATGATGTCAAGACTAGACTATTGCTTTGAATCACATAAAAGTCCAAATTTCCATGCTATATATAAAAGAATATGATATGACTTGATGAACAACACTCCACGTCAAAATTCTGTTTTTATCACTTACCTACTCGAGGACGAGCAGGAGTTAAGCTTGGGATGCTGATACGTCTCCAACGTATCTATTTTTTGATTATTCCATGCTGTTTTATTGTCAATCTTGGATGTTTTATAATCATTTTATATCATTTTTTGGTACTAACCTATTGACATAGTGCCAAGTGCCAGTTGCTGTTTTTTCCATGTCTTTTACATTGCAGAAAATCAATATCAGACGAAGTCCAAATGCCACGAAACTCCATGATGAATTTTCATGGGCCACAAGGAAGGAAATGGGCCGTGGTTGCACCTGGGGGTGCCCCGACGGGGGCACAACCCACCAGGGCGCGCTAGGAGGCCCAGGCGCGGCTGGGTGGGTTGTGCCCACCTCAGATGCCCCTGGACCGCCTCTTTGCTCTATAAATACCCCAAAAATCCCAGAACCCTAGAGGTGTCGACGAAATATTCATCCAGCCGCCGCAGAGTCTAGAACCACCAGATCCAATCTAGACACCATCACGGAGGGGTTCACCACTTCCATTGGTGCCTCTCCGATGATGCGTGAGTAGTTATTTGTAGACCTTCGGGTCCGTAGTTAGTAGCTAGGTGGCTTTCTCTCTCACACTGAATTCTCAATACAATGGTCTCTTGGAGATCAAGCGTGTGTTTGTTGGGAAATGATGACCTTCGAGTTTATGATCAGTTATATCTTTTTATATCCACGAAAGTTATTTGGGTTTCTTTGATCTCTTATATGCATGATCTCTTATAGCCTCGTATTTCTTCTATGATATTTGGTTTTTGTTTGGCCAACTTAATCTATTTATCTTGCAATGGGAAGAGGTGCCCGGTAGTGGGTTCGATCTTACGGTGCTTGATCCCAGTGACAGAAAGGGAACTGTCGTGGTTTTGTCACGGCAGATGTCCTAGTGAAAGGACTTAGTCGTGGAGCCATGGCGACGGGTTAGCTTAAAGGGGTTAAAGCGGACAAAGGACGCAAGAAGGTTTATACTGGTTTGGCCCCTTGCGGTGAAGGTGAAGGCCTAATCCAGTTGTTGTGGAATTGCTAGGGTTTCGATGACCAGGGAGCGAATCCGCTATGCCTGGCTCTCGAGTTGTTGTTTGTTGTCCCTAAACCGCCGCCGGGTCGTCCCTTTATATACATAGGTTGACGCCCGTCGGTTTACAGAATCCCGAGGCCGGCTCATAAACGTGTCCGGCTCGGTTTCTACTCCTTAACTTACAATACAAGTTACATGTCATATGGCGGTTTATGTCTACAGGCCCTAATCCGCCTTTGGGCCCTGGGCCTTCGTAAAGCGCCACACTCCTTGTCTTCATGGGCTTCAAACATAAATAACTCACTATGGGGATAACCCGGCCTCTCCTGGCTGGTTTACACCCAGTAGTAATATCCCCAACATTAGGCCGAAGATTGATTTGGACTGGTTCATGTCAATCTTCAACACTTAGGAAAATTCCTCCTTTAGCACGTTCGCGTAAATCTTGTAAACTGCCATGACGTCATCTTCCAAGATCATGCTAAATCGCCTTGACATCACCTGTTATTAAAGATTGTATATATCTCACCTTCATTAATGAGCCTTTGACAATCGGTAACAGCTCTGTCACATATCCAACCTTCAGGCTCCTTGATTTTCGTGCCTGTCACTTATCCCTTCTCTTTATAAATAAGACCAGGGGGTCCTTTTCATTCCCCCCCGTGCCTCTTTGCTTCTTCTTCCTCCTTGCGCCGTCCTGAACCTCACGCGGGGCCGCCGTCGTCAAGCTCCGCCTTCGTCCTCAACTCCGGCCGCTGCATCAACCTGAACGTACCAGTAAAAGGCGGCGCTCCTCCACTGTCCCATCAACATCAGTAACTTTCCCTTTTCTTTGTCCTAGATCCATCGTTAGGGTTTCAGTGTTCATCAAAGCTTGAAGTTGTTCTTCCCTGTTCTTCTTCATAGCATAAATGACAACCTCAGATCTGATATTTTCTTACACAGTTGCAGTTATAATCCCCTTTTTCATCCTTATATCATCTGCTTTGTGTAGAAAAAACTCATCTGGATCTAATAAACTGCTTAAGCACCTGTATTTTAGGTCTGAATACATTTCGATTTACTGATATGCTGCAGATCTGAAATTACCATATCAATCTGTGAAACTTGTTTTCCCCTCACTTAGACATTTCAGATCTCTACCTTCCATACCAGTGTAGGCAGTTTAACTTTTTAGAAAATGATAATCCGGCAGGTACCATTAGTCCCCTCTTAAACCGCCTCTATTGTCAGACTCCGGTTTAATAATATCAGACTCCGGTTCAACAATGTGTATATGCCTCTGTTTCTGCTTCTGATCTTGTGTCGCTTTATGCTTGCCCGTCATAAATCTTAAACTGGCATTTATCTTTTCCCAGCTTTTCATTGCAATGGTCAAACAATTTTATGCTTGTAACTGGGTCCCTTCCCGGGTTACGGAAGAGCAACTAGAGGGCTGCATTGCAACTGGCGCTTTAGCAAAGAAAGAATTTATCCACTAGAGGGTCCATGGTCCAGAAAATCCTCCTCAGCCCAAACATGGAAACGTAGTCGTGTTTGCTGACCACCTGGGTTGAGGTTTTAGCCCTCCCGGATCAAAAAATTTCCGAGATGTACTTGCTAGCTTCCAACTCCATCCTCAGGACATTGGACCAAACTTTGTATCCAATGTTTACAATTTCCAATTATTTTGCGAGGCTTATCTTCAAGAGGAACCCACAGTTGAACTGTTTAGGGATCTCTTCTATTTGAACCGTCGTACATAGTTCATAGACGGACCCAACACTGAACTTCGTGGAATGGCGATTCAAAAGAGGAAAGATGTCAGCTTCCCTCACGCCAAGATTCATAGTCACCCCAAGGAATGGAATCAGACTTGGTTTTATTGCCGAGATACTTCTCCATCTGATGAAAATCCCCTACCGGGTTATCGTCCTCACCCGCTTAGCAACACACATCCATTTCCTCAGAGGTTGACTGCCAAGGAACGGTCCAACTATGCACCACAATTCTCAAAGCTGAGAGCCTTTATGGCGAACAGTTTAACGGGCGTCGACTTTGTTCGATGCTGGATATCCTGGAGCATTCTAACCTTAAGTCGGCGCCCCAGTTTAATGTGTGAGTACACAGGGAGTTTGAAAGATCCTCAATGACATATTGATATTCAGCTAACAGAGGCTGAAGTTACTAAGGCTATCAAGAAAATACTGAATGAATCAGAGGCTGTCTGTAGCAAGACCGGGTTAAGTCCTTTCTGTGTTTCCAATAAACTGCCAACTGTAAGAATCACATAACTTTTTGTTTCAGATTTCTCCTTTTAAATATTCTCTCAAAATTTTGTTCATCTTTTACAGGGCGATGATCCGTTCTGGAAGAAGAAACCACAGGATAAACCGGCCAAGACACCTCGCCCGAAGACCAAGGTTACTAAAAAACCTGCCAAAAAGAGAACCACCGAGTCTTCTGAACCAAATGCTGATGATGATTTGGATAATCTGAATTCAGAGATAGAACTTGACTCTCTTGGTTCATTTTTCATACACCTTTACAATGACTACTATCAGGATGATGCTGAAGGTAGCCATGCTGATGATGTAGAGGTAATTATCCTTTCCTCTAATTCAGATCCTCTGCCCACACAGAAAATCCGTGAAGCAAACCGGAAAGTAAGATTTTCTCACCCCCTAGCTCACTTGGACCCACACTTTCTTTTGAAGAAGCAGCAACACGACGCTCGCCGCACAACACGGCACAGCGGCCAGGTAGTTACCTCCGTCGGTTTACCAAATAATCTAGCCGGGAAACGTCGATCAGAGGTCTCTTATATTCCTGATACTTCTTGCCCTAAGGTGGGTTGTTTCCGACAGCCTCTTAATCCGTCTGATTCGAATTATCAGGGAACTCCTCATTCATCCTCTGTCGAGTCAACGACCACACAACTTCCACCCCTCAAGACAGTTCCTGGGTGAGTTATGTTTTTTAATTTTATCCTTGATATATTATATTTGTCCGACGTATTGACCTTTGTGTTTGTTCTCTTCAGTGCCAAACCTAGACCCAGCAAAAAGGCCCGGTTAAATAAACTGGCTGACGACACCGTAGCTATGGAACTGGAAAAAACTCCAGATCCAGAAGGAACAAATGCTGATGCCATGCTTGATGATCCGCCACCACAAGAGCATGACTTCTTTGTTGAACAAGGAGAAGTTGATACAACGGGCCATGATGATGAACCGACAAGTCAGGTCCAAACTGGTGATAATCCGTCAAGTCCAGCTAAAGCTACTGATAACCTGTCAAGTCCAGATAAAGCTAATGAAAAACCGCCAACTCCAGTGAAGGCTGCTGATGATAAAGAGGATGACATTATGATTACTGGCTTTGGCCACACCGCCCCTAGCAATCCTATCGCTTTATCAAAGCATAGTGCCAAGGAAGAGCTTTCTACTATGGGCAAAGGCAAGTGGAACGCAGATTTGTCAAGCTACGCCCATCTCAATGCTCAAGACATTCACTCTGGCTTCTTGTACCGTCTGTACACAAGCCGCGACTATGAAGCCGGCTTAGTGAACTTGATGAAAGAATGATACGAGGTAACCACTGCTTAACTTTGCATATCTGTTTTTCTCTTGCATCCAAATATTAACTCCAGTAGCCCCCAAGGACCGGTTTATGATATCAATCTAAACCGGGACTTTGTAATATCTCAATGTTGCATGCTTAGCCTCCAAAGGCCGGGTTATCTTTTGAAGATGAACCGGTACTTTAGAATTGTAATATGGTCACATTCGCCGCGGTAGCCCCCAAGGGCCGGTTTAACTTCTGGAGATGAACCGGTACTTTAGAAAAACACCCGTAATATTACTTTGAGGAAATATACATTAGCCCCCAAGTGCCAAGAATAATACCTGTATTGTGCTTGGGACTTGTGAAAAATTTCTGATAAGAAGCAAATAGGCATTAGCCCCCAAGTATCAAGTGTATATCTTGTTATGTGCTTGGTACTTCAAATATGTGCTGCCAACGCATAATATGTCTTTCTCTTACAGGCTGAACTGAGCAAAAAGGAAGCCCAAACCGCTGATCTTCAAGAGAACATCAAGTCCCAGCAAGCAGAAACCTCCAAAGCCAAGGACGAACTGACCAGTGATTTAGCAGCCATGGAGAAGCTGAAGGAAAATTTCCAGAAGGAGCGAGCGGATTGGGATATAGAGAATTCCACTTTGCAGAAAAGGGCTGAGGATGCAGAAGCAGCCCTTAAACCGATTACAGCACAGCTGACTAGTTTAAAGCGGCAGATCGATGCTAAGACCACTGCTGTGTTTGGTAAGTCTCCTTGCTTTAAGTTTTCAACATATTATCCCATACATTGCCGGTTTACTGATGTTCGTAATGATGCAGGAACTCACATTACTCATCTGGGCTTCGACATGCAGAAGAAGCTGAATGCTGCCTATACCCTTATAGAGCAGTTATATACCGGCGCACAACGGGTCATATGCACTGCTTCTCATAACAAACCACCCCCAACCTTGATCAAAGAAACTTTAGAAAGGTTGTCAATTCTGCCTGCCCGGGTTGAAGAATTAAAAAGATTGGCTGCGAGGGCAGGTGCTCTGATCGCGCTAACCCAGGCTAAAGCATGGGTGCCTGATCTTGATCCGGTGGATGTGGGTAAAGGTTATCCGAGCTTAAGGGAAGACGGATCAGAGTTTGGTAATGATGACCTCCGAGTCATAACCAGAGAGATGCGCCCACTGGCTTGCCTATTGGATGAAGAAGCTGACCTTTCATACTATCAGGCGAGTTATGACGTCAACAACAAATGGGTTGCTGCACCAACTCCCGAGGCTCAAAATTTTATCCCGCCAATCCGTAAGCACACCTATGCCCCTGACGTTGAACCGTCCACACTTATAAGCGATGAAGCTGTATTCCAAGCCCTAACTGGGATCGATTGGGAAACCATTGACCTCCAGCCACTGGGTAGAGATGAAGAGGATGAACCGGCGCAAGATGATCCGCAGCCATCAAGTCAGCCTGGTGACAAGTCATAATCCGGAGGCCGATTTAGCCTTGTGCGTTCTGCAACACTTGCCGGAAAACAATTATTCTTTTGGGCATTAAAGCGCCTTGTAATAGGCTAGTTCAAACACTTGTTATGCTATGCCATCGTGCATATTTATTTTGCTTGACACCGTTAATTTGCCATGTTTAAGATATATGATGTTCATAATTCGTAGCTGCTCCTAAATACAAGAAGTTGAAAGTGTCCTGGCGGTTTACCGTCGGACAGGTCATGATGCCCAAATATATAACCAGGGTTTATAACCAAGGCTGTAAAAAAGATAATCAAATATGAAAATAAATTATACCTGTGACATTGAATAACATCGTTGGTTGACCAACTTTTGTAGTAAGGGTGATAACCCCAATCTTGAGTGTCGGAGTAATGGACTACGGGTAGGCAGACCCGAGCCCCTGAACCTTTCAAAACATCGGGGCAGGCTGCACCCCTCAAGACCCCAAGACGAAGCGCCGCCTTCAGATAGTCGGCCACAGAGCTGGCCGACTACCCCTCTGGGCCGAGTCCTGTGGGGCCGCCTTTCAGACAAGCCGACTCAAGCCCGGCGACCTCCAGTGAGGCCGGCTACAAAGAGTCGGACCGCGACCTCCACCACCTCATGCCCGGGCGACTATGGGGTAAAGCCTCGCGGCCCATCCCCGCTTGATCCACAAAGGGCAGGTATGGCTACATGGCGCCGTACCGACGGAGATCTCCGTGCGGCGCAGCACTGTCGCCATGCCGGCCCTGACATCAGCACCGTGGGCAGATTCATGTACCCACGTTGGCCTGTTTGTACGACCCGAAGATGGCAAGACCTGCCTGTCGGCGGGAGTACCGAAGACGGCGAGAGCACCCCAAAGACGGACCCGATGGAGTCGGCCTCCGGGAGTCGGCCGGCTCCTCCCGCGGGATCCACGCACCATTAACCAGACAAGACAGGGAATGGGAAGGTGATCGCCCGCCAGCGGCTGCTGTTGCCATAACCTCACGACCAAGCTTCGCGTCATTAGAAGCACGGCTATGATGATCTGCAATGGCAAGACCCGCCCACGGCGGACAAGGGCTGTTGGCCCCATGCTGGGCCGTCGGCGGGCCCCAGGAGTCGGCGGAGAAGACGGCAACTTAGAGGCTGACGGCTTGGACCCACACCCAGCCGGATTACCGTTGTACCCCCGGGGGGTAGGCCTATATAAACCCCCCGGGGCACCCATGCAAAGGGTTGGAAGCTAGTAGTTTTAGACACACACATAGAGGGAGAGAAGAGCAAGCCGAGCCCTTCTCCTTCCTCACCCCGAACAGCTCAAGGAGCCTCTTGTACCCATTTTTCCATAGTGATCATGCGGAGACCCCGCAGAGCAGCAGTAGGGGTGTTATCTCCTCGGAGAGCCTGAAGCAGGGTAAGATTCGCCGGCGTGCATGTCTTCGCCTCATCCCGTTTCTGTGCACCAGCCGACGTTCTCTACGCCCCTCCATGATAAACCATCCTTTGGCATATGTCGCACCCAACCCCCGACATTTGGCGCCCACCGTGGGGCCTGGTGCACCGTTGTCTGGAGACCTGCTCTGGACGGGAACCCTCTTCCTCCCTGGCGAGCGCAGCCAGCCCGGCACGCCAGATGGAGTTTGCGCCGACGCGCTGCATGGCGCTAAGGCAGCCTCGCGGCGAAGTTGCTCGCCGAACTTGTCGGCGAGGTTCGCCTCTCCGACGAGCTCAAGGCCCGACGCAGTAACGGACGGCCCCGAAAGCCTCCTTGCGGGCCTCCTCGAGCAGCTCCACGTTGACGGCGAGCCTGCCGCCGACCTGGAGTCTGTAGGTTCCACCGAGCCGATGCTGGTCGATTCCGACACCGCGTCGCTCGACGCGTTCCCCACCAACGTGGTGGTCTACGATGAGCCTCTCCCTCGCGCGTAGAGCGGCGGGAGCACCGTCACAGAAGTACTCGTCATCAGTCACGGCGAGCCCTCCGGCGGGGAAGCTCGTGACCCTCTCGACACTGTTCTGCAAGACCTGACCGCCTCCATTCCGGAGGACGCCGACGATGAAACGCTGGAGGCGCGCCGCCTTCAGCTCCTCGAGGGCGGACAGAAGTTGGCAAGCATGAGACGCTTGTCGGAAGCCTATCAGCGCGAGATGGATCCCGCTATGGGCGGCTCGTCGGCTCCGACTGGGCCTAGCCGCCTAGGCGCGGTCCGACAGCGCGGCGCGGACCTCGCCAGTCTGTTTGGGGCTGGTTTCCCTGTGTACGGCACGCCAGCGGAGAACATTCGCGCTGCCCAGGCAGCGGCGGACGAGCTGGATAACTTCGAGGGCGAGGAGCGCCGCCTGATGACGGAGCGAGTCCAGCAGCTCCTCGACGCGGCCGCCGCGCAAGACGAAGCCGGCTGCCGCACGGAGGCGCCACGACGACAACACGGCGACTTGCCTCCTCGCCGAGATCAAGGCGCGACATCTCGGACGCCGACTGGCGGCGTCCGCGGAAGAAAGAACCAGGATCCGGCTGTCAGCCATAGCCGGACTCACATCTCCATCGAACGCGACGAAGATGGCCGCCCCAGGGCGGTGGAGCGGCGGGACGACTATCAGCCTCCGCCTCCCCGCAGAGAAAGGCGAGTCTCCCCGCCACCCGTCGAACATCCGACTCTCAGCGGCCGCCTTGACCGCCGAGAGGGAGTCGGAGAGAACGAGGCCCGCCACCGGATCGAGCGACTCCACCGATCCCTGGCGCTAGAAGAAGAAGATGAGTTGGGCCCACCTTGTTTCGGACCTCGCATCCGCGACGAGCCCTTCCCCCGAGGATTCACACTCCCCCGAGACACACCCAAATACACCGGCTCCATGAAGCCGGAGGACTGGCTGGTGGACTACTCCACGGCCGTCAGCATAGCGAACGGCAACAAGCGCGTTGCCGTAAAGTACATTCCCCTCATGCTCCAGGGCACGGCCCGGACATGGTTGAACAACTTGAGGCCCCGCAGCATTAACGGCTGGGTCGACTTCACCGAGGCCTTCATCCGCAACTTCACGAGCACATACAAGCGACCTCCCAAGCCTCGTCAGCTGTCCTTGTGCGTGCAAGGCCCCAACGAGTCCACTCGCGACTACCTCACGCTACTGGGCGAGCTCCGGAACTCCTGCGAGGGAGTGCACGAGGTGCAGGCGATCGAGTACTTCACCGCCGGGTGCAGAGAAGGCACCCTCCTCAAGCACAAGCTCCTTTGCGACAAGCCGGAGACCCTCGACGAGCTGCTGGTCATAGCAGACAAGTAAGCCACTGCCGACTCTTCCATGAAGACGGAGATCGAAGTCAGTGCGATTGGCAAAGTAGCTCCTCATGCTCCCAGAACTCCAGCTGGCTACGCCAGCAGGCGACAGCAGCAGAACGATCACAAGCGCAAGGCCCCGCAGCCGGCTTCCAACAGCCGGCAGGTGGCGACAGTCGAAGATCAGCAGCCAGAGGGGCAGCCTCCTCTTAAGCGGCAGAGAGGCGGCAAGTCCAACTGGTTGCCGGCCTTCTCTTACGAGCAGACTTTGGACGGACCCTGCAAGTTCCACAGCGGCGCGAAGCCGTCAAACCACACCACCCGGAAGTGCCACTGGCTCACCAGGATCGCCAAGGGAGACGGCCTTGCCCTCCTCCGCTTTCAGCCGCCGCCTCGCCACCGCCCACTTCGTGCCGGCTGTCCGCCATCGGGCGCGATACAAGACGATTACCTGTAAGAGCACGGGCGCCTATGTCGTGTTTACGGCGTGGTGATGATCGCCACAAAGGCGGCGGCAGCAAAGAAAAGGTGAATGTCGTGGCGTCAAGCGCCTGAAATTCATGCATCGTCCGAGAAGCCCATCACCTGAGTCGTGTTGATCACCCGCAGGTGATGCCGAATCCGGGCTCCCTACGCCTGGTCTTGGGAGCCACCTTTGCCATGGATAGGCGGGCCGCTCGCTTCTCGTAATCTTGATAGACGGAGGCAGCAGCATCAACGTCCTGTACAAGGATACGATGGAGAAGCTAGGAATCAAGCAGAGGCAGCTTCAGCATAGTCGGACTGTGTTCCACAGAATTGTACGTGGCCTTTCCTGCTCACCGATTGGCAAGATTCTGATAGACGTCCTCTTTGGGGACAAGCATCACTTTCGCCGAGAGCTAGTCTGGTTCGAAGTGGTAGACCTCGAGAGCCCCTACCATGCCTTGCTTGGCCGACCTGCTCTGGCCAAGTTCATGGCGGTCCCCCACTACGCCTACCTCAAGATGAAGATGCCGAGTTCAAGGGATTCGACCGTAGCCGCGATTACTGAAGTCGTCCGCTTTAGCTGAAAGCAGCCGGCTAGCCGAGTCCCTGGTGATCGCAACCGAGAAGCGGCTCCTGGATCGGGTCGTGACAATGGCCGGCAAGCAGCCGGAGATGTCGTCCGACCCCAAGGAGTCAGAAGCTGAGGGCTCGTTCAAGCCGGCAAAAGAAACCAAGAAGATACCCTTGGACCCGGAGCACCCGGAGAGGTACGCTGTCATAGGTGCGAACCTCGACAGCAAATAGGAAGGCGAGCTCGTCGATTTCCTCCGTGAGAATCGGGACATCTTCGCATGGTCCCCCAAGGACATGCCAGGTGTGCCGACGGATTTCGCCGAGCACAAGTTACATGTCCGACCTGATGTGAAGCCCGTCAGGCAGCCCTTGCGCCGCCTGTCAGAAGAGAAAAGAAGAGTTGTTGGAGAAGAGATAGCCCGGCTCCTTGCAGCCGGTTTCATCATGGAAGTTTTCTTTCCAGAATGGTTGGCGAACCCGATCCTGGTATTAAAAAAGAACAAGCAGTGGCGGATGTGTATTGACTACACAAGCCTCAACAAAGCCTTCCCCAAGGACCCATTCGCTCTACCCAGAATTGATCAGGTGATAGACTCCACAGCCGGATGCGAGCTGTTGAGCTTCTTAGATGCGTATTCGTGGATATCATCAGATCAAGCTGAACCCGGCAGACAGATTGAAGACCGCCTTCATCACGCCATTTGGAGCCTTCGCTACCGACCATGACGTTCGGCTTGAGGAACGCCGGCGCCACCTTTCAGCGTTGCATGCAGAAGTGCCTCCTCAAACAGCTTGGCAGAAACGCCCACGTTTACGTGGACGACGTGGTGGTGAAGACGGAGAAGCAAGGAACACTGTTGGAAGACCTCAAGGAGACCTTTGAAAACGTGCGCCAATTCCAGATCAAGCTCAACCCAGAGAAATGCGTCTTCGGAGTACCAGCCGCCAGCTCCTAGGCTTCCTGGTATCCGAACGCGGCATAGAGTGCAACCCCGTGAAGATCAAGGCAATTGAGAGAATGGAAGTGCCCGTGCCGACCGCTGGATGTGCAGAAGTTCACGGCTGCTTGGCGCCTATCACCGATTCATCGACGGCCGAGTGAGAAAGCCCTTCCTCCGCATCAGCTCATGAAGAAGACCACCTTCTTGAATGGAACTCAAAGACGAAGCTTTTCTCCAGTTGAAAAGAATGCTGGCTACTCCCCCAGTGCTGGCGGCTCCGACTCCAAAGGAGCCCATGCTCCTGTATATTGCCGCCACCAGCAGGGTAGTCAGCGTAGTTATTGTGGTTGAACGCAAGGAGGAAGGCAAGGCGCTACCTGTCCAGAGACCGGTATATTACCTGAGCGAGGTACTGTCGACCTCCAAGCAGAACTACCCCCACTACCAGAAGATGTGTTACGGCGTGCACTTTGCCGCCAAGAAGTTGAAGCCTTACTTTCAAGAGCATTCAATGACCGTGGTTTGCACGGCCCCACTAGTAGAGATCATCGGAAGCCGAGATGCTTCAGTCGAGTGGCCAAGTGGGCCATAGAGTTGGCCCCTACACCATCTTTTACCAGCCCCGCACCGCCATCAAGTCACAAGCACCGCCGACTTCCTCGTCGATTGGGCCGAGACCAAGATTCTGCCGGCCAAATACCGACTCCACCCATTGGCAGATGCACTTTGATGGCTCCAAGATGCGACCGGCTTGGGAGCCGGGCGTGGTCCTCACTTCCCCAAAGGCGACAAGCTCAAATGCACGCTGTAGATCCATTTCGCCGCCTCCAACAACGTCGCCAATACGAGGCACTCATCCACGGGCTCCGGCTTGCCAAGGAACTTCGGCATTCGCGGATCCTCGTATACGGCGACTCCGACTTGGTGGTCCAGGTCATCCGTGGCGGGGACGCCAAAGATGCAAACATGGCGAAGCTACCGCTTTCTGGTACAGCAGCTGAGTGGATATTTTGAGGGATGCGAATTCCTGCATGTACCAAGGAACGACAACGACCAAGCAGATGCCCTGGCAAGAATCGGTTCCACCCGACAGGCAATACCATCCAGCGTCGCCCTTCAGCGCCTTCTCAAGCCATCCGTCAAACCATCACCAGAATCAGACTCCATTTTTGTGCCAGCTCCCCCTGAAGAAGGCAGATCCGACTCCAGAGCCTCGGCAGACGGCACAAGAGTCCTTGAAGACGCCCACAAGAACGCGGCAGTTGAAGCCGGCCCGGGGACTTCGGAACCTGGCCCGGGGACTGCGCCAATCGGCCCGGGGACTTCTTCAACGCAGCAAGTTGCTGTAGACTCCAACCACGCCTCCCAAATTTCAGCCACCCTCGGGCCCAAGTAGCGATCTGGCAAATAAGAAATAGCGGCACCCTCATGGGCCCAACCCATCTTGAAGTTTTTGGTAAGCGGAGAGCTACCAACTGATGAAACCTTGGCTCGGCAAGTGCAACACCGAGCGGCAGCCTATACTATAATCAATAGAGAGCTGGTCAGGCGCAGCGTCACCGGTGTCTACCAACAGCGTCGAATCGAGCAAGGCCAAGCAATCCTCGAAGACATCCATCGTATGAAAAGCGGCCATCATGCAGCCTCCAGAGCACTGCCGCCAAAGCCTTCGACACGGCTTCTTCCGGCCGATCGCCCTAGAAGAACCCAAGGAATTTGTTCAAAAATGCAAGGGTGCCGGTGTTCCGCTCCAAGCCGCTTCACCGGCTTCAGCTCAAGACTATCCCCATCGCTCGCCCTTTCCTCGTCTGGGCCCGGACATGGTGGGACCATTCAAGACGGCACGAGGTGGCCTAACTCATCTACTTGTCGCGGTGGACAAGTTCACCAAGTGGATAGAAGCAAAACCCATCAAGAAGTTGAACGGTCCTACGGCAGTAACTTTTATAGCCGACATCACGACTCGGTATGGAGTACCACACAACATCATCACCGACAACGGCACAAATTTCGCCAAGGGTGCCCTGGCCCGTTTCTGCGCAACGCAGGGCATCCGACTGGACTTAGTGTCCGTTGCCCATCCGCAGTCAAACGACCAGGTGGAGCGAGCGAACGGCCTCATCATGTCTGGCATCAAGCCTCGCCTGGTCGAACCAATCGGAGCGCTCGCCGGCTGGCTTGAGGAGTTGCTACCGTCCTTCCGAGTCTCGTGATACGACTCCAAACAAGTCAACTGGCTTCACACCCTTCTTCCTCGTCTACGGTGCGAAGCCGTCATCCCAACGGATATAGAGTTCGACTTCATGAGTCACCATGTACACCGAGGAGGAAGCAGAAGAAGCACGCCAAGACGGCGTCGATCTGCTGGAAGAGGGCCGGCTGCTGGCACTCAGCCGGTCCAGCATCTACCAGCAGAGCCTGCGCCCCTACTACAACAAGAAGGTCAAGCCAAGATCGTTCCTAGAAGGCGACCTTGTGCTCCGGCTGATCCAGCGAACGGCCGGCCAGCACAAGCTGTCGGCGCCTTGGGAAGGACCGTTCATCATCAGTAAAGTGCTGGGCAACGACTCCTACTACCTGATCGACGCTCAGAAGCCCCGAGCACGCAAGAGGGACGACTCCGGCAAAGAGACGGAGCGACCATGGAATGCGAATCTCCTCCGAAGATTTTACAGTTGATGCAGTATGTACCACGCCACCCTTTTGTGTTTGAAATACCAAGACTCCGGGCCCCCCGAGACGAGCTCGGGGACTGCCCTCTTTTGTTATCTGTATGATAAGAATTATGCCTTTGAGTATGTTACCCTTTGATTATGCTGTTTGGCACCGGGCTCGACTAGTCGGCCCGGGGACTCGCCGCCTTTGAACTATGAAGTGCTTCCTGAAGTCAGACAAGTAGCGTGCGGTGCCCAAGCCGTCTCCTGTCAGAAGCCGCAGCTCGCAGAGCGACTGTTTGGCGGGCAGGAGTGAGGTAGAACGGGCGCCCACACGAAAAAATGGCTAAGCACCCAAAGCATAAACATAGTTTAAATCGGCTCCCAGCCTGTTTCGTGAAACCGACTCTTAAGAAGCCGGCTTGCCGTTTTCTACCCAACTTGCTCAAACGACTCTAAAATGGCCAAGTACTTGCCTTCTCAAAGTAGCCAAGCACTCGACCTAGACGGCAATCCGCAGAGCGGCTGCCCGACGGGCAAGGCAGCATCTAAGGGAAGGCGGCAAGGGAAAAGCCACAAGAGCACTGAGCAAGGAAACATGAAATTAGAACAATATTTACACAAACTTAGGCCCTTGGCCGGATCTTCGAACAGAGGTCCAGAATAGACCCCGCGGGTGGAATTGTGCGAATTAACAAAGTTCTTTCGAAAGACTAACAAGCAGATAAAATAAAGCCAAGACAGCGGCCTAAGAAGCAGCGGATGGGGTTGGAAGGCCGGAGGCGGTGGCGGCGTCAGGCGCCGGGGCGGTTGGCTGGGTAGTCTCAGTTTGATCCTCTCTGGCAGCGGCTGGCTCAGAGGGGCGCGACTCGTTGCTGGAGGCGCGGTCGAGCTGAGGCTGGCCACCCGCTCCGTCTTTTGACGCCTCCATGCCGTCTCCGTCCTCCGCCTCGTCCTCATCCTCGGTGCTGGAGTCGATCACCTCCGCCGAGTCCTCGCCGTTGTCCGGGTTCATCCCGAACCACTCCGGCGGTGCCTCCCCACCGTTTTTAGCCCGCTCCGGGACGAAGACACTGGTGTCTATGTAGTCGGCGATCGCCGCCGCACGCTCGACGAGGGCACCCTCCGCGACCTGCAGCTCCGCCTGGGCTTCTGACCGAAACGCGGCCAGCCGGTCCAGGTCGAGCCCTGGATACCACGCCTTGACGAACTCCTGGGCTCGGCGAGCTCCTGCCCGAGCCGCGGAGCCCTTCCAAGCCTCAAGACGCTCAGCCGCGACCTCCCGGCCGGCGCTCCGGCTGGGAGTGCGCAGAATCGGCATGTCCGGCCACAGGGCAGCAATCGCCTGGGCCCCGACACGCTGAAGACGGCGCAGCATCCGATGTGCCGGCCGCAGACGAGCCTCAATGCTCAGGAGCTGCTCGTCAAGGGTCCGGGGGGCGTTGGCTGCGATCTCGGCACCACCCGCCCTCCGCGCCTCGCGTTCGGCCTCGATGGCCTGATTGGCCGCCTGGGTATGACCAGGGAAGAAGTCTGCGAAGAAGAAGAAAAAGCAAGTTAGAATAAACAGGAGCCGGCTTAACCCATAGTCGGCAACCCAAAAGAGAAAGTAAAAGCAAACTTACCATCAACGATGTCTTCGATCTCATGGAAGCCGGAGGTCAGCTGCGCCTCTCTGTCGGGTCCAGCGGGCCTTCGCTCTCAAATTCGGCCAGGAGGGCGGCCTCTTTCTTCTCCGCCTCGGCCCGCGCCGCCTTGAGCAGCTCCCTCTGCTCCGCCAGCTACGTGGCCAGCAGGTCGCGCTCTGCGGCGAGCTTGCCGCACTCCTCCTCTTTGGCGTGCAGGGCGGTCTCAGCCGTACCCAGCTGATCCCGCAGAGCGGCGTTGAATTCTGAAGAATAAAAGAAGAAGGACGCGAAGTCGTCAGATAAGAAGGTCGCCAGGAAGATCCGGCCCGACTGCGCAGCAGTCGGCCCGAATCTCGGGGACTACAGCCCGCGGGTGCGCAAGCGCGCCCCCGCGAAGAAGAAAACTCACCTCGGCTCCTCGCCAGGTCAGCAGCCCGCTTGTTCAGCTCTTCAACGTTGCGGTTGAAGGCGGTAGCGCGGAGGTTGTGATACTCCTGTAACAAGGATTCCAGGCACAGATAAAGACTTAGAAGTAAGAAAATAAAGTTCCGGGCCGCCTGCTCAGTAGCCGACCCGTAACTCGGGGACTACACCCAGTGGGTGCGCTGGCGCGCCCCCACAGAGAAGATCAAAAGAAAAATTCGGAAATAAAACATACTTGCACGGCGGATCGCGACGCCAGGTGCGCCTTGGAAACGTTCTGAAGGGCGGCGCCTTCGGCCCGCAGCTTCGCTTGGACGTCCAGGATAGCCGTGTTCAGCAGGCCCGTGCCGCCTCCTCGCACCACCCGGGGCGCGGCGCGCTTGTCGCCAAGGGCGTCGAGGATGGCCGAGCTGGCGGCACCGGGTCTCAAGGGCGCTTGGCGCCGAGTCCGCTTTCTTCTCAAGACGGGCGCCCCGACCTGGCGAGCGACCTGAAGAAGCAGCTGCTGCGCCACAGCTTCATCGCCGGTCGGCGGCGCTGGTGGGTCCGCGGCTGTTTGCCTGGCGACTTCAGACTGCGGTGGAGGTGGCGGAGGTGGCGCGGCCGTGCTCGGCGAAGAGACCTCGCCGCCTTCCCTCCTTGCGACAGGGGCCTCGCTACCGACTCCCTCCGACTGCCCCGTGAACTCCGGCGGTGGTGGCGCTGAGCTCAGCGGAGTGACAAGCGGCGCCGATTGAAGGCGCGCGGCCTCCTCGGCTTGCCTTCTTGCTGCTGCTGCGGCTTCGACCGCCTTCTCGGCCGCCGCCTTCTCTCGACGGGCGGCCGCCTCCTCGTCGCGCTTCTCCTGCGTGTTCCGCTCTGTTGCCTCCCGGAGGGCGGCGCAGGTCAGCCCGATCTGGCGGGCGGACTCTGGCCGACCCCATGATCGGAGGCGACGGGCGACCCTCTCAGAGTGAGGAGCCCTGATGAGAGAAAAAGGACATGAGAAGACTTGGGCAAGACGGACCAGAAGAAAACAAGACGGAATGAAAAGATACTTACGCGGAGACCAGCGGTGGTTTCTTCACCTCCTTGCGGAAGCGGTTGGCCTTCGCGACCGCTTCTTCGCGCTGAGTCGCGGCGGCTGCTCCCCTGATTCTCTTGGCCTGGCCGCCTGGCTGACTCGGCCCGGCCCGGCGCTTCTTCGCGCCGCCTCGGCCCCCCAAGGCGGCGGAGGAGCTCGCGCCTGGTTGGCCGGTTCTCTGCTGGCGGCGGGGGGCGACTTCATCATCAGGCCAGTCTATGAAGGTGGCCGAGGGGCTAAGGTCGTCGGCCCCTCCCCCTCCTTCGGCATCGGCCTCCATCGCCGCCACGCCCAAGTCGGGGTCGTCGGCATCACTCTCCGCCCGGTCGGGGACGAAGTCGTGAGCCGGCCCCACAGCGCTGGCCGAGGGCGGCATGAGAGGATTCTGAGTCAGAAAGGACCAAGGAAAGTGAGAGCCGGATCCGGCTAAGGAAGGAAACAAAGAAGCGAGAGGCGACTTACCATCGGCGGGGATTGGCGCGTGAGTATGGCTCCTTGTCAAACGCCATTCCTCCATGAGGTCCCGATTAGCCAAGAAGTTCACCGTGTCCACCACCTCCGCGTGGGGCATGTCCTTGGAGCACAGCCGGCTGGGGTGCCGGCGGCCGCACATCTGGCAGATCAGATGAGGGCGGCCCTGAAGAGGGAGAACTCGGCGCGCCACGAAGGCGGCCAGCAAGTCTGCCCCAGTCAGGCCCTCCGACTGTATCATTACACGGAGTCGCGCGACGGCAGCGTTGCCTGCGGGAGTCAGCGTCCGGGCCGTGTAGGACCAGCTGGTGGGTCGGCCTGCCAGTTCGCCGCCCACGTAGGGCGGCAAGTTGACCTGTCGCCCGTCGGGCGGCGTTCTGACGAGAAGTACGAAAGGCCGCCACATCTTCACTGACTTAATGAGGGGGATGGCAGGGAAGGGGTTATCGGACACCGGCCTCCTCTTGGCGATGAACGTGCCGCACAGAGCCCGCACACGAGCGATGTGGGTCCCGAGCTTCGCTTGAAAGAACTCCCCCCACAGCTCGATGGTGGGGAGAACTCCGAGGAATCCTTCGCATAAGGATGCGAAGGCGGCCAGCAGCACCACCGTGTTGGGGGTGAGGTGGTGCGGCTGGAGCCCGAAGAACTCTAAGAACGCGCGGAAGAAGCCGCTCGCCGGCAGCCCCAACCCGCGCGTGAGGTGCGAGCGGAAGATAACCCGCTCGCCCTCCTCCGGCGCCGGCGTGATTTCGCCCTCCGGCGGGGCGCGGGCTCGCACGAGGTGGCTGCCGGGAATGCGGCGCGTCTGACGAAGGAAATCGATCACGTCGTCATTGATGATGGAGCCGTCCCACACGCCGGAGCACGCGGTGGGAGGCGCGGCGGCTGACGAGGAGCTCATCTCCGCGGCGAGGAAGAAACGAGGCTCGGCACGGAGGAGCAAGGAAGAAGACGGGGCGCAGAGCGGGGATGAGAGAGTGCGCGTGCGCCGCGTTCTCCTCCCCAGCCTACTTATAGGCGCTGGGCTGCGGCCGAGGCGGGCGTGGATTAATCGCGCCACGTCCTCGCGCCCCCACGATTTAACCCACGACGTTACTGCGCGAAGTAACGGCGTGGGGAGCCCAACCACCCGCACGACCGCAACGGATCCGCTGCGCGCCGGGGCATGGTAGTGGCGGGCCCCGCCTGACGGGCCTGTCTTGTCACGCGCGTGGGCTGGCAGACTGGCCCTGCCGCGTGGCGGGCCCACGACGGGCGGTTGCCGGGAAGCTTATCAGGCACGCCGCCCGGGTCCCGCTGCGACCTTCGAAACCTTTGAAGAGCAAGACAGCCCTCTGCAAAGCCGATTCCAGATGGAGACGGCGGGCCGAGTCCAGATTCTTCCATCAAAGCGATGAAGCTGTCGAGGCACCTCGACAGGCTGCCTCGGCGCCTCCCCAACTTCGGGGACTACTGTCGGAGTAATGGACTATGGGTATGCAGACCCGAGCCCCTGAAGCTTTCAAAACATCGGGGCAGGCTGCACCCCTCAAGACCCCAAGACGAAGCGCCGCCTTCAGATAGTCGGCCACAGAGCCGGCCGACTACCCCTCTGGGCCGAGTCCCAGGGGCCGCCTTCAGGACAAGCCGACTCCAAGCCAGCGACCTCCAGCGAGGCCGGCTACAAAGAGTCGGACCGCGACCTCCACCACCTCATGCCTGGGCGACTATGGGGTAAAGCCGCCTCGCGGCCCATCCCCGCCAAGTCCACAAAGGGCAGGTATGGCTACAGGGCGCCGTACCGACGAATATCTCCATGCGGCGCAGCACTGTCGCCATGCCGGCCCTGACATCAGCACCGTGGGCAGATTCCTGTACCCACATTGGCCTGTCTGTACCTCCCGAAGACGGCAGGACCCGCCTGTCGACGGGAGTACCGAAGACGGCGAGAGCACCCCAAAGACGGACCCGATGGAGTCGGCCTCCGGGAGTCGGCCAGCTCCTCCCGCGGGATCCACGCGCCATTAACCAGACAAGACAGGGAATGGCAACAGTGATCGCCCGCGGCTGCTGTTGCCATAACCTCACGACCAAGCTCGCGTCATTAGAAGCACGGCTCTGATGATCTGCACCAGGCAAGACCCGCCGCGGCGGACAAGAACTGTCGGCCTCATCTTTGGGCCGTCGGCGGGGCCCACTAGTCAGCGGGCCCCAGGAGTCGGCGGAGAAGACGACGACTTAGAGGCTGACGGCTTGGACCCACACCCAGCAGGATTACCGTTGTACCCCCGGGGGGTAGGCCTATATAAACCCCCGGGGCACCCATGCAAAGGGTTGGAAGCTAGTAGTTTTAGACACACACATAGAGGGAGAGAAGAGCAAGCCGAGCCTTCTCCTTCCTCACCCCGAATAGCTCAAGGAGCCTCTTGTACCCATTTTGCCATAGTGATCATGCGGAGACCCCGCAGAGCGTGATGAGGGGTGTTATCTCCTCGGAGAGCCACAAGCTGGGTAAGATTCGCCGGCGTGCATGTCTTCGCCTCATCCCGTTTCCAGGCACCAGCGATGTTCAACTCGCCCCCTCCATGATAAGCCATCCTTTGGCATATGTCGCACCCAACCCCCGACATTGAGTACTGATAACTCCTTCTGTATTGTGCTGGTTTATGATAAACCATACTAGGTTGTGATAAACACCGGATTAACCATATATAATACTGGCGACTTATAGTCAAAACCAGACCGGGTTAATAAAAGCCGGATTATAATTGATCATGTACTGACAACTTATAGTTGAAAGTCAAGCCGGGTCAATAAACGTCGGTCTATCATAAAACATTATAAACCTCATCAAAAGAGGAAAAAAACTTGGCAAATAAAGCAAAAAAGAGCACGCGAGGCTTTTTATGGGCTGCCAGGCCCCAAATCGAGGTTTTTCATGGGCTACGAGGCCACGGAGTTAAACCATTTTACAAAGCCTTTTAAGATGGACCTCAATAATTAACCAATCGTTGTTTTAACTTTGACAAGTTCAG
This sequence comes from Aegilops bicornis, assembly GCA_021605145.1. NCBI lineage: Eukaryota > Viridiplantae > Streptophyta > Magnoliopsida > Poales > Poaceae > Aegilops > Aegilops bicornis. The sequence goes on along the minus strand of CM038670.1, from coordinate 686,390,462 downwards.
GGTCTATGAGATTGACTTGTCAAACGTTCGACGGGTCATGCTAGGTTTACCTGGACGGAGTGGCTTACTTAAAGAAGGCAGGATAACCCGGGGTTTTAGGTGCGTACACCTGGCTTTATAGCCTATTACAAGTGTAGACTCTTTGTTCTTTGCGAAGCAAAGAGTCCCCAAGCAATATTTTGAGCTGTGCTCAGTGGGTGCCTATGTTTGAGTTGTGCTTTTGCAACACTCTCTTTAGCCCCTAAGTAATTTCCCTGGTGGCCTTACGCCGATCAAAGGTGTAGCTATGGTTCGAATACGACCAAGCCCCCAAGTGAATTTTAAATATGGATTTATAAGCTGGATCAATGGGTAAGCCGGACTCCGTTTTATAAGCAGAAGCCCCCATGTAACCACACATGATGTAAGAAAAACAACAGATACCCCGCTTTAGCTGGTGCTCTGGTTTATTATATTGATCATAATATATACATTGTCATAACTATGTACATAGAGCCTGTGGCTCAAGTATAGTAAGGCCGAAGATGAGCGATATTCCACGGCCGGTGGGTCTCCTCCTCCGATTTACGTGAGTCTTTGTGCTCTCGAACATCTATAAGGTAGTATGACCCGTCATGCATATTCTTGCTGACCACAAAGGGTCCTTCCTAAGGCGGGGATAGCTTGTGCATATCAGTTTGATCCTGGATGAGTCGGAGCACCAGATCGCCTTCTTGAAAAGTTCTGGTTCTAACCCGGCGGCTGTGATAACGACGCAGATCTTGTTGATAAATCGCCGAAAGGGCTGCTGTAATATCACCCTCCTCATCTAACAGGTCAAGCGCTTCCTGTCGTGCCTTCTCATTGTCAGCTTCGACATTAGCCGCCACATGAGGTGAGTCATGACGGATGTTACTAGGGAGAACCGCCTCTACTCCGTAAACCATGAAAAAAGGCGTGTAACCCGTAGATCTGTTGGGCGTGGTATTGATGCTCCGTAACACAGAAGGCAACTCCTCTACCCAACAACCCGGCGTCCTCTGCAGGGTAACCATAAGGCGGTGCTTGATGCCTCTCAAAATCTCTTGATTGGCTCTCTCCGCTTGGCCATTAGATTGGGGGTGGGCCACTGATGACACTTCCAGCTGGATGTGCTCACGTTGACAGAACTCTTTCATAGCACCTTTGGACAAATTAGTGCCATTATCAGTTATAATGCTGTGTGGAAAGCCAAACCGGAAAATCACCCTTTTGATGGATTGAACCGCCATAGCTGCATCACACTTACTGACTGGCTCTGCCTCCACCCACCTAGTAAACTTATCAACTACCACCAGAAGGTGGGTCTTCTTATCCTTAGATCTCTTAAAGGGCCCAACCATATCCAGCCCCCAAGTCGCAAACCGCCAAGTGATTGGAATCATCCTCAGCTCTAGAGCCGGTACATGAGCGCGTCGTGAGAATTTTTGACAGCCATCACACCTTTTGACCAAGTCCTCAGCATCGGCATGAGCCGTCAGCCAATAGAAACCGTGATGAAAAGCCTTTGCCACCAGGGACTTTGAACCGGCATGGTGACCACAATCTCCTTCATGGATCTCACGCAAAATCTCATGGCCTTCTTCAGGAGATACGCAACGTTGAAACGCCCCTGTCACACTGCAATGATGTAACTCTCCATTGACAATAATCATGGACTTGGACCGCCGAATTATCTGCCTGGCCAAAGTTTCATCCTCCGGTAACTCGCCCCGGTTCATATACGCCAAATATGGGACCGTCCAATCCGGGATGACATGGAGAGCTGCCACCAACTGAGGTTCTGGATTAGGAACAGATAGATCCTCCTCTGTGGGGACCTTGACCGACGGATTATGTAGCACATCTAGAAAGACGTTGGGTGGAACCGGTTTACGCTGGGAACCCAAACGGCTTAAAGCGCCTGCTGCTTCGTTCTTCCGCCGGTCCACATGATCAACTTGATAACCTTTGAAGTGACCTGCAACAGTATCCACCTCTCGACGATATGCTGCCATGAGCGGGTCCTTGGAATCCCAAGTACCAGACACTTGTTGAGCCACCAGGTCCGAGTCACCGAAGCACTTAACCCGGCTTAAATTCATCTCCTTAGCCATTCGAAGACCATGGAGTAAAGCCTCATATTCAGCTGCATTGTTAGTGCAAGGGAACATTAAACGGAGAACATAACAAAACTTATCACCTCGCGGGGAAGTTAATACGACTCCAGCCCCCGAGCCCTCTAATTGCCTGGACCAGTCAAAATGAATAGTCCAATAAGTATGATCCGGCTTCTCTTCTGGCGCCTGCAACTCTTTCCAGTCATTGATGAAATCCACCAACGCTTGGGACTTGATTGCCGTCCGAGGCATATATTTTAACCCATGAGGCCCAAGCTCAATGGCCCACTTGGCAACCCGGCCAGTTGCTTCCGTGTTCTGGATTATATCCCACAAAGGAGCAGAACTGAGCACAGTGATGGGATGACCCTGGAAATATTGCTTAAGCTTTCGGCTCGCCATGAAAACTCCATACACCAGCTTCTGCCAATGTGGGTACCTCTGCTTGGACTCAATAGGTACCTCACTGATATAATAAACCGGGCGTTGAACCGGATAATCCTTTCCGGCCTCCTTGTGCTCCACCATAATAGCCACACTAACAGCCCGGGCATTAGCAGCCACATATAACAACAAGGGCTCTTTATCAACGGGAGCAGCAAGAATAGGCGGCTCGGCTAGCTGCGGCTTTAGGTCCTCAAACCCTTCATTGGCGGCATCACTCCAGACGAAGTCATCTGTCTTGTTCATCATATGATATAAAGGGATGGCCTTCTCCCCAAGGCGACTGATAAACCGGCTTAAAGCTGCAATCCGTCCTGCCTGTCGTTGAACATAATTGATACACTTCGGTTTAGCCAAGGAAGTAATAGCCTTGATTTTCTCCGGATTAGCTTCAATGCCCCTGTTAGACACCAGAAAACCCAAGAGCTTTCCTGCCGGTACACCAAAGACACACTTGGCCGGATTAAGCATCATCTTATAAACCCGGAGGTTATCAAAGGTCTCCTTCAAGTCATCTATCAATGTCTCCTACTTTCTGGATTTCACCACAATATCATCCACATAGGCATGAACATTGCGGCCAATCTAATTATGAAGACAATTCTGCACACAGCGCTGATAAGTCGCCTGGTAACTCTTGAGCCCAATAGGCATAGATACATAGCAGAAGGCTCCAAAGGGAGTTATGAAAGCTATCTTCTCCTGGTCCTTAACTGCCATTTTAATCTGATGGTAACCAGAATATGCATCTAGAAAACTCAAACGCTCACAACTCGCCGTAGCATCAATGATTTGATCAATACGAGGGAGGGCAAAAGGATCCGCTGGACAAGCCTTGTTCAAATTTGTGTAGTCCACACACATATGCCAGGTGTCGTTCTTCTTGTGTACTAGCACCAGATTAGTCGACCACTCAGGATGAAAGACTTCAATGATAAACCCAGCTGCCAAGAGCCTGGCTACCTCCTCACCAATGGCTTTGCGTCTTTCTTCATTGAAGCGGCGGAGGAATTGCTTGACTGGTTTAAACTTGGGATCAATATTAAGAATGTGCTCAGCGAGTTCCCTCGGCACACCTGGCATGTCAGAAGGTTTCCATGCAAAGATGTCCCGGTTCTCACGGATGAACTCGATGAGCGCGCTTTCCTATTTTGGATCCAAGTTAGCGCTGATGCTAAACTACTGGGATGAATCGCGAGGAACAAAATCAACCAGCTTAGTCTCATGAGCCAATTTAAACTTCAAGGCCGGATCATGCTCTATAGTTGGCTTCTTCAAAGAAGTCATATCCGCCGGATCAACATTGTCTTTGTAGAACTTCAACTCCTCTGTCGCACAAACCGACTCAGCATAGGACGCATCACCTTCTTCACATTCCAAAGCGATCTTACGGCTCCCATGTACTTTGATGGTCCCCTTATGGCCCGGCATCTCGAGCTGCAGATAGACATAACAGGGCCTTGGCATAAACTTGGCATAAGCCGGCCGTCCGAATAGGGCATGATATGGACTCTTGATCTTCACCACTTCAAAAGTCAATGTCTTTGATCTGGAATCATGCTCATCTCCAAAGGCAACCTCCAGAGCTATCTTACCAACTGGATACACCGATTTACCAGGCACCACACCATGAAAAATGGTGTTTGACGGTTTAAGATTTTTATCTGTTAACCCCATGCGACGAAAGTTTTCATAATAAAGGATATTGATACTACTCCCTCCGTCCATGAGTACTTTGATGAACTTATACCCTCCAACCTGAGGTGCCACCACCAATGCCAGATGACCTGGATTATCCACCCGGGGTTGATGATCCTCTAGACTCCACGCGATGGGCTGTTCGAGACCAAATAAGTAACGGGCACCGCTGCTCAACAGAGTTCATCGCCCTTTTATGAAGCTTCGATCGGCGCTTGCACAGGCTCGTGTGAAGACATGGTACTGCCCACTATTCAACTGCTTCGGGTTGCTCTGGTAACCCGACTGCTGGTGTTGCTGCTGATTCCCCTGATGATTATAACCACCCTGGTTGCCCTGATTGCCATGTCCATTTTGATTACCGTGAAATCCTGAACCGGAACTGCCTCCACCATAACCCCGCCCATGAGATCCGGGGCCTGAACCGCTGACCGGTCCATGATCATATCAGAAGAAATCTGAATTTTCAAACTCCCGCATAATAAAATAATCCTTCTAGAGGTGCGTGGCTGGCTTTTCCCGCGACCCATGTTTTGCACAAGGCTGGTTTAACAGGTAAGACATGCACTCCAGATTGGGACTTGATCCTCCACCACGCGGGGGCGGTTTACCCTTACGACGCTGACCATTATCCTGCATGTTGGTAGTAGCCACAAATTCTAAACTATTATCCGCTTTACGCTTACTGCTGTTTCCATGACCCGCCGGGTTATGCTGCTGCCCCTTGGTGATGCCGCTCTTCTTTCTCTTTCCTGTCTTGTCATCGTCAGACTCAGGGTCCTTGGTACTATCAGAGTCGGCATACTTCACCAGAGCTGCCATAAGCGTCCCCATGTCATTGCAGTGACGTTTGAGCCGCCCCAACTTCAACTTCAGAGGTGCAAACCAGCAATTGCCTTCCAACGTTAAAACTGCCGTATCAGCATTAATGCGGTTCGATGAATGCAAAATTTCTGAAACCCGGTGCACCCAATGGGTAGTTGATTCACCTTCCTCCTGGACACAGACAACTAAGTCCACAATTGACATGGGTTGTTTGCACGTGTCTTTGAAATTCTGAATGAACCGAGCCCTTAACTCGTCCCATGACCCAATGGAGTTAGCTGGTAAGTTTTTCAACCAAGTGCAAGCTGTCCCCTCCAACATCATGGTGAAGTATTTAGCACATGCCGCATCATCTACATCTAGCATATCCATCGCCATCTCATAGCTCTCGACCCATGACTCAGGGGATAAATCGGCAGTGTAATTGGGTACTTTTCGCAGACCCTTGAAATCCTTGGGCAGCCATACATTACAAAGAGCTGGAACGAAGCACGGCACCCCCAAAGAACTGGAGGTAACCCCCAGTTCCACCGAAGTTGTTGGACGAACTGGACTAAGCTGACGGGCCGCATGCTGTGCCACTAACTCGGCCTCTCGACGTGCCCTAGCACAATCCACCACGTCCTGAGCATCAGCACCGCCACCCGCCGGGTTATGGCCACGAGGCGGATTACGATTCCGCGCACTGCTCGACATGGCCGGTTCATCCGTATGCCTGCTGTAACTCCTGCTTGGGCGGGGAGTGGAATGAATCCTCTCGCGACTGTATGAATAAGCCTGCTGCTGAGTCAAAGGTGTCTGAAGGAGCTCTCTAGCTCGTCGTGTCTCGACCGCTACTGGGGACTCACCTTCGATCAGGAGAGCTGTCAATCGTGAAGCGACGGTGACTATGTTATCCAACGGGTTAGTGTAATGACTCGGAGGTGTTGGGACGTGCTGTGACAGGATATTGTTTTGACGGGGCGGGTCCACTGGGCGCGACTGAAACGGCGCTCTTGTTCCAGGTGCCTCCACCCGGTTTACCACTGGCGGGTTACTGGTCCCTGCTCCAGGCGTGTCAAAGAGATTCCTTGCCCCATAAACCGGAGGTAGGTGAGATCGATATCTTCTCCTCATGACACCATTTGATGCGCTCTGATCTAACATAAGCCGGTAGGCCTGTGCATCCAACTCGGCCTGCTCTGCGACCATCCTGGTTTCCTCAGCTGCCAGGTCTGCCTTGGCTTGAGTTATCTTATCCTTCCTCATTCGCGACTTCCGCATTATGCTCATCTTGATTCGCCGGGTTAACCTCCGCTGCCAGCAGTTCTGCCAAAGCGTCGAACAAATCAGACAAAACCTGAGCCGGCGGTCGCCTTTGGGCCTCGTGCCCTGCCGCCGTCATTGCATCGATCCGGAAATCATTACGTGGTCAAAGAGTGTTCTTGGCTGTACCGCCGCCATAAAATCGCAACCCGGCTCGGCGGATCAAAGGGGTCCGGAATACTGTCGCCATCGGAATAGCCCTCAAACCGGCCATCTTGCAGCTAGTACAATGACTCGGTCTCTCCAGTAGATGACTCGTCACCTGAGTAAACAACGGTTTCACCACCAGATTCCGATCCAACCTCAGATTCCGCTCCGTGGATGACTCCTACGGAGGCATGCTTCCTGGCAGGAAGAATCCAGGCGGGTCTCGCACGCTGAGCCGTTTCGACGATGTCGGTGCAGATGTCCGGCTCAGGGCCCGGTTCGCCAATCTTGCCAATGAAAAGGTGGATGCCGCCGGAGGGGACCCGGTACCCGTAGCTTGCCGCGATGACTCTTAGTTATCCGGCCTACTGCGTATCCCTTGAGTCCTTTGAAGCTGCCCTCTAAGAACTTGAAACCATCGTGCGATAGCCCCACGGTGGGCGCCAACTGTCGTGGTTTTGTCACGGCAGATGTCCTAGTGAAAGGACTTAGTCGTGGAGCCATCACGATGGGTTAGCTTAAAGGGGTTAAAGCGGACAAAGGACGCAAGAAGGTTTATACTGGTTCGGCCCCTTGCTGTGAAGGTAAAGGCCTAATCCAGTTGTTGTTGAATTGCTAGGGTTTCGATGACCAGGGAGAGAATCCGCTATGCCTGGCTCTCGAGCTGTTGTTTGTTGTCCCTAACCCGCCGCCGGGTCGTCCCTTTATATACATAGGTTGACGCTCGTCGGTTTATAGAATCCCGAGGCCGGCTCATAAACGTGTCCGGCTCGGTTTCTACTCTTTCTTAACTTACAATACAAGTTACATGTCATATGGCGGTTCATATCTACAGGCCCTAATCCGCCTTTGGGCCCTGGGCCTTCGTAAAGCGCCACACTCCTTGTCTTGATGGGCTTCAAACACAAATAACTCATTATGGGGATAACCCGACCTCTCCTGGCCGGTTTACACCCAGTAGTATTATCCCCAGCAGGAACCGACACGTATGTATCGTTGCTACTAAGGATAAAAAGATGGGATCCCTATCTACCGCAATAGATAACGGATCTTGTCTACATCATGTCATCGTTCTTATTGCATTACTCCATTTTTCCATGAACTTAGTACACTAGATGCATGCTAGATAGCGGTCGATGTGTGGAGTAATAGTAGTAGATGCAGGCAGGAGTCGGTCTACTAATCTTGGACGTGATGCCTATGTAATGATCATTGCCTGGATATCGTCATAATTATTTGAAGTTCTATCAATTTCCCAACAGTAATTTCTTTACCCACCGTTTGCTATTTTTCTCGAGAGAAGCCACTAGTGAAACCTATGGCCCCCCGGGGCTTCTTCCTCATATATTTGCCTTCGCGATCTACTTTTCTCTTGCATTTATTTTCAGATCTATTAAACCAATAATACAAAATACATTGCTGCGTTTTATTTCTATTTATTTTATTTGGCGTTCGATCTATCAATCTATTACAATTTACCTCACGTCCGTTTGCCTATCTTGAGGCGTCGTACCCCGAAAGGGATTGACAACCCCTTTAACACGTCGGGTTGCGAGGATTTTTTATCTGTGTGTAGGAGCTGTTTACGTTGTGTTGCTTGGTTCTCCTACTGGTTCGATAACCTTGGTTTCATATCTGAGGGAAATACCTATTGCCGCTGTGCTCCATAATCCCTTCCTCTTTGGGGAAATACCGATGTAGCTTCAACCGACATCATCATGCTAGTGAGTAATTGTAAATTTGAGAAATAAATGTGTTAAAGTTTGTGATTCCCGTAGCATGCACGTATGGTGAACCGTTATGTTATGAAGTTGGAGCGTGATTTATTTATTGATTATCTTCCTTATGAGTGGCGGTCGGGGATGAGCGATGGTCTTTTCCTACCAATCTATCCCCCTAGGAGCATGTGTGTAGTACTTCATTTCGATAACTAATAGATTTTTGCAATAAGTATGTGAGTTCTTTATGACTAATGTTAAGTCTGGCTTATGCGCACTCTCACCCTTCCACCATTTCTAGCCTCTCTAGTGCCGTGCAACTTTCGCCGGTACCATACACCCACCATATACCTCCTCAAAACAGCCACCATACCTACCTATTATAGCATTTCCATAGCCATTCCGAGATATATTGTCATGCAACTTTCCACCGTTCCGTTTATTATGACACGCATAATCATTTTCATGTTGCTTTGCATGATCAAGTAGTTGACATCATATTTGTGGCAAAGCCACCATTCATAATTCTTTCATACATGTCACTCTTGATTCATTGCACATCCCAGTACACCGCTGGAGGCATTCATTTAGAGTCATATTTTTTCTAACTATCGAGTTGTAATTCTTGAGTTGTAAGTAAATAAAAGTGTGATGATCTTCATTATTAGAGCAATGTCCCATGTGAGGAAAGGATGATGGAGACTAGGATTCCCACACAAGTCAGGATGAGACTCTGGACGAAAAAAAGAGGCCAAAAAAAAGAGGCCCAAATAAAAAAATGAGAGAAAAGAGAGAAGGGGCAATCATTTTACCACACTTGTGCTTCAAAGTAGCACCATGATCTTCATGATATAGAGTCTCCTATGTTGTCACTTTCATATACTAGTGGGAATTTTCCATTATAGAACTTGGCTTGTATATTCCAATGATGGGCGTCCTCAAATTGCACTGGTCTTCATGAGCAAGCGAGTTGGATGCACACCAACTTAGTTTTCTTTTGAGCTTTCATACACTTATAGCTCTAGTGCATCTGTTGCATGGCAATCCCTACTCACTCACATTGATATCTATTGATGGGCATCTCCATAGCCCGTTGATACGCCTAGTTGATGTGAGACTATCTCCTTCTTTTTTTCTTCTCCACAACCACCATATTCTATTCCACCTATATTGCTATATCCCCCGGATCTATTTCCCATCATATAAGTTCCTATTTTCCATTATATTAGTTTCCGATCTACTATTTTGCAATCTTTTACTTTCCGATCTACAAACCAAAAATACCAAAAATATTTACTTTATTGTTTATCTATCTCTATCAGATCTCACTTTTGCAAGTAACCATGAAGGGATTGACGACCCCTTTATCGCGTTGGGTGCAAGTTGTTTGATTGTTTGTGCAGGTATTCGGTGATCTGTGCGTTATCTCCTACTGGATTGATACATTGGTTCTCAAACTAAGAGAAATACTTATCTCTACTTTGCTGCATCACCCTTTCCTCTTCAAGGGAAAAAAACAACGCAAGCTCAAGAAGTAACAGGTCGCTCTGGACACACAAAGGGAGGAGAACTCGCCCCGCAAGCCGGAGACTTCAGAAACACAGTTGCTGTATACCGGCATTGGAGGCTAGTTCGGGGGCTACTGAGGGAGTCTTGGACTAGGGGTTCCTCGAGCTGTCGGCCTATTTCTCATGGGTCGGACAGTCGGGCCGCACTACAACTGCTGGAAAGTCGGACTATTGGGTGGCGGTGTATCCAAACAGAAGACCTTTGAGGCCTTGGCATGTTCTCCAAGTCAAGATAGAAGATTCAACATGTTTATCCTCTCATTATAACCGACCATATGTAACCCTAGCATCCCTGGTGTCTATATAAACCAGAGGGTTTAGCCCATAGAGGCTAGCACAACAACCATCATCCTACTAGCCTAGGGTTTTGTTCATTTGATCTCGTGGTAGATCGACTCTGTAATCCTCATATACACAAGAATAATCAAGCAAGACATAGGGTTTTACCTCTTAGAGAAGGCCCGAACCTAGGTAAACATCGTGTCCTTTGTCCCTTATTCCCTATCGATCCAAGACTCACATCTCGGACAATCTACACCGACTCGTCAACTTCCGCTACACTCTTGAAGTCGGTAATGATTGTTGATCACAACCCATTATAAATCTTCATATTGTTCCTGGGTGATCGTAGGGCAATTTTTTTTTGTTTTCTACTACGTTTCCCAACAATAATTGCTTTCATCGGCATCGTCATTGTCTTCCATCTCTACGGCGCCATTGACTTGACTGGATGCGGTGTCATTGCCACTTCCCTGGTCCTCGTCGTCGTTGGGGGAGGCATTATCATCAGATATGTAGTTATTGGTGTTGTTTTTGCTGGTGTTCCCTTTACCGACACATTTAGAGCGCTGACCGCTCCGTCCGTGTTTGGGGGATCCGTTTTCTCCTCCACCTCCTGGTCCTCCTTGGGGGTATCCACCATGTAGATCTCGTAGGTGGAGGTTGTCATCCAGTTGCTGGTATTGGATTGTGTAGCGCCGGGCACATCACTAACATCTTCATCCATGTAGGTGACGGGGAACGAAGCATGAAAATAAAAAAAATCCTATGAAATACCCAATATCCAATCTAGGAGATGCATAGCAATGAGAGGGAAGTGTGTTTACATACCCTTGTAGACGGAAAGTGGAAGCGTATATAACGCAGTTGATGTAGTTGTACTCTTCATGATCCAATCACGGTCCAAACCAATCTAGCGCCCAACGGACGGCACCTGCAAGTTTAGCACACATGCGGCTCAGTGACGTCTCCTCCTCCTTGATCCAACAAAAGAAGGGGGAAGTAGATGGGATCTCAACCAGCATGACGGTGTGGTGGAGATGGTGGTGGTGGTGCTCAGGCAGGGCTTTGCCAAGCTGTACCGGGAGGAAATATGGTGGTAGGAAGGGGGAGGGGATGCGCCAGGGTTTAGGGTGTGGCTCCTCTCCTCTGCCTCCATTTTATATAGGGGTAAGGGCAGGGAGGGTGAAAGTGCAAGTGGCACTTAAACTATATCTTGGTGTGATGACAATGTGGTTAGTAGAACTAATATCGGTTGCTAAAGTTTATCTCAGGATATTGGTTCCAAGTGCTTCGTGATGGAGATGTACGACCCCCAAATTAAAAAAGGTCAAAGGCATGGTCTACCGGCGATCCGAAGGTTTTAGTTTTTGGTTTGCTTTGAGCCGTTGGAAAGACTGCACTATTAAGAGGGGTTGGTGTGGATAAAGGTTGTGTGGGAATGCCATCGCCGAACCATATACACTAGCCTACCCATTCCTAACACTTAAAACCATAGTGTGCATGCATGTTGTACTCAGAGTGCTTGCAACAGAAAGTTACTGGTTACCCCGTGCGCACGGGGTACTGCGTAACTCTCTAGGTACCTGGTGCGCATGGGGTCTTTTGACCCCCGTGTGCATGGGCTACTGCGTAAACTCTCTGAGTACCCCGTGCACACGGGGTGGTGTGAAAGACTCTGAGTACCCCATGCGCACGAGGCTGACTTAGCCCGTGCGCACGGGGTCCAACGGGCAGAAACGGCCACCCCGGGACAAACACTATAAAATCCCCCCTTCTTCTTCCTCCATCCCTAACCCTAATGTCTTGTTGAGCTCCACCATTGCTACACCTCATTTTGCTCAACACTCTCAATCCCTCCACCAAACTTGTTGAAACTTTGGGGATTGGCTGGGCAAGACCTGATCTATATCTTGAGCAAACCAAATCGCGTTCCCCGCAACATTTCTCCCCATAGACTTGTTACTCTTGGAGCTTGGGCTCCTAGGCGGTTAGAGGTTCCTCCGAAGCTTCCTTGCTCGTGGTGTGCTCCTGAGATGTTTGTAAAGGTGTGGTGGTCCCCATCAAGACCAACCCCGAGTAATTCGGGGCTCATCCATTGGGGTGACTCGAAAGAGACTACGGTGAGCCTTCGTGGCATTCCGCAAGCTTTGGCTCCGGTACTGCCCTAAACGGAGAGTAGGTCTTACCCAAGGAAGAGTGAACTTCGGGATAAAATCCGCGTCCTCTCCTCACTTGTGGTTAATACTTTCCCGCACCTTACTTTGCCTTGTATACTTGTTGGCTTGCTAATTGGATTGTTGCCTAGCATACCTTGCTGTAAGCTTGCTTGTCATATAGGTTGTGTTCACCTAGTTGCATATCTAGTGAACCCTATTTATCCGCTAAACCTTAAAATTGACAAGAAATATTAAAATTGTAGTCTCCCATTCACCTCCGTCCCCTCTAGTCGACTGTATCGATTGACGGTGTCCTGGACTAGGGGGTACTCACCACGTCATCTCCTGATCTGTTAGATTGGGCCGAGGACCCCCATGTTTGTATACTCATGGGCTAGTCCGGACAGCTGTCGCATACAAGGAAGATTCCACAAGACTTGGCGATCAAGACAAGGACTCCTGCCCACCGGCGTATTCGGCTAGGACTCTTGTTATCCTACGCTTCTGGTGCATTATATAAACCAAGGCCAGGCTAGTCGATAGATGATATATACAACAATCATACCATAGGCTAGCTTCTAGGGTTTAGCCTCTCTGATCTCGTGGTAGATCTACTCTTGTACTACCCATATCATCAATATTAATCAAGCAGGAGTAGGATTTTACCTCCATCGAGAGGGCGAACACAGGTAAAAACATCGTGTCCCTTGTCTCCTGTTATCATCCGCCTAGACACACAGTTCGGGACCCCCTACCCGAGATCCGCCGGTTTTGACACCGACATTGGTGCTTTCATTGAGAGTTCCCCTGTGTGTTCGACAAAAGGTCGATGGCTCGCCTGCAGATCAATTGCGACTTCGGCATCTTCGTCACCAGCTCGACTGGTCACCTTGGTTCGACCAAGGACTGCGCCCTATCTCCGATCTTCATGTTTGGATGAGGGCCTTCATCAACAACAGCTCCGATCGCTATCAAGATCATGGAGGAATCATCTAGGGAGCCCGGGGGCTCAACGTCAACATTGCCCTTGGGCGGCCGTGCTGTTTTTCTGGACAGCGAACTTGTATCCACCTTTGCCCCCTCCTCGAGCGTCGGTTTGACGATTGCTTCGGTGGAATAGTGCGGAATTACGTCTACAACAGCCATGCTAAATTTTGTCGAGTTCCGATGGAGGAATCTCCGACAATCTACGATATACCGGAGCCCTGTCAAATCTGGACGAGAATCTGGACGAGTTTAGGGCGTGGTGTCCAGCTTCTAGCTCGGACCTCCTTTGGAAGCTTCAACCGTTGATCAACTGCGGAATTCCTATATCTACCACCCCTCAAAATTTCAGCTCGATCCGACCGTCCTAACTCTGGGAACCTTCCGATTAGTGCATAACTTGTCGGATCTGTTATCTGCGTGAAAACAAATCCGACCCGAGTTCGTCCTTTTTACGAACGGGATTTCAGACATTCTTTTTGAAGAAGTTTTGTATGGGGTATTGTGTTTTGTTCCCAAACACATCCCACTAACTTTAAAATCTTTTGAACATGATCTTCAACATCATGCTGGTGTCAAACCAGTCCAGCAATATTGCTCCACGGCTGCCGACCTGCGCTAGACACGTCGTCACTTTGTTGAGCCGAGCTCAACTTCTTCGGATCATCATCTCGGCAAGCCGAACAAGAGTCCGGCATCACGAAGGATAAATCATCACAACATCGCCACCCCATGGATTACACAGAGCGGGCATACCGGCATCGCCGCACGGTCTCTTCATCAAGCCAGCATCAACCACGTCACGACCTGCATCGGCAGGGCCGCACTATTGCTTCTTCAAGCTGGTGTCCATCACGCCGACCTTCGACATCTCGGCTGGACCGGGGGCTTCGCCATCTCTTCATCAACCTACTCCGGACACTTCGGCGTCACAAGCCGACCAGCTCCGTCACGTTAGCTGGACCGAGGGCTTTGCCTCGGCGAGCCAACCTTTGCCAGCATTGCCATACCGTCGTTTTATCGCCCATCAGGCAATGGGTGCGCGGATCGAGTCCTAATTTTGGGAATCACCTTCCTTCGGATTGCTACAACAAATAAACCAGGTCTATCAAATGGTGGCCGCATTAACGACTGTCGCATGATGGTTCGGTCAGTTTCCCTACATAGTCCGGCGAACGCCGCATCCGGAGCTCGGACCGACCTGTGAATTCAGGCTTTGCCACGCCTGTATTGCATCATGCCGACGCCCTGCATCGACATTGACTTCGGCGTCAGGCCATATTTCTTTTATTACTCACTTTGCATAAATTATTTATTATGCAACGATTTTTTTAATTATCATTATTACTATTATCTCTGGTTTGCACCATTTTTTGTGAACAGGAAAATGATCCGGGGACTTCAGCGTCACTCTGCCGGTCTGCATTGACCGTGCTATGTCACCACTTCGGCGTGTCGAGCTCTCCGCTCCGCCACCTCGGGACCGGCTTGGGGGATGGAACATTGTCCTGTATCAAGCTCGGACCGCGCCATCAATACCGAACACATTGACCAGCTAAGTCGCTTTCATGCTCAAAGCTTTAATTTCTAACTTGTGTTCGGTTCGACCAAGCATTATACTTTTTTTGAAAAATGTTGCTTGTAAAAAAATTTCTTGTCCAAACTTTGTTTGTGACGCATAAGTTCAAATACCCAATTCATTTCGGGGCTTCTTTCATGAAGCTTTTCCTCTTGCATATGATTATACTTGTACGGCTTCGTTCCTTGTTCGTGTATTACGCCACAATATGCACCATATTGACTTAAGCGATTTGCAAGCTGGGTTGCCTCACTCCTATGTTTACCCCTACGTTCTCGATTGTTCGGCTAGGGAGTAAAGGGAGCACCTCCGCTATTGTCACGATCGGGTTATCCGAGCCGGACCTCAGACTGGGTGAAGCCGAAAGCTAGCGCTCTTATAGTTTTCAATGATGGTAGGCACACAACAGAACTCATGAGTACAAAAAATCTATTGCACAAGTCTCATAATAACAATGAGCACCGAAGAAAGGTATCGGTGGGGGTACTATTTTCTTCGAAGATGCTTCTTACACTTCAGCGATAATATAGCATAAGTTCCACGAGCGCTTTGTCTATTACAGCCTTATGGCCTGATTGCTCGGTATTGGAAACACCGTCGATATTCTCGACGGATGGAGTACATAACACTTTTCGGTCCTTGTGGAAGAGGGAGAAGCCAATGGTCGGTTAAGACGCGTTTAAAGTTCGGTTGAACATAGATATGATATAAGTACTTCGGTATATGCAATCATTCTTTTACCTAAGTCACTTGGGGGCTCTTAAATTTATATGAGCCATTTTATGATAAGTGTTTTTCTTCTTAGTTGTTGCAAAGTTTTATTATTATTATTATTATCTATCACTCCTTTTTTCGACACGAGCGTGTGGTCACTAGCCGGGGAGCCTAATTTCTCTCTCAAGGCCGCTAGAGTTTAGTTTGCTAAACTGGCCTAATGAGAAGTACTCCGCCCTCGAGATAGGAGGTTGAAGCCGTAGGCTGACCCGCTTGAAGTCTTGAGATAGGATGTATCATGTTAAAGCACGACAGAAGCACTTCTTTTGCTAAGCCCAATTTTTGGATTGGCACCGAACACTTGATCTCGTTCGGACGTTAAATTTTTACTGAAGTTTTTTGGTTTTCCAAGCTTATGGCACTTTTTAAACTATTTGTGTGTTTTCAACACAAGTCTCACAGTGCAACGCCGGACACCTTTAGAGATTCGGCAAAAACATTCTCCGATATTGCTATATATGCATCGGTTTCGAATTGTGTCTTCGGTCAATAGTTGGGTTGCCCGGCTCCTGCGCATGCCTCCTATGTTCCGCTTTGTTCGGCTAGGTGTGCAAAGGGAGAACCACTGCGATTGTGCTTCCAGCTCACATGGTTAAGCACCTCAGTGGAGAAAGCCGAAAACTGACTGTCACAATAAGCGTAAACTGGTCAGTGATCCGATGACAGTGTTAAACGACGAACCATTCATAACAATGGCCAAAGTGTTTACGGCTTGACCTCGACTGTCGCTGAACACTACCGGGGGCTATTAACTGGCCCCCCAAACTAAATCCTCGATATTTTACTCTTACATTAGAGCTGAGGTTTCATGATCAAGCTTAGCATGACAACCCAAAGAAAGGAACCGATAGCGGGACTATTTTCTTTGGAAGACATTTCTTCTGTTAAACAGTAATATAACTTATCTCTCTGCGTACCTTTGTTTATAAAACTGTATGGCCAGATTGCCTTGTTTGTTGTAAATCTTTGCCCTCATAAAGGCTTTATAAAGTAGGACAAACACTCCTCGACTATTGGCCGAGGAGGTGGAAGCCGATGGTCGGTCAACAAAGTTTTGTACAATGCGGATCCGAGCATTAATGACGTAACTTACTTGGATACATAGAGTCATTACACATAATTTGTGATTTTACTATGGATATCAATCCTTAATTCGGCCACCCGTGCCCGCATTAAGGCTCGAGAACTCTTGGGCTTCGGGCTTATTATTTAAAAATATTAAAGGGCACATCGATCCCACGATGCGTGTTGCCACCCGACCCGATGTCTCGTGGGCTCTTGCATTGCCTGTCCAATGCAGAAAATTTTAAGTGTAATCTGAGTCTCAGGAGATTTTGATCCTCGGGTTGGTCGGCCGCACCCAACACGAGTCTTGAGGCCCGAGCACGCCGCTTTTTGTGTCCGAAGTATTACGCGAGCTAGGACTTGATCCTCGAGCGATTTTGCAAATCAACTTTGAGTCTCGGCTGACTCTGAGGATCAGCGGTCTTCGTCATCCTTCATGTGCATCTCGGGTTTTAGACCGATACCCACTGAAGACTCTTGGCTATGTATCTCGGCAGAGAATAAATTGCACCAATCAAAAATATTGACAAAAATCGGCCCACATTCGGGGTGGTGCACCACCTCGGAAGCAGTCCGGCATAAAGCTCGGGCGCTAGTGGATGGTTCCATAAAGGGCATTTCCGGCATTAAGCTCAGCTAAACTCCTTCAAACTTCTTTGAACCAAGGTGATTTACGACACCTCGGATACAGTCCGGCGTTGGAGCTCGGATACGTAGTCCGGCGTTGGAGCTCGGATACAATCCGGCGTTGGAGCTTGGATACATAGTCCAGCGTTGGAGCCGGATACATTCCGGCATTAGAGCTGGGAAGCGGTCTGGCGTTGGTGCTCGACTGCAAAAGATACCTCGAATGCAGTCCGGCGTTGGAGTTCGGACGCAAGAGGACGCTGCCGCCCAGGAACAACTTCAAACCCGAGGTGTGGCATAAAAACAACACCATTGATAAAGGCGGAAACTTAAAGGGGCTCCTCGGATACCCGACGTATAAACTCGTCGAATGCATTTCGGCGATCCTCAAGATCGAATATGAGAAGATTTGTTGAACTAGTTTTCAAGACCGACGACTGAAGATGAAAAACTGTTTGGAAGAATCGAGGAGCGTCCCTAAACTTGAAGACCGGTTCAGGGGGCTACTGACGGTGTCCTGGACTAGGGGGTACTCACCATGTCATCTCCTAATCTGTTAGATTGGGTCGAGGACCCCCATGGCCGTATACTCATGGGCCAGTCCGGACAGCTGCCGCATACAAGGAAGATTCGACAAGACTTGGCGATCAAGAAAAGGACTCCTCCCCACCGGCGTATTCGGCTAGGACTCCTGTTATCTTAGGCCTCTGGTGCATTATATAAACCAGGGCCAGGCTAGTCGATAGATGATATATACAACAATCATACCATAGGATAGCTTCTAGGGTTTAGCCTCTCTGATCTCGTGGTAGATCTACTCTTGTACTACCCATATCATCAATATTAATCAAGCAGTAGTAGGGTATTACCTCCATCGAGAGGGGCGAACCTGGGTAAAAACATCATGTCCCTTGTCTCCTGTGACCATCCGCCTAGACGCACAGTTCGGGACCCCCTACCCGAGATCCGCCGGTTTTGACACTGACATTGATCCTTTCAATTGGTATCAGAGCCTCGTGCTCTAATATAAGGTTTTACAACCCTAAAGGATACAGTCGATCTAGAGAATGAGGGAGGTGGCGCACCCATTGCAGAGGATGGTCAAAACCTACCCCCCCCCCCCCCCCCCGCCGTGCCCGAGGCAGTTGGTGCCCCAGTCGTTGATCCCGCTGCTTCTATTAAACCGGGTGCCCCTTTGACCACGGCCTATATTCTTCCAATGTTTGCGGACCTCAAAGCCTCTATGTTGAAATAAGTTCATCCCCTGGTCAAGGAGGAAATTGATGCTCGCTTAAATCCCTCGACATCTGCATCAAACTCATTTGATCCAAATGCCATTCATCATGCGGATGACTCGAGAGAACCTCTTGCATCTCCAGAACCTTTTTACTCACAACAAGTACAATGTCGTGGAACCTTTTTACGCACCACAACCCTTGCAACCTCGCATGTGTTTGCTAAGTGGAAGCTAGATATGGAGTCTTACATGCGTAGTGCTTCAACTCAACTGTGGTGGATTGTGGCTAATGGATTCAACCCCAAGGACCCAATGAATCTCACTCCAAGAGAAGCATTTGATGATCAACTCGATGCAACCGTCGACAACATGTTGCGCACCGTGGTGAGCGAAGACTATAGTGACTCCATTTCTCTCCTTAAGACCGCCAAGGTAATATGGGATTGCCTTGAGGAGGCTCTCGAAGGAGATGAAGCAATTCGAAGATCTCGATTGGCTTTGCTCAAGCAAGAAGTCAATCTCTTTGTGAGGAATGAGGGTGAGTCTGTGTCGTGGGAAACCATGGCCACCTATGGGACCAGGACGCCCCTTGCTGGTTCAACAGGGGGGATTCGTGTTGCACAAAGAGCAGAAGAGCGTGGGGCAGCACGGCAGAGACCACACAGGTAATTTTACCCAGGTTCAGGCCGCTGTGAGGCGTAAAACCCTACTCCTGCTTTGGTAGATTGATGGTGGAAAGGTGGTGGTGGAGCGTAGTACACTTGCCTGGCAAGGGTTGCCTCAAGGCGACAGTGGCTACTCGCATATGGTGGTGTGAGTTATCCAACCTTCTAACCGTTTCTACGATTGCCACGGGCCTCCTTTTATAGATCAAGGGGTTACCTCAATGGCAAAGTAGTCAATACGCACTGATAAGAAAGCAACAATGCTACCATACCTAACTCTATGGGCTGACAGGGCGCATTAAATGCACTGCTCAGCGTCACATCGTTGGTTGCCCGGCAAGGCTTGCCAGGCTATCTCGCCAGCTTCACGCCTGCTTGCTTGACACATCGCAGGACGAGTGTCATCCGTGGGTTTTTCCTGTCGGGAGAGGCCGCCATGTGGCGAATGGCTGCCACTTAGTAACTCTGCGGCTTGACACCGCAATGATCGACGACGTGGGTCATGGTGGAGTCGTTGGTGAGGTGGTTTTGCCTCCGTGAGTCCTGGCAGGCCCTATCGGGACGTCTTAGTTGTCTGCTTCTGGGGGTGGCCTCGCCCCTTGTCGGGCTCGCCTGCTCGGCAATGGAGGCCCTTCTCTTGACGATATCCCGCTTCCCTGGCATGATCCTGGCCCCTCGGATCTGCATGTTGGTCCTTCGAATCTCTTGGTTTCTTGTACTCTGACTTGGTTTGGTGCTCCAATCTTGATCCCGTGCTTGTGCACAGTCAGGGCAACAGACCCAGGGTTTGTTGAACCGATAGAAGCCCCCGGGCCTGCCCCGAACGCGCTGCTGAGCGTCGTAGGGGTAGGGCCTAATAAGTGCACATGCAGGGTTGCTGAAGAGGCTGGCTTCTTGAGGTCTTCTTTGCTTCTTCATTAGCCTTGATTCTAGGCCAGTTTCCAGTTTCTCCGCGCATCGTGCGCAACGTTGTGGAAGAACTTTGATCGGGGCCCGAGGATTCTCCTCACCCCACGATCACGGGGCGGAAACTGCCATCCCACTTGCCACTCATATCGCACGCACCTGCCATGTGCTCCGCATGCATTGGGTGTGGTAGGTCGTGGATGCGGAAGGCACGGGGAGGAGTGCCATGGCCGAAAACCGAGCGCTGGTGGTTGGAGCAGAGGGTCGGCCTTGATTCTTAGGGCCACAGAGGGTGTAGAGAGGCCGCATTGGAGGAGCGGGGCGGCCATTTCCTGTATGAGGAGCCAGCCCCCTGCCTCGTCCCCCTATAAAAAGGGGCAGGGCGGCGCCTCTCTGCACACACACTACAAAAAAATACACTTCCGTGATGATACGTGTTTGTCACAGTAGGTCGCGTTTTTTTCATGCATGTACATCCATGACGATTTTATGACAGAATCAAGATAGTCATACCTGTGCTGGCGTAGAAGTGTTCCATGAGATTACCAAAATTATCATCAAGGAAGTGTCCACTTCCATGACGATAAATCATGGCGTCACGAAGTGCTTTCATCAAGGGTGACCGACACATGGCATCCACCGTAGCGAACGGCTGTTAAGCTATCGGGTCGGGTTTTGGATCCGATAACCCGTTAACAGCCCGACCAATGGGAAATTTCCACGTGTAAAATTCTTATTGGCAGACGAAACACGTGTCGGCTAAATCGATGGGTCGAGATAGGCGCCTATGATATGTCGACACGTGCCACAGCCCACAATGGCCCATTTAGCTTACAAAGCCGGCCCGTTTGACTTGGTCAAAAGTTAAGGGCTAGCCCACGAAAAGCCTGTTAACGGTCTCTTCACAAATAGCCCATTTTACGGCCCGTCAACTCACGGCCCATTAGGCCCTAAAGGAAATCGGCCCAACAACGTCATGTGGGCCGTCGAATATAACACCAGCCCGTTTCACTTTCGGCCCATGTATGGCCCACGATGTCTTACGACCGATATGAGGCCTTCATATCTTTCGGCCCTTTACAGGCCCACGGTGACTCTAGCCCATAATGAACAGTAATTTTCTTTGTACCCGTTAACGGCCCATGATTTACATGGGCGTTTCCGCTTCGTGTTAGCTTTCGGCCTATTGACGGCCCATAAGTTCTTGGGCTCCTTTTCGGCCCTCAATTACTTCCGGCCCATTACTGGCCTGTTCCCCTAATGGGCCAAATTCTGCCCATGGCAAGAGTCGGCCCGTTACTGGCATGTTCCCCAAATGGGCCAAATTCGCCCATGGCAAGAGTCGACCCGTTCTTGGCTGTTACCCTAATGGGCCAAATTCGGCCCATGGCAGGAGTTGGCCCGTTTCTGGCCTGTTAACCCGTTGCGCCGTTTCCAGCCTGTCCTATATTCTGGCCCATTAACGACCCATTATGCTTGTGACAGAATTAAGCCTTTGTAGTCCTACGGCCTGTTAACGGCCCGTTACCGAGCTTCGGTTCCATCTTTTTGGCTTTGGCAACACCGTCCACAATGGTTCCCACGATGCCAAAAGCTATTTTCACATTTGTCTACACATTGTGGATTTGCTCCTGTGTGCTATCTATACAAATCTCAATTATATTGATCTAAAAAATTATAGAATCAAGATTAGTAAAAAGGAGGTGATTTTGCCGCACGAATGGCGGTTTGCTAACATGCGGTCCGACATGTCAGTCCTTTACCAAGCCGATCCGCGTCCCACATGAGGCAGAACAACGGCAGAAACAACACGTGGTTAAGTTGAAGAAGACGAGGGAGAAGCAGATTCAGCAATGAGTGAAATGATGGTTGCTTCGTCCCTCCAACTTCTTTTTTTAGCATTATTACTTCGTCCCTCCAACTTAACTACGGGAAAGGTGCACCTTTGTGATTTGACGCCTCATTGCTCATTACTACGCCGGTGCCATGACTGGGGCGCTTCACCTCGGCTGCTCTGCCTTTGTATTACGGTATGTACGTGGACCCGGTAGCTTGATGTCCCACATGTCGTGAAAGGGACTAGAAGATTTATGAAAGCGGCGCTCCACTCTTCTGACGGAGGAGTAGGCGACCTGACGGCCCGATGAAGCTGTCACTTGTCTTGTATAGTACAATAGTTTTGCTGTTTCGCACAATCCATCGATACAAACCTGATTAAGCGAGGAAAAGGCGGGATTTTTCCCATACGGTAGATAATCTTGGCCATACATTTCAAAGGCAATTTTAATGTATGCAAACTGAATAATTATAAGTAACAATATGATATCTAGTAAAACTAAAAACACATATGATTTATTGTGTTAGAGTGTAGTAGTAGTCTTTGTAGTGCATAGTTGTTAGATGTAACATGCGAGAGCGTGTAGAGATGTAGTTTTGAAGGGCCTCTGAGAGAGAAAAGCGTAATACGGTCACGAACTTTAGAATAAGTTGATTACGGTCACTATATCGTTTTGCGGTGATTATTCGGTCACTTGCTCCTTTATTGACATCGGATTGCACTTTGTTGACCGGCCAAATAGTCTGCATGGCGCCATGTTGACTAGTTAAATTGACCATGTTCCTTGTGGGTCCCACCTGTCAGTTCGCATAGGGAAAAGGTCAGATAAACACAAATTTAGGCAGGCGCGACAAGTCTCCAACCCGTCTTGAGAATCACTGGTTGTGTATGTATGCATCGGGGCACGATGTTTGCGCATGCACGTGTAGGTTGAGCACTTGAGCATGAGAGTGTGTGTTGGTCGTGTGGTGTACAGGTGTGTGCATGCATGCGTGCGTGTGTGCGTGTGAGTGTTGTGTGCGTGCGTGGTTGCGTGTGTACGTGCGAGTGTTGCGTGCGTGCGTGGGTGCATGTGTTTGTGTGAGTGTTGCGTGGATGCAGTTCATGTGCATGCGTGCATGTGGGTGTGTATAATCACCACACCAGCTCCTGTGTGTTAAAACAGACGGTTCAGCATACCAATACAAGGCCACCTTGTCCGATGTGCCCGCGGTCATTACTTCAAACCACCGTCAAAATATTTTTTTGTCGTTTGTTTTCATTCTTACTAGCAAGATGCCCGTGCGTTGCACGTAACATCAAGATGCATTTGTATGACTTGTTTATCTTGTGAGAGAAAAGGATGAACGAGGGAAGGCCTTATTTGCAAATGTGGAGAGGTGTGTGGGTACCTTTTTGCAAAATTGCCATAGTTTCTTTCCTATCCGTCGGATATAAATCGGACGACCTATATTGAGGATGGCGGGCACACCATCATCACCAACTCTGTTTTTTATAAGTATATTTTATGTATTTTATAAGAGTGTAGATGTAGAGTAGATACAAGTCGGCAGTGGAGCACGATGGTAGTGAGATAATGTGATGCAACACTAGAGGTGCCATGTGGAGCGTTTAACTGGTCAACTAGTCATGTCATGAGCAAATACAGAGTTGTACAGTGAGCCCGTGACTGTATAATAACCACTAAACGTAAACGATGACCGTAATGAGTGGATTATGAAGTCCAATGTATGTATCGCACTTTTGCTTCAAATACAATGATCGTCATGGCATATATCGTGAGAGAAAGATGAAACACACGTGAATTTTCTCGGGCTTAATTTTAGAGGACCTGGAGATAGTTTTGTGTGCATACGTGAAAGGGGCGTACAGGGGGCTGTATGCGATGGAGAGAGAGATGCTCTTCGTTTCTCTTTATTATGACTAACTTTGTATATAATATAAAAATATAAAAATTCACAGTGCGGAATAAATATCATTGTGGGCACCATGCAATGCATATTAGCGTTCGTACTCCTCCATATAACTTTGTAATGTTGTATATATGTAGAAACTCTAAAATAATTTTTTGGCCACACTTTATTCAAAAGGAATGTTGTATGCGAAATAAACGTGAAGAGAGGGCTCTCTAGATCAATGGGGTACATGATGTAACATGTGTGAATGTGTAGTTGATGCATTTGGCGGGGCCAAGAGAGGTATGTGTGTGTATTACGTATTCGAGAGAGGCATGGATAGAGGGGCGGCCAGGCGTGGGAGAGATAGCACGAGAAATGAGAGTGGTCTAGAGAGAGAGAGAGAGACGAATATGATGTCACAACAAGAGATTCCATTCCCTTGAGTGTGTATATGCAAGGGGGGAGGGAATAGAGGCACCAGAAGAAATTTTCTGTGTGTGTGGTGTTTGTGTTGGTATGTGTGGGTGTGAGAAGATAATGAGACATGGGGGCAGAGGGTGTGTCACCGCGTGAGATCCGATGGGTCGAGGTGAGGCCCTTCGTTCGGTTCCGTCCTGCGCCACATTGGTCGGCCCATGACACATTTAGGAAGACCCATGGATGACTAGTCGTACAAGACAAAGATAGTAGTGAAGGACTCTGTGTCCACTGACAAAGCCGTCTAGGATTTGTAACCCTAGGTTCTCGGACTAAGGTAACCCCTTTATCTCTGATATTAGTATTCATCCAACCTAACTTTAAGGGGCATCCTCTGAGAATGCTCTGCTAGAATCATACTCGTCGATTAGGAAGAGGTGTGAGACAATGCGTGAGAGACAGGCGTAAAGATAATGTGTGTACATGAGACACGTAGGCAGGTCCATGTATATAGAAAGGGTCGATGAGGATTGTGCGTGTGTATATTTGCGAGAGGAAGAGTGCTTGTGATAAAGGTTAGTGAAAACATTTGTAAATGGTTACGAGAGGGAGGGAGGGTTATATCTAGAGCATGTGTGCGAGAAAGACACCTCGGGAGAGACTGTGTGAGCATGTGTGAGAGACCACCGATGGAGAGTGAAACTACACGTAAAAGACTGCTCTACACATTGATTAAAGATATAAATTGTATCCACATATTAGGATGGGATCATGATATTTGCAATTCGCGTAAGGAGCG
The DNA here is from genome assembly GCA_021605145.1 of Aegilops bicornis. Taxonomy (NCBI): domain Eukaryota; kingdom Viridiplantae; phylum Streptophyta; class Magnoliopsida; order Poales; family Poaceae; genus Aegilops; species Aegilops bicornis. The sequence continues at coordinate 686,365,414 of CM038670.1, read as the reverse complement.
GTCATTGATCCATCAGACATCTAGATTCTATCGAATTTGAGCATGTCTATGTTATTATTGACATAATTGATCCACATAGTTAGTATTTTGAACTCCAGACAATTCATCGCTTTAGCAATCGAATATAAACGTGAGTATAGTTCATGTTGTGTGTGTAAAGCACATTATACATACAAAAGTTACACAATGGACATTATAAATAGCTACATATGAACTAGCATACATTTGAATTCAACTTAAGGTGGTTTAAAAAAATCGAATTCAACATGAAGTCCATTCAATTATTTGAATTTGATATCATGGCATTTGTAAACCATACCTAAATTACGGGGGCACCAATCTTTGCTCTGATTTTGTACATAATAGCATATGTAGTCGTCTACAAAATAGATTCAAATTTAGCTCCTCCATTCCAAAATAATCGTAGTTATAGGTTTTTCAAGTGTCAAAATTTCAAAAAGAATCGGATAATTTAATGAGGTTTTCAAACATACAAGGTCAAATATAACGTTGTCTATTTAGGTCAATCCTCATAGTTCAAGAGTACTCTAAACGTGAATGCTTGTGTTTCAAAATTTCGAACAAAGCGCCAAAGAGCCTCTACTACTTGAAACCTCGTGAGACCAATGTTTGGTAGTATAAGGAAATTAATTTTCTAATAACTCCGACCCGTGAAACCCGACAGCCCGGCGTCCAAAGGTCTAAACTGGGGTAGGTTTGTAGCTTCATCTAGACACCATGCAACCGCCTCCAAAAAACACTCATACACAATGGCCGCCTAAGCACACATGCACACGGCCGAAATCGCTCCCGCCCACTATTTGGGACACCTTGGATTACCATCCTAACCCCGACCCATGATGGGTCCAAAATTTAAGAGGGGGCAAAGTTTGTACTTTCCCCAAATTTCAAACAAGCGCGTCCCATCTTACATTCAAAAGAGCCAAAAACAAGCGCATCCCAGGACGAAACATGGTTCCCCCACCCGTCCGATTCCCCATTAGGTACTCGTGGCGCCAAAACTACCTCTCCACCAGCCGCGAAACCCCGGCGTCCTCCGTCCGCCACCCCATCCCACCCATCAACCGCCGCCCTCCTCCATCACGCCGGAGCCGACACCCCGACATCGTCATCCACCGCAACCTCAAACGCAACGCACTCCACGGCTAGTAGTTGAAGCCGAGGCCGAGCGGTCCGTACCCGAACCAGTTCAACCATGCCCTCCTGTGCCTCACCGCTGCCGCTCCAACTTCCCCACCCTACACCGCACCGGAGCTGTTCCTGCTACGCCGTCCTTCGTCGCCTCGGATCTGCTTCCCCTCCACAGACATACGGCCACGGGAACATAGTCAACAATTTGGCCATGGGTTCGTCCAAGCCTGCACCCTCCAGAACATCGGTTTCCCCAGTAAAAAGAAGAAGATCAGCACGACATGTGGAGGTGACCACACCGGCAACCAAAGAAGATACTCCTCTTCCCTTATTCGTGCAAATCTTACGTCTCTGCTTGCACGGTATTCATCCCACAGAAGACACTAGTTGACCGCTTCTTCTTGATACTAGATGTTCCTAGTAACTCGCGATCCACAAGGTTTCTCCTCATATACTATTTCACCTTAGCTAGAGGTCCGTCGCCCCCTTGAATTTCAATTTCTGGCCAGTTGATTCCCAATTAACGGAAGCATTCCCCGGCGTAATGGGCGCTAGTACGACTATTACGCCGGGGAAGCAGTGCCTTGGTGTTTATCTTAGGGGCGTGTGCAGCCGAGAGCTACTGGCGCATGATCTGGAGGTCGGCCGGGATTAAAGGGATGGCTTTGGGCGCTGCCAAGCACGGGCGGTGGTGTGAGGTCGATGGGAAAGGCGGGCGGAGGAGGCGAGGTCTAGGCCGGTCATCATCGGGCGGTTCGAGAAAGATAAATCAGATGATTGGCGGGAGGTGAAGCGAAGGCCATCTGCCGATTCCTTATAGATCGGACGGTTCATAAAAATCGGTGACCTATTTATTTTTAGTCATTGTTATCTTGATAGGACCATATGTGGTGGTGTGCTGGAGGAGTACCTGCATTTCCTGTGCTCATATATTACAAAATCATACGGAGTCGAATCTAATTTTGTTTGTCATGCAATATTGTAAAGCTATCATATGTCTCCTGTCATTTATTTTTAGCCACCTGCTATACGCTAATTTTACCTTTGCACTACTTCTGCACACACTTCACCCATACTCTCACTATTGTGTTTTTATGCAAGGGTATTTCAGACCCTGCCTTCACAGAAGCAGAAAAGAGAAGAGAGAAGTCGCTCCAGCGTGTTACGCGGCTAGGCCAGACACGTTTCAAGACTTTAAAGGGTGTAGTGTCGTGAGATGGAGGCGGGGAATGTAGCTCGGAGTTGATGATCTCGCTTCGCCGTGAACCACCATCCAGTGCTTGCTTTAACTTCACGGTGTCATATGTGGTTGCATGTTGCATATGGTGTCTAGCTTGTATTGAAAGGCGAAGTCGGTCTTTATCAAGAGAAGGAAAGATATTTTTACATGAACCACCATCCGGGAGCTCCGGAAGACAAATAGCTAGTCGGGGCGGCCGAGCCGATGACAAGCCCGGCAAAGATAGCCATCACCTAGAAGCCAACTAAAAAGCTGCGATGGTGGCGAAGCAGCCCGCCTCCACCAGGATCTCGGGTCCTAGGCGATCATGCTCGGCACTCAGTAGGATGTCTAGCTTGTATTGCTTCCAATTTGGTTAAATTGCATCTGCTTAGCTTACACATTATACCTTTGAATATGACATGCCTTTGTTTTTGGTACATACTAGTACATACTGTGTATTAACCATGTTCATACATCAAACTAATGTTCTTGTGTATCCCTCATCAATCACTTATGACGAGGCAAGCAAGCAAGGGGACTACTCATTTAAAGAGTGCATCGTCAGCCTCCCGACATGATTCTCAAGAAACAGAAATGCTAGATGAAGATAGTGAACGTAGCTCTGTAGTTGATTACAGTATTTACCCTACACTAGCATCGCAGGTGCTTGCTCTAACTTGGCAGCGTGATATGTGGTTGCATGTTGCATATGGTGTCTAGATTGTAATTCCTCCAATCTGGTTAAACTGCATGTGCTAGTCTGCTTAGCTTATAGTACATTATACCTATTAATGTGACATGCCTTCCTGTATTTAGTACATAGTACTTCTGTCTATTAAGCATGTCCTTACATAAAACTATTGTTTTTTTATCCCGCATCAATCAATATGACGAGACACCTTTAGTATATGCAGTGCAATATTAGTTGTATCTTTCATATGATTTATAGCATGCGCTGCTTCTAATTTGCTGAAATTCCATTTATGATGGGACGCTTTTAACTTGACAGAGTCATATTGGTTGCATCTTTCATGTGGTGTCTATCTTGCATTGCTTCTTATTTGCTGGAATGGTTTCTGCTTAGTTTACACAAACAGTTGTGAACATGCCATGTCATCCTGTTTTTCGTACATATTCCATCCTAGTATCATGTGTTTGCCTTACATCAAAGTAGTGATTGTTAGTATCATGCATGAATGAGTTCCGAAGAGAGAATTTTATTGCTTTTTCTTGTCGGTTTTACTTGACAATTCAAAATCAATAAAGCGGAAGGAAGTTAGCAAGGCAGCGGATAAAGGTGCTCCTTCGAGCGGAGGCCTCTCTGATTTCTACTCCTCCACACCCCAAGATGATTTCCAAGACAACACATGCATAGACACTCAACAAAGCTGTGTTTATGATGAGCACGTCTCCCCTAGTGCAGCATCACTTTGGTGCTCCCTCTAACTTGGCCTTTGTTATATGTGGTTGCATGTTATGTGTGATGTCTAGCTTGTATTGCTTCTAATTTTGTTGAATTCCATCCGCTTACTTTACACATTATACTTGAATAAGACACGTGTTCTGTTTCTAGAACATACAATATCATCTACCACACCATGTTCTTACATCAAATTACTACTGTTGTGTAACCTGCAACAATCACTTATCATAAGACACGTTTGACTTCAGAGTGTGATATAGGTTACATCTCACATTCTTTTCTAGCTTGTACTACTAATTTGTTGAAATGGCACTTATGGCGAGACAGTTTTAACTTGGTAGAGTGATATTCGTTGCATCTTTCATATGGTGTCTAGCTTTCATTGCTTCTAATTTGTTGAAATGCCTTCTCCTTAGTTTACACATCATAAGCTGTGAATATGCAATGCTGCGAATATGCAATGGCACTAATGACGAGAGACCTCTAACATGGTAGTGTGATGTTGTTTGCATCTTGCCTATGATTTATTTCTTGTACTACTTCACATTTGTTTAAACGCCATTTATGATGAGACCTTTATTAACTTGGCGGGAAGCGATATTTGTAGCATCTTTCATATGGTGTCTACCTTCCATTGCATTGCTTCTAATTTGGTGAAATGTCTTCTTTTAGTTTACACATCATAGTTACGGTTATCTCGTCGAGTCCTGTTTTTCATACATATTACATCCTCCTATCATGTGGTTGTCTAACATCAAAGTTAAGTTAAATGCGCATCACGCATCAATTTGTTACGAAGAACTAAATTGTTATTCGTTTTCTTGTCGGCTTGACTTAACATTTCACAGAGAAAGAGGAAGAAACACAGAATGGCGGGGGAATGAGAAGCGGATGAATCCTGCAGATTCTGCTGATGCGATGGTGCAATAGAAGGTCAAAGTCCGGCGGAAAATTATACAAACATGGCATCCCATGCTACACGAGCTGCAAAAAAGCCAAGCGAAACAAATAGCTGCCACCAAACAAGTAGAGACAGCCCTAGTTCTTGCAACACCTACCACAGTACTACGGTGCACGACATACTGCGTCGTCAATGAAACTAGCAGCACGTTCCCAAGCTCCCTTGCCACCTGACACTACTTCCCAAGGACTCTTGACACAAGATGAGTTGGCAATATCAGATGAACCTTGTGAGCTTCAACAGGAAGAAGGTAGTTGCTGGAGTCAAGTTATAGTTCCATGCTTCTTTATATGTAGTCTCACAGTTTGATGTACACTAACACTTCCTACGTTCATTGTTGGACTAGCACCTAGGCACAAGAGGAAACAAACATCAGGGATAATGCTCGATAGGTTAACTAAATCTAGAGGACGAAGAATGGAGATCCGTTTTGAGGCAGGTTTAAAAAGGTCACGTGATGCTACAGAGTCAGCCAAGTTAGTATCAAAGGCAGCGGTTGTCGTTAGGTGTCATGTACGTATCCTCCCAACATGGATTCAATACAGGAATGACAAAGACGAAACCCAGTTCAACACCTTCCTCGACCATTTATCTGTAAGTATGGTTATGTATGGAAACTAGTAATATCGTCTTGCTCTGTCCCATACTTTATAGGTTCTTGATAATGAGACTCCCATAATTTTCAACAGATGAGGTTCAAGTTGGATAGCCAAGATGATGCAACAGGACAAGCTTGCACCCATGTTTTCAAGTACGCTCTGCTGACGATGTCGGTATAACTTGAGGAAAACTCACTTTGAAGGCAAGGCTAACGGTGAACTTTCCCAAACATCTCGATGGAAAATATATCGAATGAAGGCTGGAGGGGCCTTGTTAAACATCGTGCGATCCAAGTATCGGGTACATTATATATATGTGATCGAGATCACATGTTGAAGTCCTATTTACGCATGTGTCACACAAATCTATCTTCTTGTAGGTGAACTGTTCAAAGAACAAGGCCAACTGCACACAAAGTGAAATTCCATAAGATAGCGGATCTCGTAGCTATATTGCACCTTTGCGAGGCTCTTGTAATTAGCTTTGTTTCACTCTTTTCATTTGTACCATATTATCGAGATCTATATTGACTTGTTAAAATGCATAGGAAAGCCCGCAAGGACCAAAAAGTACATAAACCAAATCTTTGTGGAAATCTTCAAGGACTGTCACACCAAAGAAGAAGAAGGGCATGACTACACCGGTCAAAGCCATTGTTGTAAGTCCTTAATCCTCATGCCTTTTAACTACTACTTACTCTGACTTGTGCCTTGAACTGCATGGTTTGCAGCCAATGTCTATCACTCTTTTCAATTTTATACACAGTTATCTTAGTGTATCATTGCACCTTACAAGGTTTAAAAGAGAGGAGTGATGTTCCTTTGATCTTGACCCGTAATCTAGTTCTGTGCTGGACTTGCCCACACAATGTTAAAATTGCATGTTTGTCTGTTCTCAGTTGTTTTGTGATATGAATGATGTCATACAATGCTTACCGTATTATAAACTTCATCTCTTTATCCTTAGCCCTCAATACAATGTGAAGAAATAGACAATACATAAGCGATGGTACATGGTCATATGTTTAGAACCTGGTTTTATTATGTACTTTGCAATAAAATACAACTAATATTTTACATGGGTTCACGAATAAGTTACGTATATAGACCAAAGCTATTTTGTTTGGTTTTGCTGCCTCCTTAATATCTTACATTACGGTACTACTAATGTAAAACCTCAACTTTTCAAATGAGCTATGGAAAAATGGTGGAACCGCCACCTTTTGAAGGTGGCGAGGCAACTATACCCGCAATGTCAGCTCTGGCTGCAGTGGGTCAGTACATGTCCACTAACAGTGCCAAAAGCACGTTCCTGCGTAACACTGGGTTGGTTGTTAAGGCAATATCATCCAAACCGCCTCATGATCAAGATATGCAAGCTCAAAGCAATGTTATATCTGCGCTCCAGACACAAGTCCATTCCTAATAGAGGCCCTTTGTGAAACAAGGAGAAACATTGCTCAATGTCGTCAAGATATGCATGGTTTTGAAACCATACTATCAGACATTTTCTATGTTGTTCAGGAGCCTAGGGGAAATGAAGGCGAGGGTTATGGTGCTCCATCGGACAATATGACATGAACACGTAATAGTCGAGGTCAAATGAACTGAGCTTGAACTTACGGTGGCGCATTTATACGCTAGGTATTAAGTTTTATGCCAACCTTCCTTTTGTTATATAGTTGTAATTTGTTTTGGTGCGATACAAAATTTATTCTTAACGTGTAGCCACCGGTTGAAGAAAACAGCAAGCCATTTTTTTATAATGTAGGGTGTTCCCTATATTTACACTGGTGGCGATCTTTGATGCTGAGTGGATGTAATCTGTGCAATCGCCTTAATAGCCTAGCGTTAGTTTCGGCCTTATTTATTTCCTAGTCTTCTTTTTCCTTGGTTTGCTAGTGGCCGCAACTACCATGGGCCATATACGAGCCGTAGGATCCATGGGTCTCCTACGGGCCGTCGATAAATGGGCCTATAATCGGTGGGCCTCAGGCTGTCGATAAATGGGCATGTAATCGGTGGGCCTCGGGCCGTCGGATAAATGGGTCTACATGGGCCGTGTCGGGCGTGGTGGTATCGGCCCAAGACGGTAGCGAATTAGATTAGCGGGCGTAGGACTACAAAGGCTTAATTCTGTCATAGGCATAACGGGTCGTTAATGGGCCAAAATATTGGACGGGCTGGAAACGGCGCAACGGGTTAACAGGCCACAAATGGGCCCACTCTTGCCATGGGCCGAATTTGGCCCATTAGGGTAATAGGCCAGTAACGGGCCGAGTCTTGCCATGGGCCGAATTTGGCCCATTTGGGGAACATGCCAGTAACGGGCCGACTCTTGCCATGGGCCGAATTTGGCCCATTAGGGGAACATGCCAGTAACGGGCCGGAAGTAATGTCGAGGGGCGAAAAGGAGCCCAAGAACATATGGGCCGTCAATAGGCGAAAGCTAACATGGTGCAAAGCGGCCCATGTAAATCACGGCCGTTAACGGGTACAAAGAAAGTTACTGTTCATTATGGGCTAGAGACACCATGGGCTGTAAAGGACCGAAAGATCTGAAAGGCCTCATATGGGCGAAAGGCGATAAATGGGCCATACATGGGCGAAAGTGAAATAAATTTGGTGTTATATTGACGGCCCACATGGCGTTGTTGGGCCGATTTCCATTAGGGCCAAGCGGGTCGTGAGTTAACGGGCCGTAAAATGGGCTATTCTTGAGCAGGCGTTAGCGAGGCTTTTCATGGGCCAGCCCGTTAACTTTGACCAAGTCAAGCGGGTCGGCTTTGTAAGCTAAATGGGCGATGGTGGGCCTTGATGCGTGTCGACGTATCATAGGCGCCTTATCTCGACCCAATCGACGAGTCGACACGTGTTTCGTCCAGCCAATAATAATTTTACACATGGAAATTTCCCATTGGTCGGGGCTGTTAACGGGTTATCGGATCCAAAACCCGACCCGATAGCTTAACGGCGTTCCGTTACGATGGATGCCACGTGTTGGTCACCCTTGACAAATGCACTTCTGTGACGCGCGATTTATCGTCATGGAAGTGGACACTTCCGTGATGATAATTTTGGTAATGTCATGAACACTTCTACGACAGCACTGGTATGACTATCTTGATTCTGTCATAAAATCGTCATGGATGTACATGCATGACAAAACACGCGACCTACTGTGACAAACACGTATCATCACGGAAGTGTATTTTTTTAGTTTATCCTCCAGCCTTCTTTGATGTGATGGTGCATTTGGCTGTTCATATACCTGATGAGGCACTACTTAGAGGTCCAGTACAGTATGGCTGGATGTACCCTATTGAAAGGCGGCTAGGCACTTTCAAGGGCTATGTTAGGAACATAGCTAGACCCGAGGGTTCCATTGCAGAGGCCTACATTGCTACAGAAGCGTTGACATTCTGCTCAAAATACATTGAAACAGCTGATCATCTTAGCAAAGAGGTCGGTGAAGACAATCCCGGGCTCAATGTTTTCAATTATTCTGTTTGAGTTACAGGGAAGAGTCGACAAGAGGACAAACCTAAAGATTTGGACAAAATGGTTTGGTATGAGTTGAATAAGTGTCCTCAGATACTACCTTATATCAAGTAAGTGCGGTACTGCAGCTTATACATCGTAATCTACTAAACTTGCAGCACATTCTTATATATTTAGATGTTTGACGCGATCACTATGTTGTGCAGCATCTACAAAGAGGAATTCTTGCCGCAAAATCCAAGAAACATTGACAAAGCTGGTTATGGTAGGATTTGCGAAATGGTTCAAGAACCATGTAAGCTTTTGAAGTGCCTTTGCCAGGTTTTTTAATATATTGAGTACATAAGATGATCAGCTTGTCTATTTTCTAACCATAGGTTAAGAAGATGCGAGAGGATGGGCAGGCGATTGATGATGCCCTTTACTCACTAGCAATGGCTCACGATACTCGGGTAAGACATTATGAATGTTGCGTTGTTGGAGATGTGCGCTACAACACCCTTGCACGAGACGAAGGCGGGAAGACACAAAAGCGAGCCATCATGAGCACGGATCATTATGACAAAGAGACAACTGAAATGTATGCTAACATAACGAGACATTGTTCGATTGCGGTATATCTCCGATTCGAGGATCATCGGTGTGTGGCTCTGTTGTCTTTGTCGTTGGTATAACCTGTTTTCCAGGATCGCAAAACCCGAGTTGATGATTATTTCAAATCCATCAATGTCAAGGCGGCGTGCAGGACCAACGAGCCTTTTATTTTGGCAAATCAAGCAACAAAGATATTTTTCTTGGAAGACACATTTGCACGTAGCGATGACTTGAGAGTATTGCAAAGGTTTGAGCAGAGGAATTCGTTTAATGAAGTTGCACAACAAGATGATGCTTACACTGCTCCTGATGTACAAGAAAACACAGATGTTCCTAATATCTTTGAGAACCGTCACGTCAATGACGCCGGCGAAAAGATTGCATGTCATGCTGTGGACATACAAGAGTTGATCAAGAAGAAGCCAACGTTCGAGGACGTTGAGAATGAAGAAGAAGATGACACCGTGGGGAATTACATTCAGACTGATAAACATGGCGGAGATGTTGACGCTTGTGCTGCGGATGATGATTACATTGCTTATGTCGCATTTGCCTTTCAGAAGACGTTTTTTTATCGACTATGTGAAATTATGTTTGCTATGACAACTGAAACCTGATGAACATGTTGATTAGTATTTTGCTGTGAGAACATCACTTGTTATGTATGCTGATTTGTGTTTGGTGATTGTATGACAACTAAATCATGATGACATTGTTGTTTACTTGTACTCATATTTGGCTATGAAACTTGAATTTGATGACATAGTTTGCTTTGCTGTTGGACTGCAATTTGCTCGACGTCTTCGAATGAGAACAAAGCTGACCCGACAGGGCCTCTGCTATTTATTTATTTATATGAGCAAAAGGGGATATCCCCTGATTTCTGTTAATAGAAATCATTAGGTGTTCACAACACTACACCCAGCCTGGTACAGAGGTTTCATTCATTACTAGTTTCAGCAAAGTGCTCATGTCGTAGCCACTGAATACATCACGAGTGCTACATACACTGCAAATAAAGAGACAATCATCCTACATAGCACATAAATTTTGCCCATTATCTTCACAAGCTCTTTCATCTCCTCATTGATGTCAAGGCCATTCAGCAGCTGTCGCTTGGCCATGATGAGAGGAACTGCATCTTTAACCTTCTGCTCTGCATCTTCCTCTTCTGCCGTTCCTTAAGTTACTTGTCCAACACCCCAACCTGTTGGTCTTGGGATTCCTTGGCTAACCGAATAATCAGCGTAGTTGCATTCCCCCACATCAGCAACTTCCCAGAAATACAAATCACACGAATCTTCCCTTTTTGCATTTAATCAAATTGGAAGATCATCAACCAAACTATTAAAAATCAGCAAGCTGAAAGCGGTAGAACAACACTTAAACATATTATTACCCCATGATTCAGGCATTTGTAGAAGACTCGGCCAGGGTTGCGGATTGTGGTTGAGACGCGACGGATGACTCTGCGTGATTTGCAGCAGTGGCACCACACCAACGGCAGCGGGTCGCGATGAGCAATCGGCTGCGGTGCGTGTGCCGGCCGGGTTGTGATGAGACCCACAGGCGATGGTACGGGTGGCGACTTGGCCAGGGTTGTTGCCTGCTGAAGAGCAGGTGGACGAGCAGCCAGCGGACATGGGTGCTGCGGCCAGAGCTTATGATGCTAGGCAGAGTAAGTAGAGAAGAGGAGAAGTGCACGTTGGATATGTCAGTTTCATTACTTGCAGAGTAGCATAGCACCATATATAGTCATAGCCTAGGTTTGGATTCGAACCAGCTACAGGAGTACGTCTTTCTTTTTTCTAAAACTCGGCAACGTCTCTTAACTAGTACACTAGCTTGTTCTGTACGCCTTCCCAAGTCTTTGATTTTCTTTCCCTTTTTTGCGAGGAAGGAAGGAGGAAAAAATTGAGAGTTCCTCGGACTCAAACCCAAGACCTCTCGGTTGAAAACCAAGGGTGCTAGTCACTGATGTGGCGAACGTTCCCTGTGAGGAGGACGACAGAAGAACACATTTTCCTCGTAGTTTTCTTCCTATATATAAAAAAGTATGCTACTTGGTGTCCGCTTAGTCAAAAAACGATTGTGCCAACCTTGACCGTTGGATTGACATTCAACGTCTGTCACGTTTTCTTCAGTCTCTTCTTCCTCTAGCCGCCAAAGCCAAACCCGGCGCCCGGTAGACCGCTGCTCCGCCTCCCACGGCTGGCTGTGATCTTCGAGCTCCTGCTCGTTCCGTCCGAGGCCTCACCATCGTAAATCTGCACCTTGGTTCGCTCGCTTGTGGCCGCCTTCGGTGTTGTCAACATGGTCAACAACCGAGAGGAATAAGCAGATGACTGTACATGGTGAGGATGACAGCAGGGACCCAGCAGCGCGCGCAGTAATTTTGTTTTTCGGGACGGAGAATGGTATCAACTGGGTTGTGCAGGACCCGTGGCCCGTCTAGCCCAGGCTTTTATTTCATATGTTTAGCACATGACCAGCCCAGTTTTGTTTTTTTCCTTTCTGAAAAATGGCTAGCCAGCTATTTGTGTTTTGCAGAATAACCAACATAGGCCTACTTGCTTTTCTACGCCCTGCTGGGCTGGAAATCTTTCAAGACGAGGAGGGATGCATTTTGCCCAGAAAATGGGCTAGAAGTAATAAGAAATGGGCTATAAGTAATAAGAAATGAGCTCTAAGTAGTAATAAATGGGCTGTAAAATGAAAAAAATACAACAAACAGGCAATTAGTTCCAAAATACTGTTTTCTTTCGGATTTTGATATTTTAAATTTCATTGATTTTGTGGGGGTAAAATTTCATTGAATTTAAATTAAGGTATATTTAGATTCAAAATTAATTTTAATCTGGCTAGAAATTTCGGGCTGTATGCTGTTTGGGACAGATTTGGAGGCTGACTTGTGGGTCTACTAGGTTGACGTGTACTTTTGCTTTGTCAACTTAGTCCACAAACGATTACATCCAACGGCCGTGCTGCTTCTTCAATATCTGATCTTCTTGCTCCAGCCGCCCAAACCAGCTCCGGTGGGAATGCCTGCTCCCGCCTCCTATGTATTTGTCTTTGCCAAGACAGCCGCACCGCCCCACCCTACTTCATTGCTGGCCAGGCCATTCCTCTACTCACCCACACCTCCTGTTATTTTTCGGCGATGGCAGCCGAACCAGTAAACCCTCGTACTCCCCACCGCGTGGGCAACCATTGCCGAGTCTTCCCCGGCTCCGTGTCGTTCCCTTCCTAGCCCTCGCCATCGTACACCGCCATGGTGCTCTCGGCGCACCTGGTCAACGTGGTCAACGAATGACATCCATCAGTCATGGATTTGTCTGGCATAAAATAATGATTCCTCCACCGACAGTGGGACCCATAGGAAGGGCCTTTGTATTTCACGAAAAACGTTCCCCGGCCGACATGTCGGACCCACCAGCTATATCTTTGCACGCAAGGAAGTGCCCCCTTATTACGCACAAAAAAATGAATACCCACCCTGCTAGCTGGGACCCACCATAGTGCGAGGATGACTTGTGGGCCAACTAAGTTGACGGGGACGGAGGGCTTTGTCAACTTAGTCAATATGAACGATTCTAGCTCCAGCGACCGTACGATGTCCATCCAATGGCCATAGTGCCTCTTCAACCTCTGGTCTTCTTGCTCCAGCCGCCCAAAGCAGCGCCGGTCGTGCCGCATGCTCCTGCCTCCCGTGGCCTTTGTCTTGCCTTGAGGCCTCACCGCCCCTACTATTCCCACGTGGCGGACCACTGCGGCGACAGCGACCCTCACACAGCGAACGGTGAACCCTCGTACTCCTCTCTCCGCGGGCTTCCACTGCCGCGTCTTTCCCGGCTCCACGTCGTCCCCTTCCTAGGCCTCGCCGTCGTCCACCGCCGTGGTGCTCTCGGCGCGGCCTGGTCAACATGGTCAAGGAACGACTTCCATCGGACGTGGACTGTACGTGGAGAGGCTGGCAGCTGGGTCCACGGCCGCAACAAGGAAGTGCCTCCTTATTACGCGGAAAATAATGATTCATCCACCTGACAGCTGGGACCCACCGGACAGACCACTGTATTTCGCAGAAAAAACGTTTCCCCCTGACTGCTGGGACCCACCAGCTTCACCTTCGCACGCAAGGAAGTGCGTCCGGGCAAAAAAATGATTCGCCCCCTGACTGCTGGGACCCACTAGCTACACCTTCGCACACAAGGAAGTGCGTCCGGGCAAAAAAAAAAAACAAAATGATTTGCCCCCCTGACTGCTGGGACCCACCAGCTACATCTTCGAAGGCAAGGAAGTGCGTGAAAGTCAGGACCCACCTGGTCGAAGCGTACGTAGCGTTGTCATCCTGGTCGCGAATGTGTACATACATACTGGTCGATGTAGAGGCGCGCACGTGTCATTGTAGAGGCGTGCACGTGTCGTAGTAGAGGCGCGCACGTAGCATGTACACGTACGTACACTGGCCAGGGTGCAAGAAAGAAAATCTGACCCGCGTGTATGTGTACATCTGGCGGGTCTCGAACGCCTACTCGCGCATACGTACGGCCAGGGCTCGTGTACATGGCTGGGTCGGAACAGAGAAATAGCATCGTCGTCGTGTTCATGGGGAGGCAACGGAATGCGTCATGTTCATGGGGAGGCAACGGAATGCGTCCCGTTCATCGGGAGGCAACGGAACGCGTGGGAGCCAACCGGCTTGGACGGAACAGGCGATGGAAACGAGGCCTGGCGTACCGCAGAATAGAGGAAACGACCTTGTGTTCGACCGGCCATGTTCGGAACGGGGTCCTGTTGATCGGGAGGGGTGGCGTACCGCAAAACAGAGAAACGGACCTCCTACGGTCGAAACGGGGGTCCTGTTGATCGGGAGGGGTGTGGCGTACCGCAAAACGGACGAAACGGACTTGTGTTGGAGCGCTACGGTCGAAACAGGGGTCCTGTTCATCATGAGGGGTGTGGCATACCACAAAACGGGACTCCACGGGATACTATTCATCTCAACCATCGACCTCCTCCAGCCTCCACGGGCTACCGTCGACCTCCTCCAGCCTCCACGGGCCACCGTCGACCTCCTCCAGCCTCCACGGGCTCCTGTTCATCCAGCCTCCACCGCGCGCTACTCCACCGGCTACTGTTCAACCACCCCTCCACGGGCACCCCTCCACCATCTACTGTTCATCTAGCGCTCCACACCACAGGGTCCTGTTCAACCACCCCTCCACGGGCACCCCTCCACCGTCTACTGTTCATCCAGCCCTCCACACCACGGGGTCCTGTTCATCCATAGGAAAACGCCACCGCTCAGTGTTCATCCAAACCCCCCCGCAACGGTCACTGTTCATCCCAGAGGCAGCATCGATCGGCTTTAGCTAGCAGCAGTAGCGAAGGAATCGCTCGATCAGCTTTAGTTAACAGCCATCGATCGATCGCTCGGGTTCAGTAACGCGTAGCCTGTAGTGCAATCGCTCGGGTTCAATTAGAGCCCAACGCCTCGCTCGGGTTCAGTTAGAGCCAACGCCGCACACGCTGCAGCGTCGTGTACAAGAGAAAGCAGCGTGTCGCTCGCCCGACCTCCCACCGTAACCGGCAACTCCCCGAAATTTTCTCGCCCTCGCTTCTACCACGGTTTTTTCCATCATGGACGGCCCAAAGAATGTCATGCAGCTGCGTCTATGGCCTGCCCAGGACGAAAAATCCATTTTCTGTCATGATTTTTTGTCATAGAAGTAGGACCCCACCACATCTATGATGATACCAGGTTTTGTCACAATTATAGTCATAGAAGTGTGATATGTATGACAGAAAAAAATTTCGTTCGGCCCAAAATGTCACGGATGTGTCTTTTTTGTAGTGACACTTCTTCTTCTTCTTCTTCTTCTTCTCCACAACCCTTCCCTTCTAGCCATGGTGAGAGGGCGAGGGCGCAGCGGCGTCCCAGCGGCGGCGACGAGGGCTTCTTCTCGACAGCATATGCCTCCTCCTCCGGATCCTGTGGTGGCGGAACCTGCCGCGAGGGGAGGAGGAAGGGGACGAGGTCGAGGTCGCCGCGGCGCTCGAGGAGGAGGAGGAGGGCGGGGCGGGGCCTTGGCTGCGCCCCCACCGATGGCTCCTCCCTTGATGGAAGGCCATGTCGGGGACCAACCTTGGGAGTTCATCATTAGGCTATACAAGCCCCTGTGTGGTCACCTTCGCCTTCCAACTCCCTTCGCTCAGGAGATGGAGCTCGAACAACCACGCGCTCTGAGGCTGCACATGAGGGGCGATGGGAACGGCAGTATGCGAGTTGATGTCGATTTCCCGGCCCCTCACGTAATGTACCTCCGCCGTGGCTGGAAGACCTTCGCCCGTGCTCATTGAGGGAGTCCTAGATTAAGGGTTCCTCTAGTGTCCGGGCTATGTGACACGGGCTAGACTGATGGGCCATGAAGATACAAGGTAGAAGGCCTTTCCCCGTGTCTGGAAGTGACTCTCCTTTGCGTGGATGGCAAGATTGGCGTCCGCGTGTAGAGTTTCCTTCTTCTGTAAACCGACTCTGTACAACCCTAGGCCCCTCCGGTGTCTATATAAACCGGAGGGTTTAGTTCATAGAGGCTATTAGAATTTACATAGGCTAGACATCTAGGTTTTAGCCATTACGATATTGAGGAAGATCTGTCGGATTTCGGGTTCTGGCTGACCCTCTAGGTTCGAACTCTGGGGTGCGCGCGGAGATCTCACCCCTACCTACCTGCACCTCGCCGCCTCGCTAGGATCTAAACTATGAAAGGAACAACACAAGAGACACAGGGTTTATACTAGTTCGGGCCACCATTGTGGTGTAATACCCTACTCTAGTTTGTGGTGTGGTGGATTGCCTCTTGGGCTGATGATGAACAATACAGGGAAGAACAGCCTCGCGAGGGTGAGGTGTTCTTGTGGCTAGGCTCTCGATCGGATTGGATCGAGCTAAGATGAGCCGAGATGTCTGGATCTCTCCAAGATGATCCTCTACCCTGTGGGTGGCTAGTCCTATTTATAGGCAAAGGCCCTGGGCCTCTTCCCAAATATTGAGCGGGAAGGGCGCCAACAATTGGCCATTTTGAAGGGGAACATCTAGTACACTTATCCTGACTAAAGTTGGTCCTCGTCTGTCAAAGGCTCGGTGGTGACGCCCGGCTTGGGCTCCACAATGACTTCCTTCCGGCCGCTATGACGGTCCTGGTCTTGTTGCACCGAAGCGGATGCCTTTGCTTGATGCTCGCTGCGCTTGCCCCCTTTGCACCAAAGAGGAAATGAGGACACTGCTGGCGAGGGCGCCCGCCTGGCGCCCTTGGTCGTCATGGCTTGCGTCATGTGCAACTCGTGAGGTACCCCGCCTTGATCTCTCTGCCTCCTCATGAGCCAGCCTGACGAGGCCGTGCCTGAGGAAGCTTCATGTCGTCCGCCCCGTGAGGCTTGGCCCCTCGCGAGGTCTGAGCTTGTCGATGAAGATGGGCCGCTGGGCTGGCAACCCCTTGAGCCATGCCGCAGGCCGCATGCGAAAAGTCTGGTACCCCGTTCCCGACGCCGACAAGAGCTCCCGGGCCCAAGGCATGCACAGACTTGGCTGGCGAGAGAAGCGAAGGGCAAGTTCAAGCGCCATGAGCCCCTAACAGCTTCGGCCTTAGGCGGCTAACGTGGCGGTTGATTGGACGTGGGCGCCTTAGCAACTGCGCGAATCGACAAAAGAGCGGCATCTGTCTAGGTTTTGCTTCCCTTGCCTCCTCCGTTCATTGCTCAGATCCCCTTTCTTGTGCCTTTCCTTCCTGCCTCCGGAATCTCCAGATCTACTTCGACCGCGTGCCCTAGCAAGACATGGCGCCTCGCCAGACCCCGGCCGGAGCTTGGTACTCACCCTCCTTGGACTCGGAGAACGTGTCGGAGAAGGGCCTTGCCCGGGTGCGCTGGATGGTGGCGGCGCAAGGCAACGACGTGGCCGAGGTGCTCAGGGCTGGCTCTGCCCTTCCCGAGGGCCAAGGAAGCACCTTCTATCCGCTCTTCGTGAGTGCCATTGCTGCCGGTCTGATGCCTCCCTTTTCTGAGTTCTTCTTCTCTGTCCTCCGCCATTACAAACTGCAGGCTCTACACCTCCACCCCAACTCTGTTCTTCTTCTGGCGATCTTCGCCTACTATTGTGAGGCTCACGTCGGGGTGCAGCCCTCAGTGGCCTTGCTGCGCCACTACTTCTACCTCCGGACCTCTCGCGGTCCCATCTCCGCGTGCGCGAGCTTTGTCGCGTATGGCAGCTCCAACGCCATCTCGAAGCCCGGGAAGAGGATTGAGGGCTTCAGGAGCAAGTGGGTCATGGTAGATCTTTGGGCGCATCCATCCTCGGCTGATTACGCCCATCGAGCAGCCCACGAGCTCTACGATTGGTCTCGCATGGAACTTCGTGGATCCCATGTGCCAAGCCGGTGCTGGAGAAGATGGACGCGGATCTGTGGCCGAGCAACATGGCGACGGCGAAGCTGACCGGGGCGTCGCTCCTGAGGGAGTTCCTGGAACACCAGGTGGCCCCGCTTGTCAAGACTCGCTTCATGTGGAGGCCCTTGCCAGCCCCGCGGTCTTGGCCGACGAAGAGCTGGCCGCGGTCCTCCAATCTTTGGTCGGGGGAGATGTGGCGAGGCTGGAGGGCGCTCTTGTACCCCTGTTCCTTCGAGATGATTGGGAGTAGGCGGTGGAATCCATGCTTGTCTTCAATGGGGACGGGTCCGTGCCTGCGGAGGTTCCCGAGGACCCGGCGGCCCTAGCGACGGTGAACGTGTCCTCCGGCAACTCCAGTGAAGAGGAGGAAGAAGAGGAGCGGGGAGGGGGGCCTGACTCCGTGGCGACCGACGGGGAGTCGAGTGCGCCCCTCCCCCGGCATAGGTCACGCGCTCTCCGCCTCTTGCCGAACGACGGCGAGGATGGTGATGAGCGGGGCGGCGATAGCTTGCCCCCGATCCCGAAGAAGGACAGGACTGGGCTGGTCACCCGCGGGTCCGCCCCGTCTCCGAGGCGATCCGCAGACGCGCCTCCTGCTCCCGGGCCTCTTGAGGCTGATCCCTGCAGCCGGCTCTCGGGCTTCAAGTATGGCCGGAGGTTGCTCGAGCTCATGACGATGACCCGATAAGTGCTTGATTCTTGTTTTATTCCTTGCTTTCTTTGAGGCTTGATATCTGTATTCCTTGGCTTAGGCTGGCGCTGTGAAGAAGTGAAGGGGCTCCCGAGGCTTCGTGCAGGGCAAAGTGCCTTCGCCCATGCGAAAGAAGGTGACGGCAAGACACGGGCCTCTCCTGCCCGGGTCATCTCGCGAGGCACTGGCGAGAGCTAGGCTGGGCGAAGCTCAGCCCCCATGGCCCAAGTGACTCTGTGGTATCCTTGCACGATGCCACCGCGCCCGATTGTTAGGGCGAAGGCCCTGCCTCGAGGTGCTGTGGTGTGTTGCCGTCCTCTCCTCCTACTCCACCAACTGGCATCTGTCTCTCCGACTCCTCCCACTTTGTCTGGATCGTGCGGCTCTTGAGCTGGACCGGCTGCGGCAAGATCTTACGGCGCCGACCCTCGCTTGGTGGCCGGGCGCTTGGAGCTGGCCTCCGGCTGGGTTCGCTCCGAGGCTTCAATTCGAGCGGCGTTGGTTCAGGCCGCGACGGCTTGCGACGAGGAGAAGCAGGCCGTCCTTGGAGCGAAGGCCACTCGCGACACCGCCCTGGGGGAGGTAGCCGATGTCCGAGGTCGCTGCAAGGCGCTGGAGAGCGAGCTGCAGGGTCTGCGTGACCAGCTTGCCAAGGAGGCCCGCGTTCGCCAAGAGAAGGAGGAAGACATGAAGGCTCATGAGACGGGCCGTCAAGGACCGGACGCCAAGCTTAACAAGCGCCATGACCGCCTGGTGCACTGGAGCAGGAGTTGGAGGCGAAGAGGGTCGAGCTGGGCGGCAAAGCGCGGTCTCGCCGAGACCGCGTGGCCTTGGCGGAGATGGAGGTGAAGGCTCGCACCTTGCCGAGGTCGCTTTCGACGGCGGCTTGGAAAGCCTGGCCGGCACGCCGCCGACAGCCACCTTGGCTGCTTCCCTTCCTAATCCGCGCCCTTGAAGATGTCACCCTTGGCCTTGGCCCTATGGCTGAGGCCAAGGCGCGTGTTCAGTCCTCTGCAGCGCTGACGCGTGTCCTTACCCACGTCTACCTTCGCGATCCCGACATCGACCTCGACAGCCTGCTGGAGCCCGTGAGCGGGAGCTTGCCACTGCCGCTGCTGAGGCCATGAAGGGTCGAGCGGAGGCTCTGCTGGTGAAGTTCCGGGCCTTCAGCACCAAGCCGAAGCGAAGCGCTGCCGGTCCTGAGGCTTCACGAGGCGAACCCGCTCAGCGCAGCTCCGTCATCGACAAGTAATTCCTTTGTGGCTCATGTTCTTCTTTCAGCTCTTGCAACATGCATCATGCCTCGGGGAGGCGTTTAAACTTGCGTTTGGTGTTGTGACAACAGTTATGGACTGTAATATTTGCATTTAAATTCCTTGAGATTTGTGCTTTTCCTTCCTACTTGCTTATGTTCTACGCCGGGCAGAGCCCCCTTGATACCTCAGTAGCCATTAGCCCCGACCGAAACCAGGACGGGACCAAGGAGTGAGGGGCTACGTGACAAGTTAGGCTCTGAGTCGCGATGCTCGGAGTCCCCTTGGCAACACAAAACAACAAGTAGGGAGGTGAGATACGGGTGAATCTACCATTCTCGTCTGTAGAGCCCGGCCCCGCGCATACCTCAACCGCCGTTAGCCTTTCGGAACTAAGGAGTGAGGGGCTACATGACCAGTTAGGCTCCTAAGTCGCGATGCTCAGGAGTCCCCCTTGACGCTCAAACGGCCTTCATACCTTGGCTCCGCTCCGGGAGGGACGTGCGACGAACCAGGCTCGAGGGGCCTGGCTGGGTGGCGTGCGTCTGGGCGTGACCCAGGCGTAGCCCCCGTGTCCAGCCCCCTCGTGCGGCACTCCCAAGGGGAGGCGTTGCGATGAGGCCAGACATTGAGCTCTGGGCTCCCTGAGGTTGATGCAGCCGGGGGCCACCCTCAATTGTTTATCACCAGCGCGGAGCATAGCGCTTCCGTATGTGTATGGGCATAGCCGCTCCTCGGCAGTGTCGTCGATCGGCCGCAGAGCATGGTGCTTCCAGCAGTGCGTGGGAGGGGCTCCCCTCGGGAGAGCCCCAGGGCGTGTAAAGCCCATACGACACGTGGCTGGCACGGTAGGGCCTGACAAGGTGTATCTGGGCACCCGTGAGCCAGTGCGGGACTCACGGTGCCCTACCTCAAGGCGGGTTGTGAAGGAAATATGCCCTAGAGGCAATAATAAAGTTATTATTTATTTCCTTATTTCATGATAAATGTTTATTATTCATGCTAGAATTGTATTAATCGGAAACGTAATACATATGTGAATACATAGACATACAGAGTGTCACTAGTATGCCTCTACTTGACTAGCTCGTTAATTAAATATGGTTATGTTTCCTAACCATAGACATGAGTTGTCATTTGATTAACGGGATCACATCATTAGGAGAATGATGTGATTGACTTGACCCATTCCGTTAGCTTAGCACTTGATCATATAGTATGGTGCTATTGCTTTCTTCATGACTTATACATGTTCCTATGACTATGAGATTATGCAACTCCCGTTTACCGGAGGAACACTTTGTGTGCTACCAAACGTCACAACGTAATTGGGTGAGTATAAAGGAGCTCTACAACTGTCTCCAAAGGTACATGTTGGGTTGGCGTATTTTGAGATTAGGATTTGTCACTCCGATTGTCGGAGAGGTATCTCTGGGCCCTCTCGGTAATGCACATCACTTAAGCCTTGCAAGCATTGCAACTAATGAGTTAGTTGTGAGATGATGTATTACGGAACGAGTAAAGGGACTTGTCGGTAATGAGATTGAACTAGGTATTGAGATACCGACGATTTTTGTACACCTTCTATCACAGATCTGAGGGCAAGATTTTTGTTGCTAAATTCGAATCCTTTCTAGAGAAGGAGTTTCTCTCGAAAGAAGTGAGTGGGAGGAAAGTAGAACTTGATGAGGTAATAGTACCTACTCCCTTATAGGAAAGTAGTTCATCACAGAAATCTGTTCCTGTGATTCCTATACCAATTAGTGAGGAAGCTAATGATGATGATCATGTAACTTCAAATCAAGTTACTACCGAACCTCGTAGGTCAAATAGAGTAAGATCCGTGCTAGAGTGGTATGGTAATCCTATTCTGGAGGTCATGTTACTTGACCACGGCAAACCTACGAACTATGAGGAAGCGATGATGAGCCCAGATTCCGCGAAATGGCTTAAGGCCATGAAATCTGAGATGGAATCCATGTATGAGAACAAAGTGTGAACTTTGATTGACTTGCCGATGATCGGCAAGCCATGGAAAATAAATGGATCTTTAAGAGAAGAGGAAGGCAGAATGACGATAGTAGTGTTACTATCTACAAAGCTAGACTTGTCGAAAAAGGTTTTTGACAAAGTTCAAAGTGTTGAATACAATGAGATTTTCTCACTCGTATCGATGCTTAAAAGTCTGTCCGAATCATGTTAGCAATTGCCACATTTATGAAATTTGGTAAATGGATGTCAAAACTGCATTCCTTAATGGATTTATTGAAGAAGAGTTGTATATGATGCAACCAGAAGATTTTGTCAATCCTAAAGGTGCTAACAAAATGTGCAAGCTCCAAATGATCCATCTATGGACTGGTGCAAGCATCTCGATGTTGGAATATATGCTTGATGAGTTGATCAAAGCATATGGTTTTATCTGAGACTTTTGGAGAAGCCTGTATTTACAAGAAAGTGAGTGGGAGCACTACAACATTTCTGATAAGTATATGTGAATAACATATTGTTGATCGGAAATAATGTAGAATTATTCTGCAAAGCATAAAGGAGTATTTGAAAAGAGTTTTTCAAAGAAGGACATCGGTGAAGCTGCTTACATATTGAGCATCAAGGTCTATAGAAATAGATCAAGACGCTTGATAAGTTTTTCAATGAGTACATACCTTGACATGATTTTGAAGTAGTTCAAAATGGAACAGTCAAATAAAGAGTTTCTTGCCTGTGTTATAAGGTGTGAAATTGAGTAAGACTCAAAGCCCGACCACGGCAGAAAATAGAAAGAGAATGAAAAGTCATTCCCTATGCCTCAGTCATAGGTTCTATAAAGTATGCTATGCTGTGAACCAGACCTATTGTATACCTTGCTCTGATTTTGGCAAAGGAATAAAATTTTGATCTAATAGTAGATCACTAGACAGCGGTCAAGAATATCCTTAGTGATTACTAAGGAAATATTTCTCGATTATGGAGGTGATAAAAGATCCCGTCGTAAAGAGTTACAACAGTGCAAGCTTTTACACCGATCCACATGATTATAAGTCTCAATCTGGATACATATTGAAAGTGGGAGCAATTAAGCTATGGTAGCTCCGTGCAGAGCATTGTAGACATGGAATATTTGCAAAATACATACGGCTCTGAATATGACAGACCCAATGACTAAGCTTCTCTCACGAGCAAAACATGATCACACCTTAGTACTCTTTGGGTGTTAATCACAGAGCGATGTGAACTAGATTATTGACTCTAGTAAACCCTTTGGGTGTTGGTCACATGACGATGTGAACTATGGGTGTTAATCATATACAGATATGAATATTGGTGTTAAATCACATGGCGATGTGGACTAGATTATTGACTCTAGTGCAAGTGGGAGAGTGAAGGAAATATGCCCTAGAGGAAATAATAAAGTTATTATTTATTTCCTTATTTCATGATAAATGTTTATTATTCATGCTAGAATTGTATTAATCGGAAACAAAATACATATGTGAATACATAGACAAACAGAGTGTCACTAGTATGCCTCTACTTGACTAGCTCGTTAATTAAAGATGGTTATGTTTCCTAACCATAGACATGAGTTGTCATTTGATTAACGGGATCACATCATTAGGAGAATGATGTGATTGACTTGACCCATTCCGTTAGCTTAGCACTTGATCGTATAGTATGTTGCTATTGCTTTCTTCATGACTTATTCATGTTCCTATGTGTCGGTGTACTAGAGTAGGGGTACCCTAGTATCCCGAACTTGTGCACGGGCAGCTGCAGCCCTCCGCGGCAAGGCTTACCGGGTGACCGCCAAGGTCCTCCATGGTTCCTTTGGAGCCATTCAAGAACAAAGTATTCAAGCCAAGGAGACAAGGCCCGGCAAGAGGAGCTTGCTTGGGAAGGCCACCCAAGGCACCTAGGAGACAAGGCCCGGCAAGAGGAGCTTGCCGGGAAGGCCACCCAAGGCACCTAGGAGACAAGGCCCGGCAAGAGGAGCTTGCAGGAAGGCCCGATGAGCGACAAGCTTCCGGACGGCGACAAGACAACAACGCAAGGCAAGGCGCTTGCAGCGCGGACCACCACTTCTGTACCTGCACTCAAAGACATCCACTAACGTGTCGCCTGGGACCTTTCCAGCGTAGCGTGTGGCAAGAGGCCGGCGGCCAACTGAGCGCGTGTGGCAAGCGGCGCCGACAAGATTGCCATCGTGGCAAGCGGTGGCGCCGACGATCCCCTTTACGCGACCGTTAGGGCGGCGTGAGCGGGCATTTAATGCCTTTGTCCCCGCCGTCGAGGTTAGGTATGATACCTCGTATACAAGTAGCTGTACCAACCACTCCTTTTCCATTTTTACCTTGTCTACGCTACACCTGCCGGAGACCCCTTTAGCATATAAAAGGAGGCCCATGCACAACGTAGGAAGGGGTTCGAGAGGTTCAAGCCGAGGACACTCACGCCAGTCTCGTTAGCAGCTTGTGTGTCTTTAGCACTTTCAGCGCTCCTGAGCAAGAACTCAATACACTCAGACATGCAGCAGTAGGAGTGTTATCTCTCCGGAGAGCTCCGAAGCTGGGTAAACCGCTCGTGTGTTTCGCCTCGATCTGCTCTTCGTGCGACCTCCGCCCCCCGCCGAACCGAAAGGGGCTCGGTCCGCTGGTCCCATGGGTGTTCGTGGTCCAGATCAGCCTCCCCGACATCTTTGGCGCGCCAGGTAGGGGGGCGTCGAGATTGTGTGAACCTGATCCGGCGTCCAGACGAGCTAGATCTTCATCATCTTCATCGACATGCCACCGAAGAAGAAGGCTTCGGCGGCAGATGTTCCGTCCGCGTCGAACCCACCACCACCGGAGTAAACCGGTGGTGGGGTAGACGCCGGCGGAAGAATGGACGCCGACGGGGGAGCCCTCGGTGCTGCCAAGTGCAAGGACAAGGCTGCGCAGACCTTGGCGTCTGTGCATGCACCGCGCCCGTCTCGTTGGACCAAGATCGAGCTGGTGGATCTCGGGATGCTCAAGACCAGCATGCACGCCAACATGCTTTGGCGCTGAAGCGGCACGGTCGCCTGAGGCGGGATCTTGCTCCTTCTAACATAGTTAGAAGTCCGAGCATATCCGCTCCTCGCGCCGCTTCGCCACCGCCACCCACCACTCCAGCAGAAGCTTTGGCGAGAGCTCAACTGCTCCTGGATTACCCTCCAACAGCCGACAAGGTCGATGAATGGAGGGCCACCATTCAGAGTCTCATCGGCTTTGCCAACGGCGACGCTCCGCGGCAGCCGAGTGCATCGCTACGCCGCGCAGACTGCCAAACCACGAGCGGTGGCGGCAGAAACCGGTGGGGTGCAACCACCATGCACTCTCCGCCCCGAAGGCCAAGATCGCCGACTCGCCGGATCCACCTCGACATCGACTCCACCGCATCATCGGACCCACGAGCTCGTCGCGATCAGCGCCAAGTTCTTCATGAACGACAGCAAGAAGACGCTCGAACTTGCATCGAGCACCGAAGAGAAGCGCGGCGTCAATCCGACCAGCGCGCTGGGCCCTCTGTCGACATGCACGCGCCAGAGAACCAGCGACTGCCCGTGACGCGTAGGTTGCCCTGCGTTCACTCGTGAGCTGCGGCAAGTCGATGGCCCAGCAAGAATAATTTCAAGCCGGGGCGTACCGAGAAGTACGATGGCAAGACGCATCCGTCGGAGTTCCTCAGCATCTACACCATCGCGGTGCAAGCTGCCGGGCGACGACAAGATCTGGCCAACTACTTCCACCGGTGCTCAAGCCCAATGTCAGATCCTGGCTCATGCACTTGCCGGACAACTCCATATCCTCTTGGGCAGATCTATGCCATCAGTTTGTCGGCGCCTTTACAGGCGGCCACAAGCCCCATGGCCAAGAAAGCGACCTTCATCTGCTCGCCCCTGCGCAAGTACATTTAGAGATTCAGCCGCGTACAGCACAACATCCCAGATGTCCACCCTGCCGCGGTAATCAGCGCGTTCCATCAGAACGTGCGAAACCGCGGGATGGGGAGGAGATGGCGATGTGCAAGATCAGAGACGTCAGTGAGCTATATGCCCTGGCCGACAAGTGTGCACGTGCTGAGGAAGGGAGGAGACTCCCCAGAGAGAATACTGAGGCAGCAGGATCTGATAGTGAGGAGACCGCCCCGGAAAAGAAAAACCGGTGGCGGAACAACAGGAAGAAGAAAGGCAAAGATGTGCTAGTTGTTGAGCAGCCCGGCAACGGAGGTGGCGCCAAGAAAGCCAAAGCTGGTAGCTCCGGCAAGGAGGTTGCCGCTGGCACCAACTGCCAGTTGTGGCGGTCGCCGACAAGCAGGACGGTTCAACAAGCAAGATCTTGCAAGATCCACCGCACCAAGGGCCATGACCTCCAGAGCTGCAAAAAGGTCGAGCAGCTTGTCGAGTAGCAGAAGGTTGAATACGAACGACGCGACAAGGAGAAGGCCCAGGAAGGTGCTGGAGGAGCTAGCAAGAAACGTCCCGGCCGAGGAGGACGCGCGGCAAAACAAGCAGCGGCAAGGAGACAGACCTCCTCGCGGCCGCGACAAAGATGAAGAAGACGACGGTGATGAAGACATGGATGATGACGAGACCGATGAGCAGGAGTTCCAGAAAGCCACAGAGGTCATGTGAATTGACGGCGGTGCTTCTCTGCAGACTTCACACCGCTAGCTCAAGCAGTGGATGCGGGAAGTCAATGAGGCAGAACCATCCGTCGAGTCACGCAATCCACTGAAATGGTCCAGCACGCCTATCATCTTTGATATTGAGGACCACCGATCGGCAGAACTGCGGTCGGGTGCTTGCCGATGTTGGTTTAACCAACTATCCGCAACCTCACGGTCACTAAGATGCTAGTTGACGGCGGGGCCGGCTTGAACCTGATCTCCTCTGCGGTGCTCCAGAAACTCCAGATCCCTGATGGCGAGCTCGAAGAGACCGGCACATTCCAAGGAATCAATCCGGGAAGGAGCAAGCCGAAGGGAAAGATCACGTTGCCGGTGACATTTGGCAGCGAGTTGAACTTCAGGACTGAGAGGGTCACTTTTGGCGTTGCTGACTTTCCATTGCCTTACAATGAGATACTTGGCCATCCAAAGACTCGCCAAATTCATGGCAGCCTCTCACTATGCATACAACATGCTGAAGATGCCAGGCCCGGTAAGTGTCATCTATGTCCCTGGCGACAAGAAGGATGCTCTTATCTGCGCCGACAAGATCTACCGGGAAGCAGCAGATGCAGAAGATTGCAAGCCACTTGCCGCTGAAGCTCCCGGGGCGAAGAAGAAGACCAAATCCGGCAAGAGCTCTGATGCCCACTCCGGCAAGCGCACCTCTTCAGAGTGCTGCGCTACCGTTGAGGACGCACCATCGAGCTCCACCGGCAAGTGTAAGAAGACGATGGCAGCTCCACCAGAGACCAAGAAGGTGTCCGCGAAGGAGGGGCGACAGCGGTGGTACCTTCACCATCGGTGCTACTCTCGACCCTAAATAGGAAGGCGGCTCGTTGCTTTCTGCAGGCGAACGTCGGCGTGTTTGCGTGGCAACCGTCGACATCCCCAGTGTTCCCGTGAAAGTAATTGAGCACCATCTTGCCGTTTGTCCTCATGCGCGCGGCCAAGCGTAAAGTCAGGAAGCGAGCGTGGAGCGCCAAGAATTCATAGCGTAAGAAATCAAGAAATTGGAAGCAGCAGGCCTTGTCAGAGGACTGCTCCATCCTACGTGGTTGGCCAATCCTGTAGTTGTACGCAAGGCAAACGGGAAATGGAGGCTTTGTATCGACTTTACCGATGTCAATAAAGCTTGTCCCAAAGACCCATTTCCCTTGCCGCGCATCGACCAGATTGTCGACTCCACGGCCGGATGTGATTTGTTTTCATTTCTGGATGCATACTCAGGATATCATCAGATCTTCATGGCAGAAGAGGATGAGGAGGAGACCGCATTCATCACCCCATGTGGCACATACTGTTTCGTCACGGATGCCTTCGGATTAAAGAATGCTGGTTCAACATTTGCAAGAGTAGTCCATGGCGCTTTTGAGCCGCAAATGCAGTAAATGTGGAAGCCTACATGGATGACATAGTGGTCAAAAGCAAGGACAAGGCGACTCTGATTCAAGATTTAGACGAAACCTTTGCAAATCTGCGCAAGATCAACCTCAAGCTCAACCCAGATAAGTGTGTGTTTGGAGTCCCTTCCGGCAAGCTTCTCGGGTTCTTCGTGTCTCAGCGGGGAATTGAAGCCAATCCCGACAAGATCAAGGCCATTGAGCAGATTGAAGCACCAAAGCGCGTCAAGGATATACGAAGACTTGCCGGTTGCGTAGCTGCTCTCAGCAGGTTTATCTCTAGGTCTGCTGAGCACGCCCTGCCACGTTTCAAAATTTTGAAAAAGGCAGGTCCGATGAAATGGACTCCGGAAGCGGAGGCTGCGCTGCAGGACTTGAAGAGATACCTGTCCTCCACTCCAACACTTGTCGCACCTAAGCCACAAGAGAAGTTGCTGCTATATATAGCGGCAACCAATCAAGTGGTTAGTGCTGCGTTAGTAGCGAAGAGGGAGGCGGATGATGAGCTAGCAACCATGGCAGACGCATCCGGTGACGGCGAGGGGCTTCACCGCAAGCTCTGGTCCCGACAAGGATGGATCTACGCAGACGCATGAGAAGATGCGAAAAAGAGTGGTGCAGCGCCCGGTTTACTTTGTCGATTCTCTTACGCAGGGGGCTAGGTCAAGGTACTGCGGTGTGTAGAAATTGCTTTTCGGCCTCCTCATGGTCTCGAGAAAGCTGCGCCATTACTTCGGTGCACATGAGATCACAGTCGTCACTCGTTTTCCGCTGAAGAGGATACTGCAAAATCCAGAGCCTTGAGGCAGGATTGTCGAGTGGGCACTTTGGAACTATCAAGCTTTGGCCTCAAGTTTGAGAGCACTTCAACTATCCAAAGAAAACCTTTGGCGGAGTTCATAGCGGAATGGACGCCAACACAAGATGAAGAAATTCCAGAAACGAGCATCCCGTCAAGGAGGCAAGCAAAAGAGTGGCTGATGTACTTTGATGGTGCCTTCGCTGCCAAAGGCGCCCGGTGCAAGCGTGCTACTTGTTGCACCCACGGAGAGCACCTCAAGTACGTAGTCGGATGCACTTTCCCAAGGAGCAAGCAACAAACAATACTGCAGAGTATGAAGGTTTGCTTGCGGTCTCGAGATCATGATGAGACCTTGGGATCAAGAAGCTCATTGTCGTGGGTGACTCACGGCTTGTCATCCGCCAAGTGAACAAGAGTTATCGAGTCCGTTGATGGAAGCTTATGTTGATGAAGTGAGAAAGCTAGAAGAGCACTTTGACGGCCTACAAATGGAACATGTTCCAAGAGCTCAGAATCTACATTGCCGATGGTTCGTCGAAGGCGCTGCACTTAAGTTACCTGTGGAACCAGGGATTTTGTGCTCAAGCTGACTCAACCGTCTGTGAACGCCATCAACCGGACAGAGCAAGAAGAGGAAGTTGATCTTTGGTGACTATTTTCGGCAGAGCTTCCGGAAGTCGCCCGTCCAAGAAGGTCCTCAAGATCAACACCAAGGGTGCCGAGGAGCGATCTGCTCCGGCAAGCCCTAGGGTTTGTTCCGTTCAGCGAGACGCTCCCGACAAGTTTTGCTCGGCAAGCTTGCCGGGAACGCCAAGCTCGCTGAGCCGCAGGAGTTCTCGCCGTGGAAGCAGATGTTCCCGCAGCGGCAGATGTGCCTTTAGTCCTTGTTGTCGAGCCATAAGCTCCAAAGATGGGCACAGCAATGATTGTCCGTTTCCTTGAGACGAGAGAGCTTCCGAAAAGCAAGAAGAAGTGGAAAGAGTAGCCCGACAGTCAAGTATGTACCAGTTTGTCGACAACACACTGCATGTAAGAAGACTCAACGGTGTGAAATTGAAGTGTATTCACCGGGAAGGCGGACAAAAGCTGTTGGCGAGAGATACATGGAGGCATATGTGGTCACCACATTGGCGCGAGCACTTGCCCGGCAAAGCGTTCCGACAAGGTTTCTTTTGCCGACAGCCCTCCAAGATGCAATCGCACAAGTAACCAAGTGTGAAGCGTGCAGTTCCATTCCAAGCAGATACACCAGCCAGCTCAAGCTCTCCGTGACGATCCCTTTATCCCGGCCATTTTCGGTGCGGGGGGCTCGACATCCTTCGCCCCTTTCCCGAGCTGCCGGGGCTTTGAGTACTTGTACGTTGCAATCGACAAGTTCACAAAGTGGCCGGAAGTGGAAGCAGTGAGGAAGGTGACAGCACATTCAGCAGTCAAGTTCTTTAGGTCGATTGTTTGCCGTTTCGGAATCCCTAACCGGATCATCACCGACAACGGCACGCAATTCCCGAGCCGCACCTTCATGCAGTACGTCCAAGATCTTGGCGCCAAGGTCTGCTTCGCTTCTGTTGCTCATCCGAGAAGTAACGGTCAAGCGGAGAGGGCGAATGCTCAAGTGCTGTGCGGGCTCAAGACCAGAACTTTCGAGAGGCTGCACAAGTGCGGAAAGAACTGGATTGAGGAGCTGTCAGTGGTTCTTTGGTCGATCAGGACGACGCCAAATCGAGCCACTGGCCAGACACCTTTCGCTCTAGTCTATGGAGCAGAGGCAGTTCTCCCCATGGAACTCGTATACGGATCACCTCGAGTGCTCGCTTATGATGAGCTTGAGCAAGAAGCGATTGCGACAAGATGACGCTGCTCCTTGAGGAGGATCGTCTTCGGAGCTCTTTATGCGAGCTGCTCGATACCAGCAAGCTTTGCGTCGCTACCATAGCCGCAAAGTTAATGCCAGAAGTCTCGAGGAAGGCGACCTTGTTCTTCGGCGCGTTCAGCCCTTACCGGGTGAAACGAGTCACTAGGCCTGGCGCTGTCCGCCTTGAGACCGAAGATGGCATTCCGGTGAGCAACTCCTGGAACATTGAGCATCTTTGTAAGTTTTACCCGTAGGGCGCGGTTGCCGGAACCCGTTCCGCAACCACCTTTTGTACAAGTCTTGCCGATGTTGCATGTAATCCTTTGTACAAAGTCAGCGCAGACCCCGTGCATAAGTAAAGCTAATGTGCTTCGCACATCTTGTCAATTTCATGCTTTCTACTTCTATTTTAGCATGCGTTATCTGACACTTTATGCAGCACCTACCCCTGGTAAGCAATAACGAGCCATAAGGCTCCATATCTTTATTTTCTCTTCTTTCTTTTTATCAAAGAAAGGAAGGTTACCTCGCCCACAAGTTTGCCGGGGGGAAAGGAGAAGATAATGGTGTGGACCAAGCGTCGCTCAAGGAAGTCTAGCCTTACCGGGAAGCAAACGACAGAAAAGCTAAGTTGCTAAAGTTTGAGCAATCAGTTTTAAATTTTTAAGTTGTCTTCCTCGAACGGCCGTACTTTTGTATGGAAAACCTGCAGGTGGAGGAACCAACTCGTTGCTAGTTGGCGCCTTACTTTGTTTCGAGTCTGCTCAACAACTTAAGTGAGCTGCGACTAGTTGCGACAAGGTTTCTTGTCGGTAGCAGCACCGCCACAGTCAGCCGACGTCTCCAAGACTCGACTTTCATGGCCCGGTGCCTTGTTGACAAGTTCCCTAAAAGCGAGGGCAAAAACATACAAAGGAAGGAACCAAGTAAAGGAAATAACATAGCAATTGCTACCCGAAATAGAGTTATATTACAAGATAGCTTGTCGCAGCCCTAATAGATTGTTCTCATAACATGACCAGCAGCGGCAAGACAAAGAGAAAGCGGGCGGCCTAATCTACGCGATCACCCTCAACCCTCTTGATCCCGCTCACCCTGTCCACGATGGGTGCGACAAGGGTCTTGAGCGCTTCCACATCAGCATCCGGCGGCAAGGACTTGAGGACGTTGGTGAGGTTTGCGGAAGGCCACCTTCATCAGCACCTTTTGAAGAGCTCCCGCGCAGATCTGGCGCGACTCCTCGGCCAGCTGCTTGGGGATTCCTTCCCGGAGTCGCTGGAGGGCCGTCACCACGAACTTGAAGAATAAGCTGAGCTTGGCGCTAGGTCGGAGGTGCTCATCGAAGGAATATCCAAGATCCACCATCCCTGCGCGCCAGCTCCACGTCGATGGCTGCGGCAACATCCACGAGACCCTCGGTCCAAGTGCTCTACATTCTCCCTAAAGGTATTACAGGCGGCAAGAAGCCTCGCCAAAGCACCTCGTCGGCCTTGATCTTCTCCTTCAAGGCCACCTCCTGCTCCCTGGCGCCGTCCAGCGCCTGAGTCAAGGTGGTCAGCTTCAACTCAAGATCTGCGTTGGAGTCCTTGGCGGCGCTGAGCTCCTTGCTCCTCTCGGCGAGACGGCCCTGCAGCTCGCCAAGAGTGTAGGCGTCCTTCTCGCGCTCATGCTTGAGTGCAGCAAGCTCCTCGCCGCTCTTCGTCAGATTGGCCGCCAGCTGTGTCACTTTCGTCTCCACCTCCTTCTTGGCGGCCTCGGCAGCTGCGGCAGCATCCTTTGCTTCCTTGAGAGCCCCGCCAAATGTTTGCTCGCGTGGCTAGATCCTCCTCATGGCTGTCAAGATTAACCTTCCTCTGCGCCAACTCGCCTTCCTGCAGATAGCTTCTCGGCGGCAAGTCAGCTGTTGCTCCTCGGCTTCAGCCTTCTCGAGGAGGAAGGCTTTGCGCTCCTAGGCGAAGTCGCTCCCGCTCCTCTCGCCAAGGACGGAGAGCTTCCTGGTTGAGGCCCGGAGCTCCTCCAGCGCTTCTCGATGCTCCGCTCCCGCCTTCGCGACAAGTGCTTCCGGATTCCAGCTTGGCTTGTCGGGCGCGATAGAGCGACAATGGCTTCCACAATTGCTCCTCCTCGAGACTTCGCCGCTTTGCTGTTTGGTGCGTCGACCGATGTCGATCCAGCGGAGGCGAGCAGCTCTTCATCAAAAGTTTCTCCTTCGGCCGGCGCCCTGGAGCTCGACGCCCATGGGAGCTTTATGAAGACGCCATCGCCGGCCTTCAAATAGGCGCCGGGCTGGGGCTCTTCGGAGCCCGACGCTGCCGCAGCGGCAGAGGGATCGACGGTCGGCGTAGCGCCTGGCGCTCCTGCGACCTCAGGGCCGTCAGTGCGCTCGCCGGACCCCTCGCCAACTTCTGTGGCGGCAGCTTTGGCGGCCTCTTCGCCGGCGGGCTCGTCAGCGCCAGCTTCTTCTCCAATGGCAGCGGCGTCGTCAGTATTGCCGCACGCGTCCTCCTCGCCGGCGGCCTCGGTCTCCATTGGCTCTGTGGCGGATGGGTCTAGCGACCGGAAAATGAAGAAAAGTCAAGCAAATATTCAAAAAGAAAATCAGAAGAAGAAGAACACAAGGAAAGTTTTCAAGCAAGAGGATTACCTGTGCTAGGGTCTGCAGTCATGGTCTCCGCCACCATGGGATCGCTGGTGCTGTCCCTTGCCGGAGAGCTATCCCTTGTCGGAGAACTGCCCTTGCCGGAGAAGTCTCCTTGCCGGAGAACGCCCCTTGCCGGGAATCCTCCCTTGGCGGTGTAGTCGGCGAAGGCATGTCGAGGCGGCTTGAGGCACTCTGGTAAGGCTGCTCTGCTCCTACACAAATCAGCAGTCAGATATCATCAAAGAAAGGGCACCCATGCACGCCTAACAGCAGGAAGTAAACCATATACTTACGCTGGGGGCTGTGCTGGGAGCTGCTTTGAGGAAGAGTTGCCGCGTCCGGCAAGGTGGTCTCGGATGCGCCTCCTGCTGTCGCGGTGGGTTCGTCCTCGATGACAATCACCGGGGCCTTGGCTCTCTTCGACGCTCTCTGGTCCAGCGTCACGAAAAGGAATGGGTTCAGAGTGAAGCAAATCAGATACAAGACAAAGCAACAAGCGAAGAACTACAAATGCTGCAAAGAATCTTACTCTTCTTCTTCCTCGTCGAGCCGAGCGGAGAGATCAAATTCTGGCTCGCCTCTAGTACGACGATCCGGAGGAGTAGTTTCCTTGGCCGCTTGGTGGGAAGCGAAGCGGTGGTCCGCGAGGCCCCTCCGGTTGCCGCGAACGGCGTGAGGTGCTCCAGCGGCAGCTTGATGCTTGCCGCGGTGGAAGCGCGCGCTCATGGCGCGTTGACCGTCTGCCGCCGCTTCGTCCTCCGGCCTTGCGGAGACGCCTTCTTGGTGGACTGGGGGGCTCCGCTCGCGGCAAGCCGTTCAAGGAGGGAGGAGGCGCCCTCGGTGGCTCGCTCGACTTCAGCCGGGACCGACAAGCTCTTCTCGCCCGGCAAACTCCCTCGCTCGACAAGGCTTGCCGCCTCTCGCCTCTGCCTCCTCCACGGTTAATCCGAACTCACCTTGGCGGCGTTCTGCCGCCTTCTTCCAGCCGGTGGCGATGCGCTGCATCTCATCATCGGTGGTGTCGCTGGTGAGGCTCTTACATTTGTCGGGCGGACCGGCACTTCTACCAGGCTGTCAAAGAACACTCGCACAACGTCATCTGCAGGCTCTTGCCAGGTTGGAACGATTCCATGCGAATCGCACAACGGCATCATTGCACGGATGCGGTCGAGCGAGGAATTGTTGCACAGCGGGACGACATTCTTTGGCAACTTGAACGCTCCGGGATGCTCAGGATCGTGCTTGAACAGCTCCAAGAGCATCGCGTCCAGTTCCAGGAGAGTGAAATTGAAGTTGAAGCCCGGGCGCAGCCTCATGATATCCGCCGTGTTCCGGAACTCCCAGGCGGGTCAACTCCTCTCCTGCAGGGGGGCGATGCGGCGACGAAGGAAATCTGCGCCAACGGCGCCTACAGTGAGTCCGGCAAGCCTCAGGCGTAGGATCCGGATGACGGCAATCTTCAGCCTAGCGTCTTCCGGGGCCAGACTGCTCCAATCGTTGCCGCGCACTACTGAGGTTTGGCGCTGGGCGGTAAACGGCTACGGGTTCTCCTCGACAATCCAACACCAGTCTGCTCTCCACTCATCCCATTTGCTGCCGAGCTCTCCCTCCAGATAAGCTTCCTTCTTGCCGGTCCTCGAGATCCAGGCGATCCCACCGGAAAGAGGCTCCCCTCTCTCAACTCGGGGCATAAAGAAGTGGCGGAAAAGGGCTACGTTTCGATGGACTCCGACAAAGTTTTCGCAGAGATGTGCGAAAACTGCCATGGTCAGAACAGCATTGGGGGTGAAGTCAAGGAGGCAGAACCCGTAGGTGTTCATGATATCGCAGAAAAACTCAGAGAAAGGCGGGCAGAGCCCACAGTAGAAGAACAGCGCGAACAAAGGGTACCCATTCGGAGCCAGTTCCGAAGCAGCAGCTGGGAGTACCTTCGTGCGCGGATGCGCTCGCGTCTCCGTCGACCAGAAGAGGTAGTAGTACTCCCTCAGCTCCCTCGCGGTGAGCTGGGGGGGAAAGATTGCCCGCTCCTTCCGCAGCGCCGCAAGCCAAGCGCCTCGGCCGACTTCACGGCCTTCCCTTCTCGGCTTTGAGCCATGGCGGTGGTGGTGAGGGAGATCGACGGTGTTGGTGATGCTGGTGGCGATGGGGGGCGGAGTGCTGCTCTCTCTTCAGCCTTGGGAAAAAGGGGGAAGCAGCGGGGGATTTTCGAGATTGGACAGCAACTGGCGAGATGGGCGAACCGCCCCTGTTTCCCCTGCTTATAAAGAGGGAGGGGGCGGATGTTCCGTCTTTCCGAATAAAGAAACCACCCACGATCTCTCACACGACGCGCATTCGAGGCGTGGCTGCCTGTGGAGGGCGTGGTGGGTCCGGGTGAGTTATGGCGTAACCCAGGCCGGCGCGTGCACTGCAGCCTGTTTTGGGCCTGGCCCAACAGCCTTCGCACCGTGTGTGGCCCAGCCTGGGGCTCTGCCGGTGTACTAGAGTAGGGGTACCCTAGTATCCCGAACTTGTGCATCGGCAGCTGCAGCCCTCCGCGGCAAGGCTTACTGGAGTGACCGCCAAGGTCCTCCGTGGTTCCTTTGGAGCCATTCAAGAACAAAGTATTCAATCCAAGGAGACAAGGCCCGGCAAGAAGAGGAGCTTGCCGGGAAGGCCACCCAAGGCACCTAGGAGACAAGGCCCGGCAAGAGGAGCTTGCCGGGAAGGCCACCCAAGGCACCTAGGAGACAAGGCCCCGGCAAGAGGAGCTTGTTGGGAAGGCCCGGTGAGCGACAAGCTTCCGGACGCGACAAGACAACAACCGCGGCAGACCACCACTCTGTACCTGCACTCCAGCACATCCACTAACGTGTCGCCCTGGGACCTTTCCAGGCGCGTGTGGCAAGAGGCCATGCGGCCAACGGAGCGCGGTGGCAAGCGGCGCTGACAAGATTGCCATCAAGGCAAGCGGTGGCGCCCCTAACGGTCCCTTTATGCACTGTTAGGGCGACGTAGACGGGCATTTAATGCCTTTGTCCCCTGCCGTCAGGGTTAGGTATGATACACTGTACAAGTAGCTGTACCAACCACTCCTTTTCCATTTTTACCCTTGTCTACGTTGCCACCTGTCGGAGACCCCTTTAGCATATAAAAGGAGGCCCATGCGCAACGTAGGAAAGGGTTCGAGAGGTTCGAAGCCAGAGGACACTCACGCCAGTCTAGTTAGCAGCTTGTGTGTATCAGTAGCACTCAGCGCTCTGAGCAAGAACTCAATACACTCAGACATGCAGCAGTAGGAGTGTTATCTCTCCGGAGAGCTCTGAAGCTGGGTAAACCGCTCGTGTGTTTCGCCTCGATCTGCTCTTCGTGCGACCTCCGCCCCCCGCCGAACCGAAAGGGGCTCGGTCTGCCGGTCCCATAGGTGTTCGTGGGCCAGATCAACCTCCCCGACACTATGACTATGAGATTATGCAACTCCCATTTACCGGAGGAACACTTTGTGTGCTACCAAACGTCACAACGTAACTGGGTGATTATAAAGGAGCTCTACAGGTGTCTCCAAAGGTACATGTTGGGTTGGCGTATTTCGAGATTAGGATTTGTCACTCCGATTGTTGGAGAGGTATCTCTGGGCCCTCTCGGTAATGCACATCACTTAAGCCTTGCAAGCATTGCAACTAATGAGTTAGTTGTGATATGATGTATTACGGAACGAGTAAAGAGACTTGCCGCTAACGAGACTGAACTAGGTATTGAGATACCGACGATCGAATCTCGGGCAAGTAACATACCGATGACAAAAGGAACAACGTATGCTGTTATGCGGTTTGACCGAAAGATCTTCGTAGAATACATGGGAGCCAATATGAGCATTCAGGTTCCGCTATTGGTTATTGACCGAAGACGTGTCTCGGTCATGTCTACATAGTTCTCGAACCCGTAGGGTCCGCACGCTTAAGGTTTCGATGACCGTTATATTATGAGTTTTGATGTACCGAAGGAGTTCGGAGTCCCGTATGAGATCGGGGACATGACGAGGAGTCTCGAAATCGTCGAGACGTAAAGATCGATATATTGGACAACTATATTCGGACATCGAAAAGGTTCCGAGTGATTCGGGTATTTTTTGGAGTACCAGAGAGTTACGGGAATTCGTATTTGGCCTTAATGGGCCATACGGGAAAGGAGAGAAAGGCCCCAAAGGGTGGCCGCACCCCTCCCCATGGACTAGTCCGAATTGGAATAGGGAGGGGGGCGCCCCCTTCCTTCCTTCTCCTTCTCCCTTCCCTTTCCTTCTCTCCTACTCCTACTACATGGAAGGGCTCCTAGTTCTACTAGGAAAGGGGGAATCCTACTCCCGATGGGAGTAGGACTCCCCTAGGGCGCGCCATAGAGAGGGCCGGCCCTCCCCTCCTCCACTCCTTTATATACGGGGGCAGGGGGCACCCCATAGACACACAAGTTGATCTTCGTGATCGTTCCTTAGCCGTGTGCGGTGCCCCCCTCCATCATATTCCACCTCGGTCATATCGTCGCGGAGTTTAGGCGAAGCGCTGCGTCGGTAGAACATC
Organism: Aegilops bicornis; assembly: GCA_021605145.1. NCBI lineage: Eukaryota > Viridiplantae > Streptophyta > Magnoliopsida > Poales > Poaceae > Aegilops > Aegilops bicornis. Next base: position 686,327,635 of record CM038670.1, on the reverse strand, counting down.
ATCATCGTCACCACGCCGCCGTGCTGACGGAACTCATCCCCGACACCCTGCTGGATCTGAGTCCGAGGATCGTCATCGAGCTGAACGTGTGCAGAACACGGTGGTGCCGTACGCTCGGTGCTTGGATCGGTTGGATCGTGAAGACATACGACTACATCAACCGCGTTGTCATAATGCTTCCGCTTTCGGCCTACGAGGGTACGTGGACACACTCTCCCCTCTCGTTGCTATGCATCACCATGATCTTGCGTGTGCGTAGGAATTTTTTAAAATTACTACGTTCCCCAACAGTGGTATCAGAGCCTGGTTTTATGCGTTGATGTTATATGCACGAGTAGAACACAAGTGAGTTGTGGGCGATACAAGTCATACTGCTTGCCAGCATGTCATACTTTGGTTCGGCGGTATTGTTGGATGAAGCGGCCGGACCGACATTACGCCAGACGCTTACGCCGAGACTGGTTCTCTTGGCGTGCTTTGCACACAGGTGGCTGGCGGGTGTCAGTTTCTCCAACTTTAGTTGAACCGAGTGTGGCTCAGCCCGGTCCTTGCGAAGGTTAAAACAACACTAACTTGACGAACTATCGTTGTGGTTTTCATGCGTAGGTAAGAACGGTTCTTGCTCAGCCCGTAGCTGCCACGTAAAACTTGCAACAACAAAGTAGAGGACGTCTAACTTGTTTTTGCAGGGCATGTTGTGATGTGATATGGTCAAGACGTGATGCTATATTTTATTGTATGAGATGATCATGTTTTGTAACCGAGTCATCGGCAACTGGCAGGAGCCATATGGTTGTCGCTTTATTGTATGAAATGCAAACGCCATGTAATTGCTTTACTTCGTCACTAAGCGGTAGCGATAATCGTAGAAGCAATAGTTGGCGAGACGACAACGATGCTACGATGGAGATCAAGGTGTCGCGCCGGTGACGATGGTGATCATGACGGTGCTTTGGAGATGGAGATCACAAGCACAAGATGATGATGGCCATATCATATGACTTATATTGATTGCATGTGATGTTTATCCTTTATGCATCTTATCTTGATTTGATTGACGGTAGCATTTTAAGATGATCTCTGACTAATGATTAAGAAGTGTTCTCCCTGAGTATGCACCGTTGCCAAAGTTTGTCGTGCCCAGACACCACGTGATGATCGGGTGTGATAAGCTCTACGTCCATCTACAACGGGTGCAAACCAGTTTTGCACACGCGGAATACTCAGGTTAAACTTGACGAGCCTAGCATATGCAGATATGGCCTCGGAACACGGAGACCGAAAGGTCGAGCGTGAATCATATAGTAGATATGATCAACATAGTGATGTTCACCATTGAAAACTACTCCATCTCATGTGATGATCGGTTATGGTTTAGTTGATTTGGATCACGTGATCACTTAGATGACTAGAGAGATGTGTGGTGGGAGTTCTTAAGTAATATGATTAATTGAACTTAAATTTATCATGAACTTAGTACCTGGTAGTATTTTGCAAATTATGTTGTAGATCAATAGCTCATGTTGTTGCTTTCATATGTTTATGTTGATATGTTCCTAGAGAAAAATTATGTTGAAAAATTTTAGTAGCAATGATGCGGATTGGATCCGTGATCTGAGGTTTATCCTCATTGCTGCACAGAAGAATTATGTCCTTGATGCACCGCTAGGTGACAGATCTATTGCAGGAGCAGATGCAGACGTTATGAACGTTTGGCTAGCTCAATATGATGACTACTTGATAGTTTAGTGCACCATGCTTTATGGCTTAGAATCGGATTTCAAAGGCGTTTTGAACATCATGGACCATATGAGATGTTCCAGGAATTGAAGTTAATATTTCAAGCAAATACCCGAGTTGAGAGATATGAAGTCTCCAACAAGTTCTATAGCTAAAAGATGGAGGAGAATCGCTCAACTAGTGAGCATGTGCTCAGATTGTCCGGGTACTTCAATCGCTTGAATCAAGTGGGAGTTAATCTTCCAGATAAGATAGTGATTGACATAATTCTCTAGTCACCATCACTAAGTTACTAGAACTTCGTGATGAACTATAGTATGCAAGGGATGACGAAAAAGTTTCCCGAGCTCTTCGTGATGTTGAAATCGACGAAGGTAGAAATCAAGAAAGACCATCAAGTGTTGATGATTGACAAGACCACTAGTTTCAAGAAAAGGGCAAAGGGAAAGAAATGGAAACTTCAAGTAGAATGGCAAACAAGTTGTCACTCCTGTGAAGAAGACCAAAGCTGGACCAAAGCCTGAAACTGAGTGCTTACACTACAAAGGAAATGGTCACTGGAAGCGGAATACCCTGAATATTTGGTGGATAAGAAGGATGGCAAAGTGAACAAGAGTATATTTGATATACAGGTTATTGATGTGTGCCTTACTAGTGTTTATAGTAGCCCCTGAGTATTTGATACTTGTTCGGTTCCTAAGATTAGTAACTCGAAACAGGAGTTCTGAGAATAAACAGAGACTAGTTGAAGGGGAAGTGACGATGAGTGTTGGAAGTAGTTCCAAGATTGATATGATCATCATCGCACACTCCCTATACTTTCGGGATTAGTGTTAAACCTAAATAAATGTTATTTGGTGTTTGCGTTGAGCATGAATATGATTTGATCATGTTTATTGCAAAACGGTTATTCATTTAAAATCAGAGAATAATTGTTGTTATGGTTACATGAATAAAAACCTTCAATGGTCATACACCCAAATTAAAATAGTTTGTTGGATCTCGATCGTAGTAATACACATATTCATAATATTGATGCCAAAAGATGCAAAGTTAATAATGATTGTGCAACATATTTGTGGCACTGCCGTTTGGGTCATATCGATGTAAAGCGCATGAAGAAACTCCATAAAAGATGGATTTTCGGAATCACTTGGTTATGAATCATTTGATGCTTGCGAACCGTGCCTTTTGGGCAAGATCACTAATACTCCATTCTCCAGAACAAGGGAACGGGCTACTGACTTGTTGGAAATAATACATACTGATGTATGCAGACCAATGAGTATTAAGGCTCGTGACGGATATCGTTATTTTCTGACCTTCACAGATGATTTGAGCAGATATGGGTATATCTACTAGATGAAACATAAGTCTGAAATAGTTGAAAGGTTCAAAGAATTTCAGAGTGAAGTGGAAAATCATCATAATAAGAAAATAAAGTTTCTACGATCTGATTGTGGAGATGAATATTTGAATTACGAGTTTGGCCTTCAGTTAAAATAATGTGGAATAGTTTCGCAAACTCATGCCACCTGGAACACCACAGCGTAACGGTGTGTCCGAACGTCATAAACCACACTTTATTTGATATGGTGCGATCAATGATGTCTCTTACTGATTTACCAATATCATTTTGGGGTTATGCATTATAGACAGCTCCATTCACGTTTAATAGGGCACCATCTAAATCCGTTTGAGACGACATTGTATGAACTATGGTTTAGCAGTAAACCTAAGCTGTCGTTTGTTAAAGTTTGGGGCTGCGATGCTTATGTGAAGAAACTTCAACCAGATAAGCTCGAACCCAAATCGGAGAAATGTGTCTTAATAGGATACCAAAAAGAGACTATTGGGTACACCTTCTATCACATATCTGAGGGCAAGATTTTTGTTGTTAAATTCGGATCCTTTCTAGAGAAGGAGTTTCTCTCGAAAGAAGTGAGTGGGAGGAAAGTAGAACTTGATGAGGTAATAGTACCTACTCCCTTATAGGAAAGTAGTTCATCACAGAAATATGTTCATGTGATTCCTATACCAATTAGTGAGGAAGCTAATGATGATGATCATGTAACTTCAAATCAAGTTACTACCGAACCTCGTAGGTCAAATAGAGTAAGATCCGCGCCAGAGTGGTAAGGTAATCCTATTCTGGAGGTCATGTTACTTGACCATGGCAAACCTATGAACTATGAGGAAGCGGTGATGAGCCCAGATTTCGCGAAATGGCTTACGGCCATGAAATCTGAGATGGAATCCATGTATGAGAACAAAGTGTGAACTTTGATTGACTTGCCCGATGATCGGCAAGCCATGGAAAATAAATGGATCTTTAAGAGGAAGACGGACGCTGATAGTAGTGTTACTATCTACAAAGCTAGACTTGTCGAAAAAGGTTTTTGAAAAAGTTCAAAGTGTTGAATACAATGAGATTTTCTCACTCGTATCGATGCTTAAAAGTCAGTTCGAATCATGTTAGCAATTGCCACATTTATGAAATTTGGTAAATGGATGTCAAAACTGCATTCCTTAATGGATTTATTGAAGAAGAGTTGTATATGATGCAACCAGAAGGTTTTGTTAATCCTAAAGGTGCTAACAAAATGTGCAAGCTCCAGCGATCCATCTATGGAATGGTGCAAGCCTCTCGGAGTTGGAATATATGCTTGATGAGTTGATCAAAGCATATGGTTTTATACAGACTTTTGGAGAAGCCTGTAGTTACAAGAAAGTGTGTGGGAGCACTACAACATTTCTGATAAGTATATGTGAATGACATATTGTTGATCGGAAATAATGTAGAATTATTCTGCAAAGCATAAAGGAGTATTTGAAAGGAGTTTTTCAAAGAAGGACCTCGGTGAAGTTGCTTACATATTGAGCATCAAGATCTATAGAAATAGATCAAGACGCTTGATAAGTTTTTCAATGAGTACATACCTTGACAAGATTTTGAAGTAGTTCAAAATGGAACAGTCAAATAAAGAGTTTCTTGCCTGTTTTACAAGGTGTGAAATTGAGTAAGAATCAAAGCCCGACCACGGAAGAAAATAGAAAGAGAATGAAAAGTCATTCCCTATGCCTCAGTCATAGGTTCTATAAAGTATGATATGCTGTGAACCAGACCTATTGTATACCTTGCTCTGATTTTTGCAAAGGAATACAATTTTGATCTAATAGTAGATCACTGGACAGCGGTCAAGAATATCCTTAGTGAGGACTAAGGAAATATTTCTCGATTATGGAGGTGATAAAAGAGCCCGTCGTAAAGAGTTACAACAGTGCAAGCTTTTACACCGATCCACATGACTATAAGTCTCAATCTGGATACATATTGAAAGTGGGAGCAATTAAGCTATAGTAGCTCCGTGCAGAGCATTGTAGACATAGAATATTTGCTAAATACATACGGCTCTGAATATGACAGACCCGTTGACTAAGCTTCTCTCACGAGCAAAACATGATCACACCTTAGTACTCTTTGGGTGTTAATCACATAGCGATGTGAACTAGATTATTGACTCTAGTAAACCCTTTGGGTGTTGGTCACATGACGATGTGAACTATGGGTGTTAATCATATCTGAGATATGAATATTGGTGTTAAATCACATGGCGATGTGGACTAGATTATTGACTCTAGTGCAAGTGGGAGAGTGAAGGAAATATGCCCTAGAGGAAATAATAAAGTTATTATTTATTTTCTTATTTCATGATAAATGTTTATTATTCATGCTAGAATTGTATTAATCGGAAACGTAATACATATGTGAATACATAGACAAACAGAGTGTCACTATTATGCCTCTACTAGACTAGCTCCTTAATTAAAGATGGTTATGTTTCCTAACCATAGACATGAGTTGTCATTTGATTAACGGGATCACATCATTAGGAGAATCATGTGATTGACTTGACCCATTCCGTTAGCTTAGCACTTGATCGTATAGTATGTTGCTATTGCTTTCTTCATGACTTATACATGTTCCTATAACTATGAGATTATGCAACTCCCATTTACCGGAGGAACACTTTGTGTGCTACCAAACGTCACAATGTAACTGGGTGATTATAAAGGAGCTCTACAGGTGTCTCCAAAGGTACATGTTGGGTTGGCGTATTTCAAGATTAGGATTTGTCACTCCGATTGTCGGAGAGGTATCTCTGGGCCCTCTCGGTAATGCACATCACTTAAGCCTTGCAAGCATTGCAACTAATGAGTTAGTTGTGAGATGATGTATTACGGAACGAGTAAAGAGACTTGCCGGTAGCGAGATTGAACTAGGTATTGAGATACCGACGATCGAATCCCGGGCAAGTAACATACCGATGACAAAAGGAACAACGTATGTTGTTATGTGGTTTGACCGATAAAGATCTTCGTAGAATATGTGGGAGCCAATATGAGCATCCAGGTTCCGCTATTGGTTATTGACCGAAGACGTGTCTCGGTCATGTCTACATAGTTCTCGAACCCGTAGGGTCCGCACTCTTAAGGTTTCGATGACCGTTATATTATGAGTTTATGAGTTTTGATGTACCGAAGGAGTTCGGAGTCCCGTATGAGATCGGGGACATGACGAAGAGTCTCGAAATGGTCGAGACGTAAAGATCGATATATTGGACGACTATATTCGGACATCGGAAAGGTTCCGAGTGATTCGGGTATTTTTCGGAGTACCGGAGAGTTACGGAAATTCGTATTGGGCCTTAATGGGCCATACGGGAAAGGAGAGAAAGGCCCCAAAGGGTGGCCGCACCCCTCCCCATGAACTAGTCCGAATTGGACTAGGGAGGGGGGCGCCCCCTTCCTTCCTTCTCCTTCTCCCTTCCCTTTCCTTCTCTCCTACTCCTACTACATGGAAGGGCTCCTAGTTCTACTAGGAAAAGGGGGAATCCTACTCCCGGTGGGTGTAGGTCTCCCCTAGGGCGCGCCATAGAGAGGGCCGCCCCCCCCCCCCCTCCTCCATTCCTTTATATACGGGGGCAGGGGGCACCCCATAGACACACAAGTTGATCTTCATGATCGTTTCTTAGCCGTGTGCGGTGCCCCCCTCCACCATATTCCACCTCGGTCATATCGTCGCGGACTTTAGGCGAAGCCCTGCGTCGGTAGAACATCATCATCGTCAACTCGTCGTCGTGCTGAAGGAACTCATCCCCGACACCCTGCTGGATCGGAGTCCATGGATCGTCATCGAGCTGAACGTGTGCAGAACACGGAGGTGCCATACATTCGGTTCTTGGATCGGCCGGATCGTGAAGACATACGACTACATCAACCGCGTTGTCATAACGCTTCCGCTTTCGGTCTATGAGGGTACGTGGACACACTCTCCCCTCTCGTTGCTATGCATCACCATGATCTTGCGTGTGCGTAGGAAATTTTTTGAAATTACTACGTTCCCCAACAGGTTGCGCCTGGCACTGGGCCTTAACTTGTGATGTGTTCCTGCAAATTTGGTTAGATGCCGACGCTCTACGTCCTCGGGTCCCGGCCCTCGAGCGGGTCTCAGCCGTTGCTGGTATGCCAGGTCGCGATGCCGTGGACAAGGCCAGAGGGTGAGGGCTGGAGAGCCAGTAGGAGCCCATGAGTCGCGATGCTCAGGTACCCCCCCCCCTTTAACGTGCAAGCGGTCGACATGAAGGAAGAAGGGGTGCCGTGGACAGGCGTCAAATAACAATCATGATGGTTCGAACGCATGACCCGGAATAAATGCAAGAGGGGTACATGCCGCTTGGTCTGACCCGAGCGACTTGGGGATGATGCAGCCCGTGGGGCGCCCCCAACAAAGTAAGCTAGGAATCTGAAGTAAAAGGGATACATGCCGCAGGGATGGACCCACGCGGCCTGGGAATGATGCAGCCTTGGGGGGGCGCTCCCAGCTGGAAATGAAACTTGAAGGATGTCACCTGAGAACGTTGAAGACGAAGGGATGCTGAAGTAGCGGACGTCGTGGGCTACAGAAGCCGACCTTCACGAGCCCCCAGGCCCAGGAGCCTCGGGAGGCTCCGGAGGCGCTGGTGGCTCCTCGCGGACCATCTCCATCTCCGCCAGGACTGCGGCACGCCTGGCCTCTTGAGCCTCCAGGATGTTCCTCATGAGAAGCTGGCGCGTGGCGGCCGCGTTCGGCACGCCGTAGGGCATGCGTACGTAGCTGTGGGGTGGACCTTCGCAGCGCCCCACGCGTGAGGGCTAGAAGCGCTCCTGAGAGGCGGCTCGGTTGAGCCCTGGTATGTCGATGCAGACGCGCAGCCCACCATCCTCGCTGGATGGGGAGCTACGGGCGGAGTGGCGGCTGCCACTCATGACTCTTGACTCCTGCAGCTCCTGAATGATCTGGCTGACGAACTCCTGAGGGTTTGGCCCTCCTTGCCTCACTCCTTCCTGAGGGAAACGTGCTTTGAAACACGCCTCCAAGTGGTGCCCGAGCGCCTCCCTCGTGACTTTAGCAAGGTCTCGGTGGCCCTCCAAGAGAGAGCCCCCGAGCCTTGTGTGAGGAGGGCGCCGGGCGCGCCTTCCTATGCGACAGAAGGAGGTGCCCCCTGAACAGGCGCGGACCCTGAGGGGCCTGCCTCCCGAGGGGTCGGGCCTGGCGATGTCTTCTTCTTCTTGGGAGCAATCTCGGGGAGCCTCCCGCTCCCGCGATCTGGGTCTTCAAGTGACGCAGCTTGAAAAGCTTGCTCCAGGGAGCACACTGCGTCTCTCTCTTCGCAAGGCACCATGATGACTCCGCCACTTCCTGGCATCTTGAGGACATTGTAGCCGTGATGAGTCACGGCCATGAACTTGGCCAGAGCTGGGTACCCGAGGATGGCATTGTATGGCAGGCGAATGTGGGAGACATCAAAGTCGATGAGCTCGGTGCGGTAGTTGTCGCGCGCCCCGAAGGTGACAGGGAGGCGGACCTGCCCAATCGGAACTGTGGAGCCATCGGTGACTCCGGAGAAAGTCTTGGTTGGCTGAAGCTGATTGTAAGGCACTTGGAGATTGTTGAATGTCTCTACGGACAGGACATTGAGCCCTGCTCCACCGTCGATGAGGGTCCTGGTGACTTGCACGTTGCTGATGATTGGGGAACAAAGCATCGGGAGGACTCTGGTTGTGGCCGCGCACTTGAGCTGATCTACTGAGCTGAACGTGATGGCACACGCTGACCACCTGAGAGGGCGTGTGGCTTCGATCTTGGGGAGGACTGCATTCACTTCGCGGGCGAACTGCTTGAAGATGCGTTGAGAGGCTGGGGCTTGAGCCCCGCCCAGGATGCAGGCGATCGCGCGCGGCTCCTGGAAGCCCCCAGCCCCCTCGTCCTGATGATGGTCCTCGTTTCTCCTTGGCTGTGGCGGCAGAGGAGGGAGGCCTGCATTTCCTTGCGGGCGATCCTCGCGAGGCTGATCCCTCCAGCCTCCCTCGTGAGGCTGATCCTGCCAGCGATCCTCGCGAGGTTGGTCGCGCCACCCTTGGTGAGGGCCACGGTCTTCCCAGCGTACTGCATTTCTTCCTCCTCCTCGGTCGTAGCCTCGATCATTGCGGTCGAGGCGTCGACCGGTTCTCCCTTCTCGCACGGCTCGGAGCTCTTGACATTCGTTGGTGTTGTGGGTGTGGAGTTTGTGGTACACACAATACCGGCTGCCCTTGGAAGACTCAGGCTGATCTCTGCCTCGCTTGGTGTCTGGTTCTGCCGCGAGCACGGCAGCCCCCTTGCGCTTCACGTCCTTGGCCTTGGACTTCTTCTCTTCTGGGTCCGCGGCTGGCAGCTCGAGGAGGGAAAGGCGCCCTTCCTCAGCCCTGGCACACTTGGTCGCCAACTTGAATAGCTCCAAGGAAGTGCACAGATCTTCATGCATCGCCAGCTCCTCCTTCATCTTGACGTCAGGCACACCATCGGAGAAAGCAGAGATGATGGCCTCCTTGGTCACCTTGGGAATCTTGAGGCGTGCGTTGTTGAAGCGCTGGATGTACTTCTGCAGGGGTCTCCACAGTTCTTTGCTTGATCACGGTAGCATGTCGCTCACGGCAAGAGGCCGGTCGCGAGTACCTTGGAAATTGGTGATGAAGCGGGTGTGCATCTCATCCCAGGAAGAGATCATGCCAGGAGCCAGGTTCAGGAGCCAGGTTCGGGCCCCGTCCTTGAGTGCACTGGGAAACCAGTTCGCCATGACCTTCTCGTCCACGTTGGCGGCTTCGATACCCAGCTCGTAGAGCTGGAGGAACTCCGCAGGGTCGGCCGTGTCGTTGTAGCGAGGAGGCAGGTCTGGCTTGAACTTGCCGGGCCACGCAACGCTGCACAACTCGGTGGTGAAGGCGCGGCAGCATGCTGTGGCCACGGGAGGCCTTTGGTGACGAAGAGCCTGGTCTTGCGGGTCCCCATGCGCGCTATCACCGAGCAGCGCTGGGTCTTGGCGTCTTTGCAGAGCGCGGGCCTTGATCGTGGCGAGCGGTGTAGGGAGCACTCGGGCAACTTCTTAGGGGCGAGGACCTCTTGATAGCTCTGCTCTTGCTACCGTTGGCGCCGGACGGAGTGGGTTCCGCCAGGCCACGCGCCTTGGGGCTGTGGCGCCTTCTTTAGGGGAGGCAGCCGAGGCGCCGGAACTTCATCGCCAGCCAGGGCGGGCGCGTGTGCAGCGAGAAGGACGGCGCTGGAGCCTTCGCGGGCGCGGACGAGCTCGGCGACGCGGTCGATCCACTCTTCGTAGACGTTGTCGACAGGGCGGTAGCGCAGGAGCTCGTTTGCTGCGATGAGCGCAGCTCGAGCCTCCATGGGCGCGCGGAGCGCGCAAGACAAAGAACCAGCTGGGGTGAGTGAAGGAGTAGCAGTACGGCCGTCTCGCCTCACGGATGGATGCTGGGACGATGCTTGCTGCTCGTTCCCCGCCGGGCCGATGGCGGCGTTGACGGCAGCGGCAGGAACGGTGGGGCGGCCACGACGGGCCGTCTGGGCGACGCGGGTAGCGAGAGCGGCTCGGCGCTCGGCGCGGGCTCGACGAGCGTCTGACATGGATGCGATGGTCGGCGAAGAACAGGGCGGCGGAGGACGGATTCCGGCGCACCCCTACCTGGCGCGCCAAATGTCGTATTTCGGGTTCCGGCTGACCCTCTAGGTTCGAACTCTGGGGTGCGCGCGGAGATCTCACCCCCTACCTACCTGCACCTCGCCGCCTCGCTAGGGTCTAAACTATGAAAGGAACAACACAAGAGACATAGGGTTTATACTAGTTCGGGCCACCATTGTGGTGTAATACCCTACTCTAGTTTGTGGTGTGGTTGATTGCCTCTTGTGCTGATGTTGAACAATACAGGGAAGAACAGCCTCGCGAAGGTGAGGTGTTCTTGTGTCTAGGCTCTCGATCGGATTGGATCGAGCTAAGATGAGGCGATATGTCTGGATCTCTCCAAGATGATCCTCTACCCTGTGGGTGGCTAGTCCTATTTATAGGCAAAGGCCCTGGACCTCTTCCCAAATATTGAGTGGGAAGGGCGCCAACAATTGGCCATTTTGAAGGGGAACATCTAGTACACTTATCCAGACTAAAGTTGATCCTCGCCTGTCAAAGGCTCTGGTGGTGACGACGGCTTGGGCTCCACAATGACTTCCTTCCAGCCGTTGCGACGGTCTTGGTCTTGTTGCACCGAAACGGATGCCTTTGCTTGATGCTCTGACCTGCGCTTGCCCCCTTTGCACCAAAGAGGAAATGAGAACAACTGGTCGGGCGCCCACCGGCGCCTTTGGTCGTCATGGCTTGCGTCGTGGGCACCTCGTGAGGTACCCGCCTTGATCTCTCCGCCTCCTCTTGAGCCAGCTGACGAGGTCGCGTGCACGAGGAAGCTTCTGTAAATCCGCCCAGCTCACCAGGCCCCTCGCGACGGTCTTGAGCTTTTGCTGATGAAGATCGGCTGCGCTGGGCCACCCCTTGAGCCACGCCGCAGGCCGCAGGTAGGCAAGTCTGGGTACCCCCGTTCCCAGAACACCGACAAGATCATCTCTTGTAACCCCTATACTCATCAAAGTCAATCAAGTAGGAAGTAGGGTATTACCTCCATTAAGAGGGACCTGGGTAAACACCGTGTCCCCTTTGTCTCCTGTTACCTTCGATCCTCAGACGCATAGTTCGGGACCCCCTACCCGAGATCGGCCGAATCTGACATCGATATATTGGTGCTTTCATTGAGAGTTCCACTGTGTCGTCGACAGAAGGTTCGATGGCTCATTCGATCATCAACAACGATGATTTTTTCGGGGAGACCTTCCTCCCCGCTCAAATTTTTGTATTCGGTGTCTTCGCTCTTGCGCGCCAATTCATTTGGACGCCTTCAACAGATCGACAACTACGCCCCTGGTCATCAGATCAGATTCGGGAGCCTGAATTACGTCGCTGATATCCAAGGAGATTTGATCTTTGAAGGATTCACGGGCACAACCAATGTTCCTCATCTTCAAGAAGGAAACCCATCGGATCCATCATCAGGCACCGCTCAGGGACCAACTATGACCTCTGCCCCGGCCATAGAGCCAGAGCAGGCCGCCTCATCCGAAGATGGGAGCTTAAAACCCACCGGGCCCTCTCCTACCATGGAGCTCTCTGCCGAAGACCCAGAGGCAACTATGTATTCGGTGAGCCTGGAATCAAAGAGGACTATCCTTGTCATCAGAGAGCCGAACTCGCCTCTGGATACCAAGTCCGAACTCTTGAGGTCTACGTTTAGTGAGCACAGCCTGGTAGAATCTTCCATGCCCAGCCCCCGCAGGTCCTCAGATCCCCGTCCGGCCGTCACTCCTAAGCGAGGCCTTGGACTTAATGCGGTTTCTTGCCATCACTGAGGTATCACCTCCGAATTACGCCCAGCCCGAACTAGGGGCTGAGTGCGGGGAATTTTACGTCCCACCCACCACCCAGTTGGTAGCCATTGTCAAAGACTTAACCGGCATGCTCGACTATGATTCCGAAGACATCGACGGTATGGACGACGATGCCGAAGCCGAACCAGGCCAAACCCCGCCTATCACCGGATGGTGGACTGCCACTTCTACATACAATATGTACATGGTGGATACACGAAACCATTATCAAACACCTTCTGCCACTTTTCAAAAACAACCATTTTGACCACTAACACTATTCTCCTTGAACTCAACTCTTTACTACAGCTCCTCCTAGTCCTCTCCTGCCTCCAGTAACTCTCCCCTGGCCATTGCTCAATGATTAAGGGGTAAAATACCCCCATTTACCTCCCTGGACAGCCCCTCTCTCACTCTTCTTCTACCTCTCTCCTCTCCTACTGGCTCCCCAGGGCATCCAAGGCCACGGCCCACTTCTTTACTTCCCCCTAGAGCTACCAGACACCTTTGGACGCGCCCACATTACATAAAAATGGCTATGCCAGCCATTTGCACGCTCTAGAGCTGGCCATACAGTGCTCCCGACCAGAGCCGCCCCCTTCCAACCGCCTCCGGCCACCTCGGGCCTCCCCAGCGCGCCCGACGATGCGCCTCGACGTCTGCGACACGCCACGCCTCTATCCCACTCCTCTCTCCCCCTCTCTCACCCCTGCTCGCACGCGCGCTGGCCGCCCGAGTGCGCCAATGGCGCAGCTCACACACGCGGCATCTCTGACCCCTCCCCGCTCTCTCCCTTAGATCCCCTCGGCGTAGTCCACGCCCAGCAACACCCCAGACACGACGCCAGCTGCTCCCGAGCCCTGTTGCAATGAGCAGGAGCTCGCCGGCGCACGGGTCCACGGCACCCCGCCGTTCGCCTATTTAAGGGCCTCCCCGAGCCCTACTCTCCTCACCACTCGCTCTCTCACTCCCCTAAATCACCCCCTACACCACTCACCCCTCTCCAGACGAGCCCGAGCTCGAGATCGAGCACGAGCTCCGCCGCCTCAGTCGCCGTCGATCTCGTGGTATGAGCCCTCTCCGCTCCTCTTCCTTGATCTAGAACCGCCGCGGCTCACTGATCATTTCCCCTCTCTCTCCCCCGCCTCATTTGCAGCCGGAGTCGACCGGAACGACCACTGCCCGACGCTCCTCCGTCGTGCCTCCTCGTCGCCGGCGAACCAGGCAACTCCGGTGACGTCCACCACCTCCACCCGAATGGCGAGATGACGCTGAGCCCAGCCGTGCCCTCGCCTGACCTCGCCGTGCCCTGCATCGTCGCCGGTGAGCTCGCCAGCCGTCTTGACTCAGTGTTAGGGATGACAAAGGGCCCCTTTGTCGACCTCTCTTCTCCATCGCCCTCTCTCTCGGGGCCTTTGGGCCCCGCTTGAGGTTTAAACTGGCGGCAGCGGCGTCACCGATCGTTGGGCCGCCTCTCTGGTTGGGCCTGCTGCGCTGCGGCTGTTCTGGCCCAGCAGGCATAGTGCTCCTTTTCCTTTTTCTTTTCTGTCAGACTTGCAAAAATTCCTCAGGATTAAATATTAATCCAAATGAAATAATTCCAGTTCCTAAATTCTTATAAAAATCCCACCTATTTAATGGTGTAACTTTCATAAATATCCATCAAACTTTTCTGCACTGTTCAAATTTAAATTCAAATTTGAGCATTTATATTCCCCTCTGAAAATCCATTTCTCCTATTCTACAACTCCAAATCCATAACTAGTAATTTTCCCCTTCTTAGATTTCCCCCTAGTATTTATCAAAAATAAGTTGACATTTTTCTGAGCACTTTGGTTTTTCTGTTTTACTATTGCCTTATTTTCCCGTCATTTCTTTTGCGACGAATAGATCCCGTATTTGACAAAGTAGTTGGATAAGAAGAAGGAGAAGGACTTGAAGACTCTGACGACCAAGGCAAGCAGCCCTTTGACCATGTTGATGAAACCCTTTTATGCATGTCATATAGCACCATATTGTTGTTGCAACGGAATCATGATAAGGTGGTAACCACTTTGATGGTTTGCCACCGCACTTCCTCGTTGATACTTGCATTGTGCATGACCCTACCTTCTTATGAGGGTTATGCCGGTGGGGGTAGATAGGATGCTAAAATAGTGCTACGCAAAAAGGGACGGGAATATGCATGGTGATGGAGACAAAGTATTTTCAAAAGACTTTTCGAAAACCCCATCGGGTGCCACTTATGCCCGGGGGAGATGATGAGTTGAGTAGCCACTTGATGACGAAGTGGTGTACCGAGGCAAGTGTGTGTTGTTTTCAAAACGGATTGGTTTAGGTTTCGACCGTTATTCCAACCTTACACGCGCAACCACTCTACCCTTGTATGGGAAAGGGCATTATTGATTACCTAGGCCCATACTAGCTTGGAGCCCGCATTACTAGTGACGGGGGAGAGTTGGTGCTCTCTCTCGGGACGGGGTCGTGCCAGGTAGGGCGGCCATGACTATTTTTACAGGGCACCAGATACACCGTTGTGTCCCCTCTCGGATGTTACGATCTCGAGTGATTCTCGTATGATGTACATCGTGAGGATACGGAACAACGAGTGGACTCCTTTTTAGTGTCGTCTAGGGAAAGATAGTGATCGGGTGCTTAACCCGGGTACTTGAGGTATCGCGGGTCGTGGATGACACGGAAGTTCCCCGGATCTTGTGGGTAAAGTGTGCAACCTCTGCAGAGTGTAAAACTATTCGAATAGCCATGTCCACGGTCAAGAACAGTTGGGTAACCGCTCTTGGGCTACGTCCACATGTTTGCAAACCTGTGTGTGTGTGTTTGGATAAGTGGGAAGATCTACTTGGGTCAAGTCAAAGGACTTGACATGATTGAGTTGGGTTGATGCCCACTCTATTTATGTTGATATCTGTAACCTGTCCTCATGGTTACTTGAATCCTCCTGATGCATGTCTTACAAGTTGTTGAACATGTCATTGCACTCAAAACTAGCTTTCTGCAAAAATTTACCTATATCATGCATTGTTGTATCTCGGACCAAAACATGGATTGCTTGCGAGTACATTCAAAGTACTCATTGGCTTGCCACTGGTTATTTAATTGGCCAGGCATGGAAGAACAGGAGTTCGAAGAAGAGTTCTTTGGAGACGAACATGCGAACTAGGACGTTTCCTAGTCAGAATGCCTGCAGGGTTAAGGCAGATGGCATGGGTTCTACTTATCGACGAAGATTTCCGCTGCTTGTGTTTCACTTGATTTTCAGCCCTTAAGGCTTTATCTATGTAATACTTGACCATAATGGTCATAATTTATGTAAGACAGTATGTATGGATGTAAGACTCTTGTTATTCAGCTTCTGTGTGTTCAGTGAGCATTGATCACTTTGGGATCCTTTACTGCGTGCATTCGGTGATCACGACTTATGAGTCGGGGTCCCCACATTCCATCTTCCATAGACTCCTGCAAAATATTAGTCTCTTCTTGGACGGCGTAGACTTTCTCAATAAAGGCATCAATATCGGAATTGTATTTATGATTATCATAGCAATATTTACGGATAGCAAAATTTTCAGGTCTACAAACTGAATCATCAAAATCATCAAACTTTTCAAGCAAAGATACAATTTCATAAGAACCCTTAAAAGCAACAAATTCTTCTATTCTTTCCACATCATAGTAATCATATATACCTCTAGCATAATAAGCCAAGGTTTCATTATCATTAAATTCACATGAAAAGGAAAGATGTGGAGCGTTCATCCTAGAGCAACAAGTATAATCATATCTCAAGCATAGCTCCCAAGCATACCAATGAAACATATGAATTTGATCCCATAACAATTTCCCTTTATGAGTCAAGCGATAATCTCTAAAGTATTCACGTTGATCCAACGTTACTCCCATTATATAGTTGAATGCGGTTTTCTCATGATTATCAAAGTAGTGCATAATATCTTTCACATATCGAGCATCGAGGGTTTTAGGAGGTTCCCCATCTCCATGAGTAGCAAGTATCACAAAATTTTT
This sequence comes from Aegilops bicornis, assembly GCA_021605145.1. Taxonomy (NCBI): domain Eukaryota; kingdom Viridiplantae; phylum Streptophyta; class Magnoliopsida; order Poales; family Poaceae; genus Aegilops; species Aegilops bicornis. Next base: position 686,311,014 of record CM038670.1, on the reverse strand, counting down.
TGGTGTTTCGTGTTCCATATCCATAACTAAAGATAGAGAACAACTTAGAACATAAAATAAAAACTACTTAGTAATAAAGCAAACAAGCACACACGAGAATATTCACCCCACGCCATTGCTCCCCGGCAACAGCGCTAGCAAAAGGTCCTGATAACCCACGAGTATAGGAGATCAATTGCAGCCTCTTTCAATAAGTAAGAGTGTCGAACCCAACGAGGAGCTAAAGGTATAACAAATATTCCCTCAAGTTCTATCGACCACTGATACAACTCTACGCACGCTTGACGTTTGCTTTACCTAAAACAAGTATGAAACTATTTGGCAAGTATAAAACTACGAGTACTTTCCGAGAATAAAAATATGAATAAATTGCAAGGTAGTAAAAGTAGATAGCTTTTTTCAACAAGAAAGTTATTTGTCCCTAGTCAATCGATAACAAGTACCGGTAATAATTCTTGTAATTTTATATGAGGGAGAGGCATGAGCTAACATACTTTCTCTACTTGGATCATATGCACTTATGATTGGAACTCTAGCAAGCATCCGCAACTACTAAAGATAATTAAGGTCGTGAAACCCAACCATAGCATTAAGTATCAAGTCATCTTTACTCCCATACGTCATACCCCAATTGCTTGGGTTTAAGTTTCTACCACTCTCGCAACCCACCGTAAGCGAACCATGAACATATTGCAACACCCTAAAGCGGGGGGGGGGGGGGGGCTCACGTTTGTGCGAGACGAAGGGCACCATAGGAGAGCACTATAAATAAAATATACAATCATACGAACCAAGATCACGATTAATCCATAGGACAAAACCGATCTACTCAAACATCATAGGATAACCATAGATCATTGGGAAATAATATATGGAGTTGAGCACCATGTTTAAGTAGAGATTACAGTGGGTAGAAGAGGTGTTACACTGCTGCATAGAGGGGGAGAAAGTTGGTGTTGACGGTAGCAAGATTGTTGGTGTAGATCGCCATCACGATCCTTGCCCCGGTGGCACTCCGGCGCCACCGGGAGAGAGGGGGAGAGAGCCCCCCTCCTTCTTCTTCTTCCTTGGACTCCCCCCTAGATGGGAGGAGGTTTTCCCCTATGGTCCATGGCCTCCATGGTGGCGGAGGGGCGGGAGCCCCTCCAGGACTGGATCTCCCTTTCTGTTCTCTTTTGTTTTGCGTTCCCCTGATCTGGCCGAAAACCGTTTCTTATATTGCGAGAGATCCATAACTCCGATTGCGCTCAGATTTTCACACGATTTTTTTCTGGATATAAGATTCCTTGCGCCTGAAGTAGAGCTCGAACCGACGTTCGAGGAGGGAACAACCCACCACCGCACGCCAGGTGCCTCTGGTGCGCCCTGGTGTCTTGTGAGTTGTGTGGGCCTCCGTTTGCGGTGATTCCAACTCCCAAAAATCACAAATATTCCAAAATAATTCTCCGTAAAATTTTATTGCATTTGGACTTTGTTTCATATGGATATTCTCCGATACAAAAAGCATGCAGAAAACAAGAACTGGCACTGGGCACTGGATCAATAGGTTAGTGAAAGTGCAACTATCCCTAGGTGGTTTTGGTAATTCCTAACAACATATAGCTCATTGAGCTAACACTATTTCAAGACTCATATTTCAGTAAATGTCATTGATTGGCATGGCATGGACTAGAGGATGTGGAACCCCTTCAAGATGCTAAGGACAAAAGGATTGGCTCAAGCTCAAAGCTCAAGACTCTACATTTTCTATTTTAGTGATCCAAGATCACATTCAGTCTAGGAAAAGCCAATACTATCAAGGAGGGATGAGGTGTTGCTTAATGTCTTGCTTGCTCAAAGTGCTTAGTGATATGCTCCAAAGCCCTCAACCACTTTCTCACTTGCACATATGACCTAAACCAAAAGTCAAACTCGGCCCCACCGATTCTGTCCATCCGGCGCCAGCGAGTTCAGATGTCATAGCCACTGCCACACACCCTAGGCAAATCGGTCTCTCCGATAGGGATCTCGGTCTCACCGAGATGGGATTGTAATCTCTCTGTTTCCCTTCGTAATGTTTCGGTCCTACCGAGATGAGCGATTGGTCCCACCGAGATTGCCATGTAAACTCTCTGTTTCCCTTTTGTAACATTTCGATCTCACCGAAATGAGCCAATCGCTCCACCGAGTTTACCTGACCAACTCTCTGGTTAGCTTATTACCAAAATCGGTCTCATCGAGTTTGTGTAATCGGTCTCACCGAGATTACGTTATGCCCTAACCCGAACCATATCGGTCCTACCGAGTTGCATGTCGGTCCCACCGAAAATCCTAACGGTCACTAGATTTGCTGAATCGATCCGACCGAGTTCAACAATTCGGTCCCATCGAGTTTGGCAAGTTGTGTGTAACGGTTAGATTTTGTGTGGAGGCTATATATACCCCTCCACCTCCTCTTCATTCATGGAGAGAGCCATCAGAACATGCCTACACTTCCAATACACATTTTCTGAGAGAGAACCACCTACACTTGTGTTGAGGTGAAGATATTCCATTCCAACCACATAAATCTTGATCTCTAGCCTTTCCCAAGTTGCTTTCCACTCAAATCTTCTTTCCACCAAATCCAAATGCTGTGAGATCGAGAGTTGAGTGTTGGGAGACTATCATTTGAAGCACAAGAGCAAGGAGTTCATCATCAACACACCATTTGTTACTTCTTGGAGAGTGGTGTCTCCTAGATTCGTTAGGTGTCACTTGGGAGCCTCCAACAATATTGTGGAGTTGAACCAAGGAGTTTGTAAGGGCAAGGAGATCGCCTACTTCGTGAAGATCTACCGCTAGTGAGGCAAGTCCTTCGGGGGCGACGACCATGGTGGGATAGACAAGGTTGCTTCTTCGTGGACCCTTCGTCGGTGGAGCCCTCCGTGGACTCACAAGCAACTGCTACCCTTCGTGGGTTGAAGTCTCCATCAACGTGGATGTACGATAGCACCACCTATCGGAACCACGACAAAAACATCTGTGTCTCCAATTGCGTTTGAATCCTCCAAACCCTTCCCTTTAGATTCTTGCAAGTTGCATGCTTTACTTTACGCTGCTCATATACTCTTTGCATGCTTGCCTGAATTGTGTTAAGATTGCTTGACTTGTTCTAAAGTTGCTAAAATCTGCCAAGAACTAAAATTGGGAAAAGGCTAGATTTTTATTTGGTCAAGTAGTCTCATCACTCCCCTCTAGACATACTTTCGATCCTACAAGTGGTATCGAGCTTTGGTCTCCATTTGCTTTTATTTCCATAGCTTTTGGTGGTCATAGCCTTGGTTTCACAACCTAGGAGAGTATATGCCTAGCTTAGGGAAATTACCACCGTAGAGGTCCTTACTTTGATGGTACTAATTTTTCTATTTGGAAGCATAAGATGAAAATGCATATTCTTGGACATAACCCCGCCGTTTGGGCTATTGTGTGTATTGGCTTGCAAGGTGAATTCTTCGATGGGAAAGAACCGAACCGTGAAGCTACCGCGGAAGAGTTGAAGATGCTGCAATACAATGCTCAAGCTTGTGATATCCTCTTCAACGGATTGTGCCCCGAAGAATTCAACAAAATCAGCCGTCTTGAGAATGCAAAGGAAATTTGGGATACTTTGAATGATATGCACGAAGGTACCGACTCCGTCAAGGAATCCAAATTGGATGTGCTTCAAAGTCAACTTGACAAGTTCAAAATGAAGGATGGTGAAGGTGTTGCTGAAATGTACTCTAGGCTTGCTCTTATCACAAATGAGATCGCGGCTTAGGAAGTGAAGAGATGACCGACAGATTCATCATCAAGAAGATCCTAAGAGCCTTGGATGGAAAATATGATACCGTGTGCACATTGATCCAAATGATGCCCAATTACAAAGATCTCAAGCCAACGGAATTCATTGGAAGAATCGTTGCTCATGAGATATCACTCAAGGATAAGGAGGAGCTCCATAACAAGTCAAGTGGTGCTTACAAAGCCTCATGTGAAGCTCCCACATCATCAAGTGAGAAACAAACCTTCAATGAAGAATTGAGCCTAATGGTGAAGAACTTTAACAAGTTCTACAAGAGTAGAAGCAAAGAGAGAAGTTCCAAGTCAAGGTCCTACAATGACAAAAGATCTTCTAGTCGAGAGCGTAATTGCTACAACTGTGGAAAACCCGGACACTACTCAAATGAGTGTACGCCCCCCTACAAAAGAAGAGAAGATTCTCCCAAAAGAAGAAGTAGAAGAGAAGAATCACCATCAAGAGAGAGAAGGAGTAGGGATGATCGTTATGAACGAAGACCCTCACGGAGAAGCAAGGATTTGGAAAGGAAGGACAAGTCATCAAGGAGCTACACAAAACGAAGAAATCAAGCTCATGTTGGTGAATGGGTATCCGGCTCCGACTCCGACAATCACTCCGAGAGAAGCTATCACTCCGACTCCGAATATACTCAAGATGAAGGTGTTGCCGGTCTAGCACTGGTGTCAACCAACTCCTACGACATATTTGATTCACCAAATGAAGGAATTGCAAGATGCTTCATGGCCAAAGGTCCAAAGGTATCACACCCCGAGTATGTTGATTTCAATAGTGATGAAGATGACTTGTTAGGTGATGATGATTTACTTGTTGACAACTCTAGTGATTAATACTGTGATGAAACGTCAATTAATCATGATAATCAAGATAAAACGAATGACAATGATAAGGAGAAGATTGAGTCTCTAACTAAAGAACTAAACACTCTTAAGTTAGCTCATGAAACTATCTTAGGAGATCATCGAGAACTTTTAAGGACTCATGAGAAATTACGTTTTGAAAAGCTCAACCTTGAGCAAGAGCATGAGTTCTTAAAGGCAATCAATGATGATCTTCGCAAGAAAAGTTCTTCTTAAATTGCCAAGCGTTTACTCTTATCCACTTACATGCCTCAAGTCAAGTCTAGTAACAGGAACAAGAAAGATTCTTCCTCTAGTAGTAACAATAATCATGCTAAATCCAATGTTGTTGCTTCTAGTAGCTCTCTTGATTCCACTAATGATTCTCTTAGCCAAGTTACACTTGAGTAGGAAAATAGCTTATTGAAGGGAATTATAGAGAAAGGTGTCTACAAGAGCCTTGCCGGGAGTAAGCAATTCGAGTAAATTGTACGCAAGCAAGGAAGGCACCAGAAGAACCAAGGTGTTGGTTTTGAACGAAAGTTCAATGCCAATGGAGTTGAGTGGGAAGAAGATCAATACCCCAAGACGAAGTTTGTTACTCAACAAGAGAAGTATGATCCTACTTCTTTCAAAGGTACACAAGCTCAAGATGATCTTCCACCACAAGACCACAACCAAAAAGGCAAGGACAAACTTCAAGAAGAAATTGATGCATTTGAAGAAGCTCCTAAGGCCTTGGTGAAGTGGGTTCCCAAGACTTCATCAAGTACGACTACAACTCCGAGGATTCCCATCACGATGGTGTGGATCCCAAAGAAGAAGAACTAGAGAGTTCTTGAGGGTGACTCCGCCAACATACTTCACTCTTATCATTTTGGCAAGAACAAGTGCAATCAACCTCCACATCTTGCACTAGTTCAAGGAGTCACAAACCCTCTTGTTGGTAAGACAAGGGACAAGGTAACCAAATGCTTTCGTACACATCATCTTGTGTATGCATCACTCTATGTCTATGGATATTCCTTGTTTCTTCCTTGTGGGACTAACCCGTGTAGGTATTGAAGTGCAACTCACTCCAAAGGATTGCTCAAATGATCTACATCAACATTGAGCATCTACATCTTCAACACCTACATGAAGTCATCATCGACAAAACCCAAGGTTAGTTCATCCCTCTTAGTGTGGATCTCACATCTAGGGGGGAGCTTTACTCTAAGAATTGAGCTAAAGCAACTCTAATGGTGTGAACACAACAACACTTTATGTAAAAGTGGTAACCCCACTTGTGCTTAAACGATGAGTATCACTACAGGAATCAGCTACTTTGCCGTCTGCCATGGCGGACGGCAAAGGCATGAATGGCGGACGGCAAAATCCTTTGCCGTCAGCCACGGACGGCAACAGGCTCCGGCTTAGCGTGAGCTCTGATAAACACCTACTTTGCCGTCCGCTTCTGGCGGTGACGCAAGGCCCTTTGCCGTCTGCGACGGACGGCAAAGAGAGCGGACGGCAATAATTGCGCCGTCAGTCCGTTAAGTGTCTAACGGCAGGCCTTTGCCATCCGCCGCTGACGGCAAAATTTCTAGGGTCGGGGTCGGGGTGTCGGGGTCGGGGTCGGGGTCGGGGTCTCGGGGTCGGGGTGTCTTCTTCTTCTTCTTCCTTTTCCTTTTCTTCCTTTTTTTCCTTTTCTTCTTCTTCCTCCTTTTCCTTTTCTTACTTTTTTTCCTTCTTCTTCTTCTTCTTCTTCTTCTTCTTCTTCTTCTTCTTCTTCTTCTTCTTATTCCTCCTTTCCTTTTTCCTCTTCTTCTTCTCCTCCTCTCCTCTCTTTTCTTCTTCTTCTTCCTCTTCTAAATCTAAACCTAATACTAAACTAAAACTAAACCTAATACTAAACTAAAACTAAACCTATAAACCTAAAACTAAACATAAACCTAAAACTAAAAAACAGAAAAAGGAAAAAAGGAAGAAGAGACTCACTGCTGAGGGTGGAGGAGGGGGGCGGTGCACTGGGCGGAGGAGGGGGCGGGGCGGCCTGGGCGGCGCCGGGCCCCAGGGCGGCGGGCGTGAGGTGCTGGGCGCGGGCGGGCGCCTAAACGGGCGGGCGGGGCAGGGGGGGCGCTGGTGGCGAGGGTGGAGGAGGGGGCGGTGCGGGCGGCGGAGGAGGGGGGCGGGCGGCCTGGGCGGCGGAGGAGGGGGCGGGCGGCTGGGCGGCGCTGGCCCGCCGGGCGGCGAGGCGCGGAGGTGCCGGGCGCTGGCGGGCGGCGCCAGACAGCGGCGGGGCAGCGGGCGGGCGGGCGGGGGTGGCGGCGGGTGGTGGGGCGAAGGGCGGCGCTGGGGCGGGCGGGTGGTGCGAAGGGGCTGGCGAGAGTGGGAGAGAAAGAGAGAGAGAGGGGGGCGCGCCCGTTAACGTTACGTGGGGCCTTCCCTCTTTGTCGCCCGCCACCCTTTTGCCGTCCCGCTTTCAGCTTTTTGCCGTCCGCTAGCGGACGGCAAAGAGGGCCCGTTAGGTTTTTTTTTGCAACTCGTCAGTGGGGCCCCTCCCTCTTTGCCGTCCGCTAGCCGACGGCAACGAATCTTTGCCGTCCGCGAGCGAACGGCAAAGAACTGGCTGATGGTAACCTTGCTCTTTACCAACAGCCGGTTCTTTTGCCGTCCCGCTTTTGGGTAACTGATGGCAAAGAGCTTATTTGCCGTCCGCTAGCGTAAGGCAAAGAGCTGGCAGATGGCAAAGTAGCTGATTCCAGTAGTGTATGACCTATGATCAAATGTTCTAATTTGACTCTTAAGTCAATATACTCATATATAGATGACCTAGTCATCGCTAATTACTTGATAGATGCTAGAATTGTTTGTGCACGCTTTGCCACATATTTCATTTGCCATTTTATTGGGTGAGCATGTTGGATGCATAATTTACTCATTCGAGGACATCCACCTGTTGTTTTGATTGTTTGGCTCCTCTTTTTCTTTTGCCAAGTGGATGGACAAGAATGCCTAAGAACCTTCTCTAGCTATCTATGCTCTTCTCGTCTCAAACTCTATTCATGCTGCATCACAAAGTTTGATCAAGTTAGATTCGAACCACTCTGTGTGAGGAGCACTCGGAGTCCCCGATTCATCATAGACCTAAACTTCCAAAACTTCTTTGTGCGTTTCGGTCTGACCGATTCATCCATTTCGGTCATACCGAGATCACTAAGTCGATCTAGGTTTTCAATCTCGGTGCAACCGATTTGAACTTTTCGGTCACACCGAGTTTCAGTAACTGCTTGCAGTTATGAATCTCGGTGCCACCGAGTTGTTCCACTCGGTCACACCGACAGGGTCAGGCTATATATTCCCACGGGCCAAAATTTGGAAAACTTTCCGAACCTCTTTGCCCGCGCTCAGCCTTCTTTGCCTCCGTGGTCTCCGGATCGTCCTCCTCGTTGCCAGCCGCCTCTAGTCGCTGGTCTCCGCCGCCGTCAACAGGATCGTCTCCGCTGTTGCCGCCGTAGCAAGTCCATCGCCGCACTAGGGTATGGACTTGATCCTTGTGATGATCTCTTTCCGACTCCCCAGCACATTGTTTTGCCATGTATCTTGCCACGATTGAGATCACTCTTTCCAATGAAAACACTCCGTAGATTAGTTGTGGATTGAAAATTTAGGGTTAGGTTTCCGTCGAAACCATCTCGGACTGACCGAATTGTTGAAATCGGTTCCACCGATTTGGCTCAGGCCATTGCACATGTGATTCTCGGTCTGACCGAGAATTGCAAATCGGTGTGACTGAGTTCAAGTCTTTGTGAAACCCTAGCAGTCTCGGCGCCACCAAACTGTGACTTGGTCTGACCGAGTTCACTAGTTTAGGTTCCAACAGCTGCTTCAGTATCACCGAGATTTCAAATCGGTAGATCCGAAATGCTTTCTGTGGAAAACTAAAACTAAGTTTTTGATTCATTATTTTGCAAAAACCTCTGCACTTTGTGATGCTCATCCACTCTACCTCATCTATAAATTATTCACAGGGTCAGCTGTCAGTGTTTGCATCATGTCAGATCAGAGTGATAGTCAGAACAAGTCTGAGGAGCAGGTTCACATGAGTGAGGGCTGTCGGCGTTCTGGGAATGGGGGTCCCCAGACTTGCCTGCCTGCGGCCTGTGGCATGGCTCAAGTGGTGGCCCAGCGCGGCCCATCTTCATCAGCACAAGACTCAAGACCCTCGCGAGGGGCCAAGCCTCGCGGGGCGGACGACGCAAGGCTTCCTCAGGGATGGCCTCGCCAGGCAGGCTCGCGAGGAGGCGGAGAGATCAAGGCAGGGTACCTCGCGAGGTGCTCGTGACACAAGCCATGACGATCGAGACCAGGCGGGCGCCAGGCGGGCGCCGGCCTGCGCAGTGTCCTTGTTTCCTCTTTGGTGCAAAGGGGGCAAGCTCAGACGTGGAGTACCGAGGCATCAGGCAAAGGTTGCCATTTCAATACAACGAGACCAAGACCAGCGGAGTGGCAGGATGGAGGTCACCGTGGAGCCCAAGACGGCGTCATCACCAGCGCTTTTGGCAGCCGAAGACCAAGTTTAGTCAGGATAGCTTGTACTAGATGTTCCCCTTTGAAATGGCCATTGTTGGTGCCCTTCCCGCTCAATATTTGGGAGGAGGACCAGGGCCTCTATAAATAGAGCTAGCCACCACCGTAGAGGCAGAGAGGATAGAACTCTAGCCATAGAAAGAGAGGCGATCGCATTCACCCAAGCAGTTCATCACACAAGCTCAAGAACACCTCTCGCGAGGCTGTTTTTCCCCTGTACTGTTCATCATCAGCCCCTGAGGCAATCCACCACACCACACACTGGAGTAGGGTATTACACCACAACGGTGGCCCGAACCAGTATAAATCTTGGCCCCTTGTGTTGTTCATCGTCTTTAGCTTAGATCTCACGAGGCGATCGGACGTAGATTGGTAGGGAGAGATCTTCGTGCGCACCCCAGAGTTCGAACCTTGAAGGTCTGCCGGAACCCAACATCCGACATTTGGCGCGCCAGGTAGGGGTGCGCCGGAATCTTTCTTCCACCACTTCGCATTCGATCTCCCGTCGTGTCCATGGCTGACGCTCGCCGGGCTCGCGCCGAGCATCGGGCTGCCCTCGCCGCCCGCGTCGCCCAGACGGAGCCCGTCGGCGGGTGTCCCCGTTGTTCCCCGTCGCCTGCCGCCAACGCCACCACCGGCCCGGCGGGGAACGAGCAGCAGGCCTCGTCTCTACATCCTTCGGTGCGGCGGGAAGGCCGCACCGCCACCCCGTCGCTGACTCCGGCCGGTTCATCGTCCCACGCCCGTCGCGCCCCCACGGACGCGCACACCGCGCTGCTCCTGGCACGTGAACTCCTGCACTACCGTCCCATCGACGACCTCTACGAGGACTGGCTCGCCCGCATCACCGAGCTCGTCAGCGCCGCAGGGCGCTCTCCTACGCCGTCCCTCTCGCTGCCTCGCCCTCCATCCTGCACAGGAGGCGCAGATCAGGAGGTGCCTCCGCCACCTCCTCCCCAAGAAGGCGCCCTGGCTCCAAGGTGCACGGCCCGAGGACGGGACCCGCCGCGTCCGGCGCCCGTGTGACCAGAGAGGAGCTGCCAAGAGATCCCTCGTCCCCAAGAAGGTGCACGCGTGCTCCCGGCACCGGTGCGCCACGACCACATCCCTGCGCCACCACGTCAAGAACCCGCGCTGCTCCGAGCAGCGGCGCGCGGGAATCCCCAGGAGCAAGCCCAGCCTCAGCAGAAGGCTCCGGTGGCCACCGCGGGCTGCCGCGCCTTCACCCCTGAGCTATGCAGTGTCGCCTGGCCAGGAAAGTTCAAGCCTGACTTGCCCCCTCGCTACAATGACACTGCCGACCCCGTGGAGTTCCTACAGCTCTACGAGCCGGGCATCGAAGCCGCCAATGGAGACGAAAAGGTCATGGCGAACTGGTTTCCCATGGCACTCAAGGACGGCGCCCGCACCTGGCTCTTGAACCTGGCTCCTGGCACGATCTCCTCCTGGGATGAGATGTGCACCCGCTTCATCGCCAACTTCCTGGGCACTCACGACCGTCCGTCGGCCGTGGGTGACCTGTGCCGCATCAAGCAGCAGCCCGGAGAGACCTTGCAGAAGTACATCCAGCGCTTCAACAGCGCTCGCCTCAAGATTCCCAGGGTGACCGAAGAGGCCATCATTTCGGTGTTCTCTGATGTCGTACGCGACGTCAAGATGAAGGAGGAGCTGGCGATCCATGAAGATCTATGTGTGTCACTAGAGTTGTTCAACCTGGCGACCAAGTGCGCAAGGGCTGAGGAGGGGCGCCTTTCCCTTCTCGAGCTCCCGACGGTGGACCCAGAGGAGAAGAAAGCCAAGCCAAGGATGTGAAGCGCAAAGGAGCATCCATGCTCGCAGCAGAGCCGGACACAAAGCGCGGCAGGGACCAGTCGAGTCGTCCAAGGGCAGCCGGTACTGTGTGTACCACGATCTCCACACTCACAACACCAACGAATGTCAAGAGCTCAGGGCCGTGCGAGAAGGCCGTGTCGGTCGACGTCCCGAGCGCAACGACCAGGCCTACGGCCGAGGCGGAGCAAGAGGTGGAGGACGATGGGACCTCGTCAGGGGTGGCCCTCGTCAGGGGTGGCGTGACCGACCTCGCGAGGACCGCTGGCAGGACCAGCCTCACGAGGGAGCTTGGAGCGATCAGCCTCGTTAAGATCGCCCGCAAGGCAACGCAGGCCTTCCTCCTCTGCCACCACCACCAAGAAGGAATGAAGACCACCATCAGCACGAGGGGGCTGGGGGCTTCCAGGAGCCACGCGCAATCGCTTGCATCTTGGGCGGTGCTCAGGCCCCAGCCTCACAGCGCATCTTCAAGTAGTTTGCTCGCGATGTGAATGCAGTGCTCCCCAAGCCTTGAGGCCACGCGCCCTCTCAGGTGGTCTGTGTGCGCCATCATATTCACTTCAGCTGATCAGCTCAAGTGTGCGGCGACGGTCGGTGTCCTCCCAATGCTCTGTTCCCCAGTCATCATCAATGTGCAAGTCACCAGGACCCTCATCGATGGCGGAGCAGGACTCAACGTTCTGTCCGTCGAGATGTTCAACAATCTCTAAGTGCCATATGATCAGCTTCAACACCAAGCCCTTCTCAGGAGTCACCGACGGTTCCACTGTCACGATAGGGTAGGTCCACCTTCCTGTCACCTTTGGGCAGCGCAGCAACTACCGCACTGAGCTCATTGACTTCGACGTCGCTCACATTCGCCTGCCATTCAATGCCATTCTTGGGTATCCAGCCCTGGCCAAGTTCATGGGAGTGACTCACCATGGCTACAATGTCCTCAAGATGCCAGGAAGTGGCAGGCTCATCACGGTCCCCTGTGAAGAGAAGGATGCAGTGTGCTCCCTCGAGCGCGCCTTCCAGGCCGCGTCGATCGAGGACCCGGATAGCAAGAGTGGACACCTCCTTGGAGCAGCTCCCAAGAAGAAGAAGAAATCACATAGCTCAAGGCCTCAGGAGGCAGGCACCTCCGGAGGAGCCATGTCCGGACACGCGCCCGTCAAAGGGGCGCCACCCTCCATTGCATAGGAAGGCGTGCCGGGCACCCTCCTCGGGCAGGGCTCGGGGGCTCTCTCCTGGGGAGCCACCGACCTTGCCAAGGTCACGAGGGAGGCGCTTGGGCACCACTTGGAGGCGTGCTTCACGGCATGTTTCCCTTAGGAAGGCATAAGGAAAGGAGGACCCAACCCTCGGGAGTTCATCACCAAGGCTGCTAAGGAGTTGGAGGAATCGAGACTCATGTGCGGCAACCGCCGCCTGCCCAGCGTAGCTCCCCATCCAGGCGAGGATGGCGGGCGGCGCGTCTGCAACGACTACCGAGGGCTTGATCGAAAGGAGTGCTTCTGGCTCTCGCGCGTGGAGCGTTGCGCGGGCCCGCCGCACAGGTACGTTCGCATGCCTTTTGGCTTGCCGAACGCGGCTGCATCCCTCCAGCGCTTGATGAGGAGCATTCTGGAAGTTCAGGTGGCCAGGCATCGCGCGTTCCTGGAGGAGATGGAGATGGATCTCAGCGAACCGCCCAGACTTCCTGATCCCCCCGAGGCTCGGAGTCCCGAGGGCTCGTGAGGATCGGCTCCTTCACCCCGCACCGCCAGCTGCTCCGACAATCGTTCTACAACAGTATCAGGTGACTTCTTTTCAGTTTTTGTTTAAGCTGGGAGCGCCCCGAGGGCTGCATCATTCCCAGGTCGCGTGGGTCCGTCTCTGCGACATGTATCCGTTTTGCTTATGTCTTATGCTTACCTTGTTGGGGCGCCCCTCGGGATGCATCATCCCCTAGCTGATCGGGCCTGACCAAGCGGCGTTTGCTTTTCTCTGTATCTATCTAAGTTGATTTGCTCCTTCATGATTAACCTGCTTGAGATAATCGCCTTCTCGATTGACACCTACCTTTGGGGCCGCTCGCTCTGGCACGGGGCTTGCGCACAGGTCCGTCCCTGCAACACCGACAAATCTGAGTGCCCAAACTCTGGCCGCGGCAGCCCCGCATAGCGCCACCTCAACAGGCCCTCAGTGCCCCAATCACTCCCTTGGAGCAACCAATGGCTGGCTGGCAACAGTAACGGCAGACCTTGTTTTCCCACATGGTTGGTGTGCAGGGCCCGCATAAGGAATAACGTGGGGGGTATCGTGAGCCCCCTCTCCCTCTCTCCCGTACGATCTGCTCACACGTTAAAAGGGGGGCACCTGAGCATCACGACTCATGGGCTCTTGCTGGCTCTCTATCCCTCACCCCCTGGCCTTGACCCACGGCATCGTGACCTGTCATACCAGCGGCAGCTGAGCTCGCTCGAGGGCCGGGACCTGAGGACGTAGAGCATGAAGGAAAGTGCGTGGAAGAGGGGAGAAGCTCAAGAGGGCCTGACCCAGCAACACTCCAGCTGCCGGCACGAAGGCCCGGCACCTCGCCGAAGAACTACTCCAAACCTATGAGATAAGTCGCACAAAAGCTAAATCAATGCGACGCTAATCCCACGACTAGTGCAGCTCTGTCACGGTGACGCTGCCTTCCTTTCTCTCCCAGCGGAGGCTGCTTGACCGCTAAGGGGGACCTCCTGAGCATCGCGACTCAGGGGCTCTTACTGGACCTTGGGCCGCTCACCTCCTGGCCTTGACCACGGCATCGCGACCTGGCATACCAGCGACGGCTGAAGCCTGCCTGGGGAGCGGGACCTGTCAGTGTAGAGCACCAAGCCCTCATGAGGAAAGAAAGGGGGAGCTGAGTCGGGATAGAACACGCATCTCACATCGATTCATGATAAGGATGTATAATTCACAAAAGACATGGCAGGCGCCTTACATACCCCCAGGGGGTGTCATTTCTATTCCTCGCAGGGAACAAAGGGTGCTAATCCTAAGGAGCCCTAACTACGCGCGCCGCTGGAGGAGCCGCCATCATCAACAGTGGGCCGCCAGGCGTCGGTGCCAACCCAATCCAGGTCAGCTGCGTTGACAGCCTGACGTAGCTGCCCTGCTCCGAGCGCGACGCGAGCTTGGGTGCTCATACTTGTCGTCGCTCGTCTCCGGGGCACGTGAAGCTCGGCGGAGTCACTGGATCCTCTGGCTCCTCCGCTGCTGCCTGAGGAACTGCTGGAGAGGCGATTGGCCGGCCTGGCCCTCGCCATGCCGGAGCCCTGGCCGCCTTCCCGGGGGCAGCACTCCAGTCGGCGGCCTTCCGCGTTGAAGACCTTGAAGAACATCAAGGAGGCTCGGTCGTATTCAAAATGGATTACAAGGGCACCCCTTGTCTGGCAGACCCGGGCGATCTCGCCCCAGCCCCGGGTTATGAAGACCTTGCCCGGAGCGACGACCGCAACCTCTGCTCCGGTTGCAAGGGTGCTGCAATTGGCGTGCTGTAGCCAGAGCTCCAGAGACCCGCTCGGCGGCATCTCGAAGGCGAAGGAGGGAGGAAGGCGAATCCAAGATCGCGGAGGCATGGCAGTGTGAAGCAGGAGCTCACGAGAAGAACTCTCCGCATGGACGCCAGGGGTGATGACGCGTACTGCCGTCACTCACCGGCGTCGCCTGCGGCGTCGACGATGTCGCTCGGTGGCTTCTTCTCCAGGGCCCTCGACTCGGGCGTACAGGGGCAGCGGAAACCCAGGCGGCGGCCACTCGTACCAGGGCCGCGACGACCCCTGCCAAGCTACCACGTCGCGGCGCCCGGGGATAGGTCGCTTCTTCAGCGGAAGCTGGTCAGGACCCTCTCGAAGGGCCTTTCCCTTCTCTTCCGCAGAAAATCGGCGGATCAGCGCCATTGGCGCAAGGTGGAGCAAGGGCGAGGGAGAAGAAGAAAGAGAGTAGCAGGAAGGGATGGACTACGGGGGCTCTCGCCCGTCTGTACTTATAGTCCGGAGAAGGCCAACCGTCGGCCTCCACGATCTCAGGTAATCATGACCCATTTTTTGCATGCAGGGACTTGTCAAGTCGAGCGGTTGCCGAGGCACCGTGGGGAAGCGGAGACGCCCACGTCCAATCAACCGCCACGTGGTGCCCAAGGCCGCAGGCTGATGGGGCCCGCAACGCTCCGGACTTGCCCCTTCGCTTCTCTGCTAAGCCAAGTCCGAGCGTGCCTTGGGCCCGGGGGCTATTGTCGCTGTTCTGGGAACAGTGTCCCCAGACTTTCCTGCCTACGGCCTGCGGCGTGGCTCAAGTGGTGGCCCAGCGCGGCCCATCTTCATCAGCACAAGACTCAAGACCCTCGCGAGGGGCCAATCCTCGCGGGGGGGATGACGCAAGGCTTCCTCAGGGATGGCCTCGCCAGGCAGCCTCGCGAGAAGGCGGAGAGATCAAGGCAGGGTACCTCGCGAGGTGCTCGTGACGCAAGCCATGACGATCGAGACCAGGCGGGCGCCGGCCCGGGCAGTGTCCTTGTTTCCTCTTTGGTGCAAAGGGGGCAAGCTCAGACGTGGAGTACCGAGGCATCAGGCAAAGGTTGCCATTTCAGTGCAACGAGACCAAGACCAGTGGAATGGCATGATGGAGGTCACTGTGGAGCCCAAGACGGCGTCATCACCAGCGCTTTTGGCAGCCGAAGACCAACTTCAGTCAGGATAACTTTAACTAGATGTTCCCCTTCTAAATGGCTGTTGTTGGTGCCCTTCCCGCTCAATATTTGGGAGGACGACCAGGGCCTCTATAAATAGAGCTAGCCACCACCGTAGAGGCAGAGAGGATAGAACTCTAGCCATAGAGAGAGAGGCGATCGAACTCACCCAAGCAGTTCATCGCACTAGCTCAGGAACACCTCTCGCGAGGCTGTTTTTCCCATGTACTGTTCATCATCAGCCCCTGAGGCAATCCACCACACCACACACTGGAGTAGGGTATTACACCACAACGGTGGCCCGAACCAGTATAAATCTTGCGTCCCTTGTGCTGTTCATCGTCTTTAGCTTAGATCTCACGAGGCGATCGGACGTAGATCGGTAGGGGAGAGATATTCATGCGCACCCCAGAGTTCGAACCTTAAGGGTCTGCAGGAACCCAACATCCGACAAGGGCACTAATCCCTCTAGCAGCTCAGATGATGGAAGCAGGAGCACAGCCAGCAACTTGCCAAAGGCTGCCACGAGAGCCAACAAGAAAAGAACCTCAGATTCAGAGGATGAGGACTATGTGGCTGAGGAGGAAGAAGCTACCTCAAAGAGGAAAGTCTTTGAAGAAAGAAGTTGGCACAACAGCTCCACTAAAGCCAGGTCTGAAAACAAAAATGGCAGCAAGACGAGTTCCAATGTCCAAAGCCAGAGCTTCAACTATTGAAGCCTCAAAAACTGTTGCTGAAGAAACTAGAGATGGCAAGAAAAAAAAGGGTCAAGAAGACCATGGCCAGAGTAATTGGGAATCCCTCAATGATGGAAGATGAAGAGGAAGAGGTTGCTGCACCAGCACCTAAGGCACAAAAGCTTATGGGAGATGCCATAAGATCAGGGGCTGCTCCATCTAAGCCCAAAGAAGCTCCCAAGCCAGCTGCTCCAAAATCCAAAACTGCACCCAAGAGGAGCACCAGGAACATTCCAGCTGCAGAGAAGAACAAGGCCCTAGTGCCTGAAGCTGCTATAGAAGAAGAAGATGATGAGTCACATGTCTTGAGGAAGCTGAAGACAAAAATTCCAGATCACAATGATGCTCATCCAGTAGCTGAGAACATGAAGTTAAGAAAGGACTCAGGATTGAGGCTATGGAGAGAGTCAAATCCATATGCCACAAAAAGGAGAACTGTTGTGGATTACAGGTTCCATACCAAGGAACAGCAGGACTTCTATGAGACAGTGTTTCTTGACAAGAAGCCAATAGTGTGTGACATGCGATGGGTCAACTAGGAGTACATCAAGGAGAACGAAGAACACTATCCTTGAGTCTATGATAGTTTCAAGGCTTGTGGAGTTGATGAGTTTGTGGCTCAGAAGCTCACAAAGTGGAATGATGAGCTTATCATGCAGTTCTACTCCACAGCTCACTTCTACCCAGATGGAATGATTATCTGGATGTCTGAAGGCACTAGGTACCAGTCAATAGTTGCAGAATGGGCTCAGTTGATCAATGCCCCAGAAGAACAAGAAGATGACTTGGATGTCTATGCCAAGAACAAGAAGGATCAAAACTCCATGGCTAGCATGTACAAGGAGATTCGTGATGCAGATCTTGAGACTCACCAGCTAGGATCTATGAAACACTTGCTGTCAGGACTACCCACAATCAACTGGATCCTCAGGCACACACTTCTGCCAAAGTCAGGTGATCACAGAATGATCAGTGGTCACTCCATCAATTTGCTGCACATTTTTGATGTCCCACAAAAGTTCAAGGTCATGAGCCTAATTGTGGAAACCATAAACAGGACAACTGCAGATCAGAAGAGGAGTTGTGGGTATGCCCCACAGATTCAGGAGCTGATCAACTCCAAGATGGGCACTGGCACATATCTCTTGGACAAGGAGCACCTGCCTATCTACTCAGACTTTGAGGATAACGCTGTTGTGATGGATGAAAATGAACCATCTTCTGTGCAAGCACAAGCAAAGAGGGAGAAGGCAAAGACTGAATAGGCTGCAAAGATGCCAACCATGGATGAGGCATCTCAGTATCTTCTGAAGAGCAAGCAAGATCAGCTTGGCTACTTGATTGCCTCCACTCGAGAATTGAGAAGGATCTGCCACCCTGATTAAAAACCAGGAGAGCTTGGAGAGGATCATGGAGCAGAAGTTCTATGACTTAGATGTGAAGGTCACTGAGATACAGTCTGTTGTTGAGCAACTTCAAGAGGAAGTGCGGGAGAAGAAGGGCAAGACAACCACTGATGCTTTTGCCAGAATGCCCCGAGGACAAAGGTCTGCTGCTATACCTGTCACAGACGCCAGAGCAACTTCATCTGCACCAGCTACAACTTCAGTGCCACCAGCTCCAGCATCTACTCCTCCAGCACCATCTACATCGACTAATGCCTTCATTCTTGGAGTTCTGTCTACACCACCACTTGAAGATCAAGCCTGAGTGTCGATCTAGCACTATGCATTTTTAAGAACTTTTTGGTAACTTGTAGCCAAAGGGGGAGAAAATGTATAGATCATAGGCTTCGAGAGAGAGTGTTGTTTTTGTTCTCTCTTGTGTTTCTCCTTGGTGGTTGAACTTTGTTATTTGCTTGTTTGAGATACTTTATTCTTGTGTGTGATACTTGGATGATCATGTGTTTGATCATATGCTACCTTAATACTTGTTGGATGACATTATCCTTTTATATCCCATATGATCATTCACTTTGCTTGGTGATGAGTGCATGTATTTATTTGTTATCATTTTGAGCGCTCTACCAAGATGTATGTGACATGGAAGAGTAACCCATGATCCTAACTCATTGTGCATTTGCAGTCCAAAGCAAATCTTAAACTATGCACAAATTTAGGGGGAGCTCTTGCTTTTCACATACTTCTCAAAGCGACAATGTGTTTCACTCTTATTACCATTTGTCGAAGCTTTGATCTATATGTTGTCATCAATTACCAAAAAGGGGGAGATTGGAAGTGCAACTATCCCTAGGTGGTTCTGGTAATTCCTAACAACATATAGCTCATTGAGCTAACACTATTTCAAGACTAATATTTCAAGAAAGCTCAATGATTGGCATGGCATGGACTAGAGGATGTGGAACCCCTTCAAGATGCTAAGGACAAAAGGATTGGCTCAAGCTCAAAGCTCAAGACTCTACATTTTCTATTTTAGTGATCCAAGATCACATTGAGTCTATAGGAAAGGCCAATACTATCAAGGAGGGATGAGGTGTTGCTTAATGGCTTGCTTGCTCAAAGTGCTTAGTGATATGCTCCAAAGCCCTCAACCACTTTCTCACTTCCACATATGACCTAAACCAAAAGTCAAACTCGCCCCACCGATTCTTTCCATCCGCGCCACCGAAGTTCAGATGTCATAGCCATCGCCACAAACCCTAGGCAAATCGGTCTCACCGATAGGGATCTCGGTCTCACCAAGATGGGATTGTAATCTCTCTGTTTCCCTTTGTAACGTTCGGTCCTACCGAGATGAGCGATCGTCCCACCGAGATTGCAATGTAAACTCTCTGTTTCCCTTTTGTGACATTTCGGTCTCACCGAAATGAGCAAATCGGTCCCACCGAGTTTACATGACCAACTCTCTGGTTAGCTTATTACCAAAATCGGTCTCACCGAGTTTTTGTAATCGGACTCACCGAGATTATGTTATGCCCAAACCCTAACCATATCGGTCCTACTGAGTTGCATGTCGGTCCCACCGAAGATCCTAACGGTCACTAGATTTGGTGAATCGGTCCGACCGAGTTTAACAATTCGGTCCCGCCGAGTTTGGCAAGTTGTGTGTAACGGTTAGATTTTGTGTGGAGGCTATATATACCCCTCCACCTCCTCTTCATTCGTGGAGAGAGCCATCAGAACATGCCTACACTTCCAATACCCATTTTCTGAGAGAGAACCACCTACACTTGTGTTGAAGTCAAGATATTCCATTCCAACCACATAAATCTTGATCTCTAGCCTTTCCCCAAGTTGCTTTCCACTCAAATCTTCTTTCCACCAAATCCAAATCCTGTGAGAGAGAGTTGAGTGTTGGGGAGACTATCATTTCAAGCACAAGAGCAAGGAGTTCATCATCAACACACCATTTGGTACTTCTTGGAGAGTGGTGTCTCCTAGATTGGCTAGGTGTCACTTGGGAGCCTCCAGAGCAAGATTGTGGAGTTGAACCAAGGAGTTTGTAAGGGCAAGGAGATCGCCTACTTCGTGAAGATCTACCGCTAGTGAGGCAAGTCCTTCGTGGGCGACGACCATGGTGGGATAGACAAGGTTGCTTCTTCATGGACCCTTCGTGGGTGGAGCCCTCCATGGACTCGCGCAATCGTTACCCTTCGTGGGTTGAAGTCTCCATCAACCTGGATGTACGATAGCACCACCTATCGGAACCACGGCAAAAATATCCGTGTCTCCAATTGCGTTTGAATCCTCCAAACCCTTCCCTTTACATTCTTGCAAGTTGCATGCTTTACTTTCCGCTGCTCATATACTCTTTGCATGCTTGCTTGAATTGTGTTCAGATTGCTTGACTTGTTCTAAAGTTGCTAAAATATACCAAGAACAAAAATTGGGAAAAGGCTAGATTTTTATTTGGTCAAGTAGTCTAATCACCCCCCCTCTAGACATACTTTCGATCCTACAGTTAGTCTAATAAATCATATAAAAAGTTGCCAAAAGTATGTAAAACTTGTATAATATTGGCATGAAACAACCAAAAAATATAGATATGATGGAGACGTATCATAGACCAGATCAATCTACGGATCAAGGGGACGCGCTCCAACGAGAGACGACGGCCTTCAAGCTTGGCGTGATAAGCATAACCGAACTCAGGCTGAAAACTGAACACGGATGTCATCCGAACTTCGTCGTGACATTGCTCGATACAGAGGAGCCGCACACCCCTTGTGCTTGACAAATGAGGTAATGCAGCACCAAGTTCCAGAAGAGTTTAAACCCGTAAATATCGAATCATACGATGGAACGACAGATCCCGCGGTATGGATTGAGGATTTTCTTCTCCATATTCACATGGCTCGCGGCGATGATCTCCATGCCATTAAGTACCTCCCGCTAAAGCTAAAAGGACCAGCATGGCACTAGTTGAATAACCTACCAGAGAACTCTATTGGTAGCTGGGAAGACTTGGAGGATGCCTTTTGAGACAACTTCCAAGGTACCTATGTTCAGCCCCCGCATGCCAATGACGAAGTCGGCGTCCTAGGAATGGGGGTACCCTGACTTGCCTGCCTGCAGCCCGTGGCGTGGCTCCATCAATGGCCTGGTACGGCCCAGTTTCAGCAACAACAAGTCAAGACCCTCGCAAGGGGCCCAGCCTCGCGAGACGGACGACACCCAGGCCTCCCTGGGGGCGGCCTCGCTAGGCTAGCTCCCGAGGAGCGGAGATATCTATGCAAGGTGCACCTCGCGAGGGTCACGTCACGTGATCCATGACGACCAAGGCCACGCGGGCACCAGCGGGCGCAGTGTACCAGTTTGCCCTTTGGTGCTAAGGAGGCAAGCATAGGCGTGGAGCCCCGAGGAATCAAGAAACGGTTTCCATTCCGGTGCAACAAGAACAAGACCGCCAGGACAATAGGACGGAGGTCATCATGGAGCCCACTACAGCGTCACCACCAGAGCCTTTTGCAGGCAAAGGCTACTTTTGTCAGGATATATTGTACTAGTTGTCTCCCTTCAAATTGGCTGTTGTGGGATCCCTTCCCGCCTACATTTGGGAAGAGGACCAAGGTCACTATAAATAGGACTTAGCCACCACCATAGAGGGGCATCTTGGGATGGATTGATTCACCCTAACCACCTCACCAGCTCGTCGAGCTCAAGAACACCTCACCTCCTGAGGCTGTTCGACCACTGTACAAGATCATCCTCAGCCCCTCGAGGCAATCCACCACAAAGCTGGAGTAGGGTATTACACTGCAAGGTGGCCCGAACCAGGATAAATCCCTGGGTCCCATGTTCTTTGGGTTCGTGGAGCTAGGCCATGGAATCGTTCAGCGGGCAGACTGGGAGAGATTGTTCTTCGTACGCACCCCAAAGTTCGAATCTCTCAAGGGTCTGTGGAACCCTGAATCCGACATTTGGCGCGCCAGGTCGGGTGCGTCAAAGCTTCGCCTCTTCTCTGCTTCACTTCTCCGCCCGCTTCATCTTCCTGTTCAGCTCTCATGGAGAGCACTGCTCCTCCGGCCGGGCCGATGGGCATGCATGGAGGCGCTGTGGGGCTCCAAGCCTTCGCTCCCGCCTTGCGCCAGGTGCGGTGGCCACACAAGTTCAAGCCGGAGGTGCCACCTCGCTACGTTGGCACGGCGGATCCAGTGGCCTTCCTCCAGGTGTACAAGGAGGCCATTCGGGTAGTCGGAGGCAACGACAAGGTCATGGCCAACTCGTTTCCCATGGCCCTCGCCGCCGTGTCGCACGCCTGGTTGCTCAACCTGCCGGGATCCTCCATGGCCTCCTGGGTGGAGCTGCATGACCTCTTCATTGCGTGTTTCGCGGCACCGGCGCCCCTCGCCGTTGCAGCCATCCTCAGCGGTTCGTAGGTGCCGCCCACGGATCGCCACGTCAAGCAGTTCTTCCGCCAAATGGCGCCACCCGTGTGTAGTAGGGAGCTCCTCCAGGATGGGTGGCACCCAAGGCGGCCTCACCTTCGACTCGGGACACCATCCGATGACCACCGCGGGCTCGGGGGGCGCTCCCGATGCTCTGCACACCCACCATCTGCAACATGGCGGTCACCAAGACCCTCATCGATGGTGGAGCTGGCCTCAACGTGCTCTCTGTGGATGCTTTTGGCTTGCTCCACGTGTCGCACGGCCGGCTCCATCTCACCAAGCCCTTCTCCGGGGTTGGCAACGGTTCCACCAACCCCCTGGGGCAGATCTGCCTCCCTGTCACCTTCGAACCCGCACAACTACCGCACCGAGCTTATCGACTTTGACATCGCTCGCATCGGCCTCCCATACAACCCTATCCTCGGGTACACATCCCTGGCCAAGTTCATGGTGGCAACTCATCCTGCCTACAACCTCATGAAGATGCCAGGGAGCAGCGGCTTCCTCACCATGGCTGGAGACACCAAGGACGCCCTGACGGCCCTCAAGCTCGCCTTCAGGCCCACAGTGGCAGCATGCCCGACCGACGAGATGACACCTGGGGCCCAGGGGGCTGCGCTAGCAAAGAAGAAGCAATTGTTCTCTCAAGATCGGGCTAAGACGAAGCAGGTACCGGTCGACAAGGACGGGGCATCAGGAACCACCTTCACCATAGGTGCCAACCTCGCCCCGGGCCAAGAGGAGGCATTGGTGAATTTCCTGCGCGCAAATAAGTAGGTATTCGCCTGGGAGCCCAAGAAGCTGGTTGGGGTCCCGAGGGGGATAATCGAGCATCACCTGAGGGTGTGCCCTAACGTGCGCCCAGTGAAGCAGAAGGCGTGATGACAGTCCATGGAGAAGCAATCCTTCATCGTCCAGGAGACCCACAAACTGCAAGAAGCCGGTGTCATCCGCGAGGTGCGGTACCCGGAGTGGCTGGCAAACCCCGTCGTCGTGCCCAAGAAAGGCGGGAAGGAACGCATGTGCGTCGACTTCACCAACCTCAACAAGGCCCGCACTCAAGACCCGTTCCCGCTTTCGCCCATTGATCAGATCGTCGACTCCACCGCCGAGTGCGACCTGCTGTGTATCCTAGATGCCTTCTCGGGCTACCACCAGATCAAGATGGCGGTACAGGACATTGAGAAGACGGCTTTCTTAACCCCGTGTGGGGTGTACTACTACACCTACATGCCATTCGGGTTGCGTAACGCTGGGGCAACCTTCCAACGTCTGATGCACATCACTCTGGGCCGGCAGCTCGGGAGAAACGCTGAGGCCTACGTCGATGACAATGTGGTGAAATCCCGGGAGACAAGGACCCTCATCCAGGATCTGGAGGAGACTTTTGCCAGCCTGCGCAAGGTGGACCTGCGGCTCAACCGGGAGAAATGCGTGTTTGGCATCCCCTCTGGTAAGTTGCTGGGTTTCCTTGTGTCGCACAGGGGAATCGAGGCAAACCCAAAGAAGGCCAAAGCGATAGAAGAGATGAGCCCGCCGTAGACTCTCAAGGAAATGCAAAAGCTTGCGGGCTGCATGACTTCGTTGGGGCACTTCATCTCCAAGTTGGGGGTGCGCACCCTCCCGTTCTTCAAGCTGATGAAAAATAAGGGCTCGTACGAGTGGACTCCGAAGGCCGACGCGGCGTTTCAAGAACTCAAGAGATACCTCACCAGCCCACCAGTGATGGTGGTGCCATGTCCTATCGAGCCCCTGGTGCTCTACCTAGCCGCCACGCCTCACTCAGCCAGCGCAACGCTGGTGACCGTCCGGGAGGGGCGCCAGGCCAAGGGCCTGCCACGCAGCACCACCTAGCCAATCGAGATTACGCAGCACCAAGATGACGCCCCTGAAGCCACAGCAGCGCCAGCAGATGGCCAGGTTCCACTAGGGGTGCTCCCGAGGCTGTGGTTGCCCAAACAGGCGACCTAGCTCCTGAGGTCACCCAGCCTCAGGAGGTGCCCCAGTCTCAGGAGGCCTCGGACTCCATCAATGCTTCGGCCCTCATTGAGCACCCGGTGTACTTTGTCAGCATGGTGTTGCGCGACGCGTGGGCACGCTACCCCATGCCGTAGAAGCTTCTGCTCGCGCTTCTCGTTGCCTCGTGCAAGCTGCGCCACTACTTCCATGGCCACCCCTTCAAGGTCGTCTCAGCTTACCAGCTGGAGAGGGTACTCCATAGCCCCAACGCTGCAGGGAGGGTCGCTGAGGGAGTCCTGGATTATGGGGTCCTCGGGCGTCCTAATTATGTAACATGGGCCGGACTAATGGGCTATGAAGATACAAGACAGAAGACTTCTTCATGTGTCCGGATGGGACTCTCCTTTGCGTGCATGGAAAGCTTGGTGTTCGGATATATATATTCCTTCCTTTGTAAACCAACTCTGTACAACCCTAGGCCCCCCCGGTGTCTATATAAACAGGAGGGTTTAGTCCGTAAAGGCAATCATAATCATACAGGCTAGACATCTAGGGTTTAGCCATTACGATCTGGTGGTAGATCAACTCTTGTAATCCTCATATTCATCAAGATCAATCAAGCAGGAAGTAGGATATTACCTCCATCAAGAGGGCCCGAACCTGGGTAAACATCGTGTCCCCCGTCTCCTGTTACCATCGACCTTAGACGCACAATTCGGGGCCCCCTACCCTAGATCCGCCGGTTTTGACACCTACATTGGTGCTTACATTGAGAGTTCCACTGCATCATCATCAGATGGTTCAATGGCTCCATCAGTCATCTACAACAATGCTGCTCTGCGGCAGGATTTTCTCCCCGACCAGCTTTTCGTATTCGGCGGCTTCGCACTGCGGGCCAACTCGCTTGGCCATCTAGAGAAGATCGACAGCTATGCCACTGGTCACCAGATTAGTTTTGGAAATATGGATTATGTCGTTGATATCTGAGGAGACTTGATCTTCCAAGGGTTCATGACCCCAACCTCCGCTCTGGCTTTAGATCCGGAGCGCGTCGCCACGTCCGAAGGTGGGATTGCTGAGCCCGTCGGACTATCTGTGGCCGCTAATCCCAGCACGGGAGAACCGGGGGAAGTAGTGTCGCCAGCAACCATCATGAAGCCTGACTCTTCTCCGGACACTAGCTCCGAACCCTCGGAGTCAGCATCATGTGAGCCCAGCCAAGGAGTTTCCCTCCCGCCATACTCCACGGGTTTCCTTCTCCCTGGTCAAACCTCGCCTTTAAGCGACGCTATGAACTTGATGCGATCCCTCGTCATTACAGAGGAGCAATATCTGAACTACGCCCGACTAGGAGCTGAGAGCACGGAATTTTACGTCCCACCCACCACCCACTTAATAGCCACCGTCGAGGACTTAACTGACATGCTCGACTACGGCTCCGAAAACATCGACGGTATGGACGACGATGCCGGAGAGGAGCCGGCCGAAAACCCACCGTTGACCGGACGTTGGACGGCCACCTCTTCATACGACGTGTACATGGTGGATACACCCAAAGCGGGTAATGGCAATGACAAAGAAGATCCAGTCGAGGACAAACCTCCTGAGATACAGCCAAAGCACCGACGTCAGCGGCACCGCTCTAAATCACGTCGTGGAAGAGACAGCAATACCGGCACAGGAGGAAACAACACTCCGGACGATGCCGAAGACAAAGAAGACCCCGTAGAGCCAACTTTCGAACAGGACGATCGGGAAGATGGGCAAGTTAGCCCTAACGAACAGGCCGAAAACAAAGACTTGGAGGACAGTAATTATCTCCCACTCTCCGAGGAGGAGGTGAGCCTCGGCGATGAAGAATTTATCGTACCTGAGGAACCTCTCGAGCAGGAGCGCTTTAAGCGCCGGCTAATTGCCACTTCAAGGAGCCTGAAAAGAAACAACAGCAGCTTCAAGCTGATCAAGATCTGCTCAACGATAGGTGGACTAATGTCCTGGCAGCCGAGGAATACGGCCTCGAGCGCCCAGCCAAAAGTTACCTGAAGCGTAAACTCCTACCCCAATTTGACGACGAGGCCCTCAAGCCCGCACCATCAGCACATAAGGCGGCTGACCGACCACCTCGTGGCTAGGAAAAAACGGCAACTCAAGCCGAACACCAGCCCATACTACCTCGCCGTAAAGGTAGAGATATAACAGCTCGGGGATATACATATGACTTGCGGCAAAACCTGGACAGTAGAGCAGGTAAGACCAGATCGATGTACGGATCATGGGGGCGTGCCTCGACACTCGACGACGGCTATCTAGCTGGGCGTGACAAGCATAATCACGCCCGAGCCAAAAACCGTAGACGGACTCCATCCGAGCTACGTCGCGACTTGGCCCGATATAGAGGCGCTACACACCCCCTATGCTTCACTAATGATGTAATGGAGCACGAATTTCAAGAATGGTTTAAACCCGTGAATATCGAACCGTATGACGGAACAACAGATCCCGCATTATGGATTGAGGACTTTATTCTCCATATTCATATGGCCCGTGGTGATGACCTTCATGCCATCAAATACCTCCCGCTCAAACTCAAGGGACCAGCTCGGCACTGGTTGAAAAGCCTGCATGAAAACTCTATTGGCAGCTGGGAGGACTTGGAAGACGCCTTCCGCGACAACTTCCAAGGCACATACGTCCGACCTCCGGATGTCGATGACTTAAGCCACATAGTTCAACAGCCCGGAGAGTCAGCCAGGAAATTCTGGACTAGAGTCCTAACTAAAAAGAACCAGACTGTCAACTGTCCGGATGCCGAAGCCCTAGTGGCCTTTAAGCATAGCATCTGCGACGAATGGCTTGCCTGACACCTCGGCCAAGAAAAACCGAAGTCCATGGCAGCCCTCACGGCACTCATGACCCGCTTTTACGCGGGCAAAGATAGTTGGCTAGCCCATAGCAGTAATAATGCAAGCGAACCTGGCACCTCCGAAGGCAAGAATAGCAACGGCAAGCCCCGACGCAACAGGCATAAGCATCGAAATAATGGTGACAATACGTATGACACGACGGTCAACGCCAGATTCAGTGGCTCCAAGTACGGTCAGCGGAAGAAGCCATACAAAAGGAACAATCCGGGTTCTTCCAGCTTAGACCGCATACTCGATCGTCCATGTCAGATCCACAGCACCCCTTATAAACCAGCCAATCATACCCACCGGAGTTGTTGGGTCTTTAAATAGGCCAGCAAGTTAAATGCCGAAGATAAGGAGAAGGGGTCGCAAAGTGAGAACGATGACAAGGAGCCCCGTCCGCCGAACACAGGGGGACAGAAGAAGTCCCCCCCTAGGTTAAAATGGTGAGCATGATATATGCCACACATATCCCCAAGAGGGAGCGCAAACGTGCGCTCAGCGACATCTATGCGATAGAGCCAGTCGCCCAAAAATTCAACCCATGGTCATCCTGCCTGATCACCTTCAATCGCAGGGACCATCCGACCAGTATCCATCATGGTGGTTCAGCCGCATTGGTTCTTGACCCAATAATTGATGGATTCCACCTCATGCGAGTCCTCATGGATGGTGGCAGCAGCCTCAGCCTGCTCTATCAGGATACAGTCTGCAAAATGGGCATCGACCCATCAAGGATCAAGCCCACAAAAACTACCTTTAAAGAAGTAATACCAGGTGTAGAGGCCCGCTGCACGGGTTCAATCACATTGGAAGTTGTCTTCGGATCCACAAACAACTTCCAAAGTGAAGAATTGATCTTCGACATCGTCCCCTTTCGCAATGGCTATCACGCACTGCTTGGACGAACTGCATTCGCTTGATTCAATGCGGTGCCACACTATGCTTAGCTCAAACTTAAGATGCCCGGACCACGCGGTGTCATAACAGTCAATGGAAACACGGAGCGCTCTCTCCGTACTGAGGAGCATACCGCAGCCCTGGCAGCGGAAGTACAGAGTGGCCTTATCAAGCAGGACCTTAATTCGGCGTCCAAGCTCGCGTACACTGACAAACGTGTCTGAACTACTCTGCAGCAGGACAGTCCAGATTGTCAGGAGCTCGACTAGCAATTCAGCCTCCGTCTCAGTCCCGACCAAATGGCGGCGTACGTACCGCGCATACATAACTACACACTCAAAATACAATGGGCATAGATGGAGGCATAACTTGATTGTGGTCCATCATACGGCTCCCACACATGCTTTTCCTTTTCCTTTTTACCATTTTTTAGTCTTTTCTTTCACAGGCCCCTCCCGACGGCCTGATCATCGGTCCTTTCGAAGCATAGATATACCAAGGCGGCAAGCAGTACAGACGCGTGGGGGAATCTCTACATGTTCTTCTTGACGATCATTCTATCTGTTTTCGAGACCCACACGCAGCTCCCCCTTGGTCTTGGGATGTTAAATAGCCAGGTAGCTTATCGCACTATTTGTACAAATACGCTTTGACGTATCAATCAAACTATAATGGAAACAGTTTGCGGCCCAACTTACGTGGCACTAGCTTACTACTTCATTTCATTTCGCTATTCTTATCGATTTCACCCGTACACTTTGGTACGCTTTAATTCGCGAGGGGCTTCATTATGCTCCATACTACGGCAACAAAGTCCCAACACTTTTTACAGTACAGTTTGGCACCCCGAAGTTTAGCATTATATGCATCGGCTCTGAATCATGCCTTTGGTCAATAGTTGGGTTTCCCGGCTCCTGTGCTTACTACCTTATGTTCCACTATATCGGCTAGGATAGTAAAGGGAGAACTACTACGATTGTGTCCTGGTTTATCCGGATGAGCACCTCAGTAGAGAAAGCCGAAAACTGACTGTCATGATGCGGCGTGAGCCGGTCAGCTGTTTGGAGGTCACAATCTCTTGCGATTTTTTCCGCATTATGCGATAGATCGGCCTCCACCTGATCAGGTGTCTACAGCACCCTAGTCTGGACTAAAGAATACTAGGGGTTGCACCTACATTTCTATTGTCAAACTCCTATGACTAAGTGAGAGTGATAAAGCCACATAGTCCAATTGCCTGGTACGTTGCGCTAAACACCTCCTTCAAGGACCAAACTTTTGGATCAAGAGTGTTTAGATTCCATCCCGAACACCCCCGTACTACCTACGTGGGGGCTGCAGCCAACGACTGGCCAACTCTGAGATTCAACATAAACGGCCGCACAGGAGGTAAATTTTTTAAAGAAAAAACAATAAACAATATATTACATAACGGCCTTGTTCCATAATACAGGAAGGGATAACATGAATGACTTCATTCAAAGATAATGTCTTTGTTGCACTAGCCCTCTACAATGCGGGATCACTTGAGGACATCATCAAAATACCGCTCGGGCGTGCGGTGCTCCTTGCTCCCGGGCGGTCCCTCGGTCGCGAGCTTGACGACGTCCATATTCGCCCACTACATCTTGACATGGGCGAAGGCCATCTGTGCACCTTCGATGCAGACCGACCGCTTGATGGCATCAATCTGAGGGCGGGCATTGACTAGCCGCTTCACGAGCCCGAATTAGCTGCTGGGTATGGCTTCGGCAGGCCACAAACGGATTATTAAATCCTTCATGGCCATTTCGGCCACCCTGTGAAGTTCAGTCAGCTGTTTCAGCTGATTGCTAAAGGGCACACGATGCTCTGGCGCAAGGTATTGTGACCAGAACAGCTTCTCCGTTGAGCTCCCCTCTTCGGCTCGGACGAATTCCGCATCATCGGCAATACTACGCGGCAGATCCGCAAACGCCCCTAGAGAACTCCAAATCCGGGTCAGTAAGAGGAACCTTTTCTTCACATAATTGCTCTGCATAATAAAGGCCTTACCCGCCATGATTTTTCTCGCTTCCTGGATTTCTTGGAAGGCGCCCTGGGCTTCAACCCGGGCATCGTGTGTGCTTTGCCGGGCCTTGGCAAGTTCGGACTCTTGATCCGCAATATTGCGCTCCAAGGACTCGCATTTCTTCACGGCGTCCTGGAGCTCCTGCTAGAACTCACCAACCCTGGCCTCGTGTTTCTCGCAAGTGGCTTGTTCCTTTACCGCTCTCTCCTGAGCTTCGTCCAGCGCCTTCTTGAGGGTCTCCACCTCGGCCGCCGCTCCTACAAAATATCATGGCACTATGGTCAGCACAAATCATTCATCCTTTCTGAATCTACACAAGGTCATTGCATACCTTGATGGTCCTCCAGCTGCTTTTTCACACGGCCAAGCTCTGCCTTGGTCTGCTCCAGACTCTGCTTCAGTCCGGAGACCTCAGCAACATGAGAGGTTGCAGCCAGCAAAGTCTCCTGCTTATTCACATAGACACGTATAGTTAGTCTCCTGCGAAAAGTATTTGATCCTCTGTCCGGCTTTTCTTTTCGAACACCGGACAGTGTCTAAGGGGCTACTGTCTATACTATGACATTCCTTTTGCATAAATTGTATTTCATACCTCCAAGCCTATTAGAAGGCTTGTGCAGGCTTCGGTCAGTCCACTCTTCGCGGACTGAATCCTCTCAATCACCGTACCCATGAGGGTACGGTGTTCCTCAACAATGGAAGCACTTCACAGCAATTCCAGAAGAGTATCCGGTGCCTCTGGATAGACAGAGGTCACCGGTGGAATCGGTGCACCTCCTTCTTTCAAAGGAGGCTGCTTGCCTGATTCTCGAGCCGTATAGGTCCCCGGAATTATATTCGGCTGGGGGCTTAATTGGATATGGCCCCCATCGCTAGTCTCCATGCGGATTTGCTCCCCCATGTGTCCGGCCGCCAAGGTATCACCCTTTGGCGCCATCCCGACGGCCTCTTGCTTCTCTCCCTGGCCTGGGGAGGCCCTTCGGGACAGCACCTCAGTGTTGTCCATGGCCTTGGGAGAAGAGGCCGCCGAAAGGGACCCACTGTCCATCACCTTGGGATCCAGCGAATTCCCCGAAGATGAGGATCGCTGGAGGTTGGAGCGAGCCAAACTGCAGCGCATGATTCAACATGTTAAAACCATAGAAGTAAAGGAGGTGGATATATGTGCGCGTCTTTAAGTACTTACGATTCGGTCAGGGTGACGGTGTCCTGGACTAGGGGGTACTCACCACGTCATTTACTGATCTGTTAGATTGGGCCGAGGATCCCCATGTGTCGGTGTTCTGGGAACGGGGGTACCCAGACTTGGCTGCCTGCGGCCTGCGGCGTAGCTCAAGGGGAGGCCCAGCACGACCCATCTTCATCAGCACAAGCTCAAGACCCTCGTGAGGGGCCAAGCCTCGCGGGGCGGACGACAGGAGGCTTCCCCAGGCACGGCCTCGTTAGGCTGGCTCGCGAGGAGGCAGAGAGATCAAGGCGGGGTACCTCACGAGGTGCCCATGACGCAAGCCATGACGACCAAGGGCACCAGGAGGGCGCCAGCCCGCGCAGTGTCCTCATTTCCTCTTTGGTGCAAAGGTGGCAAGCGCATGCGAGAGCATCAAGCAAAGGCAACCATTTCGGTGCAACAAGACCAAGACCATCACAACGGCAGGAAGGAGGTCATCGTGGAGCCCAAGCCGGCGTCACCGTCAGAGCCTTTGAGAGGCGAGGACCGACTTTAGTCAGGATAAGTGTACTAGGTGTTCCCCTTCAAACCAATTGTTGGCGCCCTTCCCGCTCAATATTTGGGAAGAGGCCCAGGGCATCTGCCTATAAATAGGACTATCCACCCACAGGGTGGAGAGATCGAGATTCGAAATCCAGAACAGAGCTAGAAGGGAGGAGGAATCCAGAACAGAGCTAGAGACAAAGCAATCTAGAGAAAGAGAGAGAGCGACCGAACTCCCCCTAGCGGTTCGTCGCACCGGCAAAGAACAGACCCTCGCGAGTCTGTTCTTCCTTGTATTGTTCATCATCAGCGCCTGAGGCAATCCACCACACCACACACTGGAGTAGGGTGTTACACCACAATGGTGTCCCGAACCAGTATAAACCTTGTGTCCCTTGTGTTGCTCTTTGTGTAGTTTAGATCCTTGCGAGGCGACGAGGTGCAGGTAGGGGTGAGATCTCCGCGTGCACCCCAGTAGTTCAAACCTAGAGGGTCTGCGGAACCCAAAATCCGACATTTGGCGCGCCCGGTAGGGGTGCACGGAATCCGTCTTCCGCTGCCCTGTTCTTCGCCGCCGTGATCCATGTCGGACGCTGCCGGGCCCGCGGGCGCCGAGCCGCTCGCCACCAGCGTGCCGCATGACGGCCCCCATCGGCGGCCGCTTCGCCGTTCCTCGTCACTCGCCATTAACGCCGCCACTGCCCGGCGGGGAACGAGCAGCAAGCATCGTCCCAGCATCCGTCCGTGAGGCGAGACGGCCGTACCGCTACTCCTATACTCGCCCCAGCTGGTTCTTCGTCTCGCGCGCTCCGCGCACCCATGGAGGCTCGAGCCGCGCTCATCACGACAAACGAGCTCCTGCGCTACCGCCCTGTCGATGACGTCTACGAGGAGTGGCTCGACCGCGTCGCCGAGCTCGTCCGCGCCGCAGGGGGCTCCCCCGCGCCGTCCTTCTCACTGCACCGCGCCCCGCCTTGCGCAGGCGATGAAGCTCCGGGGGCGCCTCAGCCGCCTCCCCCTCAAGAAGGCGCCTTGGCCCCAAGGCGCGTGGCCCCTGGGCGGAACCCACTCCGTCCGGCACCAGTGCAGCAAGAGCAGAGCTGTCAAGAGGTCCCTCGCCCCCAAGAAGCTGCCCGAGTGCTCCCTGCACCGCCCGGCCACACGCATCAAGGCCTCGCTCAAGACGCCAAGACCCCGCTGCTCCCAGCAATGCAACAAGACGGGGACCCGCAAGACCAAGCCCTTCGTCACCAAAGGCCTCCCTTGGCCACTGCAGGCTGTCGCGCCTTCACCACCGAGCTACGCCGCATCGCGTGGCCCAGCAAGTTCAAGCCAGACCTACCTCCTCGCTACGACGTTACGGCCAACCCTGCGGAGTTCCTCCGGCTCTACGAGCTGGGCATCGAAGCCGCCAACGGGGATGAGAAGGTCATGGCAAACTGGTTTCCCATGGCGCTCAAAGACGGTGCCCGCACCTGGCTCCTGAACACAGCTTTCGCACGATCTCCTCCTCGGGAGGAGATGCGCACCCGCTTCATCGCCAACTTCCAAGGCACTTCACGACCGGCTTCCTGCCGTGGAGCGACATGCGCCGCATCAAGCAGCAGCCGAGAGACCTCGCAAGTACATCCAGCGCTTCAACAACGCACGCCTCAAGATTCCCAAGGTGACCGAGGAGGCCATCATCTCAGCCTTCTCCGATGGTGTGCGTGACGTCAAGATGAAGGAGGAGCTGGCGATGCATGAAGACCTGTGCACGTCCCTGGAGCTGTTCAACTTGGCGACCAAGTGCGCCAGGGCTGAGGAAGGATGCCTTTCCCTCCTCGAGCTGCCGGCTGCAGACCCAGAAGAGAAGAAGCCCAAGGTCAAGGACGTGAAGCGCAAGGGGGCTATCGTGCTCGCGGCAGAAGTGACACCAAGCGAGGCAGGGATCAACCTGAGTCTTCCAAGGGCAGCCGGTACTGCGTGTACCATGACCTCCACACCCACAACACCAACGAGTGTCAAGAACTCAGAGCCGTGCGAGAAGGGCGAATTGGTCAACGCCCCGACCGCAGCGATCGAGGCTACGGCCGAGGAGGAGGAAGAAATGCAGGACGCTGGGAAGACCGTGGCCCTCGCCAAGGGTGGCGCGACCGACCTCGCGAGGACCGCTGGCAGGATCAGCCTCGCGAGGGAGGCTGGAGGGATCAGCCTCTCGAGGATCGCCCGCAAGGCAACGTAGGCCTCCCTCCTCTGCCACCGCAGCCAAGGAGAAACGAAGACAATCATCAGGACGAGGGGGCTGGGGGCTTCCAGGAGCCACGCGCAATCGCTTGGATCCTGGGCGGAGCTCAAGCCCTAGCCTCCCAGCGCATCTTCAAGCAGTTCGCCCACGAAGTGAATGCAGTCCTCCCCAAGCTCGAAGCCACGTGCCCTCTCGGGTGGTCAGCGTACGCCATTACGTTCAGATCAGCGGATCAGCTCAAGTGTGGGGCCACAGCCGGAGTCCTCCCAATGCTTTGTTCCCCAATCATCAGCAACGTGCAAGTCACCAGGACCCTCATCGATGGCGGAGCAGGGCTCAATGTCCTGTCCGTAGAGACATTCAACAATCTCCAAGTGCCTTACAATCAGCTTCAGCCAACTAAGCCTTTCTCCGGAGTCACCGATGGCTCCACAATTCCGATTGGGCAGGTCCTCCTCCCTGTCACCTTCGGGGCGCGCGACAACTACCGCACCGAGCTCATCGACTTCGACGTCGCCCACATTCGCCTGCCATACAATGCCATCCTCGGGTACCCAGCTCTGGCCAAATTCATGGCCGTGACTCATCACGGCTACAATGTCCTCAAGATGCCAGGAAGCATTGGAGTCATCACGGTGCCTTGTGAAGAGAGAGACGCAGTGTGCTCCCTGGAGCGTGCTTTTCAAGCCGCATCACTTGAAGACCCAGATCGCAGGAGCGGGAGGCTCCCCGAGGCTGCTCCCAAGAAGAAGAAGACATCGCCTGGCCCGGCCCCTCGGGAGGCAGGCCCCTCGGGGTCCTCGACTGTTCAGGGGGAACCTCCTTCGGTCGCATAGGAAGGCATGCCCGGCGCCCTCCTCGAGCAAGGCTCGGGGGCTCTCTCCTGGAGGGCCACCGGCCTTGCTAAGGTCACGAGGGAGGTGCTTGGGCACCACTTGGAGGCGTGTTTCAAAGATGTTTCCCTCAGGAAGGAGCGAGGCAAGGAGGGACAAACTCTCAGGAGTTCGTCAGCCAGATCATTCAGGAGCTGCAGGAGTCAAGAGTCATGAGTGGCAACCGCCGCTTACCCGCCGTAGCTCCCCATCCAGGCGAGGATGGTGGGCTGCGCGTCTGCATTGACATACCAGGGATCAACCGAGCCGCCTCTTAGGAGCGCCTCTGGCCCTCACGCGTGGGGCGCTGTGAAGGTCCACCCCACAGCTATGTTCGCATGCCTTACGGCGTGCCGAACGCGGCTGCCACGCGCCAGCGCCTCATGGGGAGCATCCTGGAGGCTCAAGAGGCCAGGCGTTCCGCAGTCCTGGCGGAGATGGATATGGTCTGCGAGGAGCCACCGGCGCCTCCGGAGCCTCCCAAGGCTCCTGGGCCTGGGGGCTCGTGAAGATCGGCTTCCGCAGCCCAAGACGTCCGCTACTTCAGCATCCCTTCGTCTTCAACGTTATCAGGTGACATCCTTCGAGTTTCATTTCACCGAGCGCTTCTGTGGTTGCATCATTCCCGGGCTGCGTGGGTCCGATCCTCGCAGCGTGTATCCCTTTTGCTTCATGTTCCTAGCTTACTTTATTGGGGGCGCCCCTCGGGCTGCATCATCCCCAAGTCGCTCGGGCCAGACCCAGCGAAGTCTGCCTTCCCTGCACCTATCTAAATGAACTTACTCCTTCGTGATTAACGTGTTTGACCTATTCGCCCGCTCGATTGACACCAACTGATGGAGCTGCTCCCTAACGGCACGACGCTTGCGCATGGGTCCGTCCCTGCAACGCCGACAAACCTGAATGGCCGAGCTCTAGCCGCGGCAGCCCTGCATGGCGCCACCTCGTCAAGCCTTCAGTGCCTCGTCACCCCTCCAGAGCAACCAACGGCTGACCGTCGCGAACTCTTGTTCTTCTTTTGATGAGCCTGCAGGATCTCTTCAAGAAGCAGTGCCAGGCGAGGCCCTCACGGCGTATTCTTCACTCTCGTCCGCACGAACTGCTTGGACGTTAAAGGGGGGGTACCTGAGCATCGCGGCTCATGGGCTCCTACTAGCTCTCCAGCCCTCACCCTCTGGCCTTGTCCACGGCATCGCGACCTGGCATACCAGCGACGGTTGAGCCCCGCTCGAGGGCCGGGACCCGAGGACGTAGAGCAGAAAGGGGAGTAAAGGCGAGAGGGAAGTGGCACGCGGGGACCTCGCCTGGCAACTCCTCGCCTGCCGATGCGCGGACCTAACGCCACACCAGAAAGCGGTTCCTGACTCCCGAGATAAGTCATCCTCCGGAAACACTAGCTATCGCAGCACCGACCTCGCACCTAAGGCAATCCCGTGTTAGCAACGTCACGCTCCTTCCTCGCCAAACGGTGGCTCCTTGAGCGCTAAAGGGGACCTCCTGAGCATCGCGACTCAGGGGCTCTTACTGGACCCCGGGCTGCTCACCTCCTGGCCTTGACCACGGCATCGCGACCTGGCATACCAGTGACGACTGAAGCCTGCCTTGGGACCGGGACCTGTCGGCGCAGAGCATCAAGCCCTCGTGAGGTTCGGAAGGAGGAACTAACCTAAGACGGAATGAGCATCTCGCACTACTTCACGACAAGGATCATATTAACAAACAGAACCGCAGGCACCTTACAAGCCCCCACGGGGCGCGTTTTTCGACTCCTCGCAGGGAACAAAGGGAGCAGATCCTAAAGAACACTAACTACACGCGCCTCCGCAAGAGACGCCATCATCAACAAGAACAGAGGCGGCGGCGGCCTGACGAGCCCGCCTTGCTCCGAGAGCGACGCAAGCTCGGGGGCTCGTAGCTGTCGTCGCTTGTCTCCGGAGTCGCGAAGAGCTCGGCAGAGTCGCTGAATCCTCCGCCGCCTCCGCCGCCTGAGGAGCTGCTGAGGGAGCGATCGGCGAGCCTGGCCCTCGCCGAGGCAGGGCCCCGACCACCTCTCTCAGGGCAGCACTCCAGCCGGCGTCCTTCCGCGTCGAAGACCTTGAAGAGCATCATGGAAGGCGTCAGACCTGTGTGGATCGTGAGGGCGCCCCTCGTCCTGCAGACCCGGGCGATCTCGCCCCAGCCTCGAGTCATGAAGACCTTGCCCGGAGCGACGACCGCGACCTCCGCTTCGGTCGCAAGGGTGCTGCAGCCGGCGTGCTGCAACCAGAGCTCCAAATATCCCCCCTGCGGCATCACGAAAGCGAAGGAGGGGGGAACGCGAACCCAAGACTGAGGAGGCATGGCGGCATGGAGCACAAACTCTCGGGAGGAACCCTCGGCATGGGCTCCAGGAGGAACAACGTGCACCGCCTTGACCCGCCGGCGCCGGCGCCGGAGTCTTCCATGGCGCTCGGTGTCAACTTCTTCAGGGCCCTCAATGCGGGTGTCGGTGTCAAAACCGGCGGATCTCGGGTAGGGGGTCCCGAACTGTGCGTCTAGGCGGATGGTAATAGGAGACAAGGGACACTATGTTTTTAACTGTGTTCGGGCCCTATCGATGGAGGTAATACCCTACTCCTGCTTGATTAATATTGATGATATGGGTAGTACAAGAGTAGATCTACCACGAGATCAAGGAGGCTACACCCTAGAAGCTAGCCTATGGTATGATTGTTGTTCATCCTACGGACTAAAACCCTTCGGTTTATATAGACACCGAATAGGGTTAGGGTTACACAGAGTCGGTTACAATGGTAGGAAATCTACATATCCGTATCGCCAAGATTGCCTTCCACGCCAAAGAAAGTCCTATCCGGACACGGGACGAAGTCTTCAATCTTGTATCTTCATAGTCCAGGAGTCCGGCCAACGATGATAGTTCGGCTATCCAGACACCCCCTAATCCAGGACTCCTCAAGAGCTCTCGAACCAGGCTTCAATGACGAAGAGTCCGGGCGCGCATATTGTCTTCGGCATTGCAAGGCGGGTTCCTCTTCCAAATACTTCATAGAAGATTTTGAACACAAGGATAGTGTTCGGCTCTGCAAAACAAGTTCCACATACTACCATAGAGAGAATAACCTTTGCACAGATCTGCTGAAGTATTCCGCGGCGTGACATCACACCACGGCCAGGCCTTTATACGAATCGTTTTTACTGTTCCACGTTAGCGCGTTTAGCGAGGTGGTTTCCTTGGCACGTCTTATCAAAGCGGAGACCATGCCCCCTTATTCCGGGATTCCCATCAATATGGACGTGGGTAACCCATCCGCGCCATTGATTACGGCGCTTTGGGAGATAAGCGAGTTTTACCAGTTGGCGGGGACGATAGCTTCGTCCCGTCCATATAAGGGATAAGGATCCACCTTTTCACCTACGCCTTCTTCCTCCTTTGCTCATCCATTTCACAAGACTTCGAGCTCCAAATACCAAGTCCGCACACCCCACCTCAACCTTCTCCAACTATGTCCGGAGCGGGAGGCAAGTGGATGGCCTCCTCCGTCACGGAGGGGCACATCAAAAAGCTGCGGAAGGCTGGATACTTGTCCAGCGACATCGCGCACCGCCTCCCCGACGAGGGGCAGCTCATTCCAACCCCCAGGCCCCATGAGAGGGTGGTGTTTCTCACCCACTTCCTCCGTGGACTAGGTTTTCCACTTCACCCATTTGTCCGGGGGCTCATGTTCTACTACGGCCCGGACTTCCACGATCTGGCCCCGAATTTCATCCTCAACATCTCGGCGTTCATCGTCGTGTGCGAGGCCTTCCTCTGCATCCAGCCCCACTTCGCCTTATGGCTGAAGATCTTCAATGTCAGGCCGAAGGTAGTGGGCGGCCGTCAAGCCGGAGTGCGGAGGTGCCATGGTTGGCAAGATGGCCAAAGTCCTATGGCTCGAGGGCTCCTTTGTGGAGACCATAAAGGTGGCAATCGGGTGGTTCTACATCACCGAGCCACGTGACTCTCAATGGGCGGCGGCCCCCGAATTCCGATCTGGCTTCCCCACGCGGCTCACATCATGGAAAGAGACGGGCCTGTCGTGGGGTGATTTGGACGAGCTATCCGGACTCCAAACCTGCGTCCGAAACCTGGCGGACAAGAATCTCAGGCTTGTCAACGTTATCCAGGTGATGCTCATCCGCCGGATTCTTCCATGCCAACAACAGGCCTTCAAATTGTGGGAGTTCGATCCGCACAAAGCACCCAATCTCCGAAAAGGCTCTTCGACACTACGCACGAAGATGCCCGGAAGGTGCTGTTCAAGGGCGCCGAGGTTCTACATCCGCCACCGATGATCGCGATTCAGCTCGCAGCGTCAAGCCAGCGAGGTAAGTTATTTTACCCTTTATGGGACTCTTTTTCATAGTTTGACTTTATGCGGGATCTAAAACTCCCTAACCTTTGACAGACTGGTTGAAGACATCCAGACAGCATTAACTGTCCGCCCTTTTGCCGTAAAACCCAGCGGACGCCCGATTGACGGAAGAATGAGTTCGCACCTCACGTGGTGCCGGAGAAGAAGGCCAAGAAGGAGGCCACGGGAACTCGAAGGAGCTCCCGGCGCCAGGTGCTGTCGGACTCACCGCCCGACAACTCTAAGGAGGAATCCTCCTCTAAGGAAGAGGAGGAGGAAAAAGAAGCCTCTCCCCCAGCGGGGGGAGAGAAGACAAGGAAGGCCGCCCCAACCGGGGAGGCCGGAGGGTCCAAGAAAGGAAGGACCCTTCCTCTAGACTTCTCCACCAACGCCGACAGCGACGAGGAGGAGTGGCCACCAAGGGCCAAGCCCCTGGCGAGATCGTATGTGTCTGGACTCCGGAATAGTTCATGACTTTTTATTTGTCGCATAGTGTCTTCTAACGCCGAATATGACCATGTAGCCCACCCAAGGACGAGTTTGCCGCTTCGTCGAGCGGCTCCCTGGGCTCGTCGGATGTGAATAGTACTTCACTTCCGACCGCCTCTTCTCCTCGTGTCGCCGACGACACTACGGTGGAGTCCCAAGAGGGGCCCAGCCAGGAGGAGGTGGTCCTGGAGGCGCCGCACGGCGACCTCCCGACTCGGCGCGAAGGAGGCGAGACCCTCAGAGGGCTCTAAGTCTGCGCCTGTCTGGACTCTGCAGGACCCTTCAGTGGTTCCGAAGTCTGGCAAGCGGCCCCTTCGTAAGAAGGGTTAGACTACGACTCCCGTGACCTCCGTCCATCCGGAGGCACCGGATAGCTTGCTGGAGGCGCTTGAAGGCACCTCCATCGACGAGGAGCACCGCACTGTTATGAGTGTGGTGATCCAGAAAGTTCAGTCCGCCAAGAGCGGGCTGGTCAAGCTGTACCAGCCTTCTAACAAACTTTGAGGTAAGTTTAGAATATGTAAAAATATTACCGCATAGACAAGAGTCTCTCGATGCTTAGTTCGGTGTTCGGAAAGAAAAGCCGGACTAAGGATCTAAAAAGATATACGCAGGAGTCTAACATAAGTATGTCAATATCACGAATGCAAAGGCTCTTCTTGACCTCTGCCAAGACCGATCTTGGAGGTCAATGCATTGAAGAAGAGCCTCGAGCGGTTCGAGAACGAGCTCGGCCTTGCCAAGAAGCAGCTCGAGGACAGGGAAGGTAAGCAATACCTTATTAAAGAAATACCTTATAGAAAGGATTCGGTTTGCAAAAAATGACAGGAATAACATGGGTATTGTAGGGGCCACGAACGTGGTGGCGACCCTAAGGGAAGCGGTGTCCGTGGCCGAAAGCAAAGTGGCCGCGGAGCGCACCGAGCGAGAGAAGCAGGAGGAGCGGGTGGCGGAGGTGCAGCAAGAGCTCCAGTCTCTCGTGGAAAAACACGAGAGTTTGGAGCGTGACTCGAAGACTCGAGAGTCCGAGCTCGCCTCGGATCTTGAGAGTGCCAAAGCCGCTAAGGCCGAAGCCCAAAAAGCCCTCCAAGAAATTGAATCATTAAAGAAGATAGCGGCAGGTAAGGCATTCTTTATGCAAAGCAAGCATGTGAAAGTGAATTACCTATTACTTACCCGAATTGAGCTCTCCAGAGCATTCGCAGATCTTCCCATCTTGTATGCGATCTTTGCCGCGTTGTACCGCGGCAAGGAGGGGAGCTCGACGGAGAAGGTGTTCTGGTCTCAAGATATCGAGGCCGAACGTCCGGTGCCCTCGGCGACCAAATGAAGCGGCTGGTCGAGCTCCACAAGGTCGCCGAACAGGCCATGAAGGGCCTCATAGTTCGGTTGTGGCCATTGGAAGCCATGCCTGGGAGCTACTTCGGGCTAGTGCAGCGGCTGGTGGACGCCTGTCCATGGATTGAAGTCATCAAGCGCTCCGTCTGCATTGAAGGTGCCCGTCGGGCCCTTGCCCGTTCTAAAGTGCACTGGGGCAAGCTGGATGCAGAGAAGCTTGTGACGGACGGGCCACCGAAGGGCAAGGAGCATCACAAGCCCGAAATGTACTATGAGGGCGTCCTGAAGGGTGCCCGCCGTATAGCGGATGAGTGCTCCAAAGATGTAATTTTGAATAGACTCGCATTTGTTATCATGTACGCTGAAAACTTGTTCATATGCGCTAAGCAACGCTTGTTAATTTAAAATATTACCTTCTGTGCGGCCGTTTACCAAATTTGAGAGATGGCAAGTCGTTGGCTTCAGCCCCCATGCCACGAGTGCTGGGGTGTTCGGGATATACTTGAGCGCTCTTGTTCCCATTCTTGGGTCCGTTGAGGGAGGCGCTCAACGAAACAAACAAGGCAACCGGACTTATAGTCCTTGAACACTCTCACTTAGCCATAGAATTCTATAATTTTAAATTTCGGCGAAGCCCCTAGTATTCGGACGACCAAATTCGGGGCGCTATCCACGCCTTGGCCGGACAATGCCGACTAATCGCTCTAAGCGGCATAAGTCTTTAGGGACCCGAAAAAACCTCTCGAACAGCGACCGGCTCTCGCCCTATCATGACGGTCAGTTTTAGCTTTCTCCACTGAGGTGCTCAACCTAGCTCAAACTGGGCACAATCGCAGTGGTTCTCCTAGCGCCACCTTAGCCGATATAACGAAACATAAGGTACCAAAACATGGGAGCCGGGCAAACCCAACTATTGACCTAAGACATGATTCGGAGCTGATGCATATAATGCTATAAGTTCGGGGTGCCGCACTTGTGAAAGTGTTCGGACTTATCACACCATACTTTTGGGGTACTTAAGCCCTCGGTGTATTGGCCGTACCAAAGTGTACGGTGCAACATGTCATGAAATGAACATATATATAGATAAAGAAAGGAGTGCAATAATAGGCAAAAGCTATGTATTGTTTATTCAAAAAGGTACTGCAATGGAAGCAGAATGATACAAATAGTGCGATAAGCAAGGGATGGGACTATTTCACATGTCCCCCTCCAACGGTAAGCTGCGGGATGGTATGTAAAACAGGTATAATGCTCGTAGTAGAGACCACCTGGACACTCGACGTAGCTTTCCGTTTCCCTGGCTGTTGCATCGTGAGTTCGGCAATTCTAGTGCCGGACAGGACTTCTGGAAAACGGAGTCCTGAAAGTAAGAAAAAAAAGGAAGAAAGAAAAAGAATGACACAATTGGGAGCCCCTGGTGCGGTTGAGCCGCATTCTGGGCGTGCCGTGGTCGTGCCCCTCCCCTTAGGCCCATGGTGCTTTAGAGCGCAATTACGTGCGCGTAGTACTGGCTTCGCGAGTTCACGAGGGCTGGGGTTGGGGCTGCATTACTACGCTTGTTCCGAACGTGCCAGGCGGTCTTGCTGTAGGTTACTCCGGACGCGCTTGACAGTGTCCGATTGTTTATAGGCGGATCGAGAATTGCCTTAAGAGGCTGTTCGCACTTCTGCCGCAGGGGCCGTATGCTCCTCCGTTCGGAGGGAGCGTTCGGTGTTTCCATTGACCGTGATTACGCCTCGAGGGCCTGCATCTTGAGTTTTAGGTACGCGTAGTGCGGCACCGCATTGAATTTTGCGAATGCGGTTCGTCCGAGAAGTGCGTAATAGCCGCTGCAGAACGGGGCTATGTCGAAGATTAACTCATCACTCCGGAAGTTATCGGGGGATCCGAAGACCACTTCAAGTGTAATGGAGCCTGTGCAGTTGGCCTCTACACCTGGAATGACGCCTTTAAAGGTCGTCTTTGTGGGTTTGATCCTTGACGGGTCTATGCCCATTTTGTGCATTGTATCCTGATAAATCAGGTTCAGGCTGCTGCCGCCGTCCATCAGGACTCTAATGAGGTGAAATCCGTCGATGATTGGGTCAAGAACCAATGCGGCGAATCCAGCGTGACGGATGGTAGTGGGGTGGTCCCTTCGATCAAAGGTGATCGGGCAGGAAGACCATGGGTTGAACTTCAGGCATCGCTCCATCGCCAGATACGCCCTTTAGTGCATGCTTCCGCTCCCTTTTGGGTATGTGGGTTGTGTATATCATGTTCACCGTCCGCACTTGTGTGGGAAAGCCCTTCCGTCCTCTATTGTTCGGGCGGTCGGGCTCTTCCTCGCCATCGCTATGCAGCCCCTTGTCGTTGTTTTCGGCGCTTAGCTTGCCTGCTTGCTTGAACACCCAACAATCCCTGTTGGTGTGGTTGGCTGGTTTTCGGGGTGACATGTATCCGCACAAGCGATCGAGTATTCGCCCAAGTTGGACGGGCCTCGGGTATTTCTTTTGAATGGCTTCTTCACGACCGGGTTTAGAGCCTCACGAATCCGGCATTCTTGTCGTATCTTCAGCATTATCACCATTAATGAGGCGTTTATGCTTGTTGTGACGCGACCTGCCATTGCTGTCCTTGGTATCCGAACTATCAGGGTGTTTGGCCAGGTTGTTGCTTCGAGCTAGCCAGCTGTCCTCTCCCGTGCAAAAGCGGGTCATGAGTGTGGTGAGGGCTGCCATGGATTTCGGCTTTTTCTGTCCTAGGTGCCGGGCTAGCCACTCGTCGTGGATGTTGTGTTTGAAGGCTGCTAGCGCCTCTGCATCCGGACAGTCGACGATCTGATTTTACTTTGTTAGGAACCACGTCCAGAATTGTCTGGCTGATTCTTCTGGCTGCTGAATTATATGGCTAAGGTCATCGGCGTCTTGTGGTCTCACATATGTACACTGGAAGTTATCAAGGAATGCGGCTTCCAGGTCCTCCCAACAACCGATTGACTCTGCTGGCAAGCTGTTGAGCCAATGCCGAGCTGGTCCTTTAAGCTTGAGTGGGAGGTATTTGATGGCATGTAGATCATCACCGCGGGCCATGTGGATATGGAGGAGG
The DNA here is from genome assembly GCA_021605145.1 of Aegilops bicornis. Classification (NCBI taxonomy): domain Eukaryota; kingdom Viridiplantae; phylum Streptophyta; class Magnoliopsida; order Poales; family Poaceae; genus Aegilops; species Aegilops bicornis. Next base: position 686,266,727 of record CM038670.1, on the reverse strand, counting down.
TAGTCCTCGATCCAGACCGCAGGATCTGTGGTACCATCGTATGATTCGATGTTTACGGGTTTGAAGCCCTCAGGGATTTGATGATCCATTACTTCATCTGTGAAGCATAGTGGGTGTGCGGCGCCTCAGTATTGGGCTATATCACGACGTAGCTCATATGAGCTTTGGTTCATCGTTTTCGCCTGGTCGGGTTTGTTTGTATCCGGGCGTGACGGTAATCATCCCGAGTCGTTGGGCGCCCACGCGATCTGTAGATCGATCTTGTATGCTTTGCTTTATCCTCCAATATATCTCGCAAGTCCGGCGCGTTTTCCCGTGCCTTGGTACTTTTTGAGCGGCATCGGGGCGTGGCTTGAGCGGAGGGCCGAGAGGCTTATCTATCGCGGCCACGGGGTGGCCGGTCTGCCATGTCGTGCGTTGGTGACATGGGTGCTTCCTCCTCTGATCAAGGCAACGGCCTACGTTTGGGGTAGCTTTTGGAGGGGCGTTCGAGTTCATACTCTTCGGCTTCAAGGACTTCAGTCCATCTGTCAGCTAGCAGGTCTTGGTCAGCTCTAAGCTGTTGCTGCTTTTTCTTGAGGCTGCTTGTCGTGGCCATGAGCCTGCGTTTAAAATGCTCTTGTTCGACGGGGTCCTCTTGCACGATGAATTCGTCGTCGTCGAGGCTTTCCTCGTCTTCGGAGGGGGGCGCATAATTATCGTCCTCTACCTCTCTTTCTGACGCACTGTCGTGCGGACTTGCTTCTCCCTCCTCCTCGCTACCGAGTCCCGCCGAGGGGTCATCTTCGCACCGTCCGGGTATTATTGTCTCCCGTGCCGGGATTGCCGCTTTCTTGTGGCGGGATTTAGAGCGGCGCCACGACGCCGTCGGCGCTTTGGGTTGTTTCTTGGAGGTCATCCTCCGCCGTTCCATCGTCATTCCCATCTTTTGGGATGTCCACCATGTATATGTCATATGACGAGGTGGCCTTCTAGTGCCCCGTGGGCACTGGCTCTTGATCGTCTCTGGCACCGTCGTCCATACCGTCGATGTCTTCGGAGTCGAAGTCGAGCATGTCGGTTAAACCATCGATAGTGGCTACAAAGTGGGTGGTGGGTGGGCGTTGAATTTCTTCGTCGTCCGAATCCCAACCTTCCTGACCGTAGTTCGGCCAGGGCTCCCCTGACAAAGAGAGAGACTCTAATGAGTTCAGGATATCGCCAAAGGGCGAGTGCTGAAAGATGTCCGTGGCGGTGAAATCCATAACCGGCGCCCAGTCGGATTCGACTGGTGGAGGCACGGGAGGTTCGGAGTCCAGAAAGGAGTGCGGCACCTGGGAGTCACAAGCTTCGCAAAGGACAGGGATGGTGTTCAGCTCAATCGCAGTGGAGATTTCAGCCCCCGAGGCGGTGTCCAACCAACCGTCCTTGATCGGCGAAACCGGCTCCGGATTAAGGATTGAGCGGTATCGGTGCGGCCTCGAGGCGTTGTTCGTGAGCTAGATCGTACCATCGAGACAAAGGCGGCGCGCTCGGCTGTGGTTCGAATCCGTCGAAGATCAAATCTCCACGGACATCGGCCGTATAGTTCAGGCTTCCAAATCTGACCTGATGGCCAGGGGCGTAGCTTTCAATCTGCTCCAGATGGCCTAGCGAATTGGCCCGCAGCGCAAAGCCGCCGAATACGAAGATCTGTCCGGGGAGAAAAGTCTCACCCTGGACTGCGTCGTTGCTGATGATTGAAGGAGCCATCGGACCTATAGGTGACGCATACGTAGGAACTCTCAATGAAAGCACCAATGTCGGTTGTCAAAACCGGCGGATCTCGGGTAGGGGGTCCCGAACTGTGCGTCTAGGCGGATGATAACAGGAGACAAGGGACACGATGTTTTTACCTGTGTTCGGGCCCTCTCGATGGAGGTAATACTCTACTTCTGCTTGATTAATATTGATGATATGGGTAGTACAAGAGTAGATCTACCACGAGATCAAGGAGGCTAAACCCTAGAAGCTAGCCTATGGTATGATTGTTGTTCGTCCTATGGAGTAAATCCGTTCGGTTTATATAGACACCGAATAGGGTTAGGGTTACACAGAGTCGGTTACAATGGTAGGAAATCTACATATCCGTATCGCCAAGCTTGCCTTCCACGCCAAGGAAAGTCCTATCCGGACATGGGACGAAGTCTTCAATCTTGTATCTTCATAGTCCAGGAGTCCGGCCAACGATGATAGTTCGGCTATCCGGACACCCCCTAATCCAGGACTCCCTCAGCGGGCGTACAAGGGCAATGGGAACCCTGGCGGCGGCCGCTCATACCACGGCCTCGACACCTCCTGCCGGGCGCCCTCATCTCGACGGCAGAGGGCTAGCCGTTTCTTCAGCGGAAGCGGGTCGGGACCCTCTCGGGGAGCCTTTCCTTTCTCTTCCGCGGAGAACCAACGGATCAGAGCCATTGCCGCAAGGTGGAGCGAGGGATGGAGCAGAAGGAGAAGCAAGAAGAGATGGACTGGAAGAGCACGCGTTGTTCCGTACTTATAACCGGGGAAGGCCAACCGACGACCTCCACGATCACAGCTAATCATGACCCGCTTTGCATGCAGGGACTTGTCAATTCGTGCAGTCGCCGAGGCGTCGTGGGGAAGCATATATGCCCACGTCCAATCAACCGCCACGCGGCGCCCAAGGCCGCAGGCTATTGGGGCCCGCGGCACTTCGCACTTGCCCTTCGCTTCTCTGCTAAGCCAAGTCCAGGCGCGCCTTGGGACCGGGAGCTACTGTCGATGTTCTGGGAACGGGGGTACCCATACTTGCCAGCCTGCGGCCTGTGGTGTGGCTCAAGGGGAAGCCCAGCATGGCCCATCTTCATCAGCACAAGCTCAAGACCCTCGCGAGGGGCCAAGCCTCGCGGGGCGGACGACAGGAGGCTTCCCCAGGAACGACCTCGTCAGGCTGGCTCGCGAGGAGGCGGAGAGATCAAGGCGGGGTACCTCACGAGGTGCCCATGACGCAAGCCATGACGACCAAGGGCACCAGGAGGGTGCCAGCCCGCGCAGTGTCCTCATTTCCTCTTTGGTGCAAAGGAGGCAAGCGCAGGCGAGAGCATCAAGCAAAGGCAACCATTTCGGTGCAACAAGGCCAAGACCATCACAACGGCAGAAAGGAGGTCATCGTGGAGCCCAAGCCGGCATCACCGTCAGAGCCTTTGACAGGCGAGGACCGACTTTAGTCAGGATAAGTGTACTAGATGTACCCTTTCAAAATGGCCAATTGTTGGCGCCCTTCCCGCTCAATATTTGGGAAGAGGCCTAGGGCCTCTGCCTATAAATAGGACTAGCCACCCACAGGGTAGAGAGATCGAGATCGGGAATCCAGAACAGAGCTAGAAGGGAGGAGGAATCCAGAACAGAGCTAGAGACAAAGCAATCTAGAGAGAGAGAGAGAGAGAAAGAGCGACCGAACTTCCCCTAGCGGTTCATCGCACCAGCAAAGAACAGACCCTCGCGAGGCTGTTCTTCCTTGTATTGTTCATCATCAGCTCCTGAGGCAATCCACCACACCACACACTGGAGTAGGGTGTTACACCACAATGGTGGCCCAAACCAGTATAAACCTTGTGTCCCTTGTGTTTCTCTTTGTGTAGTTTAGATCCTTGCGAGGCGATGAGGTGCAGGTAGGTAGGGGGTGAGATCTCCGCGTGCACCCCAGAGTTTGAACCTAGAGAGTCTGCCGGAACCCGAAATCCGACACCATGGCCGTATACTCATGGGCCAGTCCGGACAGCTGCCGCATACAAGGAAGATTCCACAATACTTGGCGATCAAGACAAGGAGTCCTCCCCACCGACGTATTCGGCTAGGACTCTTGTTATCCTAGGCCTCTGGTGCATTATATAAACAAGGGCCAGGCTAGTCGATAGATGATATATATACAACAATCATACCATGGGCTAGCTTCTAGGGTTTAGCCTCTCTGATCTCGTGGTAGATCTACTCTTGTACTACCCATATCATCAATATTAATCAAGGTGAGTAGGGTTTTACCTCCATCGAGAGGGCCCGAACCTGGGTAAAAACATCGTGTCCCTTGTCTCCTGTTACAATCCGCCTAGACGCATAGTTCGGGACCCCCTACCCGAGATCCGCCGGTTTTGACACCGACATTGGTGCTTTCATTGAGAGATCCCCTGTGTGTTCGGCAAAAGGTCGATTGCTCGCCTGCAGATCAACTGCGACTTCGTCATCTTCGTCACCAGCTCGACTGGTCACCTTGGTTCGAACAAGGACTGCGCCCTATCTCCGATCGTCATGTTCGGATCAGGGCCTTCATCAACATCAGCTCTGATCTCTATCAAGATCATGGAGGAATCATCCAGGGAGCCCGGGGGCTCAACGTCAACATTGCCCTCGGGCGACCGTGCTGTTTTTCTAGACAGTGAACTTGTATCCGCTGTCATCGCCTCCTCGAGCGTCGGTTTGACGATTACTTTGGTGTTATAGTGCGGAATTACGTCTACAACAGAGACGCTAAATTTCGTCGAGTTCCGATGGAGGAATCTCCGACAATCTACGATATACCGGAGCCCTGTCAAATCTGGATGAGAATCTGGACGAGTTTAGGGCGTGGTGTCCAGCTTCTAGCTCGGACCTCCTTTGAAAGATCCAACCGTTGATCGACTGTGGAATTCCTATATCTACCACCCCTCAAAATTTCAGTTCGATCCGACCATCCAAACTCCAGGAACCTTCCGATTAGAGCATCACTTTTCAGATCTATTTTCTGCGCGAAAGCAAATCCGACCCGAGTTTTTCCTTTTTACGAACAGGATTTCGAACATCCTTTTTGAAGGAAGTTTTGTATGGGGTATTGTGTTTTGGTCCCGAACACATCCCACTAACTTTAAAATCTTTTTAACATGATCTTTAACATCATGCTGGTATCAAACCAGTCCGGCAATATTGCTCCATGGCTGCCGACCTGCGCTAGACATGTCGTCACTTTGTTGAGCCGAGCTCAACTTCTTCGGATCATCATCTCGGCAAGCCGAACAAGAGTCCGGCATCGCGAAGGATAAATCATCGTCAACATTGCCGCCCCACGGATTACACGGAGCAGGCACACCGGCATCGCCGCACGGTCGCTTCATCAAGCCGACATCGACCACGTCACGACCTGCATCAGCAGGGCCGCACTATTGCTTCTTCAAGCTGGTGTCCATCACGCCGACCTACTTCGACATCTCGGCTGGACAGGGTGCTTCTCCATCTCTTCATCAACCTACTCCGGACGCTTCGGCGTCACTAGCCGACCAGCTCTATCACGTTAGCTGGACCGAGGGCTTTGCCTCGGCGAGCCAACCTTTGCCAGCATTGCCATGTCGTCGTTTTATCGCCCATCGGGCAATGGGTGCGCGGATCGAGTCCTAATTTTAGGAATCACCTTCCTTCGGATTGCTACAACAAATAAACCAGGTCTATCAAATGGTGGTCGCATTAACAACAGTCGCATGGTGGTTTGGTCAGTTTCCGTACATAGTCCTCCGAACGCCGCATCCGGAGCTCGGACCGACCTGTGAATTTAGGCTTTGTCACGCCTTTACCGCATCACGCCGACGCCCTGCATTGACATTGACTTCGGTGCCAGGCCATATTTCTTTTATTACTCGCTTTGCATAAATTATTTATTATGCAACGATTTTTTTATTATCATTATTACTATTATCTCCGGTTTGCACCATTTTTTGTGCACAGGAAAATGATCCGGGACTTGGCGTCACTCTGCCGGTCTGCATTGATCGTGCTATGTCACCACTTCGGCGTGTCGAGCTCTCCGCTCCGCCACCTCGGGACCGGCTTGGGGGATGGAACCTTGTCCTGTATCAAGCTCGGACCGCGTCATCAATACCGAACATATTAACCAGCTAAGTCGCTTTCATGCTCAAAGCTTTAATTTCTAACTTGTGCTCGGTTCGACCAAGCATTATACTTTTTTGGAAAAATGTTGCTTGTAAAAAAATTTCTTGTCCAAACTTTGTTTGTGACACATAAATTCAAATACCCAATTCATTTGGGGGCTTCCTTCATGAAGCTTTTCCTCTTGCATATGATTATACTTGTACGGCTTCGTTCCTTGTTCGTGTATTACGCCACAATATGCACCATATTGACTTAAGCGATTTGCAAGTTGGGTTGCCTCGCTCCTGTGTTTACCCCCTATGTTCCCGATTGTTCGGCTAGGGAGTAAAGGGAGCACCTCTGCGATTGTCACGATCGTGTCATCCGAGCCGGACCTCAGACTGGGTGAAGCCGAAAGCTAGCGCTCTTATAGTTTTCAATGATGGTCGGCACACAACGGAACTCATGAGTACAAAAAATCTGTTGCACAAGTCTCATAATAACAATGAACACCGAAGAAAGGTATCGGTGGGGGTACTATTTTCTTCGAAGATGCTTCTTACACTTCGCAGTAATATAGCATAAGTTCCCTGAGCGCTTTATGTCTCGTTATGACCTTTATGGCCTGATTGCTCGGTCATTGGAAACACCATCGATATTCTCGATGATGGAGTACATAACACTTTTCGGTCTTTGACCGAAGAGGGAGAAGCCGACGGTCGGTTAACACGCGCTTAAAGTTCGGTTGAACATAGATATGATATAAGTACTTCGGTACATGCAATCATTCTTTTACCCAAGTCACTTGGGGGCTCTTAAATTTATATGAGCCGTTTTATGATAAGTGTTCTTCTTCTTAGTCGTTGCAAAGTTTTATTATTATTATTATTGTCTATCACTCCTTTTTTCGACACGGCGTGTGGTCACTAACCGGGAGCCTAATTTCTCTCCTCGAAAAGCCGCTAGAGTTTAGTTTGCTAAACCGGCCTAATGAGAAGTACTCCGCCCTCGGGATAGGAGGTTGAAGCCGTAGGGCTGACCCGCTTGAAGTCTTGAGATAGGATGTATCATGTTAAAGCACGATGTAAGCACTTCTTTTGCTAAGGCCAATTTTCGGATTGGCATCGAACACTTGATCTCGCTCAGACGCGTCAAGTTTTATCGACGTTTTTTGGTTTTCCAAGCTTATGGCACTTTTTAAACTATTTGTGTGTTTTCAGCACAAGTCTCGCAAAGGCAACGCCGACACCTTTAGAGATTCGGCAAAACATTCTCGGATATTGCTATATATGCATCGGTTTCAATTGTGTCTTCTGTCAATAGTTGGGTTACCTGCCTCGCGCTTGCCTCCTACGTTCCGCTTTGTTCGGCTAGGTGTGCAAAGGGAGAACCACTGCGATTGTGCTTCCAGCTCACATGGTTAAGCACCTCAGTGGAGAAAGCCGAAAACTGACTGTCACAATGAGCGTAAACTGGTCAGCGATCCTATGACGGTGTTAAACGACGGGCCATTCAAAACAATGGACGAAGTGTTTACGACTTGACCTCGACTGTCGCCGAACACTACCGGGGGCTATTAACTGGCCTCCCAAACTAAATCCTCGATATTTTACTCTTACATTAGAGCTGAGGTTTCATGATCATGCTTAGCATGACAACCCAAAGAAAGGAACCGATAGCGGGACTATTTTCTTTGGAAGACATTTCTTCTGTTAAATAGTAATATAACATATGTCTCTGTGTACCTTTGTTTATAAAACCGTATGGCCAGATTGCCTTGTTTGTTGTAAATCTTTGCCCTCATAAAGGCTTTATAAAGTAGGACAAACACTCCGCGGCTATTGGCCGAGGAGGTGGAAGCCGATGATCGGTCAACAAAGTTTTGTACAAAGCGGATCCGAGCATTAATGACGTAACGTACTTGGATACATAGAGCCATTACACATAATTTGTGATTTTACTATGGATATCAATCCTTAATTCGGCCACCCGTGCCCGCATTAAGGCTCAGGGGCTACTGGCTTCAGGCTTATTATTTACAAATATTAAAGTGGCACATCGATCCCCTGATCTGGTGTTGCCACCCGACCAGTGTCTCGGGGACTACTGCATTGCCTGTCCAATGCAGAAAATTTTAAGTGTAATACAGTCTCCGAGGAGATTTTGATCCTCAGGTTGGTCGGCCGCACTCAACCTGAGTCTTGAGGACTGAGCACGCCGCTTTTTGTGTCCCAAGTATTCTCGCCGAAGTTAGGACTTGATCCTCGCACCGATTTAGCAAATCAACCCGAGTCTCGGCCGCTACGGGGATCAGCGGTCTTATGTCATCCTTCATGTGCATCTCGGGTTTTAGACCGATACCCACCTTCAGGGCTACTAGCTATGTATCTCGGCAGAGAATAAATTGCACCAATCAAAAATATTGAACACAATCGGCCCACATTCGGGGTGGTGCACCACCTCGGAAGCAGTCCGGCATAAAGCTCGGGCCCTAGTGGCTGGCTCCATAGAAGGCATTTCCGGCATTAAGCTCGGCTAAACTCCTTCAAACTTCTTTGAACCAAGGTGATTTAGGACACCTCGGATACAGTCCGGCATTGGAGCTCGGATACATAGTCCGGCGTTGAAGCTCGGATACAGTCCGGCGTTGGAGCTTGGATACATAGTCCGGCGTTGGAGCTCGGATACATTCCGGCGTTAGAGCTGGGAAGCGGTTGTCGGGGGTCGGGTGCGACATATGCCAAAGGATGGCTTATCATGGAGGGGGCGAGTAGAACGTCGCCGGTGCCTGGAAACGGGATGAGGCGAAGACATGCACGCCGGCGAATCTTACCCAGCTTCAGGGCTCTCCGAGGAGATAACACCTTTACTACTGCTCTGCGGGGTCTCCGGGTGATCACTATGGCAAGGTGAGTACAACATTGCTCCTTGAGCTGTTCGGGGTGAGGAAGGAGAAGGGAACGGCTAGCTCTTCTCTTCCCTCTATGTGTGTGTGTCAAACTACTAGGTTCCAAACCTTTGCATGGGTGCCCCGGGGGGTTTATATAGGCCTACCCCCCGGGGGTACAATGGTAATCTGGCTGGGCGCGGGTCCCAGCCGTCAGTCTCTTAAGTTGCCGTCTTCTCCGCCGACTTCTGGGGCCCGCCGACTAGTGGGCCCCGCCGATGGTCCAGCATGGGGCCGACAGCCCTTGTGCGCCGCGGGCAGGTCATGCCGGCTGCGGATTACTGGAGCCGCTCTTCTAATGATGCGAGCTTATCGGCGGGGTCATAACAGCAGCTGCGCCGGGCGGGCGATCACCATTGTCATTCCTCGCCTTGTCCGGTTAATGGCGTATGGAGCCCGTGGGAGGGCCGGCCGACTCTCGAGGCCGACTCCAACGGGTCCATCTTCGGGCACTCTCACCGCCTTCGCAGACTTCGCCGACGGCGGGTCCCGCCTTCTTCGGGTCGTACAGACAGGCCATCGTGGGTACAGGAATCTGCCCACGGGGCTGACGTCAGGGCCGGCGTGGCAACAGTATCGCGCCGGACGGAGATCTCCGTCGGTACGGAGCTCTGTGGCCATGCCTGCTCTTTATGGGCGGGGCAGGGACGAGCCGCGAGGCGGCTTTATCCCATCCCGCTCGTAGTCGCTCAGGCAGGAGGTGGACGGAGTTGCGGGCCGACTCCCCGTAGCCGGCTTCATCGGAAGTCGCTGGCTTGGAGTCGGCTTGTCTTGAGGCCGTCTCCGGGACTCGGCTGGGAGGGGCAGTCGCCTCCTGTCGTCCGGGCAGTCTCCGGGACCCGTCTCCGGGCCTCCCCTCCCTCCGACTCTCAGAAGGCGGCTCTTCGTCTTGGGGTCTTGAGGGGCGCAGTCTGCCCCGATGTTTTGAAAGGTCCAGGGGCTCGGGTTTGCCTACCTGCGTGGCCCATTACTCCGGCCAAGAGTCCCCGAAGCTGGTGAGGCGCCGAGGGCAACATGTCGAGGAGCCTCAACAGTTTCATCCCTTTAGTAGAAGAATCTGGCTCGGCTTGCCGCTTTATCTTGAGCCGACTAGCCGGAGTCGGCCTTGCAGAGGCCGCCTTGCTCCTCAAAGGTTTCGAAGGTCGCGGCGGGATCCGGGCAGCGTGCCTGTTAAGCTTCCAGGCAGCTGCCCGTTGCGGGCCCGCCACGTGACGCCACGTGACAGGGCCAGTCTGCCAGCCCACGCGCGTGACAAGACAGGCTCGTCAGGCGGGGCCCGCCACTACCGCGCCTTGGCGCGCGGGCAGATCCGCTGCGGCCGTGCGGGCGGTTGGGCTCCCCACGCCGTCACTGCGCGCAGTAACGTCGTGGGTTAAAGTGTCGGGGCGTGGGGACGTGGGCGCAGTTAATCCCACGCCCGCCCCCTCGGCTTCTCAGCCTAGGCGCCTATAAGTAGGCGGGGGGAGGGGAGGCGGCGACGCACACGCACCCACTCTTCCCCGCTTCCTCTCGCTTCTTGCTTCGTCTCCTTCCTTGCTTCATCTTCCTCCTCGCTCCGCCACGCCGAACCTCGCCGCGCCGCGGAGATCAGCAGCTCCTCCGCTGCCGCGCCTCCCACCGCGCGCTCCGGCGTGTGGGATGGCTCCATCATCGACGACGACATCATCAAGTTTCTCCGCCAAACGCGCCGCATCGCCGGCAGCCACCTAGTGCGGACCCGTGTTGCACCGGCGGGCGAAATAACGCCGGCGCCGGAGGAGGGCGAGCGGGTCATATTCCGCTCGCACCTCATGCGCGGGCTGGGGCTGCCGGCGAGCGGCTTCTTCCGCCGTTCCTGGAGTTCTATGGGCTCCAGCCGCACCATCTCACCCCCAACACGGTGGTGCTGCTGGCCGCCTTCACATCCTTATGCGAGGGCTTTCTTGGCGTTCTCCCCACCATCGAGCTGTGGGGGGAATTCTTCGAAGCCAAGCTCGGAACCCACATCGCTCGCGTGCCGGCTCTCTGCCTCACGTTCATCGCCATGAGGAGGCCGGTGCCCGAGAACCCCTTCCCTGCCATCCCCCTCATCAGGTCGGTGAAGATGTGGCGCCCCTCCTCAGCTCTTCTCTTCGGGGTCCGCGGCAGGCAGCTCGAGGAGGGAGAGGCGCCCCTCCTCAGCTCTGGGCACTTGGTCGCCAAGTTGAACAGCTCCAGGGAGGTGCACAGATCTTCTTGCATCACCAGCTCCTCATTCATCTTGACGTCGCGCACGCCGTCGGAGAAGGCAGAGATGATGGCCTCCTCCGTCACCCTGGGGATCTTGAGGCGCGCGTTGTTGAAGCGCTGGATGTACTTTTGCAAGGTTTCGCTACCGCTTGATTCGGCGATGTCGCCACGGCGGTGGCCGGTCATGAAAGTACTCGGAAGTTGGCGATGAAGCGGAAGCGCATCTCGCCCAGAAGAGATCGTGCCTGGGGCCAGATTCAGAGCCAAAAGGGGGCCCGCCCTGAGCGCCGTGGGAAACCAATTCACCATGACCTTTTCATCCCCGTTGGCAGCCTTGATGCCCAGCTCGTAGAGTTGGATGAACTCCGTAGGGTCGGCGGTGCCGTCGTAGCGATGAGGCAGGTCCGGCTTGAACTTGGCAGTCCACGCGATGCTGCGCAGCTCCAAGGTGAAGGCACGGCAGCCCGCCGTGGCCGCGGGGGGCATTGGACGGCAGAGAGCTTGGTCTTGTGGGTCTCCCTGCGCCGCGGCTGGGGGCAGCGCAGGGTCTTGACGTGCTGGAGCGGGGAGCGCTCGGGCAGCTTCTTGCGGGCGAGGAACTTCTTGGCAGTTTCGCTCTTGCCGCTGCCGGGCTTCCGCGTAAACGGGTTCCGCCAGGACCGCAGACGCTTTGGGGCTGTGGCGCCGCCTTGAGGGGAGGTGGCTGAGGCGCCGAGTTTATCGCTTCGCGAGGCGGGGTGCGGTGCAGCAAGACGGGCGGCGCGGGGTCGCCTCCTGCAGCGCGGACGAGCTCGGCGACTCTGTCGAGCCATTCTTCGTAGACGTCGTCGACGGGGCGGTAGCGCAGGAGCTCGTTAGCCGTGATGAGCGCATCTCGGGCCTCCATGGCCGCGTGGGGCACGCGCGACGAAGAACCAGCGAGGTGGCGGCGTAAGCGGTGCAACCGTCCGCCTCATGGAGTCTTTGGGGCGGCGCTTGCTGCTCGTTCCCCGCCCGGGCAGTGAAGGCGTTAAGCGAGTGGCGGAAGCAGCGAGGGCGCCCGCCGACGGCAGAGCCGTCTGGGCGACATGGGAGGCGAGGGCGGCTCAGGCTGGGCGCGGGCCCGACGAGCGCCGAACATGGTTGCGGTGGTCGGGAAGAACGAGGCGATTTAAAGGCAGATTCCGGCGCACTTCTACTCGGCGCGCCAAATGCTCGGATTTCGGGTTCCAGCAGACTTTAAGGTTCGAACTCAGGGGTGCGCGGAGATCCAACCTCCACCGTCTCGCCTCGCATCAATCGCAGGGACCTAAACTACTAGAAAGAACAGGACAAGAGACGCAAGATTTATACTAGTTCGGGGAACAGTACAGGGAAGAACAGCCTCGCGAGGGTCTGTTCTTGGTGGGTGTGATGAACTGCTAAGTGGTGTCCCGTCGCTCTAGCTTGAGGATCGGGTCTCTATATCTCTCTCTCTCTGGATTCCAAATGCCGGATCCCCCCCTCTCTGATCGTGGCTACTCCTATTTATAGGCGAAGGCCCTGGGCCTCTTCCCAAATATTGAGCGGGAAGGGCGCCAACAATTGGCCATTTTGAAGGGGAACAGCGGGTACACTTATCCTGACTAAAGTTGGTCCTCGCCGCCAAAGGCTCGTGATGACGCCGCTTGGGCTCCACGATGACTCTTCCAGCCGTTGGGGCTGGCCTTGGTCTTGTTGCACCAAACGGATGCCTTTGCTTGATGCTCTCGCCGCGCTTGCTCCCTTTGCACCAAAGAGGAAAGGAGGACGCTGCTGGGCCGGGCGCTCGATCGGGCGCCTTTGGTCGTCATGGTTATGCGTCATGGGCACCTCGCGAGGTACCGCCTTGAACTCTCCGCCTCCTCATGAGCCAGCCTCGATGAGGCCGTGGCTCGAGGAAGCTCTTGGTCGTCCGCCTCATGAGGCTTGGCCCTCGCGAGGGTCTTGAGTTTGCGTTGATGAAGATGGGTCGCCCCGGCCTCCTTTGAGCCACGCCGCAGGCCGCAGTGTGCAAGTCTGGGGACCCCTGCTCCTGCAAACGCCGACACACCCCCGAGCCTGCCTCGGGGCTGTGGAGTCTTGGTACTTTAAACACAAAGGGTAGCATGGTACATAATGCATCAATGTAAAATCTTCGGAGGAGATTCGCATTCCATGGCCATTCCGCCTCTTTGCCGAGTCGCCCTCTTATGCGTTTCGGGTTTCGAAAGGCCGATCGTAGTAGGAGTCGCTGCCCAAAGACTTTGCCGATGATGAATGGGCCTTCCTAAGGTGCCGACAGCTTGTGCTGGCTGGCTGTTCGCTGGATCAGCCGTAGCACAAGGTCGCCCTCTAGGAATGATCTTGGCTTGACCTACTTGTTGTAGTAGCAGCGCAGGCTCTGCTGGTAGATGCTGGACCGGCTGAGTGCCAACAGCCGGCCCTCTTCCAGCAGATCGACGCTGTCTTGACGTGCTTCTTCTGCTTCCTCTTCGGTGTACATGGTGACTCGCGGGGAGTCGAACTCTATATCCGTTGGGATGACGGCTTCGGCACCGTAGACGAGGAAGAAGGGTGTGAAGCCAGTTGACTTGTTTGGAGTCATGCGCAGACTCCAGAGGACGGCTGGAAACTCCTTAAGCCAGCAGCCGGCCGAATGGTCCAATGCTTCGACCAGTCGGGGCTTGATGCCAGATAGGATGAGGCCGTTCGCTCGCTCCACCTGACCGTTTGACTGCAGATGGGCAACGGACGCTAAGTCCAGTCGGATGCCTTGCGTCGCGCAAAAACGGGCCAGGGCGCCTTTGGCGAAATTTGTGCCGTTGTCGGTGATGATGCTGTGTGGTACGCCGTACCGAGTAGTGATGTCGGCGATGAAAGTCACTGCAGTAGGACCATTCAGCTTCTTGATGGGTTTTGCTTCTATCCACTTGGTGAACTTGTCCACCGCGACAAGTAAGTGAGTTAGGCTGCCTCGTGCCATTTTGAATGGTCCCACCATGTCCAGGCCCCAAACAAAGAAAGGGCCAAAGCGATGGGGATAGTCTTGAGTCTGAAGCCGTTGAAGCGGCCGGGAGCGGAACACCGCACCCCTTGCATTTTGAACTAATTCCTTGGCCTCTTCTAGGGCAGTCGGCGAAAAAACCGTGTCGGAAGGCTTTGGCGACGAAAGTGCTCTTGAGGCTGCATGATGGCCGCACTCACCCTCGATGGATGTCTTCGAGAATTGCTTCGCTTTGCTCGACTTCGACGCAGTCACTGGTAGACACCGGTGACGCCGCTACCGACCAGCTCTCTATTGACTATAGTGTAGGCTGCTGCTCGGCGTTGCACTTTGCCGAGCCAAGGTTTCATCGGTTGGTAGCTCTACGCTTACTAAGAACTTCAGGATGGGCTGGGCCCACGAGGGTGCCGCTATTTCTTCAATCGCCAAGATCGCTACTTGGACGAGGGCGGCCGGGCTGGGAGGCGGCGGTTGGAGTCCGCAGCAGCTTGTCGGGTTGAAGAAGTCCTCGGCCGACCGGGCGCAGCCCCCGGCCGAGTAATCGGAGTTCGTGAATGGTCGCCGCAGTCCCCGGGCCGGGTTCTGAAGTCCCCGAGCCGGCTTCGACTGCAGCGCTCTTGGGGCCGTCTGCCGGAATTCTTGTGCCGTCTGCTGAGGCTTTGGAGTCGGATCTGACCTCTTCTGGGGGAGTCGGCACGAAAATGGAGTTTGACTCTGGTGATGGCTTGACAGATGGCTTGAGGAGGCGCTGAAGGGCGACGCCGGATGGTATTGCCTGGCGGGTGGAGCCGATTCTTGCTGTGGTGTCTCGCTGGTCATTGTCGCTTGGCACGTGGAGGAACTCGCTTCCTCAAAATATCCACTCAGCTGCATTGTACAGGAAACGGTAGCTCGCCATGTTTGCATCTTTGGCGCCCCACGGATGATCGTTGGACCGCCAAGTCAGAGTCGCCATAACACGTGATCCGCGAATGCCAAGCTCTTTGGCAAGCCAGAGTTCGTGAATGAGCGCCAGATTCGGGCGACGTTGTTGGAGGCGGTGAAATGGATCTGCAGCGATTTGAGCTTGTCGCCTTTGGGGGAAGTGAGGACCACGCCGCTCCCAAGCCGGTGCGCATCTTGGAGCCATCGGCGCATCCGCCAATGGGTGGAGTCGGGCTACCGTGGCAGGTATCGGGTCTCGCCCGCCGACGAGGAAGTCGGCCGTTGCTTGTGACTTGATGGCGCAAAAGGGGCTGGTAATAGATGGTGTAGGGGCCAACTCTATGGCCCATTTGGCCACTCGCCGTAAGCATCTCGGCTTCCGATGATCTCTGCTAGTGGGGCCGTGCAAATCATGGTGATTGGATGCTCTTGAAAGTAAGGCTTCAACTTCTTGGCGGCAAAGTGCACGCCTGTAACACATCTTCTGGTAGTGGGGGTAGTTCTGCTGAGGTCGACAAGATTTCGCCAGTAATATATCGGTCTTCGGACAGGTAGCGCTTTGCCTTCCTCCTTGCGTTCAACTACAATGACTGTGCTCACTACCCTGCTGGTGGCGGCAATATACAGGAGCATGGGCTCCTTTGGGGTCGGAGCCGCCAAAGATCGGGGAGTAGTCAGATTTTCTTCAATCGGAGAAAAGCTTCATTCGCCTTTGGAGTTCCATTCAAAGAAGGTGGTCTTCTTCATGAGCTGGTATAGAGGAAGAGCTTTCTACCAAATGATCGATGAATCGGCCGATGGACGCCAAGCAGCCGTGAATTTTTGCACATCTAGCAGTCGGCGGGTACTTCCATCCTTTCGATCGCCTTTGATCTTCACGGGTTGCACTTATGCCGCTGCTCAGAGACCAGGAAGCCAAGGAGCTGGCCGGCCGGTAATTCAAGACGCATTTCTCCGGGTTGAGCTTGATCCGGAATCGGGCGCGGATTTTCAAAGGTCTCCTTGAGGTCTTCCAATAGTGTTCTCGCC
Source organism: Aegilops bicornis (assembly GCA_021605145.1). NCBI lineage: Eukaryota > Viridiplantae > Streptophyta > Magnoliopsida > Poales > Poaceae > Aegilops > Aegilops bicornis. The sequence goes on along the minus strand of CM038670.1, from coordinate 686,250,762 downwards.
TCCGTCTTCACTACCACGTCGTCCCACGAACGCCGGGCGTTTCGCCAAGCTGCTTGAGGAGGCACTTCGCATGCAACGCTGAAAGGTGGCGCCAAAGATTCTCGCCGAACGCCATGGTCAGGTAGCAAAAGGCTCCAAACGGCGTGATGAAGGCGGTCTTCAATCTGTCGGCCGGGTTCAGCTTGATCTAGTGATATCCTGAATATGCATCTAAGAAGCTCAACAGCTCGCATCCGGCTATGGAGTCTATCACCTGATCAATTCTCGGCAAAGCAAACGGGTCCTTGGGGCAGGCTTTGTTGAGGCTTGTGTAGTCAATACACATCCGCCACTGCTTGTTCTTCTTTAGTACCAAGACTGGGTTTGCTAACCACTCTGGAAAGAACACTTCCATGATGAAACCGGCTGCGAGGAGCCGGGCTATCTCTTCTCCAACAACTCTTCTTTTCTCTTCTGAAAGGCGGCGCAAGGGCTGCCTGACGGGCTTCACATCAGATCGGACATGTAACTTGTGCTCAGCGAATTTTGTCGGTACACCTGGCATGTCTTTAGGGGACCATGCGAAAATGTCTCAATTCTCACGGAGGAAATCGACGAGCTCGCCTTCCTATTTGCTGTCGAGGTTTGCACCCACGACAGCGTATCTCTCCGGGTGCTCTGGGTCCAAGGGTATCTTCTCGGTCTCTTTGGCCGGCTTGAACGAGCCCTCAGCTTCTGACTCCTTGGGGTCGGGCGATATCTCTGGCTGCTTGCCAGCCATTGCCACAACCCAATCAAGGAGCCACTTCTCGGCTGCGATCACCAGGGACTCGGCCAGCCGACTGCTTTCAGCTGCACAAAGTGACGACTTTCTTCAGATTCGGCCGCTACGGTCAGAATCCCTTGGTACTTAAGCATCTTCATCTTGAGGTAGGCGAGTGGGGATCGCCATGAACTTGGCCAGAGCAGGTCGGCCAAGCAGTAGCATGGTAGGGGCTTTCGAGGTCCACCACTTCAAACCAGACCGGCTCTCGAAAGTGATCGTTGTCCCCAAAGAGGACGTCTATCGTAATCTTGCCGATCGGTGAGCAGTGAAAGGCCAGTGTACAATTCCGTGGAATACAAATTCCCGCCAGTCAAGCTGCCTTTGCTTGATTCCTAACCTCTCCATTGTATCCTTGTACAGATGTTGATGCTGCTGCCTCCGTCTATCAAAGACTCGCGAGAAGCGAGCGGCCCGCCTATCCGCATGCAAGGGTGGCTCCCAAGACTGTGGCGTAGGGAGCCCGATTCGCATCACCTGGGTGATCAGCCCGGCTCCAACTGATTGGTTTCTCGGACCAGTGCATGAATTCTGGAGTATCTGATGCTACTGCATTCACTTCTTGTTGTTGCTACCGCCTCCTGCGGCGATCGTCGGCCACACTGGTGAACACTACATAGGCACCATGCTCTTTTGGGTACTTGCCTTTGCATCAAGGCCGACCGGGCTCGACACCGGGCCGGGGGCGATGGTGGAGGCGGCGGCCCAGCAGGTGGAGGGGGACAAGGTCGTCTCCCTTGGCGATCCTGGTGAGCCAGGGGCCCTTCCGAGTTGTGTGGTTCGACGGCTTCGCGCCTCTATGGAACTTGCAGGGTCCGTCCAGAGTCTGCTCGTAAGAGAAGGCCGGCAACCAGTTGGACTTGCTGCCTTTCTGCCGCTAAGTGAGGCTGCCCTCCGCTGCTGGTCATCGACATCGCCACTCGCCGGGCTGTTGGAAGCCGGCTGCGGGCCTTGCGCCAGTGATCATTCTAGTTGCCGCCGATCGGGCGCTGCTGCCGGAGTTCTGGGAGCCTGAGGAGCCACCTTACTAGTCGCACTGACTTCGATCTCCGACTTCATGGAGGAGTCGGCTGTGGTGTACTTGTCTGCTATAATCAGCAGCTCGTCGAGGGTCTCCAGCTCGTCGCAAAGGAGCTTGTGCTTGAGGAGGGTGCTGTCACGCCCAATATGCGACCCTATCCAAAAGGAACTCGATGGTCCCACCAAGGATAGACCCGCATATTGAAACGCTTTTGCAAGGTGGATATCATTACATCAACATTACATAATAGATGGGGATACATACATAAGGCACAAGTGCCACAAGAATACATCAACATCATATACAAGATCAACATCCGACTACGGATGAAACATAAAATGTAAACTCAAACAATATCCACCCTGCTAGCCCAGGCCGCCGACTGGAACCTATCCTCGATCAAGAAGAAGCGTAAGAACTCCAACACAAGCAAACATCGCTCTCGGCCATGGTCATCGAAACCTGTACCGCAATCGGTGTTGTAGTAATCAGTGAGCCACGAGGACTCAAAGAATCCCATTACCATGGGTATCAAGACTAGCAAAGCTTAAGTAGGAAAGGAAGGGATAAAGTGGTGAGGTTGCAGCAGCGACTAAGCATATATGGTGGCTAACATACGCAAATGAGAGTGAGAAGAGAAACAAAGGAACGGTCATCAACTAGTCATGATCAAGAAGTGATCCTGAACTCCTACTTACGCCAGAAATAACTCAGAAACCGTGTTCTCCTCTCGATCAACCCCGAAAAGAGACACTCACGGTTACGCACACGGTTGGTGTATTTTAGAAAAGTTTGCTTCAAGTTTACTACAACCGGATATTAACAAATTCCCATCTGCCACATAACCGCGGGCACGGCTCTCGAAAGTATATACACTGCAGGGGTGTCCCAACTTAGCCCATGATAAGCTCTCGCGATCAATGAAGGATATTCCTTCTCCCCGGGAAGACCCGATCAGTCTCGGAATCCCGGCTACAAGACATTTCGACAGCAATAAAACTAGACCAGCAAGACCGCCCGATGCACCGACAATCCCGATAGGAGCTGCACACATCTCGCTCTCGTGGCAACACCGGATGAGACAAAGCTACGAGTAAAACCAGGTTCTCGAAGTTTCGCCATGGGTGGTTCTCAAGAAGCGGTTTCGTTCGAACCCGCACTTAGAGACGCACGGGCCCGGGGGTGGGGGCTAAAATAAAGATGACCCTTGGGTTAATTACTCCCAAGGGAAAGGTAGGTAGTGGTGAGGCAAATGGTAAAACCAATGTTGGGCCTTGCTGGAGGAGTCTTATTCAAAGCGAACCGTCAAGGGGTCCTATAAATCACCCGACCGCGTTAGGGACGCAAAATCCGGGAACATAATACCAATATGACGAAAACTAGGGCGGCAAGAGTGGAACAAAACACCAGGCATAAGGCCGAGCCTTCCACCCTTTACCAAGTATATAGATGCATTAAAAATACAAGATATATTGTGATATCCCAACAAGTAAACATGTTCCAGCAAGGAACAACATCTCCATGTTCCAACAAGGAACAAACTTCATCTTCACCTGCAACTAACAACACTATAAGAGGGCTGAGCAAAGCGGTAACATAGCCAAACAACGGTTTGCTAGGAAGGGTGCAAAAGGTTAGAGGCTGACATGGCAATTTGGGATGGCTTGATAAACAGGTAATAGGTAGCGCAGCAAAGCGATATAACGAAGCAACTAGCATAGCAATGATAGTAGTGAGATCCAAGGTAGCGGTCATCTTGCCTGAAATCCCGCAAGGAAGAAGAACGAGTCCATGAAGAAGATGAATCCACGAAGACGAACCAAGCGTAGACGAACGAATCCTCACGATCGCAATGAAACAGGAACTAACAAGAAGAAGCAGACAACATAGTAAACACACCACACATGAACAAGACGTGATGCACAACAAACATGATGCATGACAAATCTAGATGAAGCTACTCATGGCAAGAGATGATGCAAACAAGAGCAACACATCAAAGCAAGTTTAAATGAGGCCTAAACAACATATAACAATTCCTAAGTCCTCATATGCAAATTTCGAAATTGGTCCAGATCTGAATAACTTTATGTTCAAGTTGTTAAACAGCAAGTTAAGATGCACCATGATGATCTACACGAAATTCTAGTCAAGTTACATATAAAGTTCATTAGATTCGGAGCTACGGCCTAGAAGATATGAGCAAAACAAGTTAAACATGGCATTGATGCAAAATGCATACAAACATCAAGCAAACACCTCAAAACATGGATGCAACATGATAATATGAAACTACATGCAAAACCAAGCAAGTTCCATATAGAGCACACTCAAAACGGAGCAACGGTTCAACACATACACACAATACAAGTTATAGCAACAATCTGTCCAAAACAGCAACTAGGCATATTGCAAACACCAAAACAACATGCTATAGCATCTCAACGTGAAAACAAAAGGCATGGACATGAATTACAGGTAAAGCATGACAAAACATGAACACTGAGCTATCTCCATAAATCACTAGAATATGCTCAAAATGACATGGCAAGATTGCAAATAATAACAGTTTCAGACTTTAGCAGAAATAGCATCAGGTTGCAATGTTTAGAGCTATCAAACAACATGTTACAGGAACTTATCATGGCAATCAAAGGCATGGAATGAATCTACTAATTGCAGAGAACAAAAGTCCTTTAGTGACCATGAGCCAGAAAGTATCATAAAATATGATGGCACCCATGTAAACATGGCAAGTTATATTACAGATTCATACATGGCAGGAACAACAATAAGTAGGCATGTTGGTGAGCTTGAACCACTCACCACAGAGCAATACATGGCATGGCAAGGAAACCAACAGTAAGACGACATGTCATAGAAGCTATACATGGCAAGAACAACATCCTAGCATACACGGATCAACTACAACAACCTTGGCAAAATTAAATAACATGTAAACAACCTGCCAGGAAACATTATATAGCAAAAGTAGAGCTCGATTGACTCAAGCTATGGCACTCCATAATTGCAAACAAGGGCATGGATGGATAGATAATAACCATATGTTCAAAACATCCGTAATGAAGTATCTCAAAATAAGCATGGAACTCTCGGTAGCATCAAGTTTACATGGCATAAAAATATCAGCAGAACAGAGGCTGAAATCAGCAACATCATGAGTCCAAGTTTGCATGCTTGTTCTAGTCACCACAGAGATCACAAAAATACATGGCATACACCCCTGTAAAGATGACATGGCATATTACAAAACACATGTAGAGCTCAAGTTCATAGGATGCACACATCAATCATGGAAAAAATGACAAAAGTGCATGTTCTGATAAGAATCTGAAACTAACATCACATAGCACTTTTCTAACAGAACTTCAGGCATCACGATGAGCTCAAATGAATATGATGCATTGGAATAAAATGATGTACTCATCGAGACGAACAATTCGACATATTACACGCACGAAACGGAGCTATAGATGCAGAGTTACGGCATGATGAACATGGCATGACAATTACTGAAATATGGGACTTAGTCATCTCGGGGAAGGGAAAAAAGTCAACCTCCGTGGATCTGGATCTGGCGCGAATCCCGAGGATCACCGAGCTTCACGAGCTGCGGTAGAGGCGGCCAGGGAGGAAGGAGAGGCCGGGAGATGGGGCCGCCGGATCCGGGTGCGGGGCGGCGAGGCGCCGGATCCGGGCGGGGCGGCGAGCTTCGCGGCGACGGGGAAAGGACGGCGGCGACGGGCGCGGCCGGCGCCGGGTTAAGGCGGCGGCCGGGGCCGAAGTCCGCGGGAGGCGGAGGCGGAGGCGGGCGGGAGGCCGGCGGCGCGGGAGGCCGGGCCGGACGACGCGATGGGAGGGTCGGCGCGGCTGCCGGGCTGAGGCGCGCTGACGGCGGACGGCGCTGGGCGGCGGGGCCCGGCGAAGCGCGGGTTTTGGCGCCTGGGGGCGGGCGGGCGGCGCGCCCGGCCGGGAGGGCAGACGGCGGGGACGCGGGCTCGCTGGCTCCTCCGTGGGTTTCCGAGCCGCCACGGCGGTGGGCGGTGGCGTGCCACGTGGCGCGTCGTGGTTGGCCGGCGGGCGGCGGCTGGACATGTCCGTTGGGGCACGGACATGTCCGGCGGCTGGAGGAGGAAGAAGGTAGGGTTATGGTAGGATTTGACCGCGAATTTCGGAGGGGATCACTTATTTATAGGTAGAGGGAGCTAGGAGACTCCAAATGAGGTCCGGTTTTCGGCCACGCGATCGTGATCGAACGGCAGAGCGCATAGAGGGGAGTTTGCTGGGTTTTGGGCCAGTTTGGAAGGGGTGTTGGGCTGCAAAGAGAAGGAGGCTTTACGGTTACCCTTGCTAACTGTTGGAGTACCAAACGACCTCCAAATGGCACGAAACTTGACAGGCGGTCTACCGGTGGTATACCAAGGCCGCTTGACAAACCTCGGTCCATTCCGAGACCGTTTAACACCCGCACATGAAAAGAGGCAAAAGGGGGCGCCGGGAGACATAGGAGTGCCGGATTGCAAAACGGACAACGGGGAAAATGCTCGGATGCATGAGACGAACACGTATGCAAATGCGATGCACATGACGACATGATAAAAAATGCAGATGATGACATGGCAAAGTGCAACACGCAATCACATGACATGGCAATGACGGCAAATAACTGGCAGACACCTGGCGCATCGAATCCGGGGCGTTACAACACTCCTCCACTAACAAGAGATCTCGTCCCGAGATCTTAGGACCGAGACGGAAGGGAAAAAAGGATGAGGTGAAACAAGAACTCAAGATAAGAAGCAAAGAATCAAGAGCACTCGAGAAGATGAGAGGAACGACGAGAATGACGAGAATCAAAAACTCACGGAATCAAATAGACTATGAAACACTCGTTCTAACCGGAGTGGTTAGGATGAGAAAAGAAACGAATAAGACTGAAAGGATTTAGGCAGCACACCGGTTGAACAAGGAAAGAATAGAACATGAGCTTCAGAAGATGGAATGACACTTGACGAGATAAACAACGCAATGCCTCCGGAAGAATTGAAAGAATTTGAATGAAAAGAACTTAGAAGGAAGGATTGGGTGGATTTGAATATCTGAGAAGAACAAAGAAATGCAAAACTCCAATTCTAAAGAATACGGAGAATTAATTACACTTAGAGATGCAAGAAGAAAAGATACTTGAACTCCACCAACAAAATCTTGATGAACTCTTGAAGAAAAGATTAAATCATGAAGAACCACCATGAAGAACTCCGTGACAAAAGATGATGAGATATGATGAAGGATGAAAGAATAAGATTAAAGCTTGCGGTGACTTAGGTGGAGGTTCCGACGAAATGCCCGAGGAAATTTAAACTCCGGAAAAGAAAAGATGGAAAGACTTGGAACTAGAATTTATTCATCAAGAACAAACTCTGAAGGAAGGGATTACTAACTTCGAGGAAATAAGAATAAGATTTATTGTATGCTTATCCTTCATAAAATTAAATTGATGACAAGCAATGGATTTTGCATATTACTTATTCTTCTTGAAAAAGAATTGAGAAGTGACATATCGCAAACTTGAGAAGGTCTTCATGAACCACCGGTAGGATTGAAAAGAACGAATGGATTAATATGATAAACAAGGAAAATACTCTTGAACGAACCACCATAAGAATTTGGAAATGACTGATGAAAGAGAATGAATCACCGGGAAGAATTAGAAAAGCACGGAGATACTTGAGGGAATTTAGAAAAAAGAGATCGAAGAGATCGCGAACTGATTAACGAATGCTTGAACGCAGCACCGGAAGAATATTGAGACGACCGAAGGGGCATGGATATAGAATAATTGGAGAACGACTTAGAAAACTTGGAACGTAGAAATCTTCCGAAAAGATGGCCTCCGGATGATTGAGACGGAAAGTAACTCCTGAAATACTCCGATGGATGAAAAGAATATCTGACAAACGGAATAATTCGAGAGGATGATATGAGGCTAGAACCACGAATCTTCGGGAGGACGGACAAGATTTAGAGGGAAAACTCTTCTTCGATCTTCAAAGCTGAGAAATACGACGAGAAACTCCATCGAAATTGTTGAGAAACTCCGGAATAATGAAAAAGAGGAAAAGTAGAACCCGAGATGAAAAGAATTTGAAAGAGATGTTGGAGATGGCATCTGACTGATGAAATTCATACTTACGTCACACTTGAAAAGAATTTGGGAATAACTCCGGGGAAATTAGAAGAGTCAGGTAAGATCCTGGGAAAAGACCTGTGGGTTAGGGCCCACTGAAGAGAAAAACACCGTTGGAAGGGGATGATGAACAGATAGATGATGCACCAGAACAATTGGAATATTTGAATGAGGTGACAACCTTGAATTAATTCAAACATGCATTTAATCTCCCGAGATGTCTTCGCACTCGGAAGGATAAACCGACGAGAGGCCAACGAGCAAAGGGAAATATTTTAGCTGAGGGAAAGAATACGATCGACAACGAAAACTTGAATTTGGATCCACCGGAAAAAAACAAGACGGACATTGATGAACCAGACGAGAATTCACCGGTTGAAACAATTGAGAAAAGATCAAGATACTCCGCGACGAGTGAAATTGATTGCTCGAATAAAGACTCAGACTCGGAAATAAAAGGGGTGGGAGGGCGGGAAAAACAAAGGCAACTTGGAACGGGGAACCGACGAATAATTTCAAGAGGAAACACCGGTTGAAATCATTGAGGAAAGAAAGCAAAGATTTCGCACGAGTAGAATGGATACTCAATTACGGATTCCGGTTCCGAAAAGAAGAACAGGGAGGGCGGGCGGGAAAAGAAAACAATCGAGGATTGGACTTGACAACGATGAAGAGGCTCGAGTCAACTTGACGAGAAATGCACCGGATGAAAAGAGCTGAGGAACAACTATCGGAAAGCCAACTGCGTGAACCTAAAGAAAAAAAATTGAAGGGGAAGAGGAGTAGTTCAAAACACCTACATCAAGATTCCTCACCAGAGCGACGAAGGGACCGAGGAGTAAAAACAATTCCTACTCTCCGATATAACTAGACTCCGAAAATAGTTTTCTTCTAGACCCAACAACGGCCAAAGTACACGATCAATCAAGGGGGCTCCTAAGGTCGGTCGAGGCTCTGATACCAACTTGTCACGCCCAATATGCGACCCTATCCAAAAGTAACTCGACGGTCCCACCAAGGATAGACCCTAATATTGAAAAGCTTTTGCAAGGTGGATATCATTACATCAACATTACATAATAGATGGGGATACATACATAAGGCACAAATGCCACAAGAATACATCAACATCATATACAAGATCGACATCCGACTACGGATGAAACATAAACAGAAACTCAAACAATATCCACCTCGCTAGCCCAGTCAGCCGACCGGAACCTATCCCCTAATCGAAGAAGAAGCGTAAGAACTCCAACACAAGCAAACATCGCCTCGGCCATGGTCATCGCAAACCTGTACCTGCAACTGGTGTTGTAGTAATCTGTGAGCCACGAGGACTTAGCAATCCCATTACCATGGGTATCAAGACTAGCAAAGCTTAAGTACGAAAGGAAGGGATAAAGTGGTGAGGTTGCAGCAGCGACTAAGCATATATGGTGGCTAACATACGCAAATGAGAGCTAGAAGAGAAACAAAGGAACGGTCATCAACTAGTCATGATCAAGAAGTGATCCTGAACTCCTACTTACGCCAGACATAACTCATAAACCGTGTTATCCTCTCGATCAACCCCGAAAAGAGACACTCACGGTTACGCACACGGTTGTGTATTTTAGAAGAGTTTGCTTCAAGTTTACTACAACCGGATATTAACAAATTCCCATCTGCCACATAACCGCGGGCACGGCTCTCGAAAGTTTATACCGCAGGGTGTCCCAACTTAGCCCATGATAAGCTCTCGCGATCAACGAAGGATATTCCTTCTCCCCGGAAGACCCGATCACCTCGGAATCCCGGCTACAAGACATTTCGACAAAGAATAAAACTAGACCAGCAAGACCGCCTGATGCTACCGACAATCCCGATAGGAGCTGCACACATCTCGCTCTCGTGGCAACACCGGATGAGACAGGCTACGAGTAAAACCAGCCTCGAAGTTTCCTCATGTGGTTCTCAAGAAGCTCGGTTCGAACCAGCACTTAGAGAAGCACTGGCCCGGGGGGGGGGGGCTAAAATAAAGATGACCCTTGGGTTAATTACTCCCAAGGGAAAGGTAGGTAGTGGTGAGGCAACTAACAACACTATAAGAGGGGCTGAGCAAAGCGGTAACATAGCCAAACAACGGTTTGCTAGGAAGGGTGCAAAAGGTTAGAGGCTGACATGGCAATTTGGGATGGCTTGATAAACAGGTAATAGGTAGCGCAGCAAAGCGATAGAACGAAGCAACTAGCATAGCAATGATAGTAGTGAGATCCAGGGTAGCGGTCATCTTGCCTGAAATCCCGCAAGGAAGAATAACGAGTCTATGAAGAAGATGAAGCCACGAAGACAAACCAAGCGTAGACGAACGAATCCTCACGATCGCAACGAAACAGGAACTAACAAGAAGAAGCACACAACATAGTAAACACACCACACATGAACAAGACGTGATGCACAACAAACATGATGCATGACAAATCTAGATGAAGCTACTCATGGCAAGAGATGATGCAAACAAGAGCAACACATCAAAGCAAGTTTAAATGAGGTCGGAAACAACATATAACAATTCCGTAAGTCCTCATATGCAAATTTCGAAATTGGTCCAGATCTGAATAACTTTATGTTCAAGTTGTTAAACAGCAAGTTAAGATGCACCACGATGATCTACACGAAATTCTAGTCAAGTTACATATAAAGTTCATTAGATTCGGAGCTACGGCCTAGAAGATATGAGCAAAGCAAGTTAAACATGGCATTGATGCAAAATGCATACAAACATCAAGCAAACACCTCAAAACATGGATGCAACATGATAATATGAAACTACATGCAAAGTCAAGAAAGTTCCATATAGAGCACACTCAAAACGGAGCAATGGTTCAACACATACACACAATACAAGTTATAGCAACAATCTGTCCAAAACAGCAACTAGGCATATTGCAAGCACCGAAACAACATGCTACAGCATCTCAACGTGAAAACAAAAGGCATGACATGAAGTGCAGGTAAAGCATGACAAAACATGAACACTGAGCTATCTCCATAAATCAGTAGAACATGCTCAAAATGACATGGCAAGATTGCAAATAATAACAGTTTCAGACTTTAGCAGAAATAACATCAGGTTGCAATGTTTAGAGCTATCAAACAACATGTTACAGGAACTTATCGTGGCAAAGAAAAGCATGGCATGAATCTACTAATTGCATAGAATAAAAGTCCTTTAGTGACCATGAGCCAAAAAGGATCAGAAAATATGATGGCACCCATGTAAATATGGCAAGTTATATTACAGATTCATACATGGCAGGAACGACAATAAGTAGGCATGTTGGTGAGCTTGAACCACTCACCACAGAGCAATACATGGCATGGCAAGGAAACCAACAGTAAGAATACATGTCATAGAAGCTATACATGGCAAGAACAACATCCTAGCATACACGGATCAACTACAACAACCTTGGCAAAATTGAATAACATGTAAACAACCTGCCAGGAAACATTATATAGCAAAAGTAGAGCTCGATTGACTCAAGCTATGGCACTCCATAATTTCAAACAAGGGCATGGATGGATAGAGAATAACCATATGTTCAAAACATCCTTACTGAAGTATCTCAAAATAAGCATGCATCTCTCGGTAGCATTAAGTTTACATGGCATAAAAATATCAGTAGAACAGAGGCTGAAATCAGCAACATCATGAGGCCTAGTTTGCATGCTTGTGCTAGTCACCACAGAGATCACAAAAATACATGGCATACACCCCTGTAAAGATGGCATGGCATATTACAAAACACATGTAGAGCTCAAGTTCATAGGATGCACACATCAATCATGGCAAAACTGACAAGTGCATGTTCTGATAAGAATCTGAAACTAACATCACATAGCACTCTTCTAACAGCATTTCGGGCATCAATATGAGCTCAAATGAATATGATGCAATGGAATGAACTTATGTACTCGTCGAGACGAACAATTTGACATATTACACACACGAAACGGAGCTACAGATGCAGAGTTACAACATGAAGAACATGGCATGACAATTACTGAAATCTGGGACAGTCATCTCGGGGAAGGGGAAAAAGTCAACCTCCGTGGATCTGGATCTGGCGCGAATCCCGAGGATCACCGGAGCTTCGCCGGAGCTGCGGTAGAGGCGGCCGGGGAGGAAGGAGAGGCCGCCGGAGATGGGGCCGGCCGGATCCGGGGTGCGGGCGACGAGGGCGCCGGATCCGGGTGCGGGCGAAGCGAGCTCACGGCGACGGGAAAGGGACGGCGCGACGGGCGCGCCTGAGCTGGGCTGAGGCTGGCGCTGGGGCCGAAGTCCGCGGGAAGCGGAGGCGGAGGCGCGGGGAGGCCGGGCCGGGCGACGCGACGGGAGGGTGGCGCGGGCGGCGCTGGCGCTGGAGGCGCGCGACGGTGCGGGCGGGCGCGGCGTGGCGGGCTCGGCAAGCGCTGGGCGGCGGCGGGCGGCGCCCCGCCGGGGAGGGCAGACGGCGACGGGACGCTGGCTCGCTGCTGGCCTCCGTGGGTTTCCGCGGGCGGGCGGTGGCGACGGCGTGCTACGTGGCGCTGCCGTGGTTGGCACGGGCGGCGGCTGGACATGTCCGGTGGGGCGCGGACATCTCCGGCGGCTGGAGGAGGAAGAAGCTAGGCTTAGGGTAGGATTTGACCGCGAATTTCGGAGGGGATCACTTATTTATAGGTAGAGGGAGCTAGGAGACTCCAAATGAGGTGCGGTTTTCGGCCACGCGATCGTGATTGAACGGCGGAGAGCATAGATGGGAGTTTGCTGGGTTTTGGGCCAGTTTGGAAGGGGTGTTGGGCTGCAAAGAGAAGGAGGCTTTACGGTTACCCGGTTAACCGTTGGAGTACCGAACGACCTCCAAATGGCACGAAACTTGACAGGCGGTCTACCGGTGGTATACCAAGGCCGCTTGACAAACCTCGGTCCATTCTGAGACCGTTTAACACCTGCACATGAGAAGAGGCAAAAGGGGGCGCCGGGAGACATAGGCGTGCCGGATTGCAAAACGGACAACGGGGAAAATGCTCGAATGCATGAGACGAACACGTATGCACATGCGATGCACATGACGACATGATAAAAAATGCAGATGATGACATGGAAAAGTGCAACACGCAAGCACATGACATGGCAATGACGGCAAATAACTGGCAGACACCTGGCGCATCGAATCCGGGGCGTTACAGGTGCCTTCTCTGCACCCGGCGGTGAAATACTCGATTGCCTGCACCTCATGCACTCCCTCGCAGGAGTTCCGGAGCTCGGCCCAGCGTGTGAGGTAGTCGCGAGTAGACTCGTTGGGGCCTACACGCACAAGGAAAGTTGGCGAGGCTTGGGAGGTTGCTTGTATGTGCTCGTGAAGTTGCGGACGAAGGCCTCGGTGAAGTCGACCCAGCTGTTGATGCTGCGGGGCTTCAAACTGTTCAACCATGTCCGGCCGTGCCTTCGGAGCATGAGGGGAACATACTTTACGCAACGCGCTTTGTTGCCGTTTCTCGCTATGCCGACGGCCGTGGAGTAGTCCACTAGCAGTCCTCCGGCTTCACCGAGCCGGTGTATTTGGGTGTGTCTCGGGGAGTGTGAATCCTCCGGGAAGGGCTCGTCTCGGATGCAAGGTCCGAAACAGGGCGGGCCCAACTCATCTTCTTCTTCTAGCGCCAGGGATCGATGGAGTCGCTCGATCCGGTGGCGGGCGTCGTTTTCTCCGACTCCCTCTCGGCGGCCAAGGCGGTCGCCGAGAATCGGATGCTCGACGGGTGGCGGGGAGACTTGCCTTTCTCAGCGGGGAGGAGGAGACAGATAGTCGTCCCGCCGCTCCACCGCTCTCAGGCGGCCGTCTTCATCGCGCTCGATGGAGATGTGAGTCCGGCTATGGCTGACAGCCTGATCCTTGTTTTTTCTTCCACGGACGCCGCCCGGGCGGCCCGAGACGCCGCGCTTTGATCTCGGCGGGAGGCAAGTCGCCGTGTTGTCGTTGCGGCGCCTGCGGCGGCAGCCGGCTTCGTCTTGCGCAGCAGCGTCCGAGAGCTGCTGGACTCGCCTCCGTCATCAGCGGCGCCTCGCCTCGGTTATCCAACTTTGCCACCGCTGGGCGGCGCGGATGTTCTCCGCGGGCGTGGTGTACACGGGCGATTGGCCCCAAACAGATCGGGCGATGGCTACGCTGCCATTGCTGGACCGCCGCTTAGGCGGTTAGGCCCCGGAGCCGGGCGAGCCGCCCACGGCACGCATCCATCTCGCTGGTAGGCTTCCGACAAGCCGCCTCATGCTTGCCAGCTTCAGGCGCCCACGAGGGAGCTGGACGCGCGAAGCTTCCAGCGCCCCAGCCGGGCGTCTTCCGGAATGGGGGCGGTCAGGTCTTGCGTAACTGCCGAGAGGGTCACGAGCTCCCTCGCCGGAAGGCTCGCTATGACCGATGACGAGCACCTCCATGACGGTGCTTCCGCCACTCTCCGCGCGAGGGAGCGGCTCGTCGTAGACCACCACGTTGGTGGGGAACGCGTCGAGCGACGCGGTGTCGGAGTCGACCAAAGCATCGGGTCGGTGGAGCCACGGACTCCAGGTCGGCGGCAGGCTCGCCGGCGACGTGGAGCTGCTCGAGGAGGTCCGCGAGGAGGCCCTCGGGGCCATCCGTGCCTGCGTCGGATGCAGGCTCGTCGGAGAGGCGAACCTCGCCGACAAGTTCGGCGAGGCAGCTCGCCGCGCAGGCGACCTCAGCGCCATGCAGCGCGTCGGCGCAGACTCCATCTGGCGTGCTGGGCTGGCTGTGCTCGCCAGGGAGGAAGAGGGTTCCCATCCAGAGCAGGTCTCCGAACGACGGTGCACCTAGCCCCACGGTGGGCGCCAAATGTCGGGGGTTGGGTGCGACATATGCCAAAGGATGGCTTATCATGGAGGGGCTGAGTAGAACGTCGCCGGTGCCTGGAAACGGGATGAGGCGAAGACATGCACGCCGGCGAATCTTACCCAGCTTCAGGGCTCTCCCCAGGAGATAACACCCCTACTGCTACTCTGCGGGGTCTCCGCATGATCACTATGGCAAGGTGAGTACAAGATTGCTCCTTGAGCTGTTCGGGGTGAGGAGGGAGAAGGGCACGGCTAGCTCTTCTCTTCCCTCTATGTGTGTGTGTCAAACTACTAGGTTCCAACCCTTTGCATGGGTGCCCCGGGGGGTTTATATAGGCCTACCCCCGGGGGTACAATGGTAATCCGGCTGGGCGCGGTTCCCAGCCGTTAGTCACTTAAGTTGCCGTCTTCTCCGCCGACTTCTGAGGCCCGCCGACTAGTGGGCTCCGCCGACGGTCCAGCATGGGGCCGACAGCCCTTGT
Source organism: Aegilops bicornis (assembly GCA_021605145.1). NCBI lineage: Eukaryota > Viridiplantae > Streptophyta > Magnoliopsida > Poales > Poaceae > Aegilops > Aegilops bicornis. The sequence goes on along the minus strand of CM038670.1, from coordinate 686,235,372 downwards.
CCGCCGTGGTCGGGTCTTGCCGGCTGCGGGTTACTGTAGCCGCTCTTCTAATGACGCGAGCTTGGTCGCGGGGTGATGGCAACAGTGCCGCCGCCTGGCGGGCCATCACTGTTGCCATTCCCTGTCTTCTCTGGTTAATGGCGCATGGAGCCCGTGGGAGGGGCCGGCCGACTCTCGGGGGCCGACTCCAACGGGTCCGTCTTCGGGGCGCTCTCGCCGTCTATTGCACTCCCGCCGACAGGCGGGTCCCGCCGTCTTCGGTCGCATGCAGACGAGCGCCATCGTGGGTACAGGAATCTGCCCACGGGTCGACGTCGGGTCAGCGTGGCAACAAAGGTTGCCGGACGGAGATCTCCGTCGGTACGGCACTCTGTGTCCATGCCTGCTCTTTATGAGCAGGAATGGGACGGGCCGCGAGGCGGCTTTATCCCATCCCGCTCGTAGTCGCTCAGGCAGGAGGTGGACGGAGTTGCGGGCCGACTCCCCGTAGCCGGCTTCATCGGAAGTCGCTGGCTTGGAGTCGGCTTGTCTTGAGGCCGTCTCTGGGACTCGGCTGGGAGGGGCAGTCGGCGACTCTGTCGCCGACTCTCAGAAGGCGGCTCTTCGTCTTGGGGTCTTGAGGGGCGTAGTCTGCCCTGATGTTTTGAAAGGTCCAGGGGCTCGGGTTTGCCTACCCGTGGCCCATTACTCTGACAGCGGTCCGGCGTTGGTGCTCGGCTGCAAAAGATACCTCGAATGTAGTCTGGCGTTGGAGCTCGGACGCAAGAGGACGCTGCCGCCCGGGAACAACTTCAAACCCGAAGTGTGGCATAAAAATAACAAGGCATTGATAAAGGCCGGAAACTCAAAGGGGCTCCTCGGATACCCGACGTGTAAACTCGTCGAATGCATTTCGGCGATCCTCAAGATCGAAGATGAGAAGATTTGTTGAACCAGTTTTCAAGACCGACGACTGAAGTTGAAGAACGGTTCGGAAGAATCGAGGAGCGTCTCTAAACTTGAAGACCGATTCAGGGGGCTACTGACGGTGTCCTGGACTAGGGGGTACTCACCACGTCATCTCCTGATCTGTTAGATTGGGCCGAGGACCCCCATGGCCGTATACTCTTGGGCCAGTCCGGACAGCTACCGCATACAAGGAAGATTCCACAAGACTTGGCGATCAAGACAAGGACTCCTCCCCACCGGGCGATTCGGGTTAGGACTCTTGTTATCCTAGGCCTCTGGTGCATTATATAAACCAGGGTCAGGCTAGTCGATAGATGATATATATACAACAATCATACCATGGGCTAGCTTCTAGGGTTTAGCCTCTCTGATCTCGTGGTAGATCTACTCTTGTACTACCCATATCATCAATATTAATCAAGCAGGAGTAGGGTTTTACCTCCATCGAGAGGGCCCGAACCTAGGTAAAAACATCGTGTCCCTTGTCTCTTATTACCATCCGCCTAGACGCATAGTTCGGGACCCCCTACCCGAGATCCGCCGGTTTTGACACCGACACAGGGGCTTATCCCTGGGGCGCCACTCGGAGCTGCTGTCGATGTCCCATCCAAAGTTATCCGCGAGGGAGACCATCCCCTTCTTGGACGCCTCCGCCTCAAGATGCATGGAGGCCCCCCTTTTCTTCCATCCCCCCTTTCGGCGAGAATTGCTTTCCTCCTCCTAGTCGTCGTCCTCGGTGGGGGAGGAGTGGGTCTCAGCGTCTTCGTATGTCACGTCCGAAGTACCCTTATGGCGGGAGCCACTTCTGGTCCCCTTGGCCTTCTTCTCCGGTGCCTAGTAGGGCGTCGGAACCAGCATCTTCGTCAGAAGTGGGATTGCTGGGTCTTCGGGAAGTGGAGCCGGACACTTGATCTTCTCCGCTTTCTTTGTCCAGCCATGAAAAAGTAAAATGGGGAAGCTCGGACATTCTCCTTGAGTGTACAGGTAAAGGATACTCCTTGAAATACGAAAAACTTACCGGATTGGCAGGATGGGCCAGGCTGTACCCACGATCCTCGAACGTCTTCGGCCACGTCTCATTGGCCTTGAAAAGCACCTTCCAGATGTCTTCGTGTGTAGTGCCGAAGAACTGTTGCAGGGTCTGGTGCTCGGACGGATCGAACTCCCACAAATGGAAAGTCCGGCTTTGGCACGGAAGGGTCCGGCGAAAAAGCATCACCTGGATCACATTGACAAGCTTGATATTCTTGTCTACCATACATTGGATGCGCGTCTGAAGTGATGACAACTCGTCCGATGAAGACCAGCTCAGGCCCTTCTCTAGCCAGGAGGTGAGCCGCATCAGGGCTCCAGACTGGAATTCGGGAGCCGCGGCCCAGGTGGTGTCACGAGGCTATGTGACGTAGAACCACTGCTGTTGCCACCCTTTGACGGTCTCCATGAAGGTACCTTTGGGCCATGAGACGTTGGGCATCTTGCTCACCATGGCACCTCCGCACTCTGCATGTTGACCGCCCACCACCTTCGGCTTCACATTGAAGATCTTTAACCACAATCCGAAGTGGGGTGGGATGCGGAGGAAGGCCTCGCACACGACAATAAATGTCGAGATGTTGAGGAAAGAGTTGGGCGCCAGATCGTGGAAATCCATCCCGTAGTAGAAAATGAGTCCGCGGACGAATGGGCGGAGAGGGAATCCCAATGCGCGGACGAAGTGTGGGATGAAAACCACCCTCTCATGGGGCTCCGGGGTGGGGATGGTCTGCCCCTTTGCTGGAAGCTGCTGGGCCATTTCCTAGGCCAAGTACCGAGCCTCCCGGAGCTTGGTGATGTCCTTCTCCTTGACGAAGGAGACCATCCACTTGCCCTGCGCTCCAGATCCGGACATGGGCACATGGCTGGAGTGCTTTTTTGAGGTCGAAAGGATGGAAGCTTGGGCGCTGGAGCTTGAGAATGGATGGGCAGAGAGAAAGAAGGCGTGGGTAAAAAGGTGAAATCCTTGTCCCTTTATAAAGGCTGCGAATATCAAGCGCCTCCCCTCTCACCTTAAAACTTGCCTATTCCACAAGGGCCATGCAGACGGCGCGGTTGGATTACCCACGCCGGTATTGATGAGAATCCCGCAATAAGGGGACACGATTGCTACTTCGACAAAGACGTGCCAATAAAACCGCATCTTGAAACATGGAGCGGGAGGCTTAAAAACGGTTCCAAATAATGACTGGGCAGTGATGTGATGTCGCGCTACAAAAGTTGTCAGTAGATTGGGCTCATGAAATATTATACTCTCTACGGGTGTGTGTGGTACTTGTTTTGCAGAGCCGGACACGTTTGTTGTATTCAAAGTCTGTTTTGGAGTATTCGGAGGAGGAACCCGCCTTGCAATGCCGAAGACAATCTGCGCGCCGGACACATCATCATTGAAGCCTGGTTCAGGGGCTACTGAGGGAGTCCTGGATTAAGGGGTCCTCGGGCGTCCGGACTATGTAACATGGGCCAGACTAATGGGCTACGAAGATACAAGACATAAGACTTCTTCCCGTGTCCAGATGGGACTCTCCTTTGCATGGACGGCAAGCTTGGCGTTCGGATATGCAGATTCCTTCCTTTGTAAACTGACTCTATACAACCCTAGGCCCCTCCGGTGTCTATATAAACCGGAGGGTTTAGTCCGTAGAGGCAATCATAATCATACAGGCTAGACATCTAGGGGATAGCCATTACAATCTCGTGGTAGATCAACTGTTGTAATCCTCATATTCATCAAGATCAATCAAGCAGGAAGTAGAGTATTGCCTCCATCAAGAGGGCCCGAACCTGGGTAAACATCGTGTCCCCCATCTCCTGTTACCATCGACCTTAGATGCACAGTTCAGGACCCCCTACGCAAGATCCGCCGGTTTTGACACCGACAGTCGCTGAGTGGAACATAGATTTGTGGGCATTCAAGCTGGAGTTTAGCACCACCAGTGTCATCAAGGGATCCGCGCTCGCCGACTTCGTGGCAGAGTGGACTGACGCTCTAGGGCCCAAAGCAGGTGAGGGTCGGTCTCTCTCGCCAGGGAGCGAAGCACCAGATGGCTGGGTCATGTACTTTGACGGCGCCTTCACACGTCAGAGCACGGGGGCTGGAGCCGTACTTATGTTGCCCACCCAGGACAAGCTCTACTACATCATGCAGCTCTGCTTCCAGCAAGGCGAGAAGGTCTCCAACAACATCACAGAATACGAAGGTTTGATCGCCGGCCTCAAGGCTGCAACGGCCTTGGGAGTGAAGTGCCTCACCATGAGGGGCGACTCTCAGCTCCTTGTCAACTTCTCCAACAAAGTATACGAGCCGAAGGACGGGCATATGGAGGCATACCTTGCGGAGGTATGCAAAATGGAGGAACAATTCTTAGGCCTGGAACTGCAGCATGTGCCCCGCGGCATGAACAAGGAAGCCGACGATATCGCCAAAAGGGCGTCCAAGCGCCAGCCCCAGGAGCCCGGCGTCATCGAGGAGCGGCTCTTCAAGCCTTCAGTGGCCCCTCCGGCTACGGAACCGCGCCAAGGCCGAGGAGCTTCCCCGCCAAAGAACTCGGGAGCTCCCACTGCGGTTCCAACCTCAAGAAAGACGCTCGCTCCTCATGCTCGAGCCCCAGGAGGGGTGCTGGACCGAAGAATTCAAGGCGTGCCTGCTACAAGGAACCCTACCGGAGAAGGAGGAAGATGCGGAGCGCGTTGCTCGGCAAGCTACAGCCTACTGGATTCAGGATGGTGAGCTATATCGAAAATCACCGAGTGATGTTTCCTTGCGATGCATATCCAGGGAGCAGCGGTGCGAGCTGTTAATCAACATACACGGTGGAGACTACGGGCATCATTCGTCATCGCGCACCTGGGTGGGCAAGGCGTTCCGCAGCGGATTCTACTGGCCCATGGCACTCAACGACGCAACCGAGCTAGTGAGATCCTGCGAATCCTGCCAGGTCCATGCCAAGCAAATCCACCAGCCTGCTCAGGGCCTCCAGACCATCCCGCTCCCGTGGTTGTTCGTGGTCTGGGGGCTGGACATTTTGGGTCCATTTCCTTGAGCGCCCGGGGGCTACCGCTACCTCTACGTCGCCATCGACAAGTTCACCAAGTGGGCAGAGGTGGAGCCAGTTCGTACCATCCCTTTCGGCTCGGCGGTCAAGTTCATCAAGGGCCTCATGAGCTGGTTTGGAGTCCCTAACCGCATCATCACAGACAAAGGCTCGCAGTTTACTAGCAATCTCTTCAAAACATATTGTGCTAATCTTGGAACGCGGATATGCTATGCCTCAGTTGCGCATCCCAAGAGCAATGGCCAAGCCGAGCACGCAAACGCAGAGGTCCTGAGGGGCCTCAAAGCAAGGATTTTTAGGAATAAGCTCGAAGCATGCGGCAGGGGCAGGTTGGACGAGCTCCAGTCCGTGTTGTGGTCCATCCGCACCATCGCGACCAAGCCGACCGGCGAAACCCCATTGTTCCTCGTCCATGGAGCTGAAGCGGTTCTCCCGCATGAGGTCAGGCATCGCTCCGCGCAGGTCTTGGCATTTGACGAGGCATGCCAGGATGCCACGCGGGGGATGGACCTCGTGCTGGGGGAGGAACGCCGCCGTCAAGCCTCACTCCGAGCGGCAAGGTACCAGCAGGCATTGTGGTGATATCACTGTCGTAGCATTTGCTCCAAGATGCTCGAGGTGGGCGATCTCGTCCTACGGTGGTTCCTCTCCAGGAAAGGGCTGCATAAGCTTTCACCCATGTGGGAGGGCCGTTTAGGGTCGCCCGCGTCTCCAGGCCTGGCGCCGCGTGCCTGGAGACGCAGGACGGGGTCCCCAGCACTTCCGGAAGTTCTACCCATGAAGCAAGGCCCAGTGCCTATGAAGGTCTCTGCTCGTGACACTCTCATGTAATAATGAGTGGGGCTATACACGCCCCGGAACCTCCAGAGTACCGCCCTCCGGCCTCGGGGGCTCCCTCCCACGTCCTAGTGGCAGCACTTAGCTCCACGCTGGTGAGAAGACTAGACTAGGTGCCGAACGCGGCTTTTCATTTGCTTTCTTTAGCTGATTTGCCTCCTTTTAATGAGATTTGGAGCTCTGGCATTTCTCGATAGCTTAGTTGGGTTTTCTCCCTTTTGCTTCGCTTGCTTCTTTGTCTTGCGTCTGGGAGGACGATAGTTGCCCGACGCTCTCCCTCGTGGGCCTCGCGCGGGGGCTAGGCAGGTGTGTGCGTGTGCTGGGCTAGCCCACGTCGCAGGCACACCTCGCCAAAGCCGTGTCACCCCAGAGCTTTGGATTCCTTGATCATCGCATGGCACCCTCGAATGAGCTCGTGATTGGCGCACCCTCTTAAGTCCATGCCCCCCGGTTACCGCGACGTGGTGCACTAAGCCATGACTAGCCCATGCATGAGGGCTCGCTCAAGGAGGAACAAGGCACCCGACAGATTTTCTAACAAATTCTACAGCTTTATGATGCCTCCCGAGGTCGGCGGCTCCCGAGTCGGCAACAAGGAGGCGTTACCAAATGCCAAAACGCGCGCCCTCGCGAGGTGGGAAGCTACCCCGAGTGTATCAAGCTAAGTTATCCCTCTGCATCTACGTGGAGCACGAACATCATAGCATAACAAAGGAACAATAAACATAGCATAGCGGCATAAGTACCATGTTCCATTACACGCCCCGGCAGGGCCACCTACTTTTTCCAAAATGCAGGAAGAAAGGAAAGGTTAAACAAAAGCGGCCCGCACAACCGCAGTAGCTCACGAGGCCTAACTCCAAGGGCCTCCCGGACACAGATCAGCCTGAGCCCTCCTCGCGCTTCACCGCGGCGTGGTGACGGCACGACCCGCCACCGTCCTTGAAACAAGCCCGGTGACGTGGCGACTGGTCATAGCCGCCGCTGCTGGTGCTCTCGCTGGCGGAGGAGCCGGTCGTCGCCAAGGGCAAGCTCGCCCTCAGCATCGTCATAGTCGTCGTCAAGGCCAAGCTCATCACCGCCGCCGCTGTCTTCGGGGCAGCACCCTGCCGACGACCATCTTCCCCAAGCACCCTCACAAAGAGGGTCACGACAGCATCGTACTTGAAGTGGAGGGTGCACCTCCTGCTCAGGCCGTGCACGCGGGTGAACGCCTGCCTGCCGCGGGCCAGGGCAACGTTGCCCGCGGCGGAGACCTCCACCGCGACCCACGAGGCCTTGCTACAGCAACCATCGGCCTGCAGCTAGAGGCCGTCAAGACCCACGGCCGGTAAATCACCAACGAAGAAGTACGGAAGCTGGAGCCAGGTGTCGGCCGGACTCTCCGACCACACGATGAACTCTGGGAGCACCTCCGCCGAGTGGAAGCACGACCGGGGAGGCCGAGCAACCACGGCGCGCCTCCCCTCGTCAAGGGGGCTGCTTCGCCTTGGGCGGTTTCCGCTGCGAGAAGAGACATCACTCTGGTCGCCAAGGACGGTGCCGGTCCCCGAAAGAGTGCGCCCACGGCCCCGAGGAACCACCGCAGGTGTCGCGGCGTGCTTACGAGGGCGGCCCCGCCCTCTCTTGTGTAGCGGCAAGTCGGGTCCCTCCTAGTGAGCCTTTCCCTTTTCGGCGGCAGGGAACCTCTTCATCGGCGCCATGGGAGCTACGGCAAGACAGCGAGGCGAGGAGGAAGAAGAGAGAGCGTGCGACGAGAATAAGGAGATGAGCAAAGAGGGCTCTGCCCCTCTCCTCATTTATAGCCAGGGAGGCGAACCGGCAGCCTCCACGATCGCACGTAATGATGATTTTTCTCTGCATGCAGCAGAGTCTCGTCAAGTCGAACGGTTGCCGAGGCAGCCTGGAGAAGTGGAGGCGCCCACGTCCCATCAATCGCCACGCTTCCACCGAGGCTGCAGGAGGTTGGGGCCGCGGTGCTCCGTACTTGCCCTTTGGCTTCACCTCGAAGCCAAGTTCGAGCGCGCCTTGGGCCTGGGGGCTACTATCGACGTCCTGGGAATGGAGGAACCCAGACTTGCCTGCCTACGGCCTGTGGCGTGGCTCCATCAACGGCCCGGTACGACCCAGCTTCAGTAGCAACAACTCAAGACCCTCACGAGGGGCAAACCCTCACAAGACGGACAACACCAAGGCCTCCCTGGGGGCGGCCTCACTAGGCTGGCTCCCAAGGAGCGGAGATATCTATGCAAGGTGCACCACGCGAGGTTCACGTGATGTGAGCCATGACGACCAAGGCCAGGCGGGCGCCAGCGAGCGCAGTGTACCAGTTTCCTCTTTGGTGCTAAGGAGGCAAGCGCAGGCGCGGAGTCCCGAGGAATCAAGAAAAGGTTTTGTCGGATTTCGGGTTCCGGCAGACCCTTGAGGTTCGAACACTGGGGTGCATGTGGAGATCTTTCCCCTACCAGCTCGCGCGTCGATGGTTAGCAAGGGATCTAAACTACAAAGAAGAACTCACAAGGGACACGTGGTTTATACTAGTTCGGGCCACCATTGTGGTGTAATACCCTACTCTAGTTTGTGGTGTGGTGGATTGCCTCAGGGGCTGATGATGAACAGTAGAAAGGAAGTAAAGCCACGCGAGGGGTGTTCTTGGGCTGGTGCGATGAACTGCTTGGATGAGTTCGATCGCCTCTCTCTCTCTCTCTCTAGGGCTCTATCAGATGCCTCTACTTTGTGGTGGCTAGCTCTATTTATAGAGGGAGGCCCTGGGCCTCTTCCCAAATAATGAGCGGGAAGGGCGCCAACAATTTGCCATTTTGAAGGGGAACATCTAGTACACTTATCCTGACTAAAGTTGGTCTTCGGCTGCCAAAGGCCCTGACGGTGACGACATCCTGGGCTCCATGATGACCTCCTTCCTGCCGCTCTGCTGGTCTTGGTCTTGTTGCACCGAAGCGGTAACCTTTGCCTGATGCCTTGGCTCAGGCTTGCCTCCTTTGCACCAAAGGGGAAATGGGGACATCAAGAGGCCGGGCGCCTCGCCTCGGCCTCGATCGTCATGGCTCACGCCACGGGGCACCCTCGTGAGGTACTCCCACCTTGATCTCTCCGCCTCCTCGTGAGCCCGCCTCGACGAGGCTCCTCCCGAGGAGGTTTCTGTCGCCCCGCCTCATGAGGCTTGGCCCCTCGCGAGGGTCTTGAGCTTGGGCTGATGAAGTTGGGCCGCGCTGGGCCCCCACTTGAGCCACGCCGCAGGCCGCAGGTAGGCAAGTCTGGGGACCCCCGTTCCCTGAAGCCGACATTAGCCCCCGGGCCCAAGGCGCGCCCGGACTTGGCTTAGTAGAGAAGCGAAGGCAGGCAGGAAGCGCGGGCCCCAACAGCCTGTGGCCTTGGGCACCGCGTGGCGATTGATTGGTCGTGGGCGTCTCCGCTTCCCCACGATGCCTCGGCAACCGCACGACTTGACAAGTCCCTGCATGCAGAAATGGGTCATGATTACCTGTGATCGTGGAGGCCGACGGTTGGCCTCTTCCGGCTATAAGTACGGAAAGGCGCGTGCCCTTCCAGTCCATCTCTCCTTGTTGCTCCTTTCTCTCCATGGCTCCGTCGAAGAGGTTCCCGGCCACGGAGAAAGGGAAGGCTCGCCAGGTTGGGCCTGACTCTCCCCCGGCCTAGCGCGGTCGAGGCCGTCGTCACAAGCATCCAATGGCTCCCGTAGCAGCTTCCCGTGGCCGTGTAGGCGATCCCCCGCGCGGCGATGGGTGCCAATTTGTTGATGGGGGGCGTGCCACGAACGCGCGGCCCCCTAGGACGCGCTTCCACTCAGCGGAGGTGCTGCCAGAGTTCGTCGTGTGGTCGGTGGAGCCGACCAGCACCTGGCTCCAGCTCCCCCAGTTCTTTCTGGGTGAACTTCCGCCCGGCGCTCCGGGCGGCCTCTGGCTTGAGGCGGACGGTTGTTGCAGCCGGGCCTCCTTGGCTTCGCTGGAGGTCTCCGTCATGGGAGTGTGGGCCTCGACCCGCCGGCAAACGCTTTGCTCGCTGCGGCGGCCTAAGCTGCTGGTGCACCCTGCACTTCAAGTTCGACGGCGATGCCACCCTCTACGTGAGAGTGTTCAGAGAAGACGATCGCTGCGCCGGGTGCTGCCCCGAAGATGATGACCATGGCCATGGGCCCAGCCCTGGCGATGATCGGGACGAGGATGATGGCGGGTGCATGGTCGCCGGCGCTCAGGGCTCGTCGAGCTTCGGCGGCTCTCCTTCAGACAACAGCTCCTCCAGCGGTGGCCGCGACCAGCCCCCGTGCCGTCGCGCCCGCCTGGAGGGAGGTAGCGGGCAGCCCGCCGCCGCGCCTCGGTAAAGCGTGAGGGGGAGTCTGGCTGAGCTCCGGAGGCAGTGCGGGTCTTCGTCGCGAGTTGGTGCTGGGCGAGTTGTGCCTATTTTGTTTTTCTCCCTTCCCTGCGCAAGGAAAAAGTAGTGTAGGGCCCTGTGGGGGCGTGCTAAACTGTTGTTGTTAATTACCATGTTGTTTTCGCTATTTCTGTGCTATGCTTTTATGCCGTATGCCCGCGTGCAAGAACTACTTAGCTCGGGGGGCCTGTCGCGGTCTTTGCTTCGCGAGGCCGAGGCCTCGTCGAATGCTTCATGCCCTGCAGGGATTAGTCAGGAGGGGTAGCTTCCGACCTCAGTTGCGAAGGCGACCGACCCAGGTCCTGTGTTCGCGTTGCGATGCCCGTGGGGCACGGACTGGGAGGGGTGCTCCCGTAGTGGACTTGGATAGGAAAGCTTCAACGACAAGGGCAGAAAACTCTCGCGAGGGTGCCTGCATTGCTCCCTCACGAGACTTGCGCGAGAGAAAACGAGGCAAGTGAGCGAAAAAGACAAAGAGGTCACAAGCCAAGGGCGGCAACAACTTCAATAAAACTTCAAATAGAAACGAACAAGCCAACTGCAGAAAGCAATGAAAAGCGCGTCCAGGCACCTAATCTAGTCTTCGACGCCTTCTCACCAGCTGGAGCTAAGTGCCACTGGAGTCATGGGCGAGCCCGAGGGCCCGAGGCCAGCGCTCCTCGAGACTCCGGGCGTGTACAACCCCAACTCATTATTACGTGAGAGTGTCACGGGCGGCGAGCTTCACGGTGCATTGGCCTTCTTCACAGTGCTCCGGCCTTTCGGGAAACGAGCTTCACAGGAGTTTGCCTTCTTCACAGTGTCCGGGCCTTTCTCGGGAAAGTGAGCTTCACAGGCGTTTGCCTCCTTCACAGGCTCCGGGCCTTTCTCGGGAAAATGAGCTTCACAGGCTTTTTCCTTCTTCACAGGCTCCAGGCCTTTCTCGGGAAAATGATCTTCACAGGCTCCGGGCCTTTCTTCAAGGGTAGAACTTCCGGAGATGCTGGATGTTCCACGCATTCGGGATGGGTACCCCCTCCTGAGTCTCCAAACGTGCGGAGCCGGGCCTGGAAACATGAACAACCTTGAACGGGCCCTCCCACATGGGAGAGAGCTTATGCAACCCTTCCCTGGAGAGGACCCGTCTGAGCACGAGGTCCCCTACCTCAAGAGTCCTGGGACGGATGTTACGGCAGTGGTATCGCCGCAGCGTGTGTTGATACCTTGCCGCTCGCGTGCGGCCTCTCGACGATGTTCCTCCCCCCAGCACGAGATCCGTCCCCCGCATGGCGTCCTGCTGCACCTCGTCAAATGCCAGGACCCGTGCGGAGCGACGCCTGACCTCGTGAGGGAGGACGGCTTCCACTCCGTAGACGAGGAAGAACGGGGTCTCGCCAGTTGGCTTGGCCGCGGTCGTGCGGATGGACCATAGCACTGATTGGAGCTCGTCGTGCCAGCCCCTGCCGTAGGCTTCCAGCTTCTTCTTGAAGGTCCTGGTTTTGAGGCCCTTCAGGACCTTCGCGTTGGCTCGCTCGACCTGGCCGTTGCTCCGGGGGTGCGCCACCGAAGCATAGCATATCTCGCGTTCCAAGGTCAAGACAAGACGCTTTTGAAGAGATTGCTGGTGAACTGCGAACCGTTGTCGGTGATGATGCGGTTAGGCACCCCAAACCGGCTCACAAGGCCCCTGATGAACTTGACCATGGAGCCAGCTGGGATGGTGCGGATAGCTTCCACCTCAGTCCACTTGGTGAACTTGTCCACGACGACGTAGAGGTAGCGATAGCCCCCTGGCGCCCGAGGGAACGGGCCTAGAATTTCCAAAATTTCAAACTATGAATGGCCATGAGAGGGGAATAGTTTGCAGACCACACGCCGGCTCATGGATCTGCTAGGCGAGAAATTGGCACGACTCGCAAGCCTTTTACCAACTCAATCAAGGTCATTGAGTATGGGGCCAAGAGGAACTCCGTCATGAACGCCTTGCCAACGAGGGTTCGTGAACGACGAGTGATGCCCACAGCCTCCGCAGGTGTATGTCTTCCAAAGAATTCCTTCCCTTTCTCTCTGGGATGCAAAGACATGTGGACACGCTATTCGGCCGCCTCCCAGAGAGCTCTCCATCCTCGATGCAATAGGCCGTGGCTTGCTGCGCCCATACGCCTCCGCCTCCTCCTCCTTCTCCCCGCAGGGTCCCCCGTGGTCAAGTAGCTCTTGAGCTCAGTGATCCAGCACCCTCCCGAGGCTCCAACGCCAGAGCAGGCGTGCCTCGAGGCCGGGCCGCAGGCCGGGCTCCCGAGGCAGCGGCCGGGGAGCTCCTCCCGAGGTTGCGCCAAGGCCGATAGTGATGGTGCCGCCAAGGGCCTCAAGAGTCGCTCTTCAAGAGGCCAGTTCCTCGAGGCAGCCGCTGGACGCCTCTTGGTGATGCCATCCGCCTCCTGATTGGTGCCGCGAGGCACATGCTGTAGCTCCACCCCTGTAACTGCTTTCTCCATCCTGCGAACCTCCGCGAGGTAGGCTTCCATGTGCTCGCCCTTCGCTCAGATATCTTGTTGGAGAAGTTGATGAGGAGTTGTGAATCTCCCTTGATGATGAGGCGCTTTACCCTCAAAGCGATTATGCTCTCAAGCCGGCTATCGTGCCTTCATATTCCGCTATGTTGTTGGAGACCTTTTCCCGTGGCCGGAAGCAGAGCCGCACGCATGTAATAGAGCTTGTCCCGAGTAGGGATACGAGCCGCCAGCGCCACCAGGCGCCATGTCGGGAGAACGCCCATCAAGTACATGACCCAGCCGTCCGTGCCTCACTCCCTGTGGAAAGTGATCGGTTCGCCGCTTCGAGGCTGGGGCCTCCGGCCCATTCTGCCACGAAATCTGCCAATGCGGCCCCCTTTGATGACTCTCACAGTCAATTCTAGTCAAACGCTTGTAGTTCAATGTTCCACTCGGCGATTCTCCCAGCTGAGTTGGGGCTCCTGAGCACCCTCTCCAGAGGGTATGTTGAGACGACCTTGATGGGATGACCTTGGAAGTAGTGCCGCAGCCTGCGTGAGGCTACCAACAACATGAAAGGTGAGTTTTTGGGGCATGGGGTACCGCGCCTCGTGATCCTGTGAGCACTGCGGCCGACGGGCACACTGGGTGTTCGACGAGAGTAGGAGTGCTGACGAGGCCCGTGCCCTCCGGAGGGTCTGACGCCTCCCGAGTCGACGGAGCCCCCAGCGCCTGGCTGCCTGGCGCGGCCTCTTCGGCCCTAGGGGAACCTTCCTGCTGAGGCTGGTATCGGTGTCAAAACCGGCGGATCTCGGGTAGGGGGTCCCGAACTGTGCGTCTAAGGCGGATGGTAACACGAGACAGGGGACACGATGTTTACCCAGGTTCGGGCCCTCTCTATGGAGGTAATACCCTACTTCCTGCTTGATTGATCTTGATGATATGAGTATTACAAGAGTTGATCTACCACGAGATCGTAGAGGCCAAATCCTAGAAGCTAGCCTATGGTATGATTGTTGTATATATATAATCTATCGACTAGCCTGGCCCTGGTTTATATAATGCACCAGAGGCCTAGGATAACAAGAGTCCTAGCCAAATACGCCGGTGGGGAGGAGTCCTTGTCTTGATCGCCAAGTCTTGTGGAATCTTCCTTGTATCGCGGAGCTGTCCGGATCGCCCATGAGTATACGGCCATGGGGGTCCTCGCCCAATCTAATGTATCAGGAGATGACGTGGTGAGTACCCCAGTCCAGGACACCGTCAAGAGCCCCTCGAACCGGTCTTCAAGTTTAGGACGCTCCTCGATTCTTCCGAACCGTTCTTCGCCTTTCACCGCCGGTCTTGAAAACTGGTTCAAGAAATCTTCTCATCTTCGATCTTGAGGATCGCCGAAATGCATTCGACGAAGTTTACACGCCGGGTATCCGAGGAGCCCTTTAAGTTTCCGCCTTTATCAATGCCTTTTTATTTTTATGCCACACCTCGGGTTTGAGGTTGTTCCCGGCGGCAGCGCCCTATTAAGGCCCAGCTCCAACGCCGACCGCATTCGAGGTATCTTTTGCAGCCGAGCACCAACGCCGGACCGCTTCCCAACTCTAACGCCGGAATGTATCCGAGCTCCAACGCTGGACTATGTATCCAAGCTCCAACGCCGGACTGTATCCGAGCTCCAACGCCGGACTATGTATCCGAGCTCCAACGCCGAACTGTATCCGAGGTGTCGTAAGTCACCTTGGTTCAAAGAAGTTTGAAGGAGTTTAGCCGAGCTTAATGCCAGAAATGCCCTCTATGGAGCCAGCCACTAGCGCCCGAGCATTATGCCGGACTGCTTCCGAGGTGGTGCACCACCCCGAATGTGGGCCAATTTTTGTCAATATTTTTGATTGGTGCAATTTATTCTCCGTCGAGATACATAGCCGTGAGCTCCTCAAGGTGGGTATCGGTCTAAAACCCGAGATGCACATGAAGGATGACATAAGACCGCTGATCCTCGTAGAGTCACGAGACTCGAGGTTGATTTTCAAAATCGGTCCGAGGATCAAGTCCTAGCACGGCAGTAATACTTCGACACAAAAAGCGGCGTGCTCAGTCCTCAAGACTCGGGTTAGGTGCGGCCGACCAACCCGAGGATCAAAATCTCCTGAGATCAGTATTACACTTAAAATTTTATGCATTGGACAGTAATGCAAGAGTCCCCCGAGACACTGGTCGGGTGGCAACACCAGATCAGGGGATCGATGTGCCCCTTTAATATTTGTAAATAATAAGCCCAGAGCCTAGTAGCCCCCGAGCCTTAATGCGGGCACGGGTGGCCGAATTAAGGATTGATATCCATATCACAAATTATGTGTAATGACTCTATGTATCCAAGTACTCTACGTCATTAATGCTCGGATCCGCATAGTACAAAACTTTGTTGACCGACCATCGGCTTCCACCTCCTCGGCCAATAGCCGAGGAGTGTTTGTCCTACTTTATAAAGACTTTATGAGGGAAAAGATTTACAACAAACAAGGCAATCTGGCCATACGGTTTTATAAACAAAGGTACGCAGAGAGATATGTTATATTACTGTTTAACAGAAGAAATGTCTTCCAAAGAAAATAGTCCCGCTATCGGTTCCTTTCTTTGGGTTGTCATGCTAAGCATGATCATGAGACCTCAGCTCTAATGTAAGAGTAAAAAATCGAGGATTTAGTTTGGGAGGCCAGTTAATAGCCCCTGGTAGTGTTCGGCGACAGTCGAGGTCAAGCCGTAAACACTTCGGCCATTGTTTTGAATGGCCCGTCGTTTAACACCGTCATGACCAGTTTATGCTTATTGTGACAGTCAGATTTCGGCTTTCTCCACTGAGGTGCTTAACCATGTGAGCTGGAAGCACAATCGTAGTGGTTCTCGCTTTGCACACCTAGCCGAACAAAGCGGAACATAGGAGGCAAGCGCAGGAGCCGGGCAACCCAACTATTGACTGAAGACACAATTCGAAACCGATGCATATATAGCAATATCCGAGAATGTTTTTGCCGAATCTCTAAAGGTGTCCGGCGTTGCACTGCGAGACTTGTGCTGAAAACACACAAATAATTTAAAAGTGCCATAAGCTTGGAAAACCAAAAAACGCCAGTAAAAACATGACGTCCGAACAAGATCAAGTGTTCCGTGCCAATCCGAAAATTGGCCTTAGGAAAAGAAGTGCTTTTGTCGTGCTTTAACATGATACATCCTATCTCAAGACTTCAAGCGGGTGAGCCTACGGCTTCAACCTCCTATCCCAAGGGCGGAGTACTTCTCATTAGGCCAGTTTAGCAGACTAAACTCTAGCGGCTTTGAGAGAGAAATAAGGCTCCCCGGCTAGTGACCACACGCTCGTGTCGAAAAAAGGAGTGATAGATAATAATAATAATAATAATAATAATAATAATAATAATAATAATAATAATAATAATAATAATAATAATAATAATAAAACTTTGCAACGACTAAGAAGAAGAACACTTATCATAAAACGACTCATATAAATTTAAGAGCCCCCAAGTGACTTGGGTAAAAGAATGATTGCATGTACCGAAGTACTTATATCATATATATGTTCAACCGGACTTTAAACGCGTCTTAACCGACCGTCGGCTTCTCCTACTCCATCTGTCGAGAATATCGACGGTGTTTCCAATAACCAGGCAATCAGGCCATAAGGCTGTAATGCATAAAGCGCCAGTGGAACTTATGCTATATTATCGCAAAGTGTAAGAAGCATCTTCAAGAAAATAGTACCCCCACCGATACCTTTCTTCGGTGTTCATTGTTATTATGAGACTTGTGCAATAGATTTTTGTACTCATGAGTTCCATTGTGTGCCACCATCATTGAAAACTATAAGAGCGCTTAGCCGGCTTCACCTGGCCTCGAGGTCCGGATCGGATGACCCGATCGTGACAATCGCAGACGTGCTCCCTTTACTCCCTAGCCGAACAATCGTGAACGTAGTGGTAAACACAGGAGCGAGGCAACCCAGCTTGCAAATCGCTTAAGTCAATATGATGCATATTGTGGCGTAATACACGAACAAGGAACGGGCCGCATAAGTATAATCATATGCAAGAGGAAAAGCTTCATGAAGGAAGCCCCCAAATGAATTGGGTATTTGAATTTATGCGTCACAAACAAAGTTTGGACAAGAAAAAATTTTACAAGCAACATTTTTCCAAAAAAGTATAATGCTTGGTCGAACCGAGCACAAGTTAGAAATTAAAGCTTTGAGCATGAAAGCAACTTAGCTGGTTAATGTGTTCGGTATTGATGACGCGATCCGAGCTTGATACGGGACAAGGTTCCATCCCCCAAGCCGGTCCCGAGGTGGCGGAGCGGTGAGCTCGACACGCCGAAGTGGTGACATAGCATGGTCAATGCAGACCGGCAGAGTGACGCTGAAGTCCCCGGATCATTTTCCTGTGCACAAAAATGGTGCAAACCGAAGATAAAAGTAATAATGATAATTAAAAAAATCGTTGCATAATAAATAATTTATGCAAAGTGAGTAATAAAAGAAATATGGCCTGGCGCCGAAGTCAATGTCGGCGCAGGCATCGGGCGTGATGCGGTAAAGGCGTGGCAAAGCCTGAATTCGCTGTGTCGGTCCGAAGTTCGGATGCGGCGTCGCCGGACTATGTACGGAAACCGACCGAACCACCATGCGATCGCTGTCGCACGCGGCCACCATTTGATAGACCTGGTTTAGTTGTTGTATCAATCCGAAGGAAGGTGATTCCCAAAATTAGGACTCGATCCGCGCACCCATTGCCCGATGGGCGATAAAACAACGGCATGCCAATGCTGGCAAAGGTTGGCTCGCCGAGGCAAAGCCCTCGGTCCAGCTAACGTGACGGATCTGGTCGGCTAGTGACGCCGAAGCATTCGGAGTAGGTTGATGAAGAGATGGCGAAGCCCCCGGTCCAGCCGAGATGTCGAAGTAGGTCGGCGTGATGGACACCAGCTTGAAGAAGCAATAGTGCGGCCCTCGCCGATGCATGTCATGACGCGTGGTCGATGCCGGCTTGATGAAGCAACCGCGGCGGGCGATGCCGGGTATGCCTTCTCCGTGTAATCCGTGGGGCGGCGATGTTGGTGATGATTTATCCTTCGCGATGCCGGACTCTTGTTCGGCTTGCCGAGATGATGATCCGAAGAAGTTGAGCTCGGCTCAACAAAGTGACGACGTGTCTAGCGCAGGTCGGCAGCCATGGAGCAATATTGCCGGACTGGTTTGATACCAGCATGATGTTGAAGATCATGTGCAAAAGATTTTAAAGTTAGTGGGATGTGTTCGGGAACAAAACACAATACCCCATACAAAACTTCCTTCAAAAAGGATGTCTGAAATCCCGTTCGTAAAAAGGATGAACTCGGGTCGGATTTGTTTTCGCGCATAAAACAGATCCGAAAAGTGATGCACTAATCGGAAGGTTCCCGGAGTTTGGACGGTCGGATCGAGCTGAAATTTTGAGGGGTGGTAGATATAGGAATTCTGAAGTCGATCAACTGTTGGATCTTCCAAAGGAGGTCCGAGCTAGAAGCTGGACACCATGCCCTAAACTCGTCCAGATTCTCGTCCATATTTGACAGGGCTCTGGTATATCGTAGATTGTCGGAGATTCCTCCATCGAAACTCGACGAAATTTAGCGTGGCTGTTGTAGACGTAATTTCTCACTATTCCACTGAAGCAATCGTCAAACCGACGCTCGAGGAGGCGGTGACGGCGGATACAAGTTCGTTGTCCAGAATAACAGCACGGTCGCCCGAGGGCAATGTTGACGTTGAGCCGGGCTCCTCGGATGATTCCTCCATGATCTTGATAGAGATCGGAGCTGATGTTGATGAAGGCCCTCATCCGAACATGACGATCGGAGATAGGGCGCGATCCTCGATCGAATTCAAGGTGACCAAATGAGCTGGTGAAGAAGATGCAAGTCGCAGTTGATCTCAGGGCGAGCCATCGACCTTTGCCGAACACATAGGGGAACTCTCAAAGAAAGCACCAATGTCGGTGTCAAAACCGGCGGATCTCGGGTAGGGGGTCCCGAACTGTGCGTCTAAGGCGGATGGTAATAGGAGACAGGGGACATGATGTTTACCCAGGTTCGGGCTCTCTCTATGGAGGTAATACACTACTTCATGCTTGATTGATCTTGATGATATGAGTATTACAAGAGTTGATCTACCCGAGATCGTAGAGGCCAAACCCTAGAAGCTAGCCTATGGTATGATTGTTGTATATATATAATCTATCGACTAGCCTGGCCCTGGTTTATATAATGCACCAGAGGCCTAGGATAACAAGAGTCCTAGCCGAATACGCCGATGCGGAGGAGTCCTTGTCTTGATCGCCAAGTCTTGTGGAATCTTCCTTGTATGCGGCAAACTGTCCGGATCGCCCATGAGTATACGGCCATGGGGGTCCTCGGCCCAATCTAACATATCAGGAGATGACGTGGTGAGTACCCCCTAGTCCAGGACACCGTCAGCTGGTTTCCATCTGCCGAGGTCGTGACCTTCACGAGGCCTTCTTGGTCATGTGCCGCCACGGTCGGGGCCGTGGTCGGGCCTGACGCAGCCTTGATCTGGCGCTCTTCCCGAACCGCCACTAGAGCTGCGCTGGCGGAGTAGGGTGTGGCGGCGAGGTAGAGCACCAGGGGCTCGAGTGGGCGTGGCCCGACCATCACAGGAGGGCTAGTGAGGTACCTCTTGAGTTCCTGGAATGGCTTGTCGGCCTCTTCAGTCCATTCAAAGGGGCCCTTCTTCTTCATCAGCTTGAAGAATGTCAGTGCTCATTCCCCCAGCTTGGAGATGAAACGTCCTAGCGCAGTCACACGCCCTGTGAGTTTCTGCATTTCCCTGAGGGTCTTTGGCGGGCTCATGTCTTCGACTGCTTTGACCTTTTCTGGGTTGGCCTCGATGCCCCTATGGGACACGAGGAATCCCAGGAGCTTTCCCGAGGGGACTCCGAATACACACTTCTCAGGGTTGAGCCGCAAATCCACTTTATCGAGGCTCGCGAAGGTTTCTTCCAAATCCTGTATCAGGGTTTTCGCCTCCCGAGACTTCAATACGATGTCATCGACTTACGCCTCAGCATTCCTCCCGAGCTGTGGGCCCAGGGTGATGTGCATCAGCCGCTAAAAGGTCGCGCCTGCGTTGTGCAACCCAAACGGCATGCAGGTATAGCAATACACTCCCACGGGGTCAGGAAAGACATTTTATCCACGTCTTCCACTGCCATCTTGATCTAGTGATAGCCTGAGAAGGCA
Organism: Aegilops bicornis; assembly: GCA_021605145.1. NCBI lineage: Eukaryota > Viridiplantae > Streptophyta > Magnoliopsida > Poales > Poaceae > Aegilops > Aegilops bicornis. The sequence continues at coordinate 686,215,313 of CM038670.1, read as the reverse complement.
TCCAGGAAGCACAGCAGGTCACACTCAGCGGCGGAGTCGATGATCTGGTCAATGCAAGGAAGCGGAAACGGATAATGTGGGCAGGCCTTGTTGAGCTTGGTGAAGTCGACACACATACGTTCCTTTCCCCCCTTCTTTGGCACGACGACTCGGTTGGCCAGCCAATCCGGGTAGCGGACCTCACAAATAACCCCTGCTGCCTCTAGCTTGCGGGTCTCTTGGATGATGAAAGCTTGTTTTTCTGTGGACTGTCGCCTCGCCTTCTACTTCACGGGGCGCATGTTGGGGCACACGTTGAGGTGGTGCTCAATCACGCCCCTCGGGACCCCCGCCAACTGATCAGGTCCCCATGCGAACACCTTCTTGTTTGCACGCAGGAACTTCACCAAGGCCTCCTCCTGCTCGGGTTCGAAGTTTGCACCTATGGTGAAGGTGGCGCTGGACCCGCCGCCGACCGGGCACCTGCTTGGTTTCCGCCTTGTTTTGAGTGAATAGCTGCTTCTTCTTGGACGGCGCAGCCCCCTTGGGCTCGGGGGCGTCAGCGCTGGTGGGCCGTGCCGCCGCAGCCGCCTTGAAAACAAGCTTGAGCGCCTGCAGTGCATCTCCGGTGTTTCCTGACACGGTAAGGACGCCGCTGCTCCCGGGCATCTTCATGAGGTTGTACGCCGGGTGAGTTGCTGCCATGAACCGGGCCAAGGCCGGGTAGCCAACGATGGCGTTGTAGGGGAGGCCGATGGGGGCGATGTCGAAGTCGACCAGCTCCGTGCGGTAGTTGTCGCGAGTGCCGACGGTCACCGGGAGGAGAATTTGTCCCAGGGAGGCGGTGGAACCGGCTCCGCCTCCCGAAAAGGGCCTGCTGGGCTGGAGCCGCTCTGGTGGCACATGGAGGAGGCTGAAGGCCTCCACAGAGAGCACGTTGAGGTTGCCCGCTGCCGATCGTGGTCCTGGTGACTGCCACTTCGCAGATGGTGGGGGAGCACAGCATAGGAAGCGCACCCGATCCGGCGGGGTTGGAGGGGTGATCGTCCGAGTTGAAGAGCAGATCGGCCTCAGGCGCCACCCAGCCCGGCGTGGCTCCCTGTCGCTCGAAAGCGGCGGCGATCTGGCGGGTGAATGGCTTGATGTGGCGGCTTGAAGGTGGCGCCAGTGAGCCGCCTAGGAGAGCTGCGACGACCGGGGGCGCCGGCTCGGCGCGATGGGCGAGGTAGAGGTCGTGTAGCTCCCCCCAACAAGCCTGCTACCCGTTCCCCCCTGACCGGTGAGGGAGTTGGCGGCAGGCGACGGGGAACGACGGGGGCGTCTGTCGGTGTCAAAACCAGCGGATCTCGGGTATGGGGTCCCGGTCTGTGCGTCAAGGCTGATGTTAACAGGTAGCAAGGGACACAGATGTTTACCCAGGTTTGGGCCCTCTCGATGGAGGTAAAACCCTACTTCCTGCTCGATTAATATTGATGATATGGGTAGTACAAGAGTAGATCTACCACGAGATCGTAGAGGCTAAACCCTAAGAGCTAGCCTATGATGGTATGATTGTAATTGTGATCGGCCTTCTACGGACCAACCTCTCCGGTTTATATAGACACCGGAGAGGGCTAGGGTTTACATGGAGTCGGTTACAAGGAAGGAAATATAATATCCGGATTGCCAAGCTTGCCTTCCACGCCAAAGAAAGTCCCATCCGGACACGGGCCGAAGTCTTGAGTCTTGTATCTTCACGCTTCAATAGTCTGGACGTTGTACACAGTCCGGCTGTCCGGATACCCCCTAATCCAGGACTCCCTCAGTAGCCCCTGAACCAGGCTTCAATGATGATGAGTCCGGCGCGCAGTCTTGTCTTCGGCATTGCAGGGCTGGTTCCTCCTCTGAATACTCCAAGGTAATTATTGAACACTCAAACCGTGTCCGGATCCACAATATGATCTTCGCATGCCACCGTAGAGAGAACAATGTTTCACAAATGCAATCTGGTGACAACCTTTAGGCAACGCGATGTGTCATTACTGTCAGGTAATTTTTCGAACCATTTTTTCACAACCAGCCACAGCGCATATTGTGAGGCAGTTTCCTTGACACGTCTTGTCAAAGCAGAGATCGTGCCCCCTTATCACGGGATTCTCATCAATACGGGTACGAGTAATCCCACCACATCATTAATCGTGGCGCTTGGGAAGCAAACGATTCCCAACGGGCAAGTGGGGAGGCGCACCGCTTTCGTCGCCTCTATAAAGGGATAAGATTTCCATTTTACCCACGCCTTCTTCCTCCTTTTGCCCACTCTTGCCCCCTCGAGCTCCAGAACCAAGCCGAACTCTCCTACGCACAGCTAGATATGTCCGGAGCAGGAGGCAAGTGGGTGGCTTCCACCGTTGAGGAGAAGCACATCAAAAATCTTCGGGCGGCCGGATACTTGGCCGCAGACATAGCGCACCGGCTACCGGACGCTGGGCAGGTCATTCTGACCCCGGAACCCCACGAAAGAGTCGTGCTTGTCGCCCACTTCGTCTGTGGACTGGGGTTTCCACTTCACCCCTTCGTCCGCGGGCTCATGTTCTACTACGGGCTAGATTTCCATGATCTAGCCCCGAATTTCATCCTCAACATCTCGGCGTTCATCGTCGTATGTGAGGCCTTCCTCCGCATCCGGCCTCACTTCGGCCTGTGGCTGCAAACCTTCTGCGTGAAGCCGAAGGTTGTAAGCGGCCAGCAAGCAGAGTGCGGAGGAGCCATGGTGGGCAAGATGCCTAATGTCACCTGGCTGGACGGTTCCTTCGCAGAAACCGTAAAAGGATGGCAATCGGGGTGGTTCTACATCACCGAGCTGCGCAGCGCCAGCAGGGTAGCGGCCCCCGAGTTCCGATCTGGAACCCCTATGCGGCTCACTCCTGGGAAAAGAAGGTCCTGTCCTGGGGCGATTCCACGGAGCTAGCCGGACTCCAGACATGCATCAAAAGCATGAAGGACAAGAACATCAAGCTTGTCAACGTGATCCAGGTTATGCCCGTTCGCCGGATCCTGCCCTTCCAAAGGCGGGCAGTTAATCTGTGGGAGTTCGTCCCGGCCGAACACCGGACGCTCCGGAAGCTCTACGGCATGACGCACGAAGGCGCATGGAAAGTGCTGTTCAAGGACTCCGAAGTACCCCCTCCCACATCCGAGGACCGCGGGCTTCACGCCGCGCGGGCTCCTAGTCAGGTGAATTCTCAGACCGCCACCGGACCTGGTTTTTCCCAATATTCATGGGGGAGTCTTAAGTATTTGTGTATATTTGCTTCAGGACTATGTGGAGACAGCAGAGCAGGTCTACTGTTCGGCTCCGCTACCAGAAGGCCCAGTGGATGCTCTCCTGATGGAGATACTGGTCCCAGCACCGTACAAGGTGTCGGAGAAGAAGGCCGAGAAGAAGGCCCCGGGGACCCGAAAGGGTCTCCGTCGTAAGGTTGTGCCAGAAGCCTCGTCCGAAGACAACGAGGCGCACTCCTCCCCCGAGGAGGAGGAAGAAGAAGAAGCAGCCGCCCCATCCGGAAAGGATGAGAGGCCTGAGGGGACGTGCCGTGGGGCCGGGAGAGGCCCTGGACGCAAGGTCGTCATACCCACGTCGTCCGACGATGACGAAACAGATTCTTCCCGCAGAGGCGGGGGGAAGCAAGAAGGAACTCCACCTCCCCGTACTAGGGAGGAGAAAAAGAGGAAGGCCGCCCCAGAAGGGGAGGCTGGGACGCCCAAGAAGGGAAAGACGTCCCTTCCAGACTACTCCACCACGGCCGCTCATAGCGAGGAAGGGTGGCTGCCCAGGGGGAAGCCCCTGGCGCAATCGTAAGTGTCCGCACACTACCGTGATTTTCACTTCACTATTGTTAATAACGCCAAACATTGATGCAGTCCGTTCCGGGCTCATCCGGAGGTGTTGTCTTCGGATGGGTCTCTGAGCGCTTCAAAGATGAACTCGCTCCCAATGGCCACCACTCCTCAGCCTGCGGATGACACGGAGGTGTTGTCCCGAAGGTTCCCCGATCAGGGGGAAGTGGCACTGGAGTCGCCCCAAGGCGGACTTCCGAATATCGAACATGCGGGGTTCAAGATCCCCGCGGATCGCGTCGATGAGAGCCGCAACAAGGCGGGCTCCCGACCGAACACTGCTCCAGAACCTCCGACGGTTCCAGACTTAGGCGGGCAGCCCCTCATTAGGGAGGGTGAGCCGCCTGTGCCGAAGACTTCCGTCGCATCGACTGCGCTAGATAGTCTGGTGGAAGTACTCCGAGGCGCTTCCATGGAAGAAGAGCACCGTACTCTTATGAGTGCGGTGATTCAAAAGGTTTTTTCCGCCAAAAGCGGACTAACCGAAGCCTCCACAAGCCTCCTAACGGGCTTTGAGGTAAGTAATAAAAATGTATGAAATTACCATCCGATAGGTAGTAGCTCCTGATACTCTGGTTGGTGTTCGGAAAGAAAAGCCAAACAGAGGGTCAATTATAATCCGCATGAGTCTAATAATAAGTATTGTTGTGAATAAGCGGGCCATGCTGCTTGCTGCAGCTGCCCGTACTGCCGAGGTTGCCGAACTGAAGCGGGACCTGGAGCACGCGCAGGGAGAGCTCGGCCTCACGAAGAGGCAGCTCAAGGAGACTAATGGTAAGCGATTCCCCATTCGTATATATTTAACGATAGGCAAAATTTTGTCAGTCTAACGCCAAAGCGTCGTGACTGTGTAACAGGGGCCACCGCCGAAGTGGTGTCCCTGAAGAAAGCGTTGTCCGAGGCCGAAAACAAAGCGGCCTTGGAATGCAAGGAGCGCGAAAAGCAAAGTGCTAGAGTGGGCGAGGTACAGCAAGAGCTCCAGGACCTCGGCAAGACGTGTGAGTCCATGGAGCATGATCTAAAGATGAAGGAGGCCGAGCTTGCGAAGGCCCTTGTAAGTTTGAAGGATGCCAAGGCCGAGGCCGAGAAAGCACAACAGGAGATCCAGGAGGCCAAAAAGATAGCAGCGGGTAAGAAATTTTTTATGCAAAGCAGACATGTGGAGGAGGCATTTCTTTTACTTACTCGAATACGGAGCTCTCCAGGGGCATTTGTAGATCTACCATGCAGCGTCTCAGACGCTGCGGAGTTCTACCATGCCCAGGAGGGGAGCTCAACGGAGAAGTTGTTCTTGTCCCAAAGATGTCTTTGGGGCCGATCATCCGATAAAGCCTCGGAAGCGACCAATCAAGAAGCTTGGTCGAACTCCTGGCGGCCGAACTGGCTATGAAGGACTTCATAGTCGGATGTGGCCCGGTGAGCTCCTACCCAAAGATCTACTTTGGCACGATCAAGTGGATGGTGGATGCCTGCCCGGCTTGAAGTGACTGCGATCCGCTTTGCATCGAAGGTGCCCGCCGAGCTTTTGCCCGCGTCAAGGTGCATTGGGGCAAAATGGATGCGGAGAAGCTGGTCAAGGACAGACCCACCGGAGGGCAAGGCGCATCGCCATCCCGAAATGTACTACAATGGCATGATGAAGGGTGCTCGTCTCGTCGTGATGAGTGTACCAAGGGCGCCATTTTGGAATGAATTCACTGCCATCATGTTTGTAATTAAAGACGAAGTTACTTGCGCTATGTAGCACTTTTGTTATTTAAAATATAACCTTCTGTGCGGCTGTTTATAAAATCCTGAAAGTAGGCCAGTCGTCGGCTTCCGCCTCCACGTGACTAGCATTGGGGTGTTCATGGAAAACCCGGGCACTCTTTATCCAAATGTTTGGTCCCTTAAGGAGGTGTCGGGCGCAGCGAACAAGGCAATCGGACTATGCGGCTTTATAACTTTCACTTAGCCATAGAAGTCTACAATTTTAAATTTCGTGAAGCCCCTAGAATCGGAAGACCGAATCGGGCGCTTATACACGCCTAGATCGGGCGAAGCCGATTTATCGCCTAAAGCGAAAAATCTTTAAGGATTTTAAAACCTCTCGAACAGCGACCAGCTCTCGCCACATCATGCCGGTCGGTTTTGCTTTCTCTCGAGGTGCTCGTCCCGAAGAACCAGGACACAAACTCAGTAGATCTCCCTGCGCTACCTTAGCCGATATAACGGAACGTAAGGCACCAAAACAAGGGAGCCGGGCTATCCCAACAGTAGACCCAAGACATGATTCAGAGCTGATGCATATAGTGCTATAAGTTCGGGGTGCCGCACTGTTGAAAGTGTTCGGACTTTAGTTGCCATATTACAGGGCGCCATAAGAAGCCCCTGGCAAACTGGCAGCACCAAAGTGTACGGATGCAATATCAAATAAACATTTATAAGAGAAAAAAATGCTCAAATAAGAATAATAAGCTGACGCTATATATAATCTCCCATTGACGAAAAATACGTTTAAGCACACATTTACAATGGGTGCGTGAAGCAGAGATAAAATAGGACTATTTGACATGTCCTATCCAGTAAGGCTGTGTTCAGTAGATAAAGGTGTATAATGATCATAAATAGATTCCTCCCAGGTATTTTGTTCTATGCACAACGTCTATTGCCTCCTTGGATGTCTCTTCCCTATAAGTCCGGTAATTCGGCTCTTTTGAGGATGCTGCACCAACGCGGTGTCCTGAAAGGTAAGAGGGAAAGAGTATGAGAGTATATGGCGGTTACCTGCACTGTTGACTGAGTCGTTGATGCGCCTCCACCTATGCCCATGGTATTTTAAGTGCGTAATTGTGTGCACGTGGCACGAATGCTGCTTTGATGGGGCTTAAGCGGAGGCGGGATTGCTAGTCGCACTCTTGGCGTGCCTGGTGATCTGCTATGCGGGTGCTCCGGACTCGCTTGACTGTGCTCGAAGTTGTTGTCGCCGGATTGGTTTGTCGGAGAAGGCCGCATTGTACTTCCGCCGCAAGGGATGCAGTATGTTCTTCTGTTCGTAGGGAGCGGTCCATATTTCTGTTCACCGTTATGACCCCGCGTGGTCCTGGCATCTTGAGCTTGAGATATGCGTAGTGTGATACCGCATTGAATCTGGCAAATGCGGTTCGTCCGAGCAGTTTATGGTAACCACTGTGGAAGGGGACGATATCGAAGATTAACTCTTCGCTTCGGAAGTTATCCGAAGATCCGAAGACCACTTCCAATGTTATTGAGCCCGTACAGTGGGCCTCTACTCCAGGAATTACACCTTTAAAGGTGGTTTTAGTGGGCTTGATCCTTGAAGGCTCAATGCCCATTTTGTGCAATGTGTCCTGGTAAAGCAGGTTCAGGCTGCTGCCACTGTCCATAAGTACGCACGTGAGGTGGAATCCGTCAATGATTGGGTCTAGGACCAATGCGGCCGAGCCGCCATGACAGATGCTAGTAGGGTGATCGCTACAATCGAAGGTGATCAGACAAGCTGACCATGGGATGAATTTGGGGGCGACTGGCTCCATTGCATAGACGTTCCTTAGTGCCCGCTTCCGTTCCCGCTTGGGAATGTGCGTGGCGTAGATCATGTTGACCGTTTTCACCTGGGGGGAAATTTCTTCTGTCCCCCCGTGTTTGGACGTCGGGGCTCCTCGTCATCGTCGCTGTGCAGCCCCTTGTCCTTGTCTTCGGTGTTTATCTTGTCGGCCTGTTTGAATACCCAACAATCTCTATTGGTGTGGTTGGCTGGCTTGTCCGGGGTGCCATGAATTTGGCATGAGCGTTCCAGTATGCGGTCCAGACTGGACGGTCCCTGATTATTTCTTTTGAACGGCTTCTCCGCCGGGTCGCTTGGATCCACCGAATCCGGCGTTGACCGCCGTGTCTTGATGCTGCCGCCGTTGTTCCGTCGCTTATGTCTCATTACGCTGCGTGGCTTGCCGTTATTGTCGCGCCATCCGAATTGCCGTGCTGTGGCGTAGTGCTGCGGGCCAACCAACTATCCTCGCCCGCGCAAAAGCGGGCCATTAGTGTTGTGAGAGCTGCCATGGACTTGGGTTTTTCCTGGCCGAGGTGTCGAGCGAGCCACTCATCAGGGATGTTGTGCTTGAAAGCCGCCAGGGCTTCGGTGTCCGGATAGTCAACTATTTGGTTCTTCTTAGTTAGGAACCAAGTCCAGAATTTCCTGGCTGACTCTCCGGGTTGTTGAGTAATGTGGCTCAAGTCGTCGGCATCAGGTGGTCGCACATATGTGCCCTGGAAGTTGTCGAGGAATGCGTCTTCCAGGTTTTCCCAGCTGCCAATGGAGTTTGCTGGCAGGCTGTTTAGCCAGTGTCGGGCTGGTCCTTTGAGCTTAAGGGGAATATACTTGATGGCATGCAGATCGTCTCCGCGGTCCATGTGAATGTGGAGAAGAAAATCTTTGATCCATGTTGCGGGGTCTGTTGTGACATCGTATGATTCGATGTTTACGGGTTTGAACCCTTCTGGGAATTCATGATCCATTACTTCGTAAGTGAAGCAGAGGGGGTGTGTGGTGCCTCCGTGCCGGGCTATGTGGCTACGCAGGTCGAATTGCTCTGGGTGGCTATATTCGGCCCGGCCGGACTTGTTGAAGGTGTGTCCGGCGTGACGGTCCTCGTCGCGTGCCGAGGCGCGCCCCCGTGATCCGTAGATCGATCTTGGCTGTCCTGATTTGTAGCCCCGGGCCGTAGTATGTTGGCGTGGGGGTGTTGGCTGGTATGCGGACTGATATGCCATTTTATCCCGCCACGCAGGTGGCCGGTCAGCCGGTGGTGCTCGAGTCCGTATTCTCGGCTGCCGTGACTTCAGTCCATCTGTCTATGAGCAGGTCTTGATCAGCTCGGAGTTGTTGCTGCTTCTTTTTCAGGCTCCTCGCAGTGGCTATAAGCCGACGCTTGAAGCGCTCCTGCTCTACGGGATCCTCAGGTACGCCGAACTCGTCGTCGCCGAGGCTAATCTCATCTTCGGAGGGGGGCATGTAGATGTCCTCCTCCGGGTATTCGTCCGTCGCCTGTTCTTCTGGGCTGACCTGCTCATCCTCCTGCTCGCCCGCTTCGGCGGGCTGTTCAGGCTTGTATTCTTCTTTGACGCCATTCGGATTGTTTTCGTCTCCTGGGCCGGTATTGGTGCGGCGGGGCTTGGAGTGGCGCCGACGACGCCCATTCTTTGCTTTTTTCCCTGAGGTTTTATCCTCCGTTGCCTCATCGCCATTTGTTTCCTTCAGATTGTCCACCATATATATATCATAAGAGGTGGTTGTCCACCGCCCAGTGAGCGGTGGTTCATGTTCTTCTCCTGCATCGTCGTCCATACCGTCGATGTCTTCGGAGTCGAAGTTCAATACCTCGGTTAAGTCATCGACCATGGCAATGAAGTGGGTGGTGGGTGGGCAACGAATTCCTTTGTTGCCTACCTCCCACTCGAGCTGGACATAGTTCAGCGAAGAGCCTTCTGACAAAGAGAGAGACTTTAATGAGTTTAGCATGTCGCCAAAGGGCGATTGCTGGAAGATATCCGCAGCGGTGAACTCCATTACCGGAGCCCATCCTAGCCCGACGGGCTCGAGAGTGTGCGGACTGGAACCAACGTCCGGATACGAATCCGGGGGTTTGGAGTCACAGGCCACCGCAGAGGTAAGGCCCGTGTTCGGCTCCAGCGCTGATGAGTGCGCGACCTGGGGGGCGGGGTCCATCCCTCTGTCCTTAGGCAGCGCAGCCTGCTCCGGATCTAGGTCCGGGGATAGTACGGGGGTGATGCCCCTAGCTTCGTCTGACGGCAGGTCTAAGCCATGCTCGTCGTGACTATCCGGTGCTCCGGGCATAGGCCCAAATCCATTGAAGATCAAGTCTTCGCGGATGTCCGTCGTGTAGTTCAGGTTTCCGAATCTAACCTGGTGGCCAGGGGCGTAGCTGTCGATCTGCTCCAGATGGCCAAGCGAGTTGGCTCAGAAAGGCGGTTGGCTGAACACGAAGATCTATCCGAGGAGGAAAGTCTCACCCTGGACAGCGTCGTTGATGATAATTGAAGGAACCATCAAGCCTGACAGCGACGACACAGAGGAACTCTCAATGAAAGCACCAATGTCGGTGTCAAAACCGGCGGATCTCGGGTAGGGGGTCCCGATCTGTGCGTCAAGGCTGATGGTAACAGGAAGCAAGGGACACAGATGTTTACCCAGGTTCGGGCCCTCTCGATGGAGGTAAAACCCTACTTCCTGCTCGATTAATATTGATGATATGGGTAGTACAAGAGTAGATCTACCACGAGATCGTAGAGGCTAAACCCTAAGAGCTAGCCTATGATGGTATGATTGTAATTGTGATCGGCCTTCTAACGACCAACCTCTCCGGTTTATATAGACATCGGAGAGGGCTAGGGTTTACATGGAGTCGGTTACAAGGAAGGAAATATTATATCCGGATCGCCAAGCTTGCCTTCCACGCCAAGGAAAGTCCCATCCAGACACGGGCCGAAGTCTTGAGTCTTGTATCTTCACGCTTCAATAGTCCAGACGTTGTACACAGTCCGGCTGTCCGGATACCCCCTAATCCAGGACTCCCTCAGCGTCTGCCGACGGGAGTCGTCTGGGCGACTCGAGCGGCGCGAGCAGCCCGACGCTCGGCGCGGGCTCGGCGAGCGTCGGCCATGGACATGACGGAAGACCACACGCGACCAGCGGAAGAAAGATTCCGGCGCACCCATACCTAGCACGCCAAATGTCGGATTTCGGTTTCCGGCAGACCCTTGAGGTTCGAACACTGGGGTGCGCACGGAGATCTTTCCCCTACCAGCTCGCGCGTCGATGGTTAGCAAGGGATCTAAACTAAGAAGAAGAACTCACAAGGGACACGTGGTTTATACTAGTTTGGGCCACCATTGTGGTGTAATACCCTACTCTAGTTTGTGGTGAGGTGGATTGCCTCAGGGGCTGATCATGAACAGTACAAAGGAAGATAAGCCTCGCGAGGGGTGTTCTTGGGCTGGTGCGATGAACTGCTTGGATGAGTTCGATCGCCTCTCTCTCTCTCTAGGGCTCAATCAGATGCCTCTACTCTGTGGTGGCTAGCTCTACTTATAGAGGGAGGCCCTGGGCCTCTTCCCAAAATAATGAGCGGGAAGGGCGCCAACAATTGGCCATTTTGAAGGGGAACATCTAGTACACTTATCCTGACTAAAGTTGGTCTTCGGCTGCCAAAGGCCCTGACGGTGACGCCGTCCTGGGATCCACGATGACCTCCTTCCTGCTGCTCTGCTGGTCTTGATCTTGTTGCACCGAAGCGGTAACCTTTGCCTGATGCCTTGGCCTGTGCTTGCCTCCTTTGCACCAAAGGGGAAATGGGGACACTGCGCAGGCCAGCGCCCGCCTGGCCTCGATCGTCATGGCTCACGTCACGGGGCACCCTCGTGAGGTACCCCACCTTGATCTCTCCGTCTCCTCGTGAGCCTGCCTGACGAGGCTCCTCCTGAGGAGGGTTCTGCCATCTCGCCTCATGAGGCTTGGCCCTCGCGATGGTCTTGAGCTTGGGCTGATGAAGCTAGGCTACTGGGCCCCCACTTGAGCCACGCCAGCAGCCGCAGTGGCAAGTCTGGGACCCCATTCCCGGAACGCCGACAAGAGCCTCGGCCCAAGGCGCGCCTGGACTTGGCTTAGTAGAGAAGCGAAGGGCAAGTGCGAGCGCCATGGGCCCCAAGAGCTCAAGGGCCTTGGGCGCCACATGGCGATTGGTTGGTCGTGGGCGTCTCCGCTCCCCACGACGCCTCGGCAACTGCATGACTTGACAAGTCCCTGCATGCAGAAATGGGCCATGATTACCTGTGGTCGTGGAGGACGACGGTTCGCCTCTTCCGGCTATAAGTACGGAACGGTCCCCCTTTCTTTCCTCACGAGGGCTTGGTGCTCTGCGCTGGCAGGTCCCGGTCCCCAAGTAGGCTTTAGCCGTCGCTGGTATGACGGGTCGTGATGCCGTGGGTCATGGCCAGGAGGTGAGTGGCCCGAGGTCCAGTAAGAGCCCCTGAGTCGCGATGCTCAGGAGGTCCCCTTTAGCGCTCAAGCAGCCTTCGCTGGGCAAGAAAGGTAGGTGGCTTTGCCGTGACAGAGCAGCAGTAGGCGAGGGTTTAGCGCTGAGTCAGATCAGTTTTTGCGTGACTTATCTTGCGGGTTTGGAGAGGTGCTCGATGGGGTGTCGTGTCTGCGCCACGGCAACTGAGGTGTTGCTGGGTCGGGACCTCGCGAGCTTCTTCCCTCTCCCCCGCGCTTTCCTTAATGCTCTACGTCCTCAGGTCCTGCCCTCGAGCGAGCCTGGGCCGCTGGTATGACAGGTCGCGATGTCGTGGGTCAAGGCCAGGGGGTGAGGGCTGGAGAGCCAGTAAGAGCCCATGAGTCGCGATGCTCAGGTACCCCCCTTTTAACATGCAAGTGGATCACGCCGGAGAGGAGGAGAGAAGGCTCGCGATGCCGCCAGCGTTACTCCTGGAGCAGGTCATGTGTACCAATCACGAGGGGAAACAAGATTCGTTGTAACGGTTGCCAGCCAACCATTGGTCGCTCCGAGGGAGTGATAGGGGGCACTGAGGGCTCGGTGAGGTGGCACCTTGCGGGGCTGCCACGGCCAGAGCTCAGCCACTCAGATTTATCGGCGTTGCAGGGACGGACCCGTGCGCAAGTGTTGTGCCTAAGCGAGCGGCTCCAAAGGTGGGTGTCAATCGAGCAGGCGATTAGGTCAAGCATGTCATGTACGAATAAGCAAATCCATCTAGATAGGTGCGGAGAAAGCATACGCCACTAGGTCTGGCCCGAGCAACTTGGGGATAATGCAGCCCGATGGGCGCCCCCAACAAGGTAAGTAAAGAACATAAGCAAAACGGATACATGCCACAGGGACGGACCCACGCGGCCTGGGAATGATGCAGCCCAAGGGGCGCTCCCAGCTGAAAACGGAACTTGGAAAGGTGTCACCTGATATGGTCGGAGATGGCGGGGCGTTGAGGTAGCGGATGACGCGTGATGAGGAAGTCTGCCCTCACGAGCCCTCCGGACCTGGAGCCTCGGGAGGCTCCGGGGGCATGGGGGGTTCCTCGAGAGCCATCTTCATCCCTGCCAGGACCGCGCGTTGCCTGACCTCTTGAGCTTCCAGAGCGGACCTAAGCAGGCGCTGATGGGCGACGACCGCGTTCGGCAGGGCGAAAGGAATGCGAACGTAGCTGTGAGGCGGACCCTCGGAACGTTCCACGCGTGAGGGCCAGAGGCGCTCCTGAGACGCGGCCTGGTTGAGCCCTGGTATGTCGATGCAGATTTGCAGCCCAGCATCCTCGCCTGGATGTGGGGCCACGGCGGGCAGGCGGCAACAGCCGCGCATGACTCTTGACTCCTGTAGCTCCTGGGTGTTCCTCGTGATGAAATCCTGAGGGTTTGGCCCTCCTTGCCTCATACCTTCCTGAGGGAAACGTGCCTTGAAGCACGCCTCCAAGTGGTGCCCAAGCGCCTCCCTCGTGACTCCGGCTAAGTCAGTGGCTCGCCATGAAAGAGCCCCCGAGCCCCGCCTGAGGAGGGCGCCGGGCGCGCCTTCCTATGCGACAGAGGGTGGCGCCCCTTAAACGGGCGCGGGTCCTGTTGCCACGCCTTTGGAGGTGCCTACCCCATGAGGGCTTGGACCAGGTGAAGCCTTCTTCTTCTTAGGGATCCCCTCGGGAAGTCTCTCGCTCCTGTGGTCTGGGTCTTCAATTGCTGCAGCTTGGAAGGCACGCTCAAGAGAGCACACTGCGTCCCTTTCCTCACAAGGCACTGTGATGACTCCTCCGCTTCCTGGCATCTTGAGGACATTGTAGCCATGGTGAGTCACTGCCATGAACTTGGCCAGAGCTGGGTACCCGAGGATGGCATTGTATGGCAGGCGAATATGGGCGACGTCGAAGTCGATGAGCTCGGTGCGGTAGTTGTTGCGCTGTCCGAAGGTGACGGGGAGGCGAACTTTCCCTATCGGGACGGTGGATCCATCGGTGACTCCTGAGAAGGGCTTGGTCGGCTGAAGCTAATCATATGGCACTTGGAGATCGTTGAATGTTTTGACAGATAGGACGTTGAGTCCTGCTCCGCCGTCGATGAGGGTCCTGGTGACTTGCACGTTCTTGATGACCGCAAGCAAAGCATGGGAGGACTCCGGCCGCCGCCACAAGACTTGAGCTGATCCGCTGAGCTAAACGTGATAGCGCAGGACGACCACCTGAGAGGGCGTGTGGCCTCTGGCTTGGGGAGGACTACATTCACCACGCGAGCAAACTGCTTGAAGATGCGCTGAGAGGCTGGGGCCTGAGCGCCACCCAGGATGCAAGCGATCGCGCGCGGCTCCTGGAAGCCCCCAGCCCCCTCGTCCTGATGATTGTCTTCGTACCTCCTTGGCGGTTGCGGCAGAGGTGGGAGCCCTGCGTTGCCTTGAGGGCGATCCTTGCGAGGTTGGTCCCTCTAACCTCTCTTGCGAGGCTGGTCTTGCCAACGGTCCTCGCGTGGTCTCTCACGCCATCCTTGGCGAGGGCCACGGTCTTCCCAGCGTCCTGCGCCTCTTCATCCTCCTCTGTCGTAGACTCGATCACTGCACTCGGGGCGTCGGCCGATACGCCCTTCTCGCACGGCCCTGAGCTCCTGGCATTCGTTGGTGTTGTGGGTGTGGAGGTCGTGGTACACGCAGTACCGGCTGCCCTTGGACGACTCGGGCTGATGCCTGCCTCGCTTGGTGTCCGGTTACTGCTGCGAGCATGGCAGCCCCTTTGCGCTTCACGCCCTTGGCCTTGGGCTTCTTCTCTCGGATCGGGCAGCCGGAAGCTCGAGGAAGGAGAGCTGCCCTTCCTCAGCCCTAGCGCATTTGGTCGCCAAGTTGAACAGCTCCAGGGATGTGCACAGGTCTTCATGCATTGCTAGCTCCTCCTTCATCTTGACGTCACGCACGCCATCGGAGAAGGCTGAGATGATGGCTTCCTCAGTCACCTTGGGGATTTTGAGGCGGGCGTTGTTGAAGCACTGGATGTACTTCTGCAGGGTCTCTCCTGGCTGCTGCTTGATGCGGCGCATGTCGCTCATGGCCAGAGGCCGGTCGCGAGTGCCTTGGAAGTTGGCGATGAAGCGGGTGTGCATCTCGTCCCAGGAGGAGATCGTGCCGGGAGCCAGGTTCGGGCTCCGTCCTTCAGCACCATGGGGAACCAATTCGCCATCACCTTTTCGTCCCCTTTGGCGGCTTCAATGCCCAGCTCATAGAGCTGGAGGAACTCCGCGGGGTCGGCGGTGCCGTCATAGCGAGGAGGCGGGTCTGGCTTGAACTTTCCGGGCCACGCGACGCTGCGTAGCTCGGCGGTGAAAGCGTGGCAGCCTGCAGTGGCCACCGGGGCTCTCTGCTGATGCGGAGTTTGCTCTTGTGGGTTCCCGCACACTGCTGCCTGGAGCAGCGTACGGTCTTGACGCGGTGGCGCTGGAGCGCGGTCGCGGCGCTCCGGTGCTGGGAGCACGCGAGCACCTTCTTGGGGACGAGGGATCTCCTGGCAGCTCCTTTCTTGATGCGCGGGCGTCGGACGCGGAGGGTCTCGGCCCGGGGCCACGCGCGTTGGAGCCAGGGCGCCTTCTTGGGGAGGAGGTGGCGGGGGCACCTCCAACTCCCTGCCTCCCACGCGGGGTGCAAGGCGAGGCAGCGAGAGGGACGGCGCGGGGGAGCCCCCTGCGGCGCGGATGAGCTCGGCGACACGGTCGAGCCACTCCTCGTAGACGTCATCGACGGGGCGGTAGCGCAGGAGTTCGTTTGCCACGATGAGCACGGCTCGAGCCTCCATGGGAGCGTGGTGCGCGCGGGACGAAGAACCAGCTGGGGCGAGCGAAGGAGTAGCGGTGCGGCCCTCTCGCCTCACCGATGGATGCAGGGACGAGGACTGCTGCTTGTTCCCCGCCGGGCCGGTGGCGGCGTTGGCGGCAGGCGACGGGGAACGACGGGGGTGTCCGCCGACGGGAGCCGTCTTGGCGACTCGAGCGGCCCGAGCAGCCCTGCGCTCGGCGCGAGCTCAGCGAGCATCAGCCATGGACATGACGAAAGCTCACACATGACCAGCGGAAGAAATATTCCGGCGCACCCCTACCTGGCGCGCCAAATGTCGGATTCCGGATTCTTGCAGACCCTTGAGGTTCGAACACTGGAGTGCGCATGGAGATCTTTCCCTTACCAGCTATGCGTGAATGGTTAGCGAGGGATCTAAACTACAAACGTTGAACAACACGGAGACACGAGGTTTATACTGGTTCGGGCCACCGATGTGGTGTAATACCCTACTCCAGTGTGTGGTGTGGTGGATTGCCTCAGGGGCTGATGATGAACAGTACAAAGGAAGAACAGCCTCGTGAGGGGTGTTCTTGGGCTGGTGCGATGAACTCCTTGGGTGAGTTTGATCGCCTCTCTTTCTCTCTCTGCTAGGGCTCTATCATATTGCCCGTCCTTTTCCAGATGCCTCTACTCTGTGGTGGCTAGTTCTACTTATAGAGGGAGGCCCTGGGCCTCTTCCCAAAATAATGAGCAGGAAGGGCGCCAACAATTGGCCATTTTGAAGGGGAACATCTAGTACACTTATCCTGACTAAAGTTGGTCTTCGGCTGCGAAAGGCTCTGATGCTGACGCCGTCCTGGGCTCCACGATGACCTCCTTCCTGCCGCTCTGCTGGTCTTGGTCTTGTTGCCTAATCAAGCGGTAACCTTTGCACGATGCCTTGGCCTGTGCTTGCCTCCTTTGCACCAAAGGGGAAATGAGGATCTGCAGGCCGGGCGCCTCACCGCCTCCGCCTCGGCCTCGATCATGGCTTGCGCCACAGGGCACCCTCGTGAGGTACCCTGCCTTGATCTCTCCACCTCCTCGTGAGCCTGCCTGACGAGGCTGCTCCTGAGGAAGGTTCCTGTCGTCCGCCCCGCGAGGCTTGGCCCCTCGCGAGGGTCTTGAGCTTGAGCTCATGAAGTTGGGCCGTGCTGGGCCCCCACTTGAGCCATGCCGCAGGCCGCAGGCAGGTAAGTCTGGGGACCCCCGTTCCCAGAACGCCGACACGGACATCTACGCTGTAGAGCCTGTCGCCCCCAAATTCAACCTGTGGTCGGCTTGTCCAATAACCTTCGATTGTAGGGACCACCCGACCAGTATCCATAATGGAGGTTCGGCAGCCCTGGTCCTCGATCCAATCATCAACGGATAGCATCTCACTCGCGTCCTAATGGACGGCAGTAGCAGTCTTAACTTGATCTATCAAGACACTGTCCGTAAAATGGGTATTGACCCATCAAGAATCAATCCTAGTAACACCACCTTTAAAGGAGTGATACCCGGCGTCGAAGCCTACTGCACGGGCTCGTTAACATTGGTAGTAGTCTTCGGTTCACCGGACAACTTCCGAAGCAAAGACTTGATCTTCGATATCGTCCCCTTCCGCAGTGGTTATCATGCACTGCTCGGACGTACCGCCTTCGCCCGCTTCAATGCAGTCCCGCATTACACTTACTTAAAGCTCAAAATTCCTGGGCCGCATGGCGTTATCACAGTCAATGGAAACATGGAGCGCTCCCTCCGTACTGAGGAGCACACCACGGCCCTTCAGCCGAGGTACAGAGCGGCCTTTTCAAGCCGAACACTTCATCGGCCATCAAACCTCCGGACACTATCAAAAGAGTCCAGCCTACCCTGCAGAACGACAGCTCGGTCAATCCAAAGCTGGACTAGCAGTTTCGCCTCCGTTGATCGCCCCATCTAATCGCAGCATATGTACCACGCGTGCATAACTACGCACTCAAAATACCTTGAGCGACAACGGAGGCACACTGCGGACGAGGTCCATAGTGCAGCTCGACCCGATTCGGACCTTAACCTTCTTCTTCTCCTCCTTCTGTTTTTCTCTTTTCTTTCATATCACAGGTTCCTTAAAACCTAAATCACTTCATGGTTGTACAAGGGCCCTTTCCCAGGCCCTTTTTATATACACGATCATCGTTTGATCCTCTCAAAGGATCCTCCACCAAGGCGAAAAGCGGTGCAGACGTGCGGCAAGGTGTCCAAAGGATCTTCAGGACTACCTTTTCTTTTTTAGGACCTTATAAAGCTTTCCCTTGTTTACAAATTCTCGGCATGTAAAATATCCTTGAGGCTTATGGCATTATCTATAAGAGCATGTTTTGACATATCAATCAGATCATAAGGGAAACAGTTCTTACCAACTCCTATTTGGTATTGGTTTATTTCACAATCTGTATTCCCTCTTCACATCAGATTGACATATACACTTCGGCATGGCCTACAATGTCAGGGGCTCTATTCGGCCACATATACTTCCAAAAAAAAGTCCGAACACTTTTATAGTACACTTCGGCGTCCCGAATATTGCATTATATGCATCAGCTCTGAATCATGTCTTTGGTCAATAGTTGGGTTGCACGGCTCCTGTGGTTACTACCTTACATTCTGCTTGTTCAGCTAGGGTAGTAAACGGAGAACTACTGCGATTGTGTTTTCTGGTTCGTCTGGTCAAAGCACCTCAGTAGAGAAAGCTGAAAATTGACTGTCATGATACGGCGAGAGCTGGTCAGTGATTCAGTGACTTATTATAAATCTCTTGCGATTTCTTCTGTATTATACAAAGGACTGGCCTCCGTCCAGTCACGTGCCTAAGGCATCGATTCGGATAGTCAGATACGCATTCGAGGCTAGTACTTAGCCCCACCGTCAAACTCCTATGGCTAAGTGAAAGTAATAAAGCCGCATAGTCTGATTGCCTGGTTCGCTGCGCAGACACCTACTTCACAGACCAAGACATTGGGTCAAGTGTGATCTGGCTTCTCGGAGGGCACGTTCTCCAGTTCAAACTAATGGAGAACGGCCTGCGCAGAGAGCTCGACCGACGTATAAAGATCCTTCTCGAGTGGAAGAGACGGGGAGGACAGTGACGGCAATGACGACGGCAGTGGGCGGGAGAGCGACGACTCTGGCTTCGGCTGATCGCCGCCTGCACCATCTTCATCAGGTGGCAGCACCATCATCTGCATCCACATCTCCTTCCTGGCACTGGGATTTGCCGGGGAGTTGGATGCAGAGGTGGGGATGGTGCTCCCGGGCTCCTCCAGCAGTCTTCTAGCTGGACCCCGACAGGCTTCCTTTCAGTCTGCAGCTCTGTTAGCCTTGTTGTGTCCTGCTGGCTCTGGTTACGGTGGTCGGCGGGTCACCTCTGCCGTGCTCTCCATCGACGCGTTCCCCGGTGCTCCCGCTCCCGTCGGGCTACCTCTTCGGGAGGCCGAAGGGAGCAGGCTGGGCTCCTGCCCAGGCGCTCCTTTTGCGCTCCCCACCTTCACAGACCAAGACATTGGGTCAAGTGTGATATGCCCTAACCCTAACCATATCGGTCCTACTGAGTTGCATGTCGGTCCCACCGAAAATCCTAACGGTCACTAGATTTGTTGAATCGGTCCGACCGAGTTTAACAATTCGGTCCCACCAAGTTTGGCAAGTTGTGTGTAACAGTTAGATTTTGTGTGGAGGCTATATATACCCCTCCACCTCCTCTTCATTCGTGGAGAGAGCCATCATAACATGCCTACACTTCCAATACACATTTTCTGAGAGAGAACCACATACACTTGTGTTGAGGTCAAGATATTCCATTCCTACCATATGAATCTTGATCTCTAGCCTTCCCCAAGTTGCTTTCCACTCAAATCTTCTTTCCACCAAATCCAAATCCTGTGAGAGAGAGTTGAGTGTTGGGGAGACTATCATTTCAAGCACAAGAGCAAGGAGTTCATCATCAACACACCATTTGTTACTTCTTGGAGAGTGGTGTCTCCTAGATTGGCTAGGTGTCACTTGGGAGCCTCCGACAAGATTGTGGAGTTGAACCAAGGAGTTTGTAAGGGCAAGGAGATCGCCTACTTCGTGAAGATCTACCGCTAGTGAGGCAAGTCCTTCGTGGGCGACGGCCATGATGGGATAGACAAGGTTGCTTCTTCGTGGACCCTTCGTGGGTGGAGCCCTCCGTGGACTCACGCAACCGTTACCCTTCGTGAGTTGAAGTATCCATCAGCGTGGATGTACGATAGCACCACCTATCGGAACCACGACAAAAACATCCGTGTTTCCAATTGCGTTTGAATCTTCCAAACCCTTTGTTGACACACGAACACGTCACATGTACCCTCGACGCCGGGGGTGATGCACCGCAGCTCACGTCGAAGGAGATCCGACCGACAATGCGACACGCCAAGATACCGGCGGGTGCTTTGCAGACCCGAAACCCCGCGCACCCGGGAGGGACCCCGTCAGGGATTGCGGCGGCTATGGGCTGCCCTAGGTCGATTCGCTCGCCCCTAGAGCCTCGGGATTCGCAGCTCTCAAACACGAAGAACAGCGAAGAACGAGAAAGAAAGATACAAGGGTAGGGGATAAAGATAGATGAACACAAAAGTGCAATAGATTGGTTGGTTCGATTGGTGTTGTCTAATCGGCCGTCACCCCCAACATATATAAGAGGCGGCTGGACTTCCCGTGCAAGCAAAGGATTTATCTAGGCTTTCCTTACAAGAAAATTACATCAATTCACGTCCTAGAGTCCTAGTTCTGGTCCCACTCGGATTCAGCCCGAATCTGGTCCAATCTTTTGTCTAGCTCCTTGCGTGGGCCGTGGAATCTGCATATGACTTCCGACGGAGACAGTTCAAATATCAATTTTGTGTGCTTTGACGAGGCCAACAATCCATATTTTGATCACTTTTCTAAATAAGGCCATCTTGAATACTCCACGGGGTCATCTCTAATTTCGAGTCGGACTCGTTCATGTAGCTGACCGGACCGTCCGACTCTTGCAGCGTCCTCTGCAGGTCATATACTACGTCGGATGATGATGACTCCACAAGCAAAGTTGACCGTTTTGATGTTACGAACAACTCCCGTGTTGAACACTTTTTCATCCAAAGCCATCTAGATAAGTATTTTAGCCCATCTTCAGCATCTGGTCGGATTGGCCTCGACAGTTTCTACTGTTCACGGCGGCAAGCTTTCCCGGCAAGGTACTGTTCATGGCGGCAAGCTCTCCCCCTGGCAAGGTTACTGTTCATGGTGGCAAGCTCTGCCGGCAAGGTTACTGTTCACGGCGGCAAGCTCTCCCCCGGCAAGGTTACTGTTCACGGCGGCAAGCTTTCCCCGGCAAGGTTACTGTTCATGGCGGCAAGCTCTCCCCCGGCAAGGTTACTGTTCACGGCGGCAAGCTCTCCCGGCAAGGTTACTGTTCACGGCGGCAAGCTCTCCCCCGGCAAGGTTACTGTTCACGGCGGCAAGCTATGCCCCGGCAAGGTTCTTGTTCAAGGCGGCAAGCTCTCCGGCAAGGTTCTTGTTCACGGCGGCAAGCTTTCCCGGCAAGGTCTTTGAGGCAAGAACGACCTCGGATGAAAATGTGCCCAAAAGCAAAGTTGACTTTTTGACGAGACGAAAAACTTACGTGTTGAACGCTTTTTCAATTCAAGGCCGTCTTGAGGGCCGAATTTCTCACGATTGCATCGGACACTCATCAACATGTCTCACGGTGTCAAGCGTAATATTTTGGTCTCTCGCCCGTCTGCATCAGTATTAATCATAACTTTTGCATATGAACTCGGAATGAGTTGATTTATATATCGAAATCGATTGCCTGACGAGACGAAGACAATTCCTTAAAAGTGCTCCTTCATGCGAGGTCATCTTGAAGACGTGATTGTCCAAAAACCATTGGGAACATTGAATTATGCCACTGGAGTATAGTTTCGGTCCGTAAGATAAGGTTGAATGAATATAACCAAACATCAAAGTCGTTCCACTTTCGGCGACGTGAATCTTTTCCCGTTCACTCGAGACTATCTTCATTGCAATCTGTATCTTGCCAAAATCAGGAGTCAACACATGCCCCCTGCTTTTGTGGCGTAGCTTATGCGTGAAAATACCTTACTTAGGGTAATGTTTAAGCACGATGTCAACACCCCATCGGCTGTGCATGTTGAGTATGATAATTTTAATCGTCCATATGATCATGTTTATTGCTTCTTCGGTAGAGCCTCTTGGATAATAGTTGTCCGAAAACAACAATTGGATGTCACAAAGGCTTCCACGTAAGTTTCTTATGTCAATCCGGACCTTGCATTTGTCCAGGCATTCCCTGGGAATATTAGAACCCTTTAACGAAGACGGTTGCCGAACGATTATGACCATGCACCTCAAAGGAATATCGTCAACTATTCGGCGACTCAACTCGGTATCAAAGTACACCATCAAGCCTCCATTGAACAACGTTTGTCTCCTCGACTTGGATCCCGCAAATAAATAACATTTGGAGTCGGGGCTCTTTTATGCACTAGACCCTTGATTGTTGGTCGACTCAATAATTAAGTCGGCCTTCACAAGATTGGCAAACACTGAGCATCGGCTATAGGAGTAAGAAATCAACCATGGTGAACATCGTTAGCCAGATGCCGGGTTTTGCCAAAACAATGAATTATGAGGGCGATATGCAAATATTGGCCATGCGTTCTTATCTCAAAAGTGCTCGGGAGTCCGTCCACCAAAGTGTGAATAGCCGAAATAAGTTAGATGTTTCGGCTGAGGATAAATTCCATAGCGTTGATTCTGATGGTACGATTGAAGAATATGGATGAGACAGCCTCTGGAATCTCCTATATGAAAATTGTCGCCCTCGCCACGGGCTTTACACTTGTACTCCCTTATTTCCGCTGGCTTCAAGCAGGAGATGTGATGCCGCTCTTGACTCGAGGATCTCCCTTAGGAACCCAGGCCATGTTCCTCTTCTCCAGCTCTTTGGCCCTAAGCCGTTTTAGCTTCTTCTGTTCCGAATATGGTAAGCCGAGTGAGCGTCCCGGCTGGGACTTTGGTTTATGCACCGGCAAATTCTTCCTGACTTTGGGTATCTTTGGCTTGGCCTGTCCAAACTTGACTATTGGATCCTTGAAATTTACTTGCTTCACTTTCTTGTCCTTAGCAGCCAACATAGGCTCGGCTGGCTTTTTGTCATTTGGAGTCGGATCTGAAATAGCACTCTTGCAGCCATCCTTTTCTTTCTTCACCTTTTTAACACTTGTTGCAATAGAAGGTCGGACATCATTTCTATTTTGACTGCTCCTCTTGGGAACCCATGCCATGTTCTTCTTTCTCAACTCATGTGCACTAAGTCTTTGTAATTCCTTCTCTTGCCAATGTGCTAAGCCGAGTGGGCACCTCGGCTGTGATTCTGTTTCAACTAATGCCAACACTTTTTGGCCTTGTGCACTCTCAACTTCTTCCCTTCAGATTTGGCACTTGATTGACTTGCCTCGTTGCCTTTTGTAGCCAATGTCAATACTTTAACTGGCTCTTTTTTATTTGAGAACAAATCTGAAGTAGCACACTTACGACCATCTTTCTTGACCTGGTACACTTGCTTGACCACCTATTTCTTATTCCTTGAGCTCCGGACCGATTCCCTATGATTGAAACGGTCTCTGACGTGTGATTGTTCATCAAATGTTGATCTTTTTGGAGCTGCATACTGTTGGCGAGATGATCTAAAATAAGATGGATAATTTGCCCTTGTATCATACCTGTCCCATGATGGATATGGATGTACATGAGTGTAGGGAGGCATCCACGACATTGGCATTGGCGTCCCAAAAGGAGGATATGGAGTGTGTTTGCTCAACTTCTTCCTTTGCCAATCCCAGTCTTCAAATTTATGACTTGGGGGTGACTTCGATGCTTTTGTTTTACTCGACCGATAAGCAATCTTTGCCTCACTTATCTTCTGATATTTTTCTAATAACTGCGTGAAAGTGACTTTCGGCCCTTTACCTTTGTGCTTACCATTGCCTTTGCTTTCTTTAGTTGTGCGTGCATCAGTCTTTGAATTTTCTCGTTGCCCCGATTGCTAGATGTCACTATTGTAGCTTTGATGGAATTCCTGTCTTCAAGATTGTTGTTGATGCATTTTTTAACCATATCCTTGCTCGAAGATTTGACCCCGTCATCATTGGTGTGTACCTGTCCACCTTTAGATGAATCGGCTTGAGATAGCCGAGTTAAAATTTGATCGCCATCAGGGCCAATCTGATCCGACTGGTTATATGACCGTGCCTCAACAAACTCCAGTCGTCTCGATTGTGTGGCTTGATGAATCACATTGTTGTCTTTGATATTCTCTTCAAACAAACATTGCATTTGTTCTTGTCCTGATGGTTCGACATCGTGATCAATTCTAATAGGATTAGTCGAGGATACACCAACGATGTGATCACCTATGCCCGGACTGAAGGTACACTTTGCTCATTCCATTAACCGATAGTGTGATATCGGCTCAAACAAAACAACCGAGTGGTGTCAGTTTAACATCACTCGACTCGGCTATGCATTGATTTTTGTCCTCCTTTCCCGACGCTCTTGAATCGGCTATCTTGGAGAACTTTGAACCTGGCTTTATATTCCTGCGACCAAAATAATTACAGAATATACGTCTCATCCGAGACCAAATGTTAGCTGTGCATGAAACAAACAAAGTTGCCCATATGAATATAAAGTTGATGCATGACGGGAACAACTTTGGTTGCGATAAGTTGTCACTATTAGCCTCTATGAATGGTGCCATGTGTTGATCGGCATGATTAGTAACAAGATAACTTGAAACAAATAGGTTACTCATCTCGATCGGTCTTTCAGAATTAATTAGAATCTTACTAACGGGTGCATCAACAATATGATTTTGACCGAATCGAAAACTGAGTAAACTCTTGGCTAGGTGTACCTTTGTGAAGTCGTTGGAACGAGAAGATGGTTGCACCACTAGAACAATACCTTGCTCCACTTTTGAATAATTCTCGAATGCATCTTCCTCTTTTTCTGGATCTCGTGCCTCATCACTCGGATTGCCTGAATAGATTTGACTTGGATTTCCCGAGTAGATTTCACTCAGATTACCCGAATGGATTCCACTCGGCCGCTCTTCGCCAGCTATACTTTGTTCAGCTGCATGCTCTGGTTCTTGGTCTTCGTCACTAGTCAAACTTTATTTGGCCATATAACTTTGCTCTTGATGCTCATCAATTTCTTTGGCACGGACCTCATAGGGCAGCATGTAAGCTCCCACACATCTAGAAAAATCTAACACGGCCAATTTGTTGTGTTTACCGTTCCTTTGCTTGGCGAAACTTGCATCTTCTGTTTTGGTACACGCGGAAATAATTGGCTTGATGCACTCGACTTTATCCGGCGATGCACTCGTGCGAACGATGCACTTTCGGTGGCATGATGTACTCAGATGGATCGATGCACTCGACTAGTATGATGTACTTGGTATGGACTCTATGCACTTGGTTGTAACCGTCTCTGTGCTCAATCTGGTTTCAACTGAATCCACCATCGTGTTTGCTTTAAAGGAATCGTTCGACTCGGCTGTAGATGACTTATCCATATTTGACTCAGTTTCAACCGAATCAACCATATAAGCCGAGTGAACCCTTTCTTGCTGATTTGCTTGCAAACTTTCTTGCTTCAATATCGCAGAAGGGCCAACATAGTTGCTCGATGGAGGAAGGCACTTGATGTATTCTTGCAAATATTCCTCTCCACGGCTTTTCTTGAGTGCTTCGTAAGCCTGTCGATATTCTCATTGGTAATTCTTCAAGAGTTGGCGTAGTAAAGCCATTGACTCTATTCCCTGTGACAGGTGGCTTGACCCCATCCATTTGGGCGACATATTTTTCTTTAGACTCAGCCCTGCTTGGACCAGCTTGCCCCCCAATACTTTTAGGATCTTTCGGCAATGAATTGATGTTACCGGAATTTTGCGATTGTATAGGGGGTGTATAACATGCTGCAGTGATAGGTGAAGACATGTGCATTGTTGTTGAATATTTTCTCTCAATCGGCAACACTTCGTCTTCTTTCAAAACCCTAGCTCTTATTGCCTCATAATCAGGAACCAAACCTTTATCATGTTGCTCAAGGCAAAGAGCGGTAATCTTCTTATTTTGCGCTAAGCTTTTTAATGCAACCAAAGTCACACATACACTCCTGTAGAATCTCCATTCACTCGGCCATAAAAGTGAGCCGAGTCATGAATACTTTTAGTTGCATATGATGCTGAACAATTAATACCATGAGGTGTATTATATGATGACTGAGGTTAACCGGCCAAATAGCTAATGGAAGCATGGCCGATTGCCTCATTCATCGGCATGTTTGGGGATAAACCCACATATTGCGAGTTGGCTGCCGATGGATAAAACGGTGAGATGCCCTCCTGCACATGAGGTTTCATATATTGATTACTCAAACAAATCGTGTTGTTCACCGGCATATTGAAAGATGTTGCCGATGCACGAAAGTTCATATTCATAAGTTGCATGTCGCGATTATGTAAATTCCAAGTTTCTCCAACGGAATAACTAGTCGGCCTTTGCTCGTTAGGGCTAGCCGACATGACACGTCCATTGAAAGATCTAGCAACATCAACATAATGGCTATTTGCATCTACATAAGGAGATTGATGATACATGTTACCGTTGTAGATTGCAGCCGCTTGATGACGCTCTCCTCGTAGCAAGAACAAATGGAAACTGTTCAAAGCTTCGTTCCTCAAATGAGTCGCCAAAAGTGTGTTGACACACGAACACGCCACGTGTACCCTCGACGCCGGGGTGATGCACCGCAGCTCACGTCGAAGGAGACCCGACCGACGGTAGCGATACGCATAAGGCGATCGGCGGGTGCTTTTGCAGACCGAAACCTCACAAGACTGGGAGGGACCCGTCAGGGATTGCGGCGGCTATGGGCTGCCCTAGGTCGATTCGCTCGCCCCTAGAGCCTCGGGATTCACAGCTCTCAAACACGAAGAACAGCGAAGAACGAGAAAGAAAGATACAAGGGTAGGGGATAAAGATAGATGAACACAAAGTGTAATAGATTGGTTGGTTCGATTGGTGTTCTCTAATCGGCCGTCACCCCCAACATATATAAGAGGCGGCTGGACTTCCCGTACAAGCAAAGGATTTATCTAGGCTTTCCTTACAAGAAAATTACATCAATTCACGTCCTAGAGTCCTAGTTCTGGTCCCACTCGGATTCAGCCCGAATCTGGTCCAATCTTTTGTCTAGCTCCTTGCGTGGGCCGTGGAATCTGCATATGACTTCCGACGGAGACGGTTCAAATATCAATTTTGTGTGCTTTGACGAGGCCAACAATCCATATTTTGATCACTTTTCTAAATAAGGCCATCTTGAATACTCCACGGGGTCATCTCTAATTTCGAGTCGGACTCGTTCATGTAGCTGACCGGACCGTCCGACTCTTGCAGCGTCTCTGCAGGTCATATACTACGTCGGATGATGATGACTCCACAAGCAAAGTTGACCGTTTTGATGTTACGAACAACTCCCGTGTTGAACACTTTTTCATCCAAAGCCATCTAGATAAGTATTTTAGCCCATCTTCAAAGATCTCGGTCGGATTGGCCTCGGCAGCTTTACTGCTCACGGCGGCAAGCTTTCCGGCAAGGTCTTGTTCATGGCGGCAAGCTCTCCCCGCAAGGTTACTGTTCATGGTGGCAAGCTCTGCCGGCAAGGTTCTTGTTCACGGCGGCAAGCTCTCCCCGGCAAGGTTATCGCTCACGGCGGCAAGCTTTCCGCAAGGTTCTTGTTCATGGCGGCAAGCTCTCCCCCGGCAAGGTTACTGTTCACGGCGGCAAGCTCTCCCGGCAAGGTTACTGTTCACGGTGGCAAGCTCTCCCCCGGCAAGGTTACTGTTCACGGCGGCAAGCTTTCCCTGGCAAGGTTACTGTTCAAGGCGGCAAGCTCTCCCGGCAAGGTTACTGTTCACGGCGGCAAGCTTTCCCCGGCAAGGTCTTTGAGGCAGTAAACGACCTCGGATGAAAATGTGCCCAAAAGCAAAGTTGACTTTTTTGACGAGACGAAAAACTTACGTGTTGAACGTTTTTCAATTCAAGGCCGTCTTGAGGGCCGAATTTCTCACGCATTGCATCAGACACTCATC
This sequence comes from Aegilops bicornis, assembly GCA_021605145.1. Classification (NCBI taxonomy): domain Eukaryota; kingdom Viridiplantae; phylum Streptophyta; class Magnoliopsida; order Poales; family Poaceae; genus Aegilops; species Aegilops bicornis. Next base: position 686,187,377 of record CM038670.1, on the reverse strand, counting down.
AACATGTCTCTGGTGTCAAGCGTAATATTTTGGTCTCCGGCCCGTCCGCACCGTATTAACTGTAACTTTTGCATATGAACTCGGAATGAGTTGATTTATATATCGAAATCGATTGCCCCGACGAGACGAAGACAATTCCTTAAAAGTGCTCCTTCATGCGAGGTCATCTTGAAGACGTGATTGTCCAAAAACCATTGGGAACATTGAATTATGCCACTCGGAGTATAGTTTCGGTCCGTAAGATAAGGTTGAATGAATATAACCGAAACATCAAAGTCGTTCCACTCGGCGACGTGAATCTTTTCCCGTTCACTCGAGACTATCTTCATTGCAATCTGTATCTTGCCAAAATCAGGTGTCAACACCCTTCGCTTTACATTCTTCCAAGCTGCATGCTTTACTTTCCGCTGCTCATATACTCTTTGCATGCTTGCTTGATATGTATTGTGTTTGTTAAACTTGTGCCAAAACTCCACTTCGACTTAAAGAAATTAAAAACTGCAACTTTTGGTACTTAGTGTCTAATCACCCCCCTCTAGACACCTCTTCTCGATCCTTTCAATTGGTATGAGAGCTTTGGTCTCCATTGCCTTGGTTTAATCACCATTAGAGGAAGATAGATGTGTCTACTTTGGGGAGTCTTAGACATACAGTGCATATTCTTGATGGAGAGTATTTTCATGAGTGGAAAAATGAGATGCTTGTGATTTTCAATGAATATCATTTGAACAAGTACATTGCTAGCGCTTGTGCACCTCATATTGATCCCTTGCATCCCACACCCGAAGAGGATCTTGACATGATTCGCAATTTTAGAACTATCAATCTTGTCATAAGAGGATTTCCCAAAAACTTGATTGCTAGCTCGCCTACTCTTGATTGCGCCTATACCATATGGAGATTTCTTGAGGAACGATTTCCAGATTATTCCTTGAAAAATCTAGACGAAATTCTTCATAAGTCTATTGCCTTGAGTAAGATGAATTCTAGTGATCCTAGCTTTGGTGATTGTCTATTTGAGCTTACAAATCTCATGTGTGCCATAGGAGATGTTGGAATCATCAGCAATATCATTTCCGAAGCTATTAGAATCCATAAAGACAATCATTGAAATGATCATTTGTCTAATGAATTACCCTCTCTAGGAATTGATAAATCACAAGATGATGTTGAACATGGATACTATGATGAGGATGATGATAGTGAATATGATCTTGATGATGCAATGAGACACTTTGGACTTATGGCAAATCTTCGCAGCTACATGGCTGGAGGAAAGGAATGGGTCCTTGATAGTGGATGTACTAATCATATGACCGGAGATAAAGATATGTTCCGTGAGCTTGCTGAAAACGACGGCCCTCGAAAATATGTCACTTTTGGTGATAATTCAAAGGGTAAGGTGGTTGGCCTTGGTAAGGTGGCCATCTCACATGATAGCTCCATACAAAATGTCATGCTCGTTGAATCTCTTGGGTGCAATTTACTTTCAGTTTCTAGACTTGCTGATTTTGGTTTCAATGTCCTATTCACTGAAGTAGATTGCCAAGTGTTTCAGAGAGACAATCGTAAAATGGTCTTTACCGGTATAATGAGAGGAGATCTTTACATTGTTGATTTCACTAAAAGGCTCAACCTAGAACTTGCTTAATTGCCAAATCTTCTAAAGGCTGGTTGTGGCATAGAAGATTAGGTCATGTTGGTATGCGAAACCTTGACAAGCTTATTAAAGGTGATCATATCCTTGGAATAAAAGATGTCATATTTGACAAGGATAGACTTTGTAGTGCTTGTCAAGCAGGAAAACAAGTTGGAGGAAGTCACCGTGCAAAGAACATCATGACCACGAGAAGACCACTCGAGCTACTTCACATGGATCCCTTTGGTCCAAATGCCTACAAAAGTCTCGGCGGTAACTCATTTGGTCTAATCATAGTTGATGATTTTTCAAGATTTACGTAGGTATTCTTTCTCAATGATAAACCGCAGCTCCAAAAGATCTTCAAAAACTTCGCTAGGAAGGCCCAAAATCAATTTGACATGAAGATCAAGAAGGTTCGAAGCGACAATGGAACGGAGTTCAAGAACGCAAATGTGGATACCTTTCTTGACGAAGAAGGGATTTCACACGAGTTCTCGGCTACGTGCACACCTCAACAAAATGGAGTTGTTGAGAGGAAGAACCGGACTCTTATCGGGATGGCAAGAACGATGCTTGATGAGTACAAGACGCCAAAGCACATTTGGGCGGAAGCGGTTGAGACAGCTTGTCATGCAACAAATCGCTTGTATCTTCACAAGCTACTCGGCTAGATGGCATACGAGCTCCTCGCCGGTAACAAACCCCAAGTTGGATACTTTCGAGTATTTGGCTAAAAGTGCTACATTCTTGATAAGCATCGCTGCTCTAAATTCGGCCAGAATCTCATGAAGGTTTCCTACTTGGTTATGGCTTAAACTCTCACACTTACCTTGTCTACAACAATTTCACCCGAAATGTTGAAGAGACGGTAGATGTGAAGTTTGATGAATCTAACGGCTCGCAAGTAGAGCAATTGCCAATTGATGTAGGAGACAAAGACCCTTCAGAAGCAATTCAAGACATGTCTATTGGCAAGATTCGTCCAACGGAGGTGAAGGAGAGTACCTCATCTGTCCCAGTGGAAGCTTCTACCTCACGACAAGGCGAACCAAGAATTGATATGGAAGCATCCACAAGTGGGACACACCAAGACGAAGAAAATGAGGAAGTACACCAAGATGACCATCAACAACCTCCTTCTCCACCACGACAAGACAACGACAACGTCAACAATGAAGAAGGCCAAGAAGAAGAACAAGATGAAGAAGATGTTCCACCCCGAGCCAAGCCAAAGCTCCCACGAGTTCGAGCAAGAATCGCCAAAGATCATCCCGTCGAGCAAATATACAATGATATCCAAATCGGGAGAATCACTCGCTCTAAAACTCGTTTAGCTAATTTTTGTGAACATTACTCATTCATCTCTAGCATTGAACCTATGAAGATTGTTGAAGCATTGGAAGATCCGGATTGGATAAACGCCATGCATGAAGAGCTACACAACTTTGAGAGAAATGAAGTATGGACATTGGTCGAGAAGCCCGACAACAACCACAACATCATTGGTACCAAATGGGTGTTTCGCAACAAGCAAGATGAAGACGGTCAAGTCGTCCGCAACAAAGCACGCCTAGTCGCCCAAGGCTACACTCAAGTCGAAGGTATGGACTATGGTGAGACATATGCTCCCGTTGCAAGACTTGAGTCCATTTGCATCTTACTTGCTTATGCTAATCATCATGATATCACCTTGTACCAAATGGACATTAAAAGTGCTTTTCTAAATGGTGAAATTGAGGAGGAAGTTTATGTTAAGCAACCTCCCGGCTTTGTCAATCCTAAGAAACCTGATAATGTCTACAAACTTCACAAAGCCCTTTATGGTCTTAAACAAGCTCCTAGAGCTTGGTATAAATGCTTGACCAAGTTCCTTATTGAAAAAGGCTTTGAAATTGGTAAAATAGATTCTTCTCTTTTCACTAAAAGGGTTGATGGCGAACTATTTGTGTGCCAAATTTATGTTGATGATATTATTTGGTTCGACTAACCCTCATTTTAGTGAGAAGTTTGGAAAGCTAATGTTGGAGAAGTTTGAGATGTTTATGATGAGTGAACTCAAATTCTTTCTCGGTTTGCAAATCAAGCAAACTAAGGAAGGTACCTTTGTCTCTCAAACAAAGTACACCAAGGTATGACTACACCCATGCCTACAGTGGACATCTTGATTTGACCAAAGATGGTGAACCGGTTGATCAAAAAGTTTATCGCTCTATGATTGGTTCATTGTTATAGCTATGTGCTTCATGTCCCGATATTATGCTGAGTGTGTGCATGTGTGCACGATATCAAGCTACACCTAAAGAATGTCATCTTAAGGCCGTGAAAAGGATAGTGAGATACTTAATACATACACCAAATTTTGGCATTTGGTATCCTAAGAGGTCTTCTTTTGATCTTGTTGGCTATTCCGATTCAGATTATGCCGGAGACAAGGTTGATAGAAAGTCCACTTTAGGTACTTGTCAATTTCTTGGTAGATCTCTTGTGTCTTGGTCCTCCAAGAAACAAAACTCGGTATCCTTATCCACCGCTGAAGCGGAATACATTACCGCTGGATCATGTTGTGCTCAATTACTTTGGGTGACCCAAACTCTTAAAGATTATGGGATATATGTGAAACATGTTCCATTTCTGTGTGACAATGAAAGTGCCATTAAGATTGCTCATAATTCTATGCAACATTCTAAAACTAAGCATATTGAAGTTCTTCATCATTTTATTCGAGATCATGTTGCTAAAGGGGACATTGATCTTAAACATGCTCGCACCGATAAGCGATTGGCGGATATATTCACCAAACCTCTTGATGAGAAAGTGTTTTGCAGGTTAAGAGGTGAATTGAACATCATTGATGCTTCAAACTTGGAGTAGTAACTCCATTTGATACATGCAAGGCATGAGACTATGACTAACCCTTGATATTTCTCTTATGATGATAATCATATGTCTTGGATATATTTGCACCTTGCATGTTATCTAACCCGTGTAGGTACTTGGATGAATCTAAATCTATGAGATTGCAACTCACTCACATCTTGAGCAATTTCTATATCACCAAGTCTCCACACAATGGTGGTTGAAGACAAGGAAGCACGAAACCATTCGAACATATCCTTTGGCAAATTCTATGTTGAGTTTCATGATTGTCATTTTGGATACACAAGTGCTCTTCCTTGCAAAACTAACCCATGTAGGTAGATGAACTCAAACTCCAAGTGGTGCTCACAACTATTGATGAGCTACATCAACCTTGAGCAACCCACACAAGTTCAACTACATGATCATGATCAACACCAACACCCAAGGTATGTTATTCCATCTTAGAGAAGCTTTACTCCAAGTCATGGGACAAAGCAACTCAACAAGATGTGAATACATCAAGATGCTTTAATGAAAAATGGCAACCCCATTTTGAGCTTAAACGATGAGTATGACCTATGATCAAGCGATCTCACTTGACTCCTAAGTCAATATACTCTAACATAGGTGACTTTGTCGCCGACCATTTCTAGATGAAGTTCTCGTGCATTTTCTCCGTGCTTTTGCATTTGCATATTTGTTTCCTCTTTCAAAAATAAAACTTCATCTAGACTCCTTTTAATTTCTTTTCCTTTTTGTTCTGCATTCTCTGCATCCAATTCATTGCAAATCTTTCAGCTAATTCCTTGCATATCCTTGTGATATCTTATTTGTCTAGTGAGCTGAGGTGACAAGTGTTTTCTCTGCAATGAACTCAGTCTCACCGGTCTGATGCCTTCGGTCCAACCGAATTCGCTCGGTACAACCAAACCATACAACTCGGTGTCACCGATTTCACCACAGGAAAACCAGCTTGCCACTTATTCATGCATTCTTTTGCTCCAGCTCCACTCAATGATTCTTGTCCTCTACCAGCATCATATTAGACATGCTGCTTTGCTCTATGACTCAAGGACCAACCCATTTGTATCACATGTCCAGAAGTGCCCTTCTTGGAAATTGATGTCAAAGGGGGAGAGAGAGATCACATCAAAGCTTACTCTTTCCTATAGGGGGAGAAAGAGAGAATACCCAGGGGGAGAGAGTTTCTCAACAAGGAGAAAGTAATATCATTAAAGACCCCAGATGCTTGGTGTTCAAGAGGAGAGAAGTCACATGTCAATAAGAGGGGAAAGACATGTTCATATTTGTTTGATTGCTTGCATTAGCTCAAGCTCTGTTGTTTATTTTCTTTTACTCTGATTTTCTGTTCCCTATCTTCTCTCAATATCCCATGCAAGATTCAGGGGAAGCAAGACATCTAAGGAAAGGAAATCTCTGATTTCTTTGCATATCTTTACCTTTGGGGACATGTCTATATCCAATGTGGTACTTAGTACTCACTCTACATGTCATCCCAGTCTTGGTACTCTTGCGGTTTCTTTTGTTTGCTCTAGCTAGTAGGTGTATCTGTGTTATCTAACCTTGTTTAAGCAGGTTCATCCCATCCTAAGCCAACTCAAGACCACAAGGTAAGTATATGCATCATAGTCATGTGTATGAGAAATTCTTGTTGATGTACATACTGTTTGCAAGAAGGACTCATGAGCATGAAGGTACATTTCTCATATTCATATCATTTGCTCTGATGCATATAGCCAAGATACATGTCACACATTGCTTACTCTATCATGTTTATGTATTCACATGCTCCTATATTCCATCTTCACATGATTGCATACATGTAGGGGGAGCCTATGCATGTTACATGTCTTTCCAAAGCTTTACTTACTATTCTCTATATCTTTATCTAAAGCTTTGATGTATGTTGTCATCAATTACCAAAAGGGGAGATTGAAAGCACAAGTGCTCCCTAGGTGGTTTTGGTAATTAATGTCAACATATCTCTTGTTGGACTAACACTTTTACCTAGTATGTTTCAGATAAGTTCAACAATGGAGTGGCATGGACTAGAGGATGTGGAACCCCTTCAAGATGCTAAGGACAAAGGATTGGCTCAAGCTTCAAGCTCAAGACTCTACTTTTTCTATTTTAGTGATCCAAGATCACATTGAGTCTATAGGAAAAGCCAATAATATCAAGGAGGCATGAGGTGTTGCTTAATGGCTTGCTTGCTCAAAGTCCTTAGTGATATGCTCCAAAGCCCTCAACCACTTTCTCACTTCCACATATGACCTAAACCAAAAGTCAAACTCGGCCCAACCGATTCTTTCCATCCGGCGCCACCGAGTTCACATGTCATAGCCACTGCCACAAACCCTAGGCAAATCGGTCTCACCGATAGGGATCTCGGTCTCATCGAGATGGGATTGCAATCTCTATGTATGGATCTATTACCAAAATCGGTCTCACCGAGTTTGCATAACCGGTCCTACCGAGATTGCAATGTAAACTCTCTGCTTCCTTTCCGTAACATTTCGGTCTCACCGAAATGAGCGAATCGGTCCCACCGAGTTTACCTAACCAACTCTCTGGTTAGCTTATTACCAGAATCGGTCTCACCGAGTTTGTGTAATTGGTCTCACCAAGATTACGTTATGCCCTAACCCTAACCATATCGGTCCTACCGAGTTGCATGTCGGTCCCACCGAAAATCCTAACGGTCACTAGATTTGCTGAATCAATTCGACCGAGTTTAACAATTCGGTCCCACCGAGTTACGCAAGTTGTGTGTAACGGTTAGATTTTGTGTGGAGGCTATATATACCCCTCCACCTCCTCTCCATTCATGGAGAGAGCCATCAGAACATGCCTACACTTCCAATACACATTTTCTGAGAGAGAACCACCTACACTTGTGTTGAGGTCAAGATATTCCATTCCTACCATATGAATCTTGATCTCTAGCCTTCCCAAGTTGCTTTCCACTCAAATCTTCTTTCCACCAAATCCAAATCCTGTGAGAGAGAGTTGAGTGTTGGGGAGACTATCATTTCAAGCACAAGAGCAAGGAGTTCATCATCAACACACCATTTCTTACTTCTTGGAGAGTGGTGTCTCCTAGATTGGCTAGGTGTCACTTGGGAGCCTCCGACAAGATTGTGGAGTTGAACCAAGGAGTTTGTAAGGGCAAGGAGATCGCCTACTTCGTGAAGATCTACCGCTAGTGAGGCAAGTCCTTCGTGGGCGACGGCCATGGTGAATGCATAAGGTTGCTTCTTTGTGGACCCTTCATGGGTGGAGCCCTCCGTGGACTTCAGCATAAACGTTACCCTTCGTGGGTTGAAGTCTCCATCAACGTGGATGTACGATAGAACCACCTATCGGAACCACGACAAAAACATCCGTGGTTCCAAATTGCGTTCGAATCGTCCAAACCCTTCCCTTTACATTCTTGCAAGTTGCATGCTTTACTTTCCGCTGCTCATATACTCTTTGCATGCTTGCTTGATATGTATTGTGTTTGTTAAACTTGTGCCAAAACTCCACTTCAACTTAAAGAAATTAAAAACTACAACTTTTGGTAATTAGTGTCTAATCACCCCCCCCCCCTCTAGACACCTCTTCTCGATCCTTTCAGCTGTATCTCAGGAGGTTTGTCCTCGACTGGATCTTCTTTGTCATCGGCATTACCCACTTTGGGTGTATCCATCACGTACACGTCTTACGAAGAGGTAGCCCCCCAACGTCTGGTAAACGGTGGGTTTTCGGCCTGCTCCTCTGGCATCATCGTCCATACCGTCGATGTCTTCGGAGCCGTAGTCGAGATGTCAGTTAAGTCCTCGACGGTGGCTATTAAGTGGGTGGTGAGTGGGACGTAAAATTCCCTGCTCTCAGCCCCTAGTCTGGGCTGGGCGTAGTTCGGATACTGCTCCTCTGTAATGACGAGGGATCGCATCAAGTTCATAGCCTCGCTTAAAGGCGAGGTTTGACCAGGGAGAAGGAAACCCGTGGAGTACGGCGGGAGGGAAACTCCTTGGCCGGGCTCACACGATGCTGACTCTGAGGGTTCGGAGCCAGTGTCCGGAGAAGAGTCCGGCTTCATGATGGTTGCCGGTGACACTACTTCCCCCGGTTATCCCGTGCTGGGCTTAGCGGACGCAGATAGTCCGGCGGGCTCAGTAATCGTGTCTTCGGATGTGGCGATGCGCTCCGGATCTAAAGCCAGAGTGGAGGTTGGGGTCGTGAACCCTTGGAAGATCAAGTCTCCTCGGATATCAGCGACATAATCCAGATTTCCAAAACTAATCTGGTGACCTAGGGCGTAGTTGTCGATCTGCTCTAGATGGCCAAGCGAGTTGGCCCGCAGTGCGAAGCCGCCGAATATGCAGAGTTGGCCAGGGAGAAAATCATCCCGCAGGGCAGCATTGTTGTAGATGACTGATGGAGCCATCGAACCTTCTGATGACGACGCAGCGGAACTCTTAATGAAAGCACCAATGTCGGTGTCAAAACCAGCGGATCTCGGGTAGGGGGTCCCGAACTGTGCGTCTAAGTTCGATGGTAACAGGAGATAGGGGACACGATGTTTACCCAGGTTCGGGCCCTCTTGATGGAGGTAATACCCTACTTCCTGCTTGATTGAGCTTGATGAATATGAGAATTGCAAGAGTTGATCTACCACGAGATTGTAGTGGCTAAACCCTAGATGTCTAGCCTGTATGTTTGTGATTGCCTCTACGGACTAAACCCTCCGGTTTATATAGACAATGGAGGGGCCTAGGGTTGTATAGAGTCAGTTTACAAAGGAAGGAATCTACATATCTGAACGCCAAGCTTGCAATCCACACAAAGGAGAGTCCCATCCGGACGCGGGAGGAAGTCTTCTGTCTTGTATCTTCGTAGCCCATTAGTTAGGCCCATGTTACATAGTCCGGACGCCCGAGGACCCCTTAATCAAGGACTCCCTCAGGTGGTCTGGCAGGCTACGAGGAGTTTTTTCCGGCAGGGTCTCTGCCAGGAGCGGATGGCTCTACCGGGAGAGGCTTACCGGTGTTCAACTTTCTCCTTTTCCGGACCATTGTTGCTGGGGATACGGAGGGCTGAGTGAGATGGAGAACAAAAGTCCCTGGTTCCACAGGAAGCTTCTGCGCAGCACCGTTTTTGACAGATGATCAGCTATGTTGTTTTCCACATGGGATACATTCTCTGTTTGCAATCAGCTATGCTCCTCTAATCTCCTCACTTCCTCGACGTATGCCTCCATCAATGGACTTTGGTAATCCTTGTTGACTTGTCTCACCACAAGCTATGAATCTCCTCGAATGATCAGTTTCTTAATTACCAATTCAGTTGCAATCCTCAGCCCGGCACGAAGCCCTTCATACTCAGTTCTATTGTCGGTTGCTTCTTCCCGGGCAAAATGCATTTGGACGACGTACTTCAAGTGCTCCCCAGAGGGGGCGACAAGAAGCACACCAGCCCCTGCACCTTGTAGGGAAAAAGCACCATCAAAGTACATAATCCATTCTTGGGGTGATTCCTTGCCGGGGATAACTGTCTCTGTCATTTCCTCATTAGGGGTTAGCGTCCGTTCTGCAATAAACTCTGCCAATGCCCTTCTCTGAATATTTGATGTGCTCTCAACCTTCAAACCAAAGTTGGATAACTCCAAAGCCGACTCCACTATTCTTCCGGTAGCCTCAGGGTTTCGGAGTATCCTTTGCAACAGGAAACGACTGACAATCGTGACCTCATGGGCTTGGAAGTAGTGGCGCAGTTTCCTTGAGACCATGATGAGACCAAAGATCAACTTTTGCACACAGAGTACCTCAATCTAGCCCCCTGTAATAGGGAGCTGACGAAGTACGCTGGGCGCTGTACCACTTTCTTCCTTGCCGCGTCCTTGGGGTTGCTCTTGTTGACGTGCTCACTGTTGTCCTGACCCTTTTCTGACTCTGTCGGACCCTTCTCACTTTCTGCCTCATCTACTTCTCGTTGTGCTACCAAGGACGCACTGACCACTTGGTTGGTTGCCGCTAAGTACAGCAGCATTGGCTCATGGGGTTTGGGCGCAACCAAGGTAGGCACAGAGGACAAGTAGGCCTTCAACTCTTGTAAAGTTGCATCTGCTTCTGGGGTCCACTTCATAGGCCCTGCCTTCTTCAAAATTTTAAAGAACGGCAGGGCACGCTCGGCAGACTTGGAGATGAATCTGCTTAGCGCGGCAACGCATCCTGTCAGACGCCTCACATCCTTAACTGTCCTTGGCACTTGGATCTACTCAATAGCCTTGATCTTGTCAGGGTTGGCTTTGATCCCGCGATGGGACACAAAGAACCCAAGCAACTTGCCGGAGGGAACACCAAATACACACTTCTCCGAGTTGAGCTTCAAATTGATCTTGCGCAGATTAGCAAATGTCTCCTCCAAATCCTGAATAAGGGTGGCTCTATCCTTGGTCTTGACCACAATGTCATCCATATAAGCTTCTATGTTTCTGTGCAGCTGTGGCTCAAAACCGGTCTGGACTGCTCTTGCAAAAGTGGACCCGGCACTCTTTAATCTGAATGGCATGCGGACAAAGCAGTACGTACCACATGGAGTTATGAACAACGTCTTCTCTTCATCTTCCTTGGACATGAAGATTTGGTGATACCCAGAGTACGCATCCAGAAAGGAGAGGAAATCACATCCTGAAGTGGAATCCACAATCTGATCGATGCGCGGCAAGGGAAATGGGTCTTCCGGGCAAGCCTTATTGAGATCTGTGAAATCTATGCAAAGCCTCCACTTCCCGTTAGCCTTCCATACTACCAGTGGATTTGCCAACCATGTGGGATGTAGCACTCCTCTAACCAAACCAGCTGCCTCAAGTTTCTCGATCTCTTCTGCAATGAACTGCTGCCTCTCCAAGGCCCGCTTCCGAACTTTCTGCAAGACATGTCGGGCATGTGGACAGACAGCAAGGTGGTGCTCGATTACCTCCCTGGGAACACCGGGGATATCATATGGTTGCCAGGCAAACACATCGATATTCGCCCGCAGGAAGGCAATGAGCGTGCTTTCCTATTTGTCATCGAGGGTGGCGCTTATAGTGAAAGTACCATCAAAGCCAGCCAACCCTGCCGGGACCTTCTTCACTTGGGGTGCAGCGACCTTGGACCTCTTGCTGTTGGAACACTCCGGCACGTTGTCAACGGGTGTCGTGCACTCGGTGGGGGCACGCTTCCCGGACTCTTTCCCGGAGTCCCTACAATCCCTCGTCTTTTCTTTACTTTCCTTCGCGGGAACTGCTGCTGCCGCTGCCTCTGCCGCGACCACGTCCCGGTACATCTTGTCCACACAAATGATTGCATCCTTCTTATCTATTGGGGCGGTGATGACTCCCAGTGGCCCAGGCATCTTCAAGGTGTTGTAGGAATAGTGGGATGCCGCCATGAACTTAGCCAGGGCCGGGCGTCCAAGAATCCCATTGTACGGCAGGGGGAGATCAACCACATCAAACACAATCCTCTCAGTCCGGTAGTTCAGTTTCTCTCCCAAACGTTACCGGCAATGTGATCTTTCCCTTAGGATGACTCCTAGCGGGATTAACTCCTTGAAACGTACCGGTAACCTCTGGCTCTTCCTCTGCTATCTGAAGCTTGCTGATAACTCCTGGGGAAATCAGATTCAACCCGGCCCCGCCGTCCACCAGCATCTTTGTGACCTTGAGGTTGCGAATTGTTGGGGAGACCAACAATGGCAAACACCCTACCACAGTGGTACGGCTACTGGGCCTCTGGCGCTGGTTCCACGGCATTGACCTCTCGTGCCCACCACTTGAGATGGCTATGAGAAGTGTGCAGAGATGCACCTCCATCAATGCACATGGCGTATGTGGCCTTCTGAAATTCTTGCTCACTAGTTTCCTCTTCATCCCCTCCATCACTCTCATCATCACAGGCTTCCTTCTCTCAACCTCTGGCGGGCTTCCTTGGTTCCGAAAGGGTTTGCCGGGGTGATTTACTTCACCACCTCGGCCCTTACCGCCAGCAACATTCTGACCCTTGTCCTTATCACGCTTCTCATACAGTGCTTTCTGTCTCTTGACAAGTTGCTCAACCTGATAACACTCTTGAAGGTCATGGCCCTTGGTCCGATGAATCTTGCAATACGGCCCATCACCTTTCCCGGCTTTCTCGGCAGCAGCGGCTTCCCAGCAGTCAATGCACACGGCGGCTTCCTTGCCGGGGGCCTCAGCTTTGGCCTTCTTGCCGATACTAGGCATACCCGATCCTTCAACAGTCATCACTGCCTTATCCCTTCGCTTCTTACTGCATTTCTTGCCCTTCTTCTGACTGGTTGATTCATCATCATCCTCTGAATCAACATTGGTGCAATCTTCCTCTACGGCAACTTCCTTCCCTCCTCCATCCGAGCACACTTATCCACCAACGTGTTAAGCTCCTTCACAGTCTTGGGCAACCGCACGTTCATCTTGGAACAGATCCAACGGTTGCGCACATTGGACTGGAAGGCAGCTATTACGGCTGCCGGATGGATATTTGGGATATTTCTATGAACTTTGCTGAATCTCTGTAAATACTTACGGAGGGTTTCTCCTTCCTTCTGTTGGAGAAGCTGCAAGTTGTTGGGCCTGCCGGGTTCTTGATGACCACCAGTGAAGGCGCCAATGAACTCGTGGCACAGTTTAGCCCATGATGAAATGGAGTTCTCCGGTAGGTGCATCAGCCAAGACCTCACATTGGACTTGAGGGCCAAAGGGAAGTAGTTGGCAAACACCTTCTCATCTCTTCCCTCGGCAACCTGAACAGTAATGGTGTAGATGCTCAGGAACTCTGCCGGGTTCAGCCTCCCATAGTAATTCTCAGGTATCTCCAGCTTGAACGTACGAACGGACAGCCAACAGACTTGCCGCAACTCATGAGTAAAGGCAGGGCAGCCAACCTCAAAAGGTAGGCATCCGCCAATACCGAGCGCGGGCTCGTCGACGTAGGGGTCGTCGCACCATTCGGTCCGGCGAAGGTCATCGTGGCGTTGCTCGACAACGACGCGCGTGTCTCCCCTCCGCCCATCCTCCGGGGCCCGTCGTTGGCCTGGACGTGCTCAAGGGTCAGAAGAGGCCATCAAGACATCGTCGGGGTCTTGATTCTGTTGCGCTCACGCTAGCTGTCGTGGCAGGGACTGCACTGATACGTCTCCAACGTATCTACTTTTCCTAACGCGTTTCCTCTTGTTTTGGACTCTAATTTGCATGATTTGAATGAAACTAACCCCGGACCGACGATGTTTTTAGCAAAACTACCATGGTGTTGTTTTTGTGCAGAAATAAAAGTTCTCGGAATGGAACGAAACTTTGCAAGGATTTTTTATGCAATAAAAGAGAATTTCTGGAGCCAAGAGCCACCAGAGGGGGCACCTGGGTGGGAACAACCCACCAGGGCGCGCTAGCCCTCCCAGGCGCATCCAGGTGGGTTTTCCCCACCTGGTGGCCCCGCAGACCCTAAAACCGACGCTATAAAATCCTATTTTTCTAGAAAAAAATGAGGGAGAAAGAATTATCGCGTTCCACGAGACGGAGCCGCCGTCACCTCCTGTTCTTCATCGGGAAGCTAGATCAGGAGTCCGTTTGGGGCTCCGGAGAGGGGGATCTTTGTTCTTCGTCATCACCAACCCTTCTCCATCGTCAATTCCATGATGCACCCCACCGGGAGTGAGTAATTCCTTCGTAGGCTCGCTGGTCGATGAGGAGTTGGATGAGATTCATCATGTAATCGAGTTAGTTTTGTTAGGGCTTGATCCCCAGTATCCACTATATTTTGAGATTGATGTTGCTATGTCTTTGCCATGCTTAATGCTTGTCACTTTGGGCCTGGGTGTGCTACCTCTTGAGCACTGCGTTGGTTTTCCCTTGAAGAGGAAAGGGTGATGAAGCAAAGTAGCGTAAGTATTTCCCTAATTTTTTGAGAACCAAGGTATCAATCCAGTAGGAGGCCACACGCAAGTCCCTCGTACCTACACAAACAAATAAGAACCTTGCAACCAACGCGATAAAGGGGTTGTCAATCCCTTCACGACCACTTGCAAAAGTGAGATCTTATAGAGATGATAAGATAATATTTTTGGTATTTTTATGATAAAGACTAAAAGTAAAGAAAGCAAAATAAATGGCGACAGAAATAGCTTGTTGATGGGAGATTAATATGATGGAAGATAGACTCGGGGGCCATAGGTTTCACTAGTGGCTTCTCTCAAGATAGCATAAGTATTACGGTGGGTGAACAAATTACTGTCGAGCAATTGATAGAAAAGTGCATAATTATGAGAATATCTAGGCATGATCATGTATATAGGCATCACGTCCGCGACAAGTAGACCGACTCCTGCCTGCATCTACTACTATTACTCCACACATCGACTGCCATCCTGCATGCATCTAGAGTATTAAGTTCATAAGAACAGAGTAACGCATTAGGTAAGATGACATGATGTAGAGGGATAAACTCAAGCAGTATGATATAAACCCCATCCTTTTATCCTCGATGGCAACAATACAATACGTGTCATTTCCCCATCACATGGGATCGAGCACCGCATGATTGAACCCAAAGCTAAGCACTTCTCCCATTGCAAGAAAGATCAATCTAGTAGGCCAAACCAAACTGATAATTCGAAGAGACTTGCAAAGATAACCAATCATACATAAAAGAATCCAGAGAAGATTCAAATATTGTTCAAAGATAATCTTGATCATAAACCCACAATTCATCGGATCTTGACAACCGCAAAAAGAGTTACATCAAATAGATCTCCAAGAAGATCGAGGAGAACTTTGTATGGAGATCCAAAGAGAGAGAAGAAGCCATCTAGCTAATAACTATGGACCCAAAGGTCTGTGGTAAACTACTCACACATCATCGGAGAGGCTATGGTGTTGATGTAGAAGCCCTCCGTGATCGATGCCCCCTCTGGCAGAGCGCCGGAAAAGGCCCCAAGATGGGATCTCACGGGTACAGAAGGTTGCGGTGGTGGAGTTAGGTTTTCGTGGTGCTCCTCGATGGTTTCGGGGTACGTAGGTATATATAGGAGGAAGAAGTAGGTCGGTGGAGCCACGGGGTCCCACGAGGGTGGAGGGCGCGCCTAGGGGGGTAGGCGCGCCCCCTGCCTCGTGGCCTCCTCGGTGATTTATGGACGTCCACTCCAAGTCCTCTGGATCACGTTTGTTCCAGAAATAACTCTCCCGAAGGTTTCATTCCGTTTGGACTCCATTTGATATTCCTTTTCTGCGAAACACTGAAATAGGCAAAAAAACAGCAATTTGCACTGGGCCTTGGGTTAATAGGTTAGTCCCAAAAATAATATAAAAGTGTATAAATAAGCCCATTAAACATCCAAAACAGAATATATAATAGCATGGAACAATCAAAAATTATAGATACGTTGGAGACGTATTAGGGTGCCATGATTTCAGATCTGAACCGTTTATGTTATCACCATTATATCCATGTTCTAGATCCGATCTTCCAAGTTATATTCACCAACTACGTGTTATGATTTGGCAACCCCGGTGTGACAATAGTCGGGACCACTCCCGGTGATGACCGTAGTTTGAGGAGTTCATTTATTCACCGTGGGTTAATGCTTTGTTCTGGTTCTCTATTAAAAGGAGGCATTAATATCCCTTAGTTTCAAATAGGACCCCGCTGCCACAGGAGGGTAGGACAAAAGATGTCATGCAAGTTCTCTCCATAAGCACGTATGACTATTTACGAAATACTAACATTATATTTACGAACTGGAGCTAGAGCCGTATCTCCCTAGGTTATGACTGTCACATGATGAATATTATCCAACAAATTACCGATCCAATGCCTACGAATTTGTCCTATATTGTTTCTGCTAAGTTACTACTGCTATCGTTACTGTTGCACTTGCTACAAAATCACTGCTATCACTATTACCGTTACTATTGTTGTTGTCACTACTATTAAAACTATCATACTACTTTGCTACTGATCACTTCGCTACAGATAATTAGTCTCCAGGTGTGGTTGAATTGACAACTCAGCTGCTAATACTTACAAATATTCTTTGGCTCCCCTTGTGTCGAATCTATAAATGTGGGTTGAATACTCTACCCTCAAAAACTATTGCGATCCCCTATACTTGTGGGTTATCAAGTCCTTTTTCTGGCGTTGTTGTCGGGGAGCATAGCTATATTTGTTGAGTCACTTGGGATTATTATCAATTTATCACTATGAGGAATATGAAGGACGCTAAGACTACTATTTTTTCCTCTAAGACGAGGGGAGGTAAGGAGCTGCCATCCAGTTCTGCTTTAGATTCACCTTCTGTTATAAGTAAACTTGCAACACCACCACATGCTATTAATCCTGATATGTTGCAAGTTACTGATGATGCTACTTCTGATATGAATGATGATTATGATGATATTAGTACCTTGCATGATGATGATGTGCCACTAGGTTAATTTCTTGATGAACAAATTGCTAGAGTAAGACAACATGATGTTGTTGAATCTGATGATGAGCTTGAAACTGAAAATCTTGAAACACCTGCTAGAACTAGCCCTCCTAGATATGAAATGCCTAAGGTACCGGAAGGTTATGTTATGAATGAGGAGACAACTAGAGATATTCTTGCTTGTAAGGATAGAGATGATCTAGAGAAATTATTATGCAAGTATAAAGAAAAATATCTGAATGCTAGAATGCAATATGATCCTAGGTTTCTACCTCACCTATATTTATTGATGATAAGGATTATGAATTCTTTGTCGACCCAGAGTTAATTACTTTGGTTGAATCTGATCCTTTCAATGGTTATGAAACCGAAACTGTTGTGGCACATCTCACTAAGTTGAATGACATAGCCACCGTTTTTACTCATGATGAGAAAACTCGCTATTACTCTATCCTCAAATTATTCCCGTTCTCATTAAAGGGTGATGCTAAAGCTTGGTAAAATACTCTTTGTCGGGGATATACCCCGCGGCGTAAACCGGCTGGAAGTATAACCCAGCCGGACTTGGAGGTTTACTTGAGACCCGGATGAGACTTGACGATTCACTGGCGACCCGCTTGGACCTGGCGGTTTACGACTCATTGGTAACATGGCGGGCAGGATGTACGGATGGCAATGCCCAAGGCCCAGAAGGCCAGTTCATACTATGGTGGGCCGGTTTAAGAGGAAAGGTGTGAGGAATATTTGTCTTACAAGGAGTTAAGACCTGGACTTGTATCCGGTTTGTATTAGAGATAGACTAGTCCTAATCCTAATAGGACTCCACATGTAACCCGTCCCTTCAACATATATAAGGAGGGGCAGGTCTCACCAAAGAGGGACAAGAGAAGAAGCAAGAGAGAAATAATCTTAGGGCTAGACATAACTTGGAGAGCCAGTTTACGGCGACTCCCTCATGATTATAATGAGACCTAGCCTCAAACAGCATATAGGGTTGTTACCAGATGATGTTTCCCGGGGCCCGAAGCTATCTAAATCCCTGTCTTGTGTTTCGTTTCTCAATTCTGCTCAACCCCTCTCAAGCTACCGCATAGATGTGTTGGCCTCACGACTAAGTCCTCACCCTAGGACATCTGCTGTGACAAAACCACGACAGTTGGCGCCCACCGTGGGGCCTGCGCATGGTGGTGATGAGTTCTTGGAGGGCGCTATTCCAGAGATTGAAAAGTTTCGCCCAGCTGGTTGAAAAGTTCCGACTGGCTCGTCGGAGAGTTCCTGCTGGCTCGCCGAAAAGTTCCATCAGGCTCATCAAAAGGTTCCGCCGGCTCGTCGGAAAGTTCGGGCCGGATCATTGAAAAGTTCCGACCGTCTCGATGAAAGGTTCTGTCTGAATCACCAAAGAGTTCTGATCGCCTCAACAGAAAGTTCGGTCCGGATCGCCGAAGGGTTCCAGCCGAATCGCCGAAAGGTTCCGTCCGAGTCGTCAAAGAGTTCCGACTTAGGCGACAGAAAAGTTTCGGCCAGATTA
Source organism: Aegilops bicornis (assembly GCA_021605145.1). NCBI lineage: Eukaryota > Viridiplantae > Streptophyta > Magnoliopsida > Poales > Poaceae > Aegilops > Aegilops bicornis. The sequence goes on along the minus strand of CM038670.1, from coordinate 686,168,859 downwards.
TCAAGAGGTTCCGGTTCAAAACTTCCGGATTATCAAAGGTTCCAGCCAGATTATCAAGAAGTTCCGGTTCCAGAAATTCCGGCTCAAAAAGTTCCGGCCGGGTTGTGGAGACCTCAGGCACTAGAAGACACAGAACCAATCAATTCTTTTAAAACAAAAGCAGCACTATGCATTATCCAGCGCCAACATCCGGCAAAAAATACCATGTGCTATCCTTTCTATGTATTTTATTAGTACATGTTAATTCATCCGACAACAATTACTCTGGCCTATAATATTTTTACGCAGGGCAATTATTAAAAGAAAAAGGGGTGGTGTTATACCACGGATGCACGTTCGGCTGTATCACGCGGCTTCACGGACAGGGTGTCGCAGTCCGGTTTACGTCAACGTACCAACTGACTCGCCCGTCCGCACCATATTACAACGCCACGGACGACTCGCCCATCCGCCCTCGCGGCCGGTTCACGCGCCGTCTTACAACATGGAGGACAACTTGCTCGGCCGCACCGGCTTACAACATCGGGCCAACTCATTTGTCTGCTCCCACGGTTAACTCGGCCGTTATTAATTTTAGCATCACTATGGTGATCATGAACTCCACGGTGGATATTTTCTGCCTAACATATCAGGTGAAATTCATCCATTATATTTTCATATTATATGTCGGGGAGGCTGATCGTACCCGCGGACACCTATGGGGCCGGCGGAGCAGGCCCCTTGTGGTTCGGAGGGGGGCGGAGGTCGCACGAAGAGCGGATCGAGGCAATGCACACGAGCGGTTTACCCAGCTTCGGAGCTCTCCGGAGAGATAAAACTCCTACTGCTGCTTGTTTGATCTATTGTGTTCTTGCCAGGGAGCAATGCGAGCTACAAAACCTAGCGTGAGTGTTCTCGCCTCCGTGGGTCGAATGAACCGAACCAAATTAACTCATGCGAAAGACGTGAACCGAGCCCTTGACCCGAACCCTTCTACGCTGCACTCGGGCCTCCTTTTATATGCTCAAGGGTCTCCGGCTGTGTGGCAACATAGACGAGGGTACAAATGTAAAAACAGGAGTTGGTACACCTACTTGAACAAAGGTACAAAGGTAAAATACCTAACTCGACGGCAAGGGACAAAGGCAATAAATGCCCGCCATTGTCGCCCAAACAGTGTAACAGAGACCGTCAGTGCGCCTCCGCCGCCACGATGGCGTAGCTCCGCCGGCCATCGCTGTTTCCATCGGGCTGCACAACTGCTCGACACGCGCCCATGGAACGGTCCCATGGCGACACGCCGCTAGGTGAGCCGGAGCGAGACGGAGAGAAGTTGCATGCCGCGGCAAGCGCCTTTGCCGCGCCGGTCTTCTTGTCGCGCCCGGAGGCTTGTCGCGCTCGGGCCTTCCCGCAAGCTCCTCTTGCCGGGCCTTGTCTTCTGCGTTCGAGGTGGCCTTCCCGACAAGCTCCTCTTGTCGGGGCCTTGTCTTCTCAATCAAATACTTTGTTCTTGAATGGCTCACCGGAAGCTACGGCGATCTTGGCGGTGATTTAGGCAAGCCTTTTGCCGCTGGGTGTTGCAACTATCCGCAGGCACGAGTACGGGATACTAGGGTACCCCTACTCTAGTACACCGACAGAGCCCCGCCTGGGCCGCACACGGTGCCGAAGCGCTTGTCGGGCCAGCCCGTAATCGCACGGGCACGCGCGGCCTCGATCACGCCGCAACTCGCCCGACCCACCACGATCCCCACTAACGGCACGCACCGGACGTGGCGTCAGGCGAGATCGTGGGCGCGGTCGTGGGGGGTTCTTTATTAATATAAGCGGATCGTCCACCCCCCTCCTCCCCTTTATAAGCGGAGGAAACAGAGGCGGGCCGACCACCCCTGCCATTGATGTCTTGTCAAGAAACCACCGCCACTCCCCTCTCCTTCTCCGGCGGCGAGAGCAGCCACTTCTTTTCGCCGCAAGCACACTCACCGCCGGGCGACCTCCTCCGCCTCGCCATGGCTCAAGGCCGATAAGGAGAAGGGCGTCAAGTCGGCCGAGGCGCAGCGGCTCGCGGCGCTGTGCAAGGAGCGAGCCATCTTCCCCCCGCAGCTCGGCGCACGGGAGCTGCGGGATGTCTTCTACCTTTTCTGGTCGACGGAGACTCGTGCGCATCCGCGCACGAGGGTGCTCCCCGCCTCCGCCGCTGATTTGGCCCCAACAGGGTACCCTTTCTTCGCCCTTTTCTTCTATTGCGGTCTTTGCCCGCCGCTTTCCGAAGTTCTTTATGCGACATAATGAACACCTTTAGCCTCCGCCTCCTTGATTTCACCCCCAACGCCATCTTGATTATGGCTGCTGCAGACATCTGGCGAAAACTTTGTCGGAGTCCACCCGAATGTGGCACTCTTCCGCCATTTCTTTGTTCCCCGTGTCGAGAGAGGAGAGACACTTGCCGGGGGAATAGCCTGGGTCTCTAGGATCGGCAAGAAAGAGGCCTACCTAGAGGGGGAGTTCCGGAACAAGTGGGAGGAGTGGAGAGCCAACTGGTGCTGGGTCGTAGAGGAGGACCCACAGCCCTTTACCGCGGCGCCAAAACCCCAATTGCGCGCGCTGCTGCAAGGATTGGAGTAACTTGGCGCCGGAGGATGCGAGGGTCAAGATAGTCAGTGACCTGAATTTCGCGCCTGTGCTTGCCGGGTTAATCGTTGATAGCTTGGCGCAGATTTCATTCGCCGCCAGATCGCTTCCCTTGCAGGAAAGGAGGAGGCCTGCTTGGGAGTTCCGTAACGCGGCGGACATCATGAGGCTGCGCCTGGCCTGAATTGGAACTTCACCGTCATGGAGCTGGACTCAGTGCTGCTCGAGCTGTTCAAGAACGACCTTTAACATCCAGAGTGGTTCAGGTTGCCGCGGGGTCGCCCCATTGTGCAAGAACTCGGCGCCGATCGCATCCGCGCTTATGATGCCATCAGGCGACTCCCACGGGATCGCCCCGACCGGCAGGAGCCCCCGACGAGGTCGTGCAGCAATTCTTCGACGATTTGCAAGAAGTGCCGATCCGCGCCGACGGCGTAAGAGGCTCACCCGCGACACCACCGAACAGGAGATGGCGAGGATCGCCACCAGGGTGGAGGAGGCGGCAGCAGCCGCTGCCGCTGGAGCCTTCGGGTTCACCGTGGAGGAGGCGGAGGCGGTGAAGGCGGAAAGCCTTGCCGAGCGAGGGGAGTTCGCCGGCGAGGACGAGCTCGTCGGGACCGAGGCTGGGTCGAGTGGACCCGCCGAGGGCGCTTCTTCCCCACCGCCAAGCGAATTGCCGCCAGCGGAGCCCCCCTCGCTTCCGCCGAGGAGGCGCTTCACGCAGGTCGGAGACGAGTCGGGCGGCAGATCGCCCACAGCAGCAGCGCCGCTTGACGCGCTCCACCGCGGCAAGCGAGCTTGCCACGGGAGCGCCCCAAACCGCAGCGACAACTGGGGCGGAATCTTCTCAGGCCGCCACTGATGCCTCCGCCAAGCGGCCAAGAGAGCCCACTCCCCCGCCTCATCGCACCGGAGGCGGGCCCGAGTTTGACTTCTCCGCGCTCAGCTCCGAGGAGGAAGGCGAAGAGTAAGCTCTTGAGACTTGTGCTCGTATTTCTTCAATTTTTATTGCTTCATCTTGAATCTGATTTGCTTGCTCGACTCTTTCCTTTTCGTGACGCTGGCCCGAGAGCGGCGAAGAGGGCCAAGATCCCGACGATCGCCGTTGAGGACGATTCCCTGTGGCGACAGGGGACGCGTCTGAGACCGCCTTTGCCGGACCCGGCGACCTTCCTTCGAAAGCAGCCCCCAAAGACAGCCCCTGCAGTAAGTGTGCGGTTTTCTCCTTACTATTAGGTGCGCAGGGGTGCCCTTTCTTCGTTGATTTCTCGCTTGCTTGTGTAGGAGCAGAGCAGCCTCATCAGAGGGCTCAAGCCGCCTCCGAGATCCTGCTCACGCCACCACGCCGCCAAGGGGGAACTCCCGCAAGGGAGCTCCTCCGACAAGGGAGGCCATCCCGCAAGGGAGGCCACTCCGCAAGGGAGGCCACCCCGACAAGGGACGGCGCCACGACCCTCCAGTGGTCGAGGCCATGGCTGCGGATCCCGTTGCAGGTAACGCCCTTACACGAGATTTTCCCTTGGGCTTGCTTTCTTTTGTTTCTCTTTTTTGAATATCTGCTTGACTACTCTTTCTTCGTCTGACACAGACCCGATGGAGGTCGAGGCCGCCGGCGAGGAGGAAACGCGCGGCAACACCGACGAGGCCGCCGTCGAAGAAGAATAGGTCGTCGTCATGGAGGAAGAGGCCGTCGCCAACGAGCCTGTTGGCGAGGAGGCCACCGAGGCTGCCGACGCAGAGGCCAGCGAGGGGTCGGGCGGTCGTACTGACGGCCCTGAGGCCGCAGGAGCGGCAAGCGCTACACCGACAGCCGACTTCTGGCCACGCTGGTGGCGCCAGTTCGAGGAGCCTGCCCGGCGCCACCAAGGCCGGCGAAGGCGTTTTCATCAAGCTCCCCGGAGCCAAGCTCTGTGGCGCCGGTCGAGGGAGAAACCTTCGACGGCGAAGCTACTCGCTTCTCATTGGCCGACGCTGGTGGACGACCAAGCAGCGGCAAGGGCGTAGTCCGAGGAAGAGCAGCATCAAGAAGCTCCTGCCGCTTACCGCGCTTCGCAGGCCAAGTTAGACACCCGAGAAGCCCTTGTCGCGAGGGCGGAGCGGATATGGAGAAGCGCCACGAGGAGCTCCGGAGCGCCAACAAAGAAGCCCTCCGCGACGTGGCGGAAGCGCCGGGCAGCTCATAGAAGAGCGCACGGCCTTCATCCTTGAGAAGGCCGCAATGATGAGGAGCTGGTCGGCTGCCGAGAAGCTCGCCAGCAGAAAGTGAGCCGCGCAGTGGAAGGTCAACCTGGACAGCCACGAGGAGGACCTTGCCATGAGGAGTCGCTGGCGGGCGCCAGAGGCGGCGACGCCGCTGCAGCCGCCGAGGCCGCCAAGGAAGAGCTGAAAGCGAAGGTGGCATACCGGAGGCCACCTCAAGAAGAGCGGCGAAGAGCTTGCCGTGCTCAAGCGTGAGCGCGAGAAGGACGCCTACACCCTTGGCAAGCTGCAGAGCCGTCTCGCTGACAGGGCCAAGGAGCTCGACGCCGCCAAGGATTCCAAGGCGGATCTGGAGCTGAAACTGACCACTCAGACGCAGACGTTGGATGGCGCCAGAGAGCGGGAGGTGGCCTTGTTGGAGGCGATCAAGACCAAGGAGGAGCTGTCAAGGCGAATGCTGCCTCCGGCCCGTAACACTTTGAGGGAGAGCGTGGAGCATCGGACCGAAGGTCTTGTGGACACCACCGCCGACATCCACAACGAAATGATGGAGCTGGGATGGCGGACCAGATACTCCTCCGACGAGCATCTCCAACCCAGCGCCAAGCTCACCGTTTCTTCAAAGGCGCAGGACGGGTCTCCCGACTCGGAAGAGGTCCCGGCAGCTAGCCGAGGAATCGCGCCAAGTTTGTGCGGGGCCCTCGAGAAGGTGTTGATGAAGGTGGCCTTCCGCAACCCGGGCCTCAACCTTAACGGCATCCTCAGATCCTTGCCGTCCAAGCCAACGTGGAGGAGTTTCAAAGCCCTTGTCGCACTCCATGGTGGACAAGGTGAACAAGATCAAGCGGATCGAGGGCGACCGCGTGGAGTAGGCCGCCAACCTTATCTTTCCTTGTCGCACGATCATGTTTAGAAAACTTTGTTAGATCAGCGACAAGTTATTCTGTAATATACTCTATCTTAGGTGAATCGATCAATGCAATGTTATTTCCTCTACTTGATTCCTTCCTTTGTACGTTTCTGCCTTACGCATTTCAGGGGAACTTGCCGGTGCAGGCACCCTTGTCATGAGCGCCGAAAAGCGGAACTTCGCAGCTCGTCGGGGTCGCCACCGACAAGCAACCTTGTCGCGACTAGCCGCAGCTCACTTAAGTTGTTGAGCGGACTCAAACAAAGTAAGGGCGCCGACCAGTCACGATTTGGTTCCTCCGCCACATGTGTTCTCCATACAAAGTACTATCGCTCGAGGAAGATAACTTAAAAATTTAAAAATTGATTGCTCAAACTTTGGCAACTTAGCTTTTACATCTCTTGCTTCCCGATGAGGTGAAACTTCCTCGAGCGGCGCCTGGTCCATAGTATTATCTCCTCCTTCCCCCTGGTTAACTTGTGCGAGGGAGCCCTCCTTTCTTTGTGAAAAGAGAAAGAAGAGGAAATAACGTTATGGAGCCCAAAGTGGCTCGATTCGCTTACGGGTGTGGTTGCTGCACAAAGTGTTAGCCAAAGCATGCAATAAATTGATGAAAGCATGAACTTGACAAGTCAGGCGCAACACATGAGCTTTACTGTTGCACGGGTCTCATACCGCTTTGTACAAAGGATTACATGCAATCGCTGCAAGACTTGTATAAAGGTGGTTGCCGGAACGGGTTCCACAACCGCGCCTCTATGGGTAAAACTTACGAAGATGCTCAATGTTCCAGAGTTGCTCACCGGAATGCCATCTTCGGTCTCAAGGCATGACAGCGCCAGTGCCTAGTGACTCGCTTTCACCCGATAAGGGCCTTCCCACTTCAAGGCCAACTTGTTTGAATTCTTGGTGGACTGAACGCTACCAAGAACAAGGTCGCCTTCCTCGAGACTTCGCACTAACTCAAGCGGCTATGGTAGCGACGCAGGCTTGTCAGAAGCGAGCGGCTCGCACAAATGCCCGAAGACGATCCTCCTCGAGGAGCAGCGCACATCTTGTCGCAGCTGCTCTTGCTCAAGCTCATCATAAGCGAGTACTCGAGGCAATCCAGATACGAAGTTCCGTGGGGAGAACTGCCTCTCCTCCATAGACTAGAGCAAAGGGTGCCCGCCGCTGGCTCGATTTGGCATCGCCCCGACGACCAAAGAACCACCGCAGCTCCTCGATCCAGCTTTCTTCCGTGACTTGTGCAGCCTCGTCGAAAGTTCTGGTCTTGAGTTCGCCAAAGACTTCAGCATTTGCCCTCTCGCTTGACCGCTGCTTCTCGGTGAGCAATACAAAGCAGACCTTGGCGCCAAGGTCTTGGACGCATCGCATGAAGGTGCGATCAGGAATTGTGTGCCGTTGTCGGTGATGATCCGTTGGGGATTCCAAACGACAAACAATTGACCAAGAACTTGATCACGACCGTGCCGCCACCTTCCTCATCGCTTCCACTTCCAGCCACTTTGTGAACTTGTCGATGGCGACGCATAAGTACTTCAAAGCCCCGACTACCGGGGAAGGGCCGAGGATGTCGAGCCCTGCATCAAAATGGCCAGGATAAAGGGATCGTCCCGGAGAGCTTGAGCTGGCCGGTGTATCTGCTTTGGAATGGAACTGCACGCTTCACACTTCGTTATTTGTGCAGTTGCATCCCGGAGGGCTGTCGGCCGAAGAAACCTTGCCGGAAAGCTTTGCCGGCAAGTGCTCTTGCGCCAATGTGGTGACCACATATGCCTCCATGTATCTCTCGCCAACAGTCATTCGCCCATCTTCCCGCAATACACTTCAATTTCACACCGTTAAGTCTTCTTCTTTACAAGATGCTATCGACTAAACCGGTACATACTTGACCGCCGGGCTACTCTTTCCGCTTCTTCTTGCTCTTCGGAAGTTCTCCGTCTCAAGGAAATGGACAATCTGCTGCATACCATGCCGGAGCTTGCGGCTCGACAACAAGGACTAAAGGCACATCTCGCCGCTGCGGAACATCAGCTTCCACGGCGAGGGACTCACGGCTCGCCGGAGTTGATGCTCCCCAACAAGCTTGCCGGAACAAGACTTGTCGGGAGCGCCCGCTTCAACAAAACAAACCTCGGGGTCCGCTTGAGCGCATCGCTTCCTCAAAGACTGCTGGTGTTGATCTTGGGGACCTTTGCAACGACGGCTTCGAAGCTCACGGAAAGTAGTCACCAGAGGCCAACTTCCTTTTCTTGCTTTGTCCAGCTTGATGGTGCTACGGTTGGCTGATTCAGCTTGAGCACGAAAAATCCCTGGTTCCACAGTGCAACTTAAGTGCAGCGCACTTTGACAGCCGTCAAGAATATCATTCGAGCTCTTGGAACATGTTCCATTTGCGGCCGTCAAAGTGCTCTTCTAGCTTCCTCACTTCATCAACGTAGTCTTCCATCAACGGACTCGATAATCTTTGTTCACTTGTCGGACGACAAGTTGTGAGTCACCCCGATAATAAGCTTCTTGATCCCAAGGTCCATCGCGATCCCGAGACCGGCAAGCAAACCTTCATACTCTGCAGTAGTATTGTTTGTCGCTTGCTCTTGGGAAAGTGCATCCGACGACATACTTGAGGTGCTCTCCGGTGGTGCGATAAGCAAGACGCCGCACCGGCGCCTTTGCAGCGAGAAGGCACCATCAAAGTACATCAGCCACTCTTTGCTTGCTTCTTTGACGGGAATGCTCGTCTCCTAATCTCTTCACCGGGCGTTGGCGCCCATTCTCGCTATGAATTTCGCCAATGCTCGCTTTGGATAGTTGATGTGCTTTCAAACTTAAGACCAAAGCTTGACAGCCCAAAGGCCCACTCGACAATCCCGCCTGCCGCTTCGGATTCTCGCAGATCCTCTTCAGCGGAAAGCGAGTGACAACTGTGATCTCATGTGCTTGGAAGTAATGGCGCAGCTTCTTCGAGGCCATGAGGAGGCCGAAAAGCAATTTTTGCACAGGAGTACCTTGACCTAGCCCCTCGCAGGAGGGAACCGACAAAGTAGATCGGGCGCTGCACCATCCTTTTCTCGCATCTGTTCATGCGCTCATGACTCGTCCTTGTCGGGACCAGAGCTTGTCGACGAAGCCCCCTGCTTGTCACTGGATGTGCTTGCCGCGGTTGTTGGCTCGTCATCCGCCTCCCTCTCCGCCACTAACGCAGCACTAACCACTTGATTGGTCGCCGCTATATACAGCAGCAACTTCTCTTGTGGCTTAGGTGCGACAAGTGTTGGAGTGGAGGACAGGTATCTCTTTAAGTCTCGCAGCAGCCTCCGCTTCGGAGTCCATTTTATCGACCTGCCTTTTTCAAATCTTGAAAACGGCAGGCGCCAGCAGAACCTAGAAATAAACTCGCCGAGAGCAGCCACGCAACCGCAAGTCTTCGTGACATCCTTGACGCGCTTTGGTGCTTCAATCTCCTCAATGGCCTTGATCTTGTCGGGATTAGCTTCGATCCTCGCTGAGACACGAAGAACCCGAGAAGCTTGCGGAAGGGACTCCAAACACGCACTTCTCGGGTTGAGCTTGAGGTTGATCTTGCGCAGATTTGCAAAGGTCTCGTCCAAATCTTGAACCAGAGTCGCTTTGTCCTTGCTCGTGACCACAATGTCAACCATGTAGGCTTCTACATTTCGTGCATCTCATGCGGCTCAAAGGCGCCATGGACTACCCTTGCAAAATGTTGAACCAGCATTCTTCAAACCGAAAGGCATCCGTATGAAATGTAACGTGCCACATGGTGTAATGAATGCGGTTTTCTTCATCTTCTTCAGCCATGAAGATCCGATGGTATCCTCGAGTATGCATCAAGAAACGAAAGTAAATCACATCCACCGTGGAGTCAACAATCTGGTCAATGCGCTGCAAGGGAAATGGATCTTTGGGACAAGCTTTATTAACATCCGTGAAGTCAATACAAAGTCTCCATTTCCCATTTGCTTTGGCGCACGACTACGGATTGGCCAACCACGTAGGGATGGAGCACTCCTCGACAAGGCCCGCCGCTTCCAGCTTCTTGATCTCCTCGGCTATGAATTCTTGGCGCCCACCGCTTGCTTCCCCGACTCTTTGTTTGACGGGTCACAAGATGAGGACAAACGGCCAGCGGTGCTCAATCACTTTCCGGGAACACCGGGATATCGACGGTTGCCATGCAAACACGCCGACATTCGCCTCACAGAAAGCAACGAGCGCCGCTTCCTATTTAGGGTCGAGAGAGGCACCGATGGTGAAGGTACCACCAGCCGCCGCCCTCCTTGGAGGGCACCTTCTTGGTCTTCGCGGAGCCACCATCTTCTTGCACTTGCCGGTGGAGCTCGATGGTGCGTCCTCGACGGTAGCGCAGCACCAAGAGGTGCGCTTGCCGGAGTGAGCATCGAGCCCTTGCCGGACTTGGACTTGGTCTTCTTCCCCGGGAGCTTCAGCGGCAAGTGCTTGGCAATCTGTCGTGGCTGCTGCATCCGGAAGATCTTGTCGGACACGTATAAGGGCATCCTTCTTGTCGCCATGGACAGAGATGACGCTTATCGGGCCCGCATCTTGAGTAGGTTGTAGGCGAGTGAGAGGCTGCCATGAACTTGGCGAGTCCGGACGGCCAAGTATCCCATTGTAAGGCAATGGGAAATCGGCAACGCCGAACGTGACCCTCTCGATCCCGAAGTTCAGCTCACGCCAAATGTGACCGCAACGTAATCTTCCCTTCGCTTGCTCCTTCCCGGATTGATTCCTTGAAGGTACCGGTCTCTTCGAGCTCGCTGTCAGGATTTGAAGCTTCGGAGCACCGCTGGAGGAGATCAGATTCAAGCCGGCCCGTCAACTAACATTTTTGTGACCTTGAGGTTGCGGATGGTTGGAGAGACCAACATCGGCAAGCACCCGACCGCAGCTTATGCGATCGTGGTGGTCCTCAATATCAAAATGATAGGCGTCTTGGACCACTTCAGAGGCTTGCGTGACTTCACGGATGGCTCCGCTGCATTGACCTCCGCATCCATTGCTTGAGTTGGCGGTGGAGGTGTGCAGGAAGCACCTCCGCCAACGCAGAGAACCTCCGTGGCTTTCAAACTCCTGCTCATCGGCGCCGCCGCCTTCCATATCTTCGCCGTCATCATCATCTTCATCCTTATCGCGCCGCTGGGAGGTGGATCTCCTTGCCGCTGCTTGACTTTGCCGCAAGGCCCTCCCCGCCGGACGCTTTCTTGCTTGCTCCACCAGCACCTTCCTGGGCCTTCTCCTTGTCGCTACCGCCGTACTCAGCTCTTCGTTGCTCGACGAGCTGCTCGACCTTCTTGCAGCTCGAGATCGTGGCCCTTGGTGCGGTGAATCTTGCAATATCGCTTGCCGGAGCCGCCCCGCTTGTCGGCGTCGCCACCGATCGGTGGTTGGCGCTGCAACTTCCTTGCCGGAGCCACCAGCCTTGGCGTTCTTGCCGCCACCTCCATTGCCGGACTGCTCAACCGCTAGCACTTCTCCGGGCTTTCTTCTTCCTGTTGCCTCACCGCCGCCCTTCTTTGCCGGGCGGTGTCATCACCGCTTGACCTCGCTTCAGATTCTCTCCTGGTGTCTCCTCCTTCCTCGGTAGCGTGCACACTTGTCGGCCAAGGCGTACAGCTTCGGCCGACGTCCTTGACTTTGCACATCGCCATATCCTCCCTCATCTCGCGGTTCCGCACATTCTAATGAAATGCGCCGATCACCGCGCAGGGTGGACGCTCGGGATGTTGTAGTGCACACGGCTGAATCTTCGAATGAACTTGCGCAGGGACTCTCCTTCCTTCCGGGCAAGCAAGTGAAGGTCACTCTCTTGGCCATGAGGTTTGTGGCCACCGTGAAGGCGCCAACAAACTGATGGCACATGTCTGCCCAAGAGGATATGGAGCTGTCCGGCAAGTGCATTAGCCAAGTTCTGACGTTGGGCTTGAGGACGAGCGGGAAGTAGTTGGCGAGGATATTGTCGTCCCGTCCCCCAGCAGCCTGCACCGCGATGGTGTAGATGCCGAGGAACTCCGACGGATGCGTCCGCCATCATACTTCTCCGCACATCGGGTTTGAAGTTTTTCGGCTGGGCCATCGGACTTGCCGCAGCTCACGAGTGAACGCAGGGCAACCTACCGCAGACGGTAAGTCGCCTGGCTCCTCCGGGCGCGCGCTTGTCAACAGAAGGCCCAGCGCTTGTCGGATCGACGTCGCGCTTCTCTTCGGGCGCCGATGCGCAGTTCGAGCATCCTCTTGTTGTCGCCATGAAGAACTTGGCGCTGATCACGACGAGCTCATGGATCCGACGACGCGGTGGAGTCGCAATCGAGGTGGATCCGTGAGTCGGCGATCTTGGTTTTCTTGGCGGAGAGTGCACAGTGGTTGCACCTCCGACAGCCTGCCGCCACCGCTCGTGCCTTGTCGTCTCGCCGCCGCAATGATGGCGTTGGTTGCCGCGAGCGCCGCTGCTGGCAAAGCCGATGAGGCTCGATAGTGGCCTTCCACTCGTCGACCTTGTCGGCCGTTGGAGGGTATCGAGGAGCAGCCGAGTTTCAGCCGCAGCTTCGCTGGAGTAGTAGGCGGCATTGGAGAACGGTGCGAGGAGCGGACACGCCGGACTTCTAACCACGTTAGAAGGAGCAGCGCCCGTCCGCCACCGTATCTCACTCGTGCTAGCATGTTACGCCGCATGCTGGTCTTGAGGGTCTTGATCCAACGAACGTATGGCGCCAGAACGCCATGACGTTGTTGGTCCCGCCTCTCGAGATGGGCGCTGGGGATGCGCGGACGCCGAGGTTTGGCGTTGCCTTGTCCTTGGACTTGGCAACGTCGCGAGCACCTTCGTCGGGCGATCGTCTTTCCGCCAGCGTCGCCCCACCACCCGCTTGTCGCGGTGAGGGTGGGTACGACGCGGACGGTTTCTGCTGCCGCCAAGCCTTCTTCTTCGGTGGCATGTTGAGGAAGATGTTGATGACGCTGCTCGTGTGAACGCCGGATCAGATTCACACGGCCTCGACGCTTCTACCGGGCGCGCCGTAGATGTCGGGAGGCTGATCGCACCATGGACACCTATGGGGCCGGGCGGAGCAGGCCCCTTGTGGTTCGTGAGGGGGCGGAGGTCGCACGAAGAGCGGATCAAGGCGATGCACACGAAGCGGTTTACCCAGCTTCGGAGCTCTCCGGAGAGATAAAACTCATCGCTGCTTGTTTGATCTATTGTGTTCTTGCCAGGGAGCAATGCGAGCTACAAAACCTAGCGTGAGTGTCTCTGGCCTCCGGTGGGTCGAATGAACCGAACCAGCCGAACCTTGCGAAAGACGCGAACCGAGCCCTTGGACCCGAACCCCTTCTACGTTGCACTCGGGCCTCCTTTTATATGCTCAAGGGGTCTCCGACAGGTGGCAACATAGACGAGGGTACAAATGTAAAAACAGGAGTTGGTACACCTACTTGAACAAAGGTACGATGCAAAATACCTAACTCGACGGCAAGGGACAAAGGCAATAAATGCCCGTCATTGTCGCCCAAACAAAGGTAACAGAGACCGTCAGTGCGCCCGCCGCCACGATGGCGAGCCTGTCGCGCCGCCATCGCTGCTCTCCGCTGGCTGCACAGCTGCTCGACACGCGCCCATGGAACGGTCCCATGGCGACATCGTCATTGGGTGAGCTGGAGCGGAGACGGAGAGAAGTTGCATGTCGCAAGAAGAGCCTTGCCGCGGCGAATCCTTGTCGCGGCCCGCCTTCCCGGCAAGCTCCTCTTGCCGGGCGCTTTGTCTTCAAGGTTCGAGGTGGCCTTCCCGACAAGCTCCTCTTGTCGGGGCCTTGTCTTCTCAATCAAGTACTTTGTTCTTGAATGGCTCACCGGCAAGCTACGAAGGATCTTGGCGGTGACGAGGCAAGCCTTGCTGCGGGGTGCTGCAACTATCCGTGCACGAGTATGGGATACTAGGGTACCCCTACTCTAGTACACCGACATTATATATTGCTTTCTTTAAAAAAATCAATTACTCTGGCTTGCAAGTTTTCCAATGCAGGACAAATTGTTTACTATAAAAAGGGGTTATTATATCGCGATCCAATCCATATCAACTCGTCAGGACCGTGCGAATTACCCAATAAAGCGTGCACAGGCCGCCGTCCCCCGCAGTCCGGTCTGCATTAACATACGGTCGATTTACGCATCTGTATTGGCTTACAATGTCGCGGCCGATTCATTTATCTGGGCCGCTTCTGATGTTGCGGTCGTCGTTGTCGTCCGCCTCTCGCGGCTCGGTCTACATCAAGATACCGGCCGCACTCACCGCATGAGCTGTTTATTGGATATGAGCAAGTCACAGCTTGGGTAGCCCGGTTTTCTTTCAAATTGGAGGCAAATTATCATCAACCGACATTTTCACTGGATGGCTCAAAGGGCAAGCGCACAAGTCGCCGCCACTATAGTTTTTGGTTAACTTCAAATCGCCAGTTGGAAGGAACCATTGGCCGAGTTGCTGACACGGTTCATACGGGATCATTTATAACCCGCCGTAGTCACCTCAACTTTCTGTGGATTCACATTGTGTTATCAACATCCATAATATACGCCTTCTGCTATGGTCAAACACGGAGAATCTCATGCCAACTCCTCGAGTCACCTTGAGACTCGGGGGCTACAATGATATGACTCAACAAATATTTCCGGTTTTCAGTGAAGTCAAGAACCCCAGGATGTTGGAAGGAAATATAACCCGGTCCCGGAGGCTACTACCATATGGATGAAAATTTAAAAGGGCGTCAGAAATATTACGGCTCACAATGATGCTTCCGGTTTACAATCCGGTTCAAGGGAAATCCCATCTCCAACACAGCGCTAAAGCCCTCAATATCCGGTTTAAGAGGAAGCTGTCTCTCGCAAAGCTCTGAAGCTCTCAAATCCGGTTTAAAAAATGTCCGGTTCAAAAAGGAATTAACTTCTCGCAAGTTCGAGTTTAAAGGCCGTCAGAAAATTTCTGGCTGAAAATGAAGATTCCGGTTTAAAATCCGGTTAAAGGGAAAGATGTCTCCCACAAAGCTTTGAAGCTCTCAATATCCGGTTCAAATCCCGGTTCAAGAAGAATTTATCTTTTGCAAAAAGTTAAAAGTTGTCGAAGAGGACCTGCTACCATGATGCGCGGTTCAAACATGGGTATCATGCCTTATTGGCTTATCATATTATTGATCACTTGGGGGCTTGGTCGTATCCGAACCATAGCTACACCTCTTGATCGGCCCAATGCCACAAAGATCACTTGGGGGCTTGGTCGTATCCGAACCATAGCTACACCTCTTGATCAAGTAATGCCACAAAGCATCACTTGGGGTTTGGTCATATCCAACCATAGCTACACCTCTTGATCGGCGCAATGCCACAAAGATCACTTGGGGGCTTGGTCAGATCCGAACCATAGCTACACCTCTTGATCGGTGCAATGCCACAAAGATCACTTGGGGGCTTGGTCGTACCGAACCATAGCTACACCTCTTGATCGGCGTAATGCCACAACGTCACTTGGGGGCTTGGTCGTATCCGAACCATAGTCACACCTCTTGATCGGCTCAAAGCCTCGACTACAACGGTTTTTATTTGCCTTTTGCTAAGTTTTTCTTTCTTTTGATAAGATTTGTGATGTTTTCAAACCGGTGTTTATCAACCCGGTTAGGCTGTCAACTACAAGTTGTCAGTACACGATCAAATTATAATCCGGAGACTATCAGCCCGGTCTGGTTTTGACTATCAGTCACCAGTGTTATATATGGATAATCCGGTGTTTATCACAACCCGGTACGGTTTTATCATAAACCGGCATATTATGGAAGGAGTTATCAGTACTCAAGATTTGGGTTATCACCCTTACTACAAAAAGTTGGTAAACCAACGATGTGATTCAATTTCACAGGTATGATATATTTCATATTTGATTATTCTTAAGTGCAGCCTTGGTTATAAACCCAGGTTATATGTTGGGCATTATGACCCGTCCGGCGGTAAACCACCAGGACACTTTAAACTTGTTGTATGCAGAAACAGGTTGAATAAAGCATGATTATAAATCACCGGTGTTTATTAACCCAGCCTGGCTTTTGACTATAAGTCGCCAGTATGATGGTAAATCATCCGATGTTTATTAAACCGGCCTGGCTTTAAGACAATAAGTCGCTAGTATATGATGAAGAAATTGTCCGGTGTTTGTTAAACCGGCCTGGCTTTTGACTATAAGTCGCCAGTATATATTTGGATTGCGCTTTTGGAATCATGCACTTATAAATCAATGGGTTATATTATTCAAATAGCCAAACTTGGCTGAGTTTTCATTATGATATTGAATGAATAAGGTTTTCATACCGGGTTATATTATCTTGAATAGCCAACATGGCTGGATTTTTATTATGATTATTAATAACCGGTATTATTGAGGTTTTCAAAGTCGCTTTAGCGTAATGGATATTATTTTATCAAAGGATATGATTTATTCTACAATTGAAGGAATAGTCCCGAGTCGCTGCAGGCTTACGACCCGGCACTTGGGGGCTACATTATTCAAATTGAGATTACATGCAAGTCTCATGTCGCTGCAAGCATGCACCATGACACTTGGGGGCTAAGCAAAGTCATTTTTATTAGTCTTATTGAAGACCCGACTCATCACATCATAATGAGCCGGCCCTTGGGGGCTACCAATTGCTCCTGTGAACAATTCAAGGTACACAAATTTTCATCTATTATTGAAGGATCCACTGCTCAGTTGGTAAAGCACAAAGCTCTCAACCTTGTGGACGTGGGTTCAAGCCCCATGATGGGAGTTACATAATATAATGTTTGAAGTATATATAAAGTCCCAACTCAATATTATCTTACTGAGCAGGCCCTTGGGGGCTACACGTTGCTGTTAAAGTCTACATGATCATATTTTCGAAGTCCCTGCTCATTATTGGCATAATGACCCGACCCTTGGGGGCTACACTGGTTGAAGTTTTTATGAGCATTAGGAAATTACAAGTCCTAGGTTGCTGCAAGCATGACAACCCGGCACTTGGGGGCTACATATGTGGAATACTCAGTTCTGACTAGTGATTGAGATGAACAACCTGGATTTCTTCAAGATTGTGACATTCATATTGAAGTAAATCTTAAGCTGTTACTACGTTACCTTCTTAAGATTTGAGGGCTACAAGTGATAGGCATATAAGAGGTATATTTTCAAAAGCTGATGTTAACAAACAATTATGATCCAGTGCCATCAATATTTGTAAACCGGCAAAGTTCTACATTCTTCAACCGGCGAAGTTCTACATTCTTAAACCGGCTGAAGATCAGATGGGTATTTCAAAGACCAATATTTTTGTTAAGCATTGGGAGTTGAGTCAAAGGAGTTATTCTTCACAATATTTCTCTGTGATAAACAAGTGTCAGGAAATTGATTATGAAGCTGGCCTATTGACCCGGATTTTCTTGAAGGAAATGACAAGGATTTAAATATGCTCAGGATCAGTTTAACATGGATAAATCCAAATTAAACTAGGGGCTAATGTCGGGGATATACCCCGCGGCGTAAACCGTCCGGAAGTATAACCCAGCCGGACTTGGCGGTTTACTTGAGACCCGGATGAGACTTGACGATTCACAGGCGACCCGCTTGGACCTGGCGGTTTACGACTCATTGGTAACACGGCGGGCAGGATGTACGGATGGCAAGGCCCAAGGCCCAGAAGGCTGGTTCATACTATGGTGGGCCGTTTAAGAGGAAAGGCGTGAGGAATATTTGTCTTACAAGGAGTTAAGACCTGAACTTGTATCCGTTTTGTATTAGAGATAGACTAGTCCTAATCCTAATAGGACTCCACATGTAACCCGCCCCTTCAACATATATAAGGAGGGGCAGGGCTCCCCAAAGAGGGACAAGAGAAGAAGCAAGAGAGAAATAATCTTAGGGCTAGACATAACATGGAGAGCCGGTTTACGGCGACTCCCTCATGATCACAATGAGACCTAGCCTCAAACAGCATGTAGGGTTGTTACCGGCTGATGTTTCCCGGGGCCCAAAGTTGTCTAAATCCATGTCTTGTGTTGTGTTTCTCAATTCCGCTCAACCCCTCTCAAGCTACCACATAGATGCGTTGGCCTCACGACTAAGTCCTCACCCTAGGACATCTGCCGTGACAAAACCACGACACTCTTGCTCCTGGGTGTGTGCGTAGTCCCCAGGATATGATTTATTACTTCTCTGAAAAATATTTTCCTGCTCATAAGAAGCAAGCTGCCTTGCAGGAGGTATTTGACTTTGTGCAAATTGAAGACGAGAGTCTCCCACAAGCTTGGGGGAGGCTTCTCCAATTGCTTAATGCTTTTTCTGATCATCCTCTTAAGAATAATGAAATACTCGATATCTTCTATAATGGACTAAACGATGCTTCTAGGGACTTCCTAGATAGTTGTACTGGTTGTGTTTTCAGGGAACGAATTATTGGGCAAGCTGAATAATTATTGAATAACATATTGAGAAACTATGATGATTGGACTCTTCCCGAACCAACGCCTAAATGCACTCCGAAGAAGAGGGGTATATTATATCTCAGTCCTGAAGATATGCAAGAGGCAAAGAAATCTATGAAGGAAAAAGGTATTAAAGTTGAGGATGTCAAAATTTTACCTCCTACTGTTGAAATACAGGGCTTGATACACCACCACTGACTAAGGTGGTAGAGGTAAATTCTCTAATGAAATTCAATGACAATGATAATCCTAACAATATGCACCCTAGCCAATGCCTCTATGGGTTTGGAAATTATATTAGAGAGCAATATCACTTCAATGCAAATGTTATGAAACAATTGAAATACAACTCTGATATGACTGCTCGCTTGAGTGACTTGTTATTTAGAATCTTGAATGATGTTAGAGGTGTAGGAAAGCAAGCTTCTATGGTACAAACTCAGTTAGAACAAGTTGCTAAATCTCAAAGAGAATTGCTAGATGAAATGAATAACAACATACATGACTTTGCTGTTAGAGTTGCAACTAGAGGAGGAAAAATGACTCAGGAGAGGGACACCCAAAAAGAATTGAACAGGATTCACAAAGAAACAACACCACTGCACCTAGTCCTTCTAAAAAGAAGAAGAAAAAGAAAAATGATAGGACTTTGCATGCTACTAGTGAACCTGAAGTAGAAAAACCTCCTGATAATGATAATGATGTTTCTATTTCTGATGTTGAAACTCAGTCTGGTAATGAACATTCACCTAGTAATAATGAAAAAGAAAATGCTGATGTTCATGAAGATACTCAACCAAACAATGAAAAAGAACCAGATAATGATGTTGAAATAGAATCAACTGTTGATCTTGATTACCCACAACCCAAAAATACACGATATGATAAAAGAGACTTTGTTGCTAGAAAACATGGTCAAGAAAGAGAAGCGTGGGTTCAAAAACCTATGCCTTTTCCACCCAAGTCAACTAAAAGGAAAGATGATGAAGAATTTGAACGCTTTGCTGAAATGTTGAGGCCAGTCTTTTTGCGTACTTGCTTGACTGATATCTTGAAAATGCTTCCTTATGCAAAGTACATGAAACACATCATCACTAATAAGATAAAAATACCGAAAGCTGAAATCTCCACCATGCTTGCTAATTATACTTTTTAAGGATGGAGTACCTAAAAAACTTGGAGACTTAGGAATACCAACTATACCTTGCTCCATCAAAAAGAATTATGTTAAAACTGCTTTATGTGACTTAGGAGCTGGTGTTAGTGTTATGCCTTTCTCTTTATATAAAAGACTTAATTTGAATAAACTCACACCTACTGAAATATCTTTGCAAATGGCCGACAAATTAACTGCCATACCTATAGGTATCTGTGAGGTTGTTCCCGTTGTTGTTGCTAACATTATTGTTTTGACTGACTTTGTTATACTTGAGATGCCCGAGGTTGACAACATGTCGATTATCCTTGGTAGACCCTTCTTGAATACTGCAGGGGCTGTTATTGATTGCAATAAAAGCAAGTCACTTTTTATATCAATGGTAATGAGCATACGGTGCACTTTCCAAAGAAACAATTCCAAGTGAATGGTATTAATGTTATTGAAAAATCTCCGACAACCACTATTGGAAGTTTTCATCTACCTCTACCTACTATTAAAAAGAAATATGAAATGCCTCTTGTTGGGGACATTCACACCGTTGAGGTAACTTAGTGATTTACGAAAGTTCTTCGGTTTCATGCTAATCGAAAGTGGTTGTTAATAAGACTTTATCAACCTTATTAATGGATCATATTTTAGAGGTATGAAGTTGATGAATTTAGTAAGCACTACTTTCTGTCCCTACCTTTTGTTTTCTGTTTTTATTAGTTAAATAAAATAAAATGCCATGTTATGTCTGTTTTCTAAATTTCCCGTGCAATAAGAAATCACGCAAAAATAAAAGTTTTCAGAATGCTCTGAAAATTTAATACGATTTTTTTAAATATTTAAGAATTTCTAGTGCAAATAATATCACAGGGAGGTGCACTAGGTGGACACGACCCACCTGGGCGCGCCAGGACCCCCAGGGCGCGCCCTGGTGGGTTGTGGTCCCCACGTGGGCCCCTCACTTATCCCTTCACACCACATCATCACCTACCTCCAGAAAAAAATTCTCCATTGCTCTCTCTCTCTCTCTCTCTCTCTCTCTCTCTCTCTCTCTCTCTCTCTCTCTCTCTCTCGTGTTCTTGCTCTCAAACCCGCGGATTTTGATCTCTTTGCTCGAAGCTCCATTTCCGAAACTGTTTTGGGGGATTGTTGCTTGGTATGTGACTCCTCCGCTTGTCCAATTAGTTTTTGTTTTAGTGGTTTAAATTTTGAATAATTAGCTACTCTTGGTGCAGCTGTAGATGATCTTGCATGTTGAATTCTTAGAGTTCTAAGTAGTTTGAATGCTTGCTTTGGCCTCTATGTATCCCTATGAGTAGTTGCTATCAATCTAATAAAGTTGTGTTGGCAAACTTTTGTCACCCAATTTTTTTTCAGAAAATTGTACGCGAATATGATGAACCTATTTGGAAGGAGTTCTTCGAGGAGGAGATCCTCGGGGGCATCCTCTAGTGACAACTCCGCTCGTCGGTCTTATGTTGAACCGAGTGAAAGTTCTATTCGAGATGCCGCCACCAAAACATGCTTATGGCCATGTGATGATTATATGGTACGTGTGGGCATTAAGGAGGAATTTGAGCAATATGTTCACAATGCTGGTCTCGGTCCCTACATTTCATATAAGTGCAATCAACACCACACTCTCACCGAATCATTTGTCAAAGGATTTAAATTCCATCCCCGTGAGTCTAGGGTGTCATTTAAGCTTTATGAAAATTCATCTACCATATCACTAGATAGATTTGCTCACCACTGCAAAATCCCGTTCTGGGGTTCGCTTGACGAACCACCAAGGGCTGAGTACCAATCATTTTTGACTATTCTTTCCTACGGTGAGACGAGGGGAGTGACACAAGGTAGAATAAAGAGCATTCATTTTCCCGCAATTCAGTACTTTGCTTTATTTAATGGGAAATGATTGTAGGCAAACAAGATTGTAGTACACTGTGTGCTCCAGACTTGAGCCTCATACGCACTGCTCTAACCAATGATAGGAGTTATAATCTTGGAGCAATTGTTGCACGCAGATTGCAGCACAACGCTAGTAGTGGCTATTTCTATGGTTGAATTTATGCCACGCGTTTAGCAAGAGAGCTGGGTGTTTCACCTTTGCCCTTTGACCCTATCCTACCCACGCAGTATTTAGATTTTGATGCTATGAAAAATCATAAGATCCTTAAAGGAGATATTCATAATTTCACCTATAAATTATTGTTTAACCAATCATCTGTGGTGTACACATATTTTCCTGCGCCTTCTCTCTTTGATTATCACAGCAAGGTAAGGTATTTTGTTCTTGAGAGCAAGGCCAGGGCCCACAACGCGGTGGTTGAGGCATCACGGCAGGCCAAAGCTTCCGCACCGAGAGCCTCCGTGAGCTACCACGCTGACTATTATCCAGGCTACTGACTTCTTACCAAGTTAGGCCAAAAGCCTAAGCTTGGGGGAGTACGTGTTTCTCACCGACTTTACATTCATGTTCACACATTTCAGTTGTCGGTGTTCACACTTTTTCATTGTATTATCCATGTTAAATTTATTTTCTCGCCTTCTTTTTGTGTGTTTGAAAAACTTTGAGAAAATACAAAAATATCTGCTAATTTTTATTTTCTTTCTAGAGTATTTAGCTGTAGCACTAAAAGAAAACCCAAAAAGATTTCTTTGTTCTTCTTTTACTTGTTGGGAGTTTTCCCGTGTAAATAGTTTTTCTCGTTTTTGCTTCTCCCTTTTATTTGGCTGTTCAAGAAAAGCAAAAACTCCTAAAATATTTCACTGTGTTTCTCTGAATTTCTTTTCTTTTTATTTGAGTCATACTGAGGAGAAGACCACGATGAAAATGTTGAGTGGCTCTCATATGCATAATTGTTGATCTAATAAAGAGCCCATTTTACCTTGTCTTCTCCTGTTGAATAAAATGTTTGCAGATTCCAGCTTACTCCACGGCACTCTTGCACTATTATTATGTTCACATCGTTCGGTCGTTCAAGTGAAAGGCAATAATGACAATATTCGATGAACTGGTCGTGGCAGAGAGAAACTGGTATGAACTCGACTTGTTCTGTTTTTGTAAATATGTTTAACCTAGTATCCATGATTTAGCCCATTATTATTAAACATGTTTGCAATGACAATTAGAGATTATAGTTTCTCATGCCATGCATAAGTAGATAGGAGTGGATAATGATTTATCTTGGATATCAACATTGCATTAAAATGATTGTGATGTACTATGATGATATGGTATCCTCCTCTGAATGTTCGAGTGGCTTGACTTGGCACATGTTCATGCATGTAGTTGAATCAAAACCAACATAGCCTCTATGATATTTATCTTCATGGTGTTCATATCCTGCTCATGCTAGTGTCCAATGTTACTAACGCATAATGCATGTTCATGACCGTTGTTGCTCTCTAGCTGGCCGCGTCTCAACCTATTTGTTAGCCTTCGCCTGTATTAAGTGGGAATTCTGCTTGTACATCAAAACCTTGAACCCAAGTTATTCCAGATCAGTCCACCATACCTACCTATATGCGGTATTACCTTGCCGTCCTAAGTAAATTTGCATGTGCCATCTCCAAAAACTTCAAATAAATATCCTTTTTGTGTGCCTGGATCGTTCATGGAACGATAGGAGGTGGTCCGTATCTTCCATGCTAAGTGGGTTATTCTCGGGTTGAGTGTTTATTCACTCACCATTGCACGAGAAAAGGGCGGTAATAGGGATGCCCAGTCCCAAACTGCAAAAAGAAAAGAGCTTACAAATAATCAAACAAAAACTCCCAATGGATTCATAACCTTTATTTTATCGCTTGGGAACCGCCACTAGCGTGTTTAGCATGGAAGATATTGATAACTGATGGTCGTGAAGTAAATGAGAAGGGTGCATGTCTCAAAATATCATTTACCTCTGTTTTAAAAACTTGAGCTCTGGCACCTTTGCAAATCACTGCTTCCCTCTACAAAGGGACTATCTATTTAGTTTTATGTTGTGTCATCACCTTCTAAAATAAGCGCCAGAACCTGAGAGCACTGTTGTCATGCTGATGCATTGTGTGTAGCAAATGTTGGGTGCATCATGACTGGATCTTTTCTACCATGAATTACAATGTTTAGTCGTTGCTTGAACTTTGGAGGTTCTCTGCATTTATGTTTCGCGGTCTAAGAAAGGGCTAGCGAGATAACACTATTTTCATATTATATCATGGTTGTTTTGATAACATGTTGCCGTTCGAGATATCTTATTATTGCTCGCTAGCTGATTATGTCATTGATATGAGTTAATATAATTTTTAAGAGTTATTGTTGACATGGTTAGTTATAACGTTGGCTGAAAACCGGGGTGCTGTTTAAGCTTATTTATGCAAACAAGAGCAAAAGATTTCGTAAAAGTTTTTCTTTTTCACTTTCAGTTTATCAACTGAATTGCTTGAGGACAAGCAAAGGTTTAAGCTTGGGGGAGTTGATACATCTCCAACGTATCTACTTTTCCTAACGCTTTTCCTCTGGTTTTGGACTCTAATTTGCATAATTTGAATGAAAATAACCCCGGACTGACGTTGTTTTCAGCAGAACTACCATGGTGTTATTTTTTTGCAGAAATAAAAGTTCTCGGAATGGAATGAAACTTTGCGAGGATTTTTTATACAATAAGAGAGAATTTCTGGAGCCAAGAGCCACCGGAGGGGGGCACCTGGGTGGGCACAACCCACCAGGGTGTGCCAGCCCTCCCAGGTGCGCCCAGGTGGGTTGTCCCCACCTGGTGGCCCCATAGACCCTGAAACCGACGCTATAAAATCCAATTTTTCTAGAAAAAAATGAGGGAGAAAGAATTATCACGTTCCACAAGACGGAGCCGCCGTCACCTCCTGTTCTTCATTGGGAGGCCAGATCTGGGGTCTGTTTGGGGCTCCGGAGAGGGGGATCTTTGTTCTTCGTCATCACCAACCCTTCTCCATCGCCAATTCCATGATGCTCCCCACCGGGAGTGAGTAATTCCTTTGTAGGCTTGCTGGTCGGTGAGGAGTTGGATGAGAATCATCATGTAATCGAGTTAGTTTTGTTAGGGCTTGATCCCCAGTATCCACTATGTTCTGAGATTGATGTTGTTATGACTTTGCCATGCTTAATGCTTGTCACTTTGGGCCCGGGTGCCATGATTTCAGATCTGAACCATTTATGTTATCACCATTATATCCATGTTCGAGATCCGATCTTGCAAGTTATAGTCACCTACTACGTGTTATGATCTAGCAACCCCGGAGTGACAATAGTCGGGACCACTCCTGGTGATGACCGTAGTTTGAGGAGTTCATGTATTCACCGTGTGTTAATGCTTTGTTCTGGTTCTCTGTTAAAAGGAGGCCTTAATATACCTTAGTTTCCAATAGGACTCTGCTGCCACGGGAGGGTAGGACAAAAGATGTCATGCAAGCTCTTTCCATAAGCACGTGTGACTATTTACGGAATTGATGCCTACATTATATTTATGAACTGGAGCTAGTACCATATTGCCCTAGGTTATGACTATCACATGATGAATATCATCCAACAAATTACCGATCCAGTGCCTACGAATTTATCCTATATTGTTTCTGCTAAGTTACAACTGCTATCGTTACTGTTGCACTTGCTACAAAATCACTGCTACCACTCTTACCATTACTATTGCTGCTGTCACTACGATCAAAACTATCATACTACTTTGCTACTGATCACTTTGCTACAGATAATTAATCTCCAGGTGTGGTTGAATTGACAACTCAGCTGGTAATACTTAAAAATATTCTTTGGCTTCCCTTGTGTCGAATCTACAAATTTGGGTTGAATACTCTACCCTCGAAAATTGTTGCGATCCCCTATATTTGTGTGTTAACATGCACCATGGGGATGGCTCCCTCCGTACGGTCAGCAGCATGAGACGTTGTTGTCGCTTGGGGAGGCCGCGGCGGGTCAGCTCTCCGTGAGCCTCCAGCTTTGGCGAAACCGAGCAGACTTTGGATGGTGGCATGCCATTCGCCCATCTGCTCGGCCGCTGGCGGAAACCTCAGCAGCAGCTGAGCCCGCGCCATGGCCTCCGAGGCTGTACTTGGCATGGGGGATGATGAAGTCGATCACACCGTCGCTCGGCTCCTGACGGTGCCAGCGGCGGCAGCGCTGCGCCCCCACTGCTGCTGCGGGGCGACCACCTGGATGTGGTGTGGCGAAGCCGCTCGAGGGCCAGTGGCTCCGTCGGGCGCAGCGGCTTGGTCAACCCATCCCGGGGGAGGTGCACGCGTTGTGGCCGCACCCGTGGTGGGAGCAGCGGCCGGAGGGCGGCAATCCGCCCCAGTCCGAGCGCTGTTGTTGTCGCTATGCTCGTCGGGGTGTTGTTGATGTTGCTCTCCTCCGGTGCCTCCTACTTCTGCGTCGGCCGCGGGGGAAGTGGTGACGACGCCACCTGCTCTCACCACATCCCCAACAGTGTCCACGTCCTCGTGTGCCTCTGCACCCCCCGCGGCGTTAGAGGCCGTAGGCGGTGGAGCCTTCGAGGTGGATGGGTGAACTAAAGGACCGAGTTTCTTCTTGGGCGCCATGGTCGATGGCATCGTCGAAGGTGCAGACAGTGATGAAGCTGACGCACTGCACACACCTTCAGGTTCGCGCAAGCGATCCCCCTACCTGGCGCGCCAAAGATGTCGCGGGAAACCACGGCCACCTATGGGACCAGGAGGCTCCTTGCTGGTTCGGCAGGGGGGAGTCGCGTTGCACAAGAGCAGACGAGTGTGGGGCAGCATGGCAGAGATCATGCAGGCAATTTTACCCAGGTTCGGGCCACCGTGAGGCGTAAAACCCTACTCCTACTTTGGTGGATTGATGGTGGAAAGGTGGTGGTGGAGCGTAGTACACTTGCCCAGGAAGGGTTGGATCAGGGCGACAGTGGCTACGCACGTACGGGGGTGTGAGTTATCCAACCTTCTAACCCTTTCTACGGTTGCCACGGGCCTCCTTTTATAGATCAAGGGGTTACCACAATGGCAAAGTAGTCATTACGCACTGATAAGATAGCAACAGTGCTATCATACCTAACTCTGCTGGCTGACAGGGTGCATTAAATGCACCGCTCAACGTCACATCGTTGGTTGCCCGGCAAGGCTTGTAGGGCTATCTCGCCAGCTTCACGCTTGCTTGCTTGACACGTCGTGGGACGGGTGTCATCTGTGGGTTTTTCCTATAGGGAGAGGCCGCCATGTGGCGAATGGCTGCCACTTAGTCACTTTGCGGCTTCACACCGCACTGATCGATGACGTGGGTCGTGGTGGAGTCGTTGGTGAGGTGGTTTTGCCTCCGTGAGTTCCGGCAGGCCTGCCGGGACGTCTTGGTTGTCTGCCTCTGGGGGTGGCCTCGCCCCTTGCCGGGCTCACCTGCCCGGCAAAGGAGGCCCTTCTCTTGATGATATCTCGCTTCTCTGGCTTGATCCTGGCCCCTCTAATCTGCATGTTGGTCCTTCAAATCACTTGGTTCCTTGTACTCTGACTTGGGTTGGTGCTCCAATCTTGATCCCGTGCCTGTGCACAATCAGGGCAACAGACCCAGGGTTTGTTGCACCGACAGTCCATGGAAGAGGTTTACCGAAGGTTAAAGTCCCTTGTGCTCAACTTGAGAACCTTTGGGTGCACTTGTGCAAATGATGACTTCATCAAGGACAAGTTCATAGATGGTATGGTCCTCATGGAACATACCATGGTCATGATGATACATCAACGTCTGGATTATCACAAGTTGACCGTGGCTCAAGTTGTGTCCACTTTCTCCACTCATATTCTTTTGGAGGCCAAGTCCAAGAAGAACTTTGCAATTTCTCAAGCAACCAAGAACTCCAATCTTGCCTTGAAGGCCAAGAAAGTGATAAGCCAACCCTCAAGGGATGAAGAAGTGAGTGAAGAGATATGTGAGGAAGATGTTGACACCTCATTCCCAGCAAATGACTTTGCGGAAGACTTGGCCCTTTTAGTCAAAAAGTACTCTGGGACCATGGCAAACAAAGGGAAGAATCTTCAAGGAAGATCGTTTGGACGAAGTAAATGCTACAATTGTGATAGCCCAAGACACTTTGTACATGATTGTTTGTATGAGAGACGTGAAGACAAATCCGAGAAGCTTGTGCTCAAGAAGAAGAAGAAGTTCACCAAGTTTGCAAAGAGGAAGGACGACAAGGCTTTTGTTCATGAAGAATACATGTCCGGAGATGAAGATGGCGGTGATGATGATCAAGTGGGCACGAGCATCATTGCCATGCATGCCACTACCTCCTCCTCCACCACCGGCCTCTTCGGCTCTCCAAAGAGGACAAGCCTTTCACTCATCGATGCCTTATGGCCAAAGAGGTAAAAATGAAGTCCAAATCAAATAAACCCGCCATCTACACTCCCAATGTCTCATGTGAGATAGCGGAGGATGAGTGTGACGAGGCCGTGGATAATGATGACGAATCCTTAATGGCTTTCATGAAAACTCTTCATGGTGAAGCTCGTACTCTTTTGGCGATCTCCTTAAGTCACTCGCCGAACGCGATGGCTTCGGACGTTGAAAACCTCCTCATAGAGGAAAAAGAGAGAGTCAATCTCCTCGAGCACGAACTAAATGAAGAGAGTTTCATGAGAGCATCACTTGAGGAAGCCTTGTCGGCTCATCAAATTGACTTTGTTAAAACCAACGATGCTTTGCAAGTTTCTCTTGAGAACAAAGATGCTCTTAATATTAGAGTTGAAAAGCTTCTAGTTGATCACACGAGACTTGTTGAGGAACATGAGTTCCTTGTGACTAGTTCCAAGGTTGTCAAAGGTGACCTCATTTCCCTCACCGAGTCTTATGCTCAACTTAAAGCTACAACCATTAAGGCTCTCACTTCCGTACCTCATATGGATTTAAATGATGATTCTTGTACGGCTAACTTTGTTCATGATTGCACCTCTCTCCAAGAGGATAATAAGAAGTTGAAGGCCCAATTTGAGAAAGATCCTGTATCATGCATCCAAGGGGAGAAAAACCTGAATGACCTCTTGTGTAACCAAAAGGAGTGTGTTGCCAAGGAGGGAATTGGGTTTGATCCAGCATCCAAGAATGGTAAGAACAAGAAGAAGATCAGTCCAACTCCTTACCCTCCCCAAAAGGTAGTGTTTGTGCAAGAAGGGCACAAGGAGAAGGAGAAGGAAAAGGGGTTGTTGGGAGTGGCAAGGTCACTAGGGACAAGGCCATTCCCAAGAATTTTGCTCGCAAGAACAATCCATCTTATGTCCTCATGAGAGGAGATGATGGCTATACATTTGCAAAATTTGTTGGCACTAACAATGATGATTATGCTTGGACTATCTGGGTTCCCAAGACCCTTGTTGCTAAATCTCCAGGACCCATTGCAAAATGGGTACCTATAACCAAAGCTTGATTCTTGTAGGACTATATCTCCGGTGGAAAACAATGGGTGATCGATAGTGGATGAACCAATCATATGACCGGAGAAAGGGAGATGCTTGTGGAGTTCGTTGATTCACTCAAGGCCTCTTCGAACATCTCTTTTGGTGAAAATAGCAAGGGCAAGGTATTGGGTTTGGGCAAGGTGGTAACCTCTAATGATTCCTCACTTTCAAATGCCATGCTTGTCCAATCCCTTCACTACAATTTACTTTCAACTATTCAATTGGCACGTGCCGGTTATGATTCGCATTTTGGTGAATTCCATGTGACCGGTTTTAAGAGAAGCAATCTCAAAGTGGTCTTTGTTGGGCATGTTGAAGACAACCTTTACGTGGTTTACTTCTCAAAAGAGAAAACTCATCTTGCAACATGCCTAATGGCCAAGGCCGACGTGGGGTGGCTATGGCACCGATGGCTAGCCCACGTTGGCATGAGAAATTTACAAGCTCTCTTAAAGGGGAGCACATCCTTGGACTAACCAATATGTCTTTTTCCAAAGATCGTCCTTGTAGTGCTTGCATTGCCGGAAAGCTTCATAAAAAAACTCATAAAATGAAGACTATCATCACCACCTTGAGGCCCCTTGAGCTTATTCATTTAGATCTTTTTGGGCCTCCAACTTATGATAGTTTGGGAGGGAGGAGGTATTGCCTTATCATTGTTGATGACTTCACTAGATATACTTGGTTGTTCTTTCTCAAGACCAAAGATGAAACTCAAGAAACCTTCATCAACTTTGCCAAAGAAGCTCAACGTCAACATAATTGTGAGATCAAGGCAATTCGAAGTGACAATGGCACCGAGTTCAAGAACTACATGATGGATGAATTCTTGAGTGAAGAGGGGATAAAGAATCAATATGTCGCGCCATATAATCCCCAACAAAATGGTATTGCAGAGAGGAAGAATTGGAATTTTATTAAGATGGCTAGGATCATGCTTTACGAGTACAAGACTCCATACAAGCTTTGGGCCGAAGCCATCAACACCGTGTGTCATGCTTCAAACCAGCTTTATCTTCGCAAGCTCAAGAACAAGACTCCATACAAGCTTTCGGGAATTCGGTTGTAAGTGTTTCATTCTAAACAAGAAATCCCGGTTAGCTAAGTTTGAGCCTAGAACTTATGAGGGCATATTTGCT
Source organism: Aegilops bicornis (assembly GCA_021605145.1). Classification (NCBI taxonomy): domain Eukaryota; kingdom Viridiplantae; phylum Streptophyta; class Magnoliopsida; order Poales; family Poaceae; genus Aegilops; species Aegilops bicornis. The sequence goes on along the minus strand of CM038670.1, from coordinate 686,138,867 downwards.
GGATATGCATCAAACTCTCATGCTTACCGAGTTCTCAATAAATCCACTGGATGCATTGAGGAAACGGTAAATGTGGAGTTTGATGAAGATAACGGCTCCCGTGTGGAGCAAATTGTTCCTAGTGTTGTAGGTGATGAGGCTCCTTCACAAGTTATAAGGATGATGGGGATAGGCCACATTATTCCAAAAGAAACACCCCAAGTCCAAGTAGAAGAAGAAGGAGTAAGAGCCCCTCTTGTGGAGTCTCCACAAGGGAAGTCATCATCGGCACCTCTTCTACAAGATGCTACGAGATATCATGAACCTATCCAAGAACAAGATCAAGTCCCTCATATTCCCGAGCAAGATCAAGGGCAAGCTCATTCAAATGGTGAAGAACCAATTATCGAGGCTCAAGATCAAGCTCAAGTTTGCGATCAAGATCAAGATCAACCCCAACCGCAAGTGTCTTCATCATCGTCACTTCACAATGAGAAATAACTTGTGGTTGCGAAGAGAAGGGTGTCTCCGAGGCTAAAACAATCTCAAGGAAAAGCTTCTTCATCAAGTTCTAAACCAAGTGAAGAAGAGCTTGCAATCAAAGAGCAAAAAGTGGCCGCCAAGCTAAAGCATCTTCAACATCTCACCGAGAACATCTATGGAAGCATCAAAAAGGGGGTAACTACTTGTAGACGTTTGGCAAACTTTTGTGAGCATCACTCGTTTGTCTCTTGTGTTGAGCCCCTTAAGTTGGAAGATGCACTTGACGATCCGAATTGGATAGATGCCATGCATGAAGAACTCAACAACTTCACCCGCAACAAAGTATGGACCCTTGTGGAAAGACCCAAAGAGCATCATAATGTCATGGGAACAAAGTGGATCTTCAAGAACAAACAAGATGAACATGAACAAGTAATAAGGAACAAGGCAAGGTTAGTGGCACAAGGTTTCACCCAAGTTGAAGGTTTGGACTTTGGTGAAACTTTTGCCCCCGTTACCCGTCTCGAATCCATTCGCATCTTGCTTGCTTATGCCTCTCATCATGATTTTAAATTATATCAAATGGATGTGAAGAGTGCATTTCTTAATGGTCTTCTTAAGGAGTTGGTGTATGTCAAGCAACCTCCCGGGTTTGAAGACCCCGATCACCCCTCTCACATTTATGAACTCCATAAGGCGCCCTATGGACTCAAGCAAGCACCTCGTGCTTGGTATGATCACCTTACGGCGTTCCTAAGCGAGAAGGGGTTCTAGATTGGGGTAATATATTCCACTCTCTTCACAAAGAGGGTAAAAAGGAGAGTTGTTTGTTTGCCAAATATATGTTGATGATATTATCTTTGGGTCCACTAACCATGCTATTAACGTTGAGTTTGAGAATCTTATGACTAAGGAATTTGCTATGAGCATGATGGGAGAGTTGAAGTTCTTCCTCGGTTTTCAAGTGAAGCAATTGATAGGAGGAACCTTCATCAACCATTCTCTTTATATTCAAGACATGCTCAAGAGGTTCAAAATGCAAGATGTCAAGCCAATGAAGACACTCATGCCCACAAATAGACAACTTCATCTTGATCCCGATGGTAAAGAAGTGGATCAAAAGGTATATCGCTCCATGATCGGTTCCTTTCTTTACCTTTGTGCATCTAGACCAGATATTATGTTGAGTGTGTGTATGTGTGCAAGATTTCAATATGCTCCTAAGGAAAGCCACTATTCGGTAGTGAAAAGAATCCTTCGATATTTAGTTTATACCCCAAACTTGGGCCTTTGGTATCCCGAAGGATCATCTTTTGAGTTAATGGGATACTCGGATTCGGATTGGGACGGAGACAAGGTTGACTGCAAGTCCACTTCCGGTTCATGTCAATTCCTAGGGAGATTGTTGGTAAGTTGGTCTTCAAAGAAGCAAATTTGTATATCCCTCTCGATGGCCGAAGCCGAGTACATTGCCGCCGGAAGTTGTTGTGCTCAGTTATTATGGATGAGGCAAACTTTGATGGATTATGGTGTCAAATGTGACAAAGTGCCTCTTTGGTGCGACAATGAAAGTGCAATCAGGATCACCGAGAATCTAGTTCAACACAGCAAGACCAAGCATATTGAGATTCGTCATCACTTCATTAGGGATCATGTGGCCAAGGGAAACATTGAACTACTCCATGTCAACACCGAGAATCAACTAGCTGATATCTTCACCAAGCCACTTGAAGAAGCAAGATTCCACGAGTTAAGGCATGAGCTAAATATCGTGGATATAAGTAACTTGGGTTGAAATTCTTGCTCATGCACACATACTCATATAATATCTTGCTTAGATGTAGGCACATGTCTAGGGGGAGCTAGCTCAACTCATGAGTTATCTTATCCTAGAAGTGCATAAATCGAACAAAATCTTTTCACATTAGCCACTTTTAGGTGGCACTTGAGCTTCAAAGATGAGTATCGGTCTTGGGCCCAAGGTTCATATCTTCACGGTGTCATACCAAAAAAAACTCAAACATGGTGGCCTCGACCACTGCCTTCCTTTGAGGGTTGTGTCCGATTTCTTTTGTGTGTTGTTTTTGGCTTTCTTCTGTTTTTCTCTCTGTTTTGTCTTGGTTTGTGTCTTTCCTCTTCTTATACAAGTGCTCCACATATTCCCTTCTCGTAGTAATAGGATTTCTCTTGCGACGTATTCAGATACATAGACCAAGATGCTTTGCAAAGGCTTGGTAAGAGTTGACACTCAACCATACCTTCAAAAGGTATCTCGGGTCAAAAGTCTCTGAGTACCCTGTGTCCACGGGCTTGTACCGTGCGCACGGGGCCCCCATGCCCATGGGCTCTGTACCATGTGCACGGGGAGCACTTAGCCCATGCGCACGGGGTCTAAGGCTCCTGGCCCTGAAGAGGCGGGGCGTGGGGGGCTTCGGTTCATTCCCACCCACAGTCACCCTCTCCACTCCCCAGGAAGCCTCCAGGGCCACCGCCGTCGCCTCCCCTTGCTAGTGCTCCTCCGGGAACCGTCGGGCTTCGTTGCTCCACGGAATTCGTGTGGGATGGGGTCCTCCTCCGGTACCTCCCCTTCCCCTGTTCTTCCCTTTCCTCCATGGTTGCATCTCAAGTTTTACGGTTTCTAGTTCTTCCTAGATTAGGGTGACTGCTCCTTCCCAGTAGGACCAATTTAGGTGGTCAGTTCCTAGGGTTCCTCTGCCGTACCCACTCCGAGATCTCGATCAGGAAGTGGTTGCCGTTGGGGAACCCCCGTGTCCACGGGGTATTTGACCCCCATGCGCACGAGGCCCCGTGCCCATGGTCGTGTACCATGCGCACGGGACCCCTGTGCCCACGGGGTCTAATCCCCCGTGCGCACGGGGTATACAGGAACTTTTGCCTAGCTTGAGTCCTCTCCTTTGCCACTATCTCAAGCACTTGTACTCATTTGTGTTATTTGTGTTGTGTTGTTGGGTGTTTGTGTGTATTTCAGACTCCGCTGACAAGAGGGTCGAGCTCCGTCGCAAGCGTCCAAGGGCAGGTTCCAAGGAATTCACGGTTGCTCGTCGCCATCCTTCTGAGGGCATTGGTCAGGGGTCAGGGTCAGGCCAGGGCCGTTTTCATCGTGTTGCCATCAAGCAGCCCGTTATTGAGGCCTCTGAGGATTCAGAGGAGGAATATGACTCTCAAGAAGATGCTCACTATGTCAACCCATAGACGTTGAGATAGAGGCTGAGGATGATCCTATTGATGGAGATGATGAAGATGAAGAAGAAGAGATGTCTAGTCCCGGGCAAGATATTCCGGGCCGGCGAGATCTCCAGAACCTTCCCCTTGCCAAATGGACCAAGCCAGAGCTTTGGGCTGAAAGACAGAGTCATCCATATGCAGCAGCCACTGGGTTAGGAGTGTATCCCCGGTTCAAGAATGATATTCAGCAAAGAGTATACCATGAGCTTCTCATGAACAAGGCAAAGAAGTTTGCTCCACACATGTAGGTTAACACTGAGAGTCTGCGCGACAATGATCATCCGCATCCCGGTGTGTATTCAGCTCTTGGGAGGTTGGGCCTCATTCCTTTCATCACATTCAACTATCCGTACAATGAGGATCTGGTGATGCAGTTCTTTGACACCTTGTTTTTCTCCAATAACTCTGCTCGCAGCCTCACATGGATGTCCGGGATGCATCGGTGCTCCGCTCCTATGGCAAAGTTTTCTGAGATCTTCCTTATTCGTTCATTGATGAAGAGGCGGCATCTGATGAGTTTGGCAGGGTTCGTGGAAGTGGGCAGCGCACTAAGGATGAGATTGCATTCGCTTACAAGCAAGAGAAGTCATTTGTCACCGGGTCCATCAAAGACCTTGTGCCCCTCTATGACACTATGTGCCATATCTTAAGGTATACTCTCACTCCAAAGGCCGGTGATTCCCACAACATACGGAGTTCCATGTTGGATGTATTTGTGTACCTACATCAGAACAAGAGAGTGGATGTTCTGGACTTCATGTTCTATGAGCTCCGTCAGTGTGTGCAAGAGAACAAGTCCTTGATCTATGCTCCGTTCATCCAGGCGTTGATTGAGTCCGTCTGCCCAGCTAAGTATATTGCTCAGTACAAGACTTCTATTCCCAAGCGCAACTCCAACTGGACCCCAGCTGCTCCTGCTTCATATGTGCCTATCATGAAGGGGCACAACCCTAGGCCTTGGGATCATGCAACATACACTCCTGGCATGTCCTCCACTGCACGGATCCCTCGTGGTAAGGCCAAGTCAGTTGGTTCTGAGGCTGTTTTCGCCAGAGGGGAGAAGAAGTCCCTGTTCAAGACTATGAGCAACATGTTCAAGATGTGTCAGTCTATCCAGCACCGTCAGGTTAAGGAGATCAACAGGGAGAAGCTTGTGAGGCGTCAGCAAAAGGCAGCGAGGGTTGCAGCTGGTGAGGAGGTCGGCCCATGGTCAGAGGACAATGACAGTGAGGTCACAGCTCGGTCCTTTCTGATGGCACGATGGCGTTCTGATGATGATGATGATGCTTCGATCGCTCCTCCTCTTGTCTAGTGGGTCTGTGTGTCGCTGTTTGTCTCCTTTTTGTTGTCTTGATGACAAAGGGGGGGAAGTGGTAGGTGTTGGTGCTCTTAGTGTGTGTTGAGATCTCAAGCCTCGTGTTTCTCTGCTTTGTTGGTTGTTTTTAGTTGGCTTGAGATACTCTTATTTTCTTTCCGCATGTGTGGTTATGAGCTACTCGCTTGTGCTCGTGAGACTCTAGCTTTAATATTGAACCTTATGCAATGGTCATATCATGCTTATTATGTTGTTTATTATGTGTCTCACGATATTTGCTCACCACACCATTTCATGAGATCTAGGCATTGTTTATTATGTGTCTCACAATATTTGCTCACCACACCATTTCATGAGATCTAGGCACCGTTATAGGTTTATTATGTTGATCTCATGTCCTGACAATATTGATCTTGGGGGAGCCTCCTATGTGTGTACTAGATGCATTCTCAAGCATTCATTTTATCCGGGCACACATATACGGGGACCTACTCTTATCATTCATTATCTCATGGCTATTCAAATATTCATATCCCCTATGCCATGCTCTAACCACGTTGTCATCAATGCACCAAAAAGGGGGAGATTGAAGGTGCAAGTGGCACTTAAACTATATTTTGGTATGATGACAATGTGGTTAGTAGAACTAATATCGGTTGCTAAAGTTTATCTCAGGATATTGGTTCCAAGTGCTTCATGATGAAGATGTGCGACCCCCCAATTCAAAAAGGTCAAAGGCGTGGTCTACTGGTGATTTGAAGGTTTTAGTTTTTGGTTTGCTTCGAGTCGTAGGAAAGATCGCACTATTAAGAGGGGTTGGTGTGGATAAATGTTGTGTGGGAATGCCATCACCGAACCATATACACTAGCCTACCCATTCCTACCACTTAAAACCATAGTGTGCGTGCATGTGGTACTTAGAGTGCTTGCAATACAAAGTTATTGGGTACCCCGTGCGCACGGGGTCTTTGGACCCCCGTGCGCATCGGGTACTGCGTAACTCTCTGGGTACCCCGTGTGCACGGGCCCCGTGCACACGGGGTACTGCGTAAACTCTCTGAGTACCCCGTGCGCACGGGGTCTTTTGACCCCCATGCGCACGGGGTGGTGTGTAAGTCTCTGAGTACCCCATGCGCACTGGGCTGACTTAGCCCATGCGCACGGGGTTCGACGGGCACAAATGGCCACCCCGAGAGAAACACTATAAAAGCCCCCCTTCTTCTTCCTCCATCCCTAACCCTAATGTCTTGTTGAGCTCCACCATTACTACACCTCATTTTACTCAATACTCTCAATCCCTCCACCCAAACTTGTTGAAACTTTGAAGATTGGGAGGGCAAGACCCGATCTACATCTTGACCAAACCAAATCGTGTTCCCCGCAACATTTCTCCCCATTGACTTGTTACTCTTGGAGCTTGGGCTCCTAGGCGGTTAGAGGTTCCTCTGGAAGCTTCCTTGCTTGTGGTGTGTTTCGGAGAAGTTTGTAAAGGTGTGGTGGTAGCCTTCAATACCAACCCCAAGTGATTCGAGGCTCATCCGTTGGGGGTGACTCGAGAGAGACTACAGTGAGCCTTCGTGGCGTTCCGCAAGCTTTGGCTCCGGCACCGCTCTAAATGGAGAGTAGCTCTTCCCCAAGGAAGATTGAACTTCAGGATAAAATCCGCGTCCTCGCCATACTTGTGGTTAATCCTTTCCCGCACCTTACTTTGCCTTGTATGCTTGTTGGCTTGCTAATTAGATTGTTGCCTAGCATACCTTGCTTTAGGCTTGCTTGTCATGTAGGTTGTGTTCACCTAGTTGCATATCTAGTGAACCCTATTTATCCGCTAAACCTTAAAATTGACAAGAAATATTAAAATTTGTAGTCTCCTATTCGCCCCCTCCCCCTCTAGTCGACTGTATCGATCCTTTCAGAGGGGCGCAGCCCTAGCCCCCCTCCCCCCCCCCCTCAGGAGGGGTACCCTGAAAATGACTTCCTATATATCAATCTTTACCCCCGGACCATTACAGAACTCCTCGTGACGTCAGGGGTCTCATCCGGGACTCCAAACAACCATCAGTCACCATTGTACATATCCAAATACTACTCTAGCGTCAACGAACGTTAAGCGTGCGACCCTACAGGTTCGAGAATCATGCAGACATGACTGAGAATCCTCTCTGGTCAATAACCAATAGCGGGACCTGGATGCCCATATTGGTTCCAACATATTCAATGAAGATCTTTATCGGATGAACCACGATGTCGAGGATTTGGGTAATCCCGTATGCAATTCCCTTTGTCCGGCGATATGTTACTTGCCCGAGATTTGATCGTCGGTATCTCCATACCTAGTTCAGTATTGTTACCGGCAAGTATCTTTACTCGTTCCCGTAATACAAGATCCCGTGACTAAACTCATTAGTCGACAGAAGCTTCTTGTGATGTTGTATTATCGATTGGGCCCAAAGATATCTCGGTGTCATATGGAGCGACAAATCTTGGTCTCGATCCATGCAACCCAACAGATACCATCGGAGATACCTGTAGAGCACCTTTATGATCACTCAGTTACAAAGTGATGTTTGATAGCACACAAGGCATTCCTCCGGTATCCTGGAGTAGCATGACTCATGGTTGAAGGAATAGATACTTGACATGAAGAAAGCTATAGCAAAACTAAGTGATACAATCTTATGCTAAGCTTACGGTTGGGTCTTGTCCATCACATCATTCTCCTAATGATGTGACCCCGTTATCAAATGACAACTCATATCTTATGGTTAGGGAACCATAAACATCTTTGATCAACAATCTAGTCTAGTAGAGGCTTACTAGGGACACTGTGTAGTTTATGTATTCATACATGTATTTAAGTTTCCGGTAAATACAATTCTAGCATGAATAATAAACATTTATCATGAATGGGAAATATGATAATAACCAATTTATTATTGCCTCTAGGGCATATTTCCAATAGTACATTGCCTCCTCGGAGGCGTAGTCCGGTACCTCGGTTAAATTGTCGACTTTAGCGACACGTCTTCGAAGCGTGGGTCAGCCAAGGCTAGGGCCTGGTCTGACATTGAAGAGATCGAATACGAACTCAAGGTTGGCTTCAAGGGGGATTTTGATCCGAGGATTGGATCTGAGGTTAAAGCCACGGCATCCGTGGATTTTTCCAGACGATCTGGCTCCCAGCCAGAGAGGGCGAGATCGCGGCGCGAGTTGGTGATATACTCCAGACTACCAAATCTAATGATCTGATATGGAGCGAAGCTTTTGACGTGGCTGAGGTGACCGGCCGGATCTGCGTGCAAAACAATGCTGCCAAACGCGAATAGTTGGCCGGGAACAATGTTGCTAACTAGAAAGAGTTAATTACCCAGGGCTTGTTTGTCCCCTACATGTGCCTAAGGCTTGGGAAAAAGTGACTACGGATTTCATTTCAAGTTTGCCACCCTCAGAATTTATGATTGCATCATGGTGATCATTGACAAGTTCACAAAATATGGGCATTTCATTCTTGTTAAGCATCCCTACACTGCAGTCAAAATTGTTGATGTCTTTTTGGAGAATGTACACAAAACTGCATGGTATGCCTAGATTTATTGTGTCTAACAAAGACCCAGTGTTTACTAGTGCATTTTGGTAACATCTGATCAAGAGGACAGGAACTGATCCGAACATGAGCAAATCTTGTCACCCTGAAACTGATGGCCAAACAAAGAGGGTAAACCAACAGGTGGAATGTTTCCTTAGGTGTTTTGTGAGTGTCCAGGTGGAATGTTTCCTCAGGTCATCTCCAAAGCGGACTCTCAAACCGCCCGTAACTATCCGGACCACACGGTCCAGACGCGGTTTGCTATCAAACGCGGGCCTATATCGGTCCGCCGAGCGGTTCGGACGTATTTTTTTGGCAAACCCGAGACAAATATGTGGGGCTTTACGAGAGTCCGGATAGCAGCCATGTAGGCCTCCAACACCCTCGGCCAACCCGAAACTCTTCCCGGACTCTGCGCCTCCTTCCTCCTCATTTTCTCTCCTCCCTTCTTTCTCTCCTGCCTTCGCTGCCACTCCATCACCCCCGCAGGCATGCCACTCCCCTGCCGGAACACGATGTCTCTGTCACCTCCAGCGTCCTAGCCCGGCTCCACCCCGCTTCTGTTGGAGATATGCCCTAGAGGCAATCATGTATGATGATATTTCCTATGTGTTTATGAATAAATATAGTCCTTGGACATTATCAATGATGTGTATCAGCAAGTACGTGACTTGTTTGTGGGACTATGCATTGTATGATGACTTTCCTAAAAGGTCCCTAGTCGAAAGGGTTGTGTGGACACGCAGCCGACTAGACTAGCATATGACACGGTCGATGGCTTGGTCTCACTAGCCATGGAGCATTGGATGCTAACCGGATAATATGGACTTGTAAAGGTCTGGTCGGATTCGACGTAGTCGGATCCGAGTCGAGATAAGGTCCGACTCGGACAGACCCAACTATGAGACGCAGCGATATGTCATCTGTGAGTCTCTAGTGCAACATATGTTCTATGTCCTAAGACCTGAGCTGGCGCATGTACTCAGGATGGTGACAGACTTGCTTTAGGCCGACCAAACTCTACTCCGTGACTGGGTAGTTACAAAGGTAGGTTTGAGCTTGTCTGCACCCATGCTGCGAGACATGGTCGAGCAAGATGGGATTTGCCCCTCCGATCAGGAGATATATACTCTGGGCCCCTCGTGTGATCCGACCAGGAGCATGGCCATGCGACAAGGATTATGAGATAATCTGGATAGTGGTCGGCATCACTGGAACGAGAAAGAGGTCGGGCTAGCACAAGGATGACAGACTCGCCTTGAGCTCAACAACATATATCGTGTGGCAACAGGAATGGAAGTGTGATGTACAGGTTCGCTAACCAACTTCATAGTCTGCTTGGTGTTCGGCATGCCTTGCTAGAGGCCGCTACCAACCGTGCAGTTCGGAGGTGATCCGAACTGCAACCAAGCAGGCTTGAACCTAAAGGGTCGTGCGCTTAAGGGAAGGAACCTACGAGGTCGGATCCGAGGACACTGGTCGGATGTGATCCGAGCTGTATTCGGATTGTGGCCGAGTAGACTTATGGGCTTTAGGGTCCGTGCGAGGCCCAAGTGTTGAGCCCGCGACAGACGGCTATATAAAGTGGGGTGCGGCACACTCGTGCGGTTGATCGCTTCGGCGCTGTCACTAGGGTTTGCATGTGTTGCGAATAGACACCTCCACTCGCCGCCGGTTGTGTGTTCGGACCTAATAGTCCGCCGCACGACGTTCCTCCTACACGCGCGGATACTGTTAGAGGCGGTGCACGTGCGCCGCTCCCGCAAACTTGTACGTGGGATCGGACTACCAGCTGTTCGTGGGAGATCGGACAAGGAGGAGATGAACCACGCGGACTCGCTGCCCCAACTCTTCTTCCGCTGCATGGCACTGCGCGTCTAGTGGTAACGAACTGTGATCCATCTCCCGTAGCAGTTTCTTGGCTGTTCTGCATGTAGGAAATTTTAATTTGCAGTTGACGCACCCTACCGTAGACCCCAACAGTGGTATCAGAGCCTCTCTATAGGATTTGGATTCAGATCGTATGCATATGAGATATGTGGAGGCAGCAGATGAGATCTGTTGTCGTTGAAGAGATCGGCTATGTGCACGGTTGATGTGATCAACTGTACATGGGGATCGTTGAGGCTATGTTTTCTATCAATCAGGGTCGATGTGGTCGTGACACGATCTACCCCTACCGGTCGGTTATCCGCCATCGGGGTTAACAGTGAAACGTAAACCCGAATCGGATTCGCGATGATCGATGAGATTGGTCAGATCAGAGAATTCGACGTGATCGGAGTTCAGATGTGATCTGTGATTTCCGTAAACGTCGGGCGCTGCCCGCACCCGCGAGGGGCGCTGCTCCGTCGTACCCCACCCGCTAACCGGCTAGCGGGACCGCCGTGTGCGTAGCGCCTTGTATTTTGTACACGATCACTCAAACCGGTAGAATGCGATTCTATGCATAACTTTGTTTTGCAGGGTTTGATGTGAATAGTGTAGCTCATGTGTATGTGATGCATGTGTGTAATTTATACATGGCCTGCGCGTCATGTTTGTCAGCCGGCAGGAGCCAAAGTGTTGTCATTATATTGTATAACAACCTGCGTGTCGACTTGTGTCTCTATGTAAAATTCATTACTAGCTATAGTAGTTGGATAATAGAGATCAGGTTGGTGGCTTGGCGTCCCGGCGTGACAAACAAGATGGAGTTCCTAGATGGTCATCGGAGTTGGAGCCGACCTGGAAGAATGGTAGAATGGGCATGAAGGAGCCATACTATTTCACAATATATGTTTATTTGTGATTGTTATGCTTCTTGTTGTCTATGCATGTTAGAATGGTAGAAAGATCCCTCATGAATATCAAGCGAATTTCCATCCCCGATGTTGCACCTTCGCACGTCAAGTACGTTTAGTAGTGGGCTCATAAAATTGAGGTGTTGTTGGATGTCCTTGAACTGAAGGGTTCGTGTCGGACACGGACATGCACTGCATTCGGTTAACTTGACAAGGCTATCAAAACGGTTTTGGGCCTTGTGGCAAAGAAGGTTGGGGGCCGGGGTATGAGATACCTTCCCAATCGGCTGTGAGTCGTATAGAGATACGATTAGCAAGGAGTTGCTTACCGGATAGGCATGTTGTGTAGCAGTGATGCTAAAGCTCATTAGTCGCATGTGCTAGTCGGATCCTGAATCACTGAAAGTTTGCGGAGGGATTCCAACTTCAGTGGGAGTATTTTCATTTAAGGCTAGAATTACTCTACATAAACACATTGCTTAGTCATTGCATATTTTCTGTTGTAGATCAATGGCACCACCTGCTCAACCCAACTTTGCATTGAAATCAATTATGGAAAAGGATAAACTGAATGGAACAAACTTTACCACCGGTATAGAAATCTGAGAATTGTTCTCAAGCATGATAAAAGGAACATGTTCTAGAGGATCCACTTCCAAAGGAACCTGCCGATAATGCTAGTGCCATCGCTAAGAATGCCTATTGTAAACTTCGTTGATGAATCAACGGAGATCACCGTCTGATCTTTGGCTTGTATGGAGCCCGATTTGCAACAAAGATTTGAAAATATTGAGGCTTACGATATGATCGAGAGTCTCAAGAGCATGTTTCGGACACAGGCTAGGACCGAAAGGTTCAACATCTGGCGATCCTTGATGGATTGCAAGCTGAAGGAAGGTGATCCACTTAGCCCACATGTGATCAAGATGATCGGATATGTGCAAGCTCTGGATCGGTTGGGCTTCCCGCTCTTGGATGAGCTGGCTACTGATGCAGTTCTGGGTTCTCTTCCACCTAGCTATGGGATGTTCATCTCGAACTATCATATGCACGGCATGGATAAGAAGCTCACTGAATTGCATGGTATGCTCAAAGTGGCAGAGCAGGATATTAAGAAAGGCACGCATCAAGTGTTGATGGTGCAGAAATCAGCTAAGTTCAAGAAGAGTTGGTCTAAGAAGAAGGCTAAGGCAAAGGGCACGGAGATGGTAACCTCCGCCGATGCGCCGAAGTCTGGACCGGACTCAAAGACCATTTGCTATCATTGCAAGGAAACTGGTCATTGGAAGAGGAACTGTAGCAAGTGGCTTGCAGAGCATGGCAAGAAGGCCGGAAATGCTTCTTCAGGAAAAGGTACACTTGTTGCATATGTTATAGACATTTACCTTGGTCGACATACCTAGTAGCTCTTGGGTATTTGATACCGGATCGGTTGTTCATATTTGCAACTCGATGCAAGGGCTGGTAAGAACTAGGCGTGTGGCACAAGGGGAGATTGACATGGTCGGCAACAAAGCAAGGGTTGCTGTGTTGGAGGTCGGCACGATGCAACTCCATCTTCCTTCTGGATTCATTATGGAATTGAATAATTGTTATTACATTCCTGCACTTAGTCGGAACATTATTTCTGCCTCATGTTTGATGAGTCAAGGTTATGAATTCAATTTAGGTTGTTCGATATTTTTGAATGGTATGTTCCACGGCTATGCACCCATTATTGATGGGCTATTTATACTGAATCTAGAACAGGAACCGGTCTATAACGTGAATATCAAGAGGCATAAGCCTAATGAGATAAATCTGACTTACTTCTGGCATTGCCGGCTTGGACACATTAGTCTGAAATGCATGAAGAAGCTCCATGATGATGGACTCCTAACTTCGTCCGACTTCGGGTCGTTTGAGACATGTGAATCATGCTTGCTAGGCAAGATGACTAAGTCTCCTTTCGCAAAGAGTTGCGAGAGAGCGTCCGAGCTGTTGGAGCTTATACACAGTGATGTGTGTGGACCAATGAGGACAACTGCCAGAGGTGGATTTCAGTACTTCGTGACTTTTACCGACGACTTGAGTAGATATGGATATATCTATTTGATGAGGCATAAGTCGGAAACTTTTGAAAAGTTCAAAGAGTTTCAGAACGAGGTTGAGAATCAGCTCGGCAAGACTATAAAGCTTATGCGATCTGATCGTGGAGGTGAGTACATGAGCCAGGAGTTTGATGATCATCTGAAAAGCCGAGGTATAGTACCTCAGCTCACACCTCCGGGTACGCCGCAGAGAAATGGTGTGTCGGAACGGAGGAATAGGACCTTGTTGGACATGGTCTAGTCTATGATGAGCAAATCGGATTTACCCTTGTCATTCTGGGGATACGCTCTAGAAACTGCAGCTTTCACACTTAACAGGGTACCATCAAAATCCGTAGACAAGACACCACATGAGATGTGGACTGGGAAGACTCCTAGTTTATCTTTTCTAAAGATTTGGGGTTGTGAAGCATTTGTCAAGCGACTTATGTCACACAAGCTTACACCTAAGTCGGATAAATGCATATTCGTGGGATATCCGAGGGAAACCTTGGGATATAGCTTCTACAACTAGGAAGAAAACAAAGTGTTTGTTGCTCGGAACGGGGAGTTTCTTAGTCCGGAAGCCAGTGGGAGGACGGTTCGACTCGAAGAAATTCGAGGACCACTGGGGGACGGCTCGGCTGGTGATGAGATCATACCGGAGTCAGTTAGGGAACCCGTAGTGGAAGAGGCACCGGAACCACGGAGGTCGGAAAGATTGCGCAGAGTGCGTGATGTATTGTTGCTAGAAAGCGATGAGCCGGCCACATATGCGGAAGCGATGGTGAGCCCAGATTCCGAGTCATGGCTGGAGGCCACGAGATCCGAGTTAAAGTCCATGGATGAGAATCAAGTCTGGGACTTGGTTGATCCGCCACCTGGCGTAACAGCCATTGGTTACAAATGGGTCTTTAAGAAGAAAACCGATGTGGATGGAAATGTTCAGATCCACAAAGCTCAGCTTGTCGCTAAAGGTTATGGACAAGTTCAAGGAATTGACTACGATGAGACTTACTCATCGGTAGCGATGCTGAAGTCGGTGAGGATCGTACTAGCTATAGCTGCATATTTCGATTACGAGATATGGCAGATGGATGTCAAAACGGCTTTCCTTCACGGAAATTTAACCGAGGACGTGTATATGATACAGCCCGAGGGTTTTGTTGATCCGACTAGCACTAGTAAGGTTTGCAAGCTCAAGAGATCCATTTATGGGTTGAGGCAAGCATCTCGGAGTTGGAACATTCATTTTGATGAGGTCGTCACTGGTCTCGGTTTCATCAAAAGCGAAGAGGATTCTTGTTTATACAAGAAATTAAGTGGGAGCTTGATAGTGTTTTTTATCTTGTATGTGGATGACATACTACTGATCGGAAATGACGTTTCGATGTTGAACTCGGTCAAGGGATCATTGAATGGCAAGTTTTCGATGAAAGACCTTGGTGAGGCAGTGTATATTTTAGGCATTAAGTTCTATAGAGATAGATGAGGAGGCTGCTTGGCTTAAGCCAAAGCACGTACATAGATAAAGTGTTGAAGCGGTTCAACATGAGTGAGGCAAAGAAAGGGTTCTTGCGACTCTCACATGATATAAGGCTAAGCGAGACTCAGAGTCCTTCGACATCCGATGGCGAAGCGGCAGATGAGTAGGATTCCGTATGCCTCGGCAATCGGATCCATCATGTATGCCATGATATGTACAAGGCCTGATGTTGCTTTTGCAGTAAGCCTAAAAAGCAGATACCATGCCAACCCAGGTGAGAGCCACTAGGCAGCGGTAAAGACTATTTTGAAGTACGTGAAAAGGACTAAAGAGATGTTCCTAGTTTATGGAGGTGAGGAAGAGCTCGTCGTAAGGGGTTACGCCGACGCTAGTTTCCAAACCGGCAGAGATGATTGTCGATCACAGTCCGGATTCATGTACGTCATGAATGGAGGAGCAGTGAGCTGGATGAGTTCCAAGCAAGATACGGTGGCCGATTCTACCACAGAAGCCGAATACATTGCGGCTTGTGAAGCTGTGAAGGAAGGTGTTTGGATCCGGAACTTTTTGGATGATCTTGGTATTTTTCCCAGCCTCGGTAAAACCGTTGGACCTTTATTGTGATAATTCTGGTGCCATCGCACAAGCCAAGGAGCGGAGGAATCACCACAAGGTCAGACACATAGATCGGAAATATCACCTGATACGAAAGATCGTAAAGAGTGGTGATGTAGAGTTATGCAAAATTCACACGGATGCAAATGTTGCAGATCCGTTGACTAAGCCGCTTCCACAACCCAAGCATGAGGGGCACGTTAGAGCTATTGGCATGCGATGTATATTTGATTGACTCTAGTACAAGTGGGAGACTGCTGGAGATATGCCCTAGAGGCAATCATGTATGATGATATTTCCCATGTGTTTATGAATAAAGATAGTCCTTGGACATTATCAATGATGTGTATCAGCAAGTATGTGACTTGTTTGTGGGACTATGCATTGTATGATGACTGTCCTAAAAGGTCCCTAGTCGAAAGGGTTGTGTGGACGCGTAGCCGACTATACTAGCATATGACACTGTCGATGGCTTGGTCTCACTAGCAATGGAGCATTGGATGCTAACCGGATAATATGGACTTGGAAAGGTCTGGTCGGATTCGACGTAGTGGGATCCGAGTCGAGATAAGGTCCGAGTCGGACAGGCCCAACTATGAGACGCGGCAATATGTCATCTGTGAGTCTCTAGTGCAACATATGTTCTATGTCCTAAGACCTGAGCTGGCGATGTACTCGGGATGGTGACAGACTTGCTTTGGGCCGACCAAACGCTACTCCGTGACTGGGTAGTTACAAAGGTAGGTTATGAGCTTGTCTGTGCCCATGTCTTGCGAGACATGGTCGAGCAAGATGGGATTTGCCCCTCCGATCAGGAGAGATATACTCTAGGCCTCGTGTCATCCGACCAGGATAAGCATGGCCATGCGACAAGGGTGATGAGATAATCCGGATAGTGGTCAGCATCACTGGAACGAGAAAGAGGTCGGGCTAGCACAAGGATGACAGACTCGCCTTGAGCTCGACAACATATATCGTGTGGCAACAGGAATGGAAGTGTGATGTACAGGTCCGCTAACCAGCTTCATAGTCTACTTGGTGTTCGGCATGCCTTGCTAGAGGCCGCTACCAACCGTGCAGTTCAGAGGTGATCCGAACTGCGACCAAGCTGGCTTGAACCTAAAGGGTCGCGCTCTTAAGGGAAGGAACCTACGAGGTCGGATCCGAGGACAATGGTCGGATGTGATCCGAGCTGTATTCGGATTGTGGCCGAGTACACTTATGGGCTTTAGGGTCCGTGCGAGGCCTAAGTGTTGAGCCCACGATGGACGCCTATATAAAGTGGGGTGCGGCACACTCATGCGGTTGATCGCTCCGGCGCTGTCACTAGGGTTTGCATGTGTTGCGAATAGACACCTCCACTCGCCGCCGGTTGTGTGATCGGACCTAGCAGTCCACCGCACGACGTTCCTCCTGCACGCGCGGATACCGTTAGAGGCGGTGCACGTGCGCCGCTCTGCGAACTTGTACGTGGGATCGGACTACCAGCTGTTCGTGGGAGATCGGACGAGGAGGAGACGAACCACGCGGACGCGCTGCCCCAACTCTTCTTCCGCTGCACGGCACTGCGCGTCTAGTGGTAACGAACTGTGATCCATCTCCCGTAGCATGTTCTTGGCTGTTCTGCATGTAGGAAATTTTAATTTGCAGTCGACGCACCCTACCGTAGACCCCAACAGCTTCTACTCCATCGCCATTCAACCCCTCTCCTCCGACCGCCCCGCCAGGTACCATCTGCTACTGCTATACTCACCATGCCCGACAACTGTTCGATGAATTGTCGGAGCTAAAAAAGTTGTCCCTTCTTCTTTCAAGCAATCAATTCTGATTTGGAGTACATATATGAGCACTGTGTTGAGTCATCCGACGAGGAGGACTACACGGATGAGACGGCGATGATGTAGGTGGTCCTTGATTAAGGAGCATGTTCTCAATTTCAAGGGATCGATCAAGGGTCATCGAGTGCTCAACCGCAATAGAGCGCGCCGCCATTTGACATTGATAGCCGACTACTTTGCCCTCGATGCACTCTTCGCTGACCATTTTCACCGGCGTTTTCAGATATGCAAGACTATCATCGACGTCCTATGATGACTACTTCATCTTGAAGAAGGACGTCATGGGAAGGATGTCAAAACGGCTTTCCTTCACGGAAATTTAACCGAGGACGTGTATATGATACAGCCCGAGGGTTTTGTTGATCCGACTAGCACTAGTAAGGTTTGCATGCTCAAGAGATCCATTTATGGGTTGAGGCAAGCATCTCGGAGTTGGAACATTCATTTTGATGAGGTCGTCACTGGTCTCGGTTTCATCAAAAGCGAAGAGGATGCTTGTTTATACAAGAAGTTAAGTGGGAGCTTGATAGTGTTTTTGATCTTGTATGTGGATGACATACTACTGATCGGAAATGACGTTTCGATGTTGAACTCGGTCAAGGGATCATTGAATGGCAAGTTTTCGATGAAAGACCTTGGTGAGGCAGTGTATATTTTAGGCATTAAGATCTATAGAGATAGATCGAGGAGGCTGCTTGGCTTAAGCCAGAGCACGTACATAGATAAAGTGTTGAAGCGGTTCAACATGAGTGAGGGAAAGAAAGGGTTCTTGCGACTCTCACATGGTATAAGGCTAAGCGAGACTCAGAGGCCTTCGACATTTGATGAGCGAAGCAGGATGAGTAGGATTCCGTATGCCTCGGCAATCGGATCCATCATGTATGCCATGATATGTACAAGGCCTGATGTTGCTTTTGCAATAAGCCTAAAAAGTAGATACCATGCCAACCCAGGTGAGAGCCACTAGGCAGCGGTAAAGACTATTTTGAAGTACGTGAAAAGGACTAAAGAGATGTTCCTAGTTTATGGAGGTGAGGAAGAGCTCGTCGTAAGGGGTTACGCCGATGCTAGTTTCCAAACCGACAGAGATGATTGTCGATCACAGTCCGGATTCGTGTACGTCATGAATGGAGGAGCAGTGAGCTGGATGAGTTCCAAGCAAGATACGGTGGCCGATTCTACCACAGAAGCCGAATACATTGCGTCTTGTGAAGATGTGAAGGAAGGTGTTTGGATCCGGAACTTTTTGGATGATCTTGGTATTTTTCCCAGCCTCGGTAAAACCGTTGGACCTTTATTGTGATAATTCTGGTGCCATCGCACAAGCCAAGGAGCGGAGGAATCACCACAAGGTCGACACATAGATCGGAAATATCACCTGATACGAAAGATCGTAAAGAGTGGTGATGTAGAGTTACGCAAAATTCACACGGATGCAAATGTTGCAGATCCGTTGACTAAGCCGCTTCCACAACCCAAGCATGAGGGGCACGTTAGAGCTATGGGCATTCGATGTCTATTTGATTGACTCTAGTGCAAGTGGGAGACTGCTGGAGATATGCCCTAGAGGCAATCATGTATGATGATATTTCCTATGTGTTTATGAATAAAGATAGTCCTTGGACATTATCAATGATGTGTATCAGCAAGTATGTGACTTGTTTGTGAGACTATGCATTGTATGATGACTGTCCTAAAAGGCCCCTAGTCGAAAGGGTTGTGTGGATGTGTAGCCGACTATACTAGCATATGACACGGTCGATGGCTTGGTCTCACTAGCCACGGAGAATTGGATGCTAACCGGATAATATGGACTTGGAAAGGTCTGGTCGGATTCGACGTAGTGGGATCCGAGTCGAGATAAGGTCCGAGTCGGACAGGCCCAACTATGAGACGCAGCAATATGTCATATGTGATTCTCTAGTGCAACATATGTTCTATGTCCTAAGACCTGAGCTGGCGATGTACTCGGGATGGTGACACACTTGCTTTGGGCCGACCAAACGCTACTCCGTGACTGGGTAGTTACAAAGGTAGGTTACAGGCTTGTCCAGGCCCATGCTGCGAGACATGGTCGAGCAAGATGGGATTTGCCCCTCCGATCAGGAGAGATATACTCTAGGCCCCTCGTGTGATCCGACCAGGATAAGCATGGCCATGCGACAAGGGTGATGAGATAATCCGGATAGTGGTCAGCATCACTGGAACGAGAAAGAGGTCGGGCTAGCACAAGGATGACAGACTCGCCTTGAGCTCGACAACATATATCGTGTGGCAACAAGAATGGAAGTGTGATGTACAGGTCCGCTAACCAGCTTCATAGTCTACTTGGTGTTCGGCATGCCTTGCTAGAGGCCGCTACCAACCGTGCAGTTCGGAGGTGATCCGAACTGCGACCTAGCTGGCTTGAACCTAAAGGGTCGCGCTCTTAAGGGAAGGAACCTACGAGGTCGGATCAGAGGAAAATGGTCGGATGTGATCCGAGCTGTATTCGGATTGTGGCCGAGTACACTTATGGGCTTTAGGGTCCATGCGAGGTCCAAGTGTTGAGCCCACGACGGACGCCTATATAAAGTGGGGGTGCGGCACACTCATGTGGTTGATTGCTCCGGCGCTGTCACTAGGGTTTGCATGTGTTGCGAATAGACACCTCCACTCGCCGCCGGTTGTGTGATCGGACCTAGCAGTCCACCGCACGATGTTCCTCCTGCACGCGCGGATACCGTTAGAGGCGGTGCACGTGCGCCGCTCTGCGAACTTGTACGTGGGATCGGACTACCGGCTGTTCGTGGGAGATCGGACGAGGAGGAGACGAACCACGCGGACGCGCTGCCCCAACTCTTCTTCCGCTGCACGGCACTGCGCGTCTAGGGGTAACGAACTGTGATCCATCTCCGGTAGCATGTTCTTGGCTGTTCTGCATGTAGGAAATTTTAATTTGCAGTCGACGCACCCTACCGTAGACCCCAACAGCTTCTACTCCATCGCCATTCAACCCCTCTCCTCCGACCGCCCCGCCAGGTACCATCTGCTACTGCTATACTCACCATGCCCGACAACTGTTCGATGAATTGTCGGAGCTAAAAAAGTTGTCCCTTCTTCTTTCAAGCAATCAATTCTGATTTGGAGTACATATATGAGCACTGTGTTGAGTCATCCGACAAGGAGGACTACACGGATGAGACGGCGATGATGTAGGTGGTCCTTGATTAAGGAGCATGTTCTCAATTTCAAGGGATCGATCAAGGGTCATCGAGTGCTCAACCGCAATAGAGCGCGCAGCCATTTGACATTGATAGCCGACTACTTTGCCCTCGATGCACTCTTTGCTGACCATTTTCGCCGGCATTTTCAGATATGCAAGACTAGCATCGACGTCCTATGATGACTACTTCATCTTGAAGAAGGACGTCATGGGAATGATTGGGTTCTCTGGTTACCAGAAGTGCACGGCCGCTCATTCATGGGACGAGTACCTACGGATGTGTGAGAGCACATGCGGAGATGCCATGATCAGGTTTGCAATTGTCATGGTTGAGGTGTTTGGACCTCAGTACCTAAGAGAACCAACTGTTGAAGACACTGAGAGGCTCTTGGCAATCTCAGAAGCAAGAGGGTGGCCGAGTTTGTTTGGATCTCTTTATTGCATGCATTCGAAATGGAAGAACTGCCCGAAGGTTTTACAAGGG
Source organism: Aegilops bicornis (assembly GCA_021605145.1). Taxonomy (NCBI): domain Eukaryota; kingdom Viridiplantae; phylum Streptophyta; class Magnoliopsida; order Poales; family Poaceae; genus Aegilops; species Aegilops bicornis. Next base: position 686,117,778 of record CM038670.1, on the reverse strand, counting down.
CAATACCAGGGTCTTGCTAAGAAGCCCACCATCATTCTTGAAACAGTTGCATCACATGATCTTTGGATTTGGCACGCTTTCTTTGGCATGCCCGGGTCTCACAATGACATCAATGTGCCGAAGTGATCACCATAGTTTGCGAGGCGGACTGAAGAAAATCTCCTCCTTGCCACTATACTGTCAATGGACATGAGTACAACATGGGCTACTATCTGATTGACGGTATCTATCCTCTGTGGGCTACCTTTGTCTGCACCATCTCTAACCTAGTTGGCCAAAAAAAGTCTTGCTTTGCCCAAAGATAAGAAGCAACTAGAAAGGGTGTCGAGAGAGCATTTGGAGTTCTGCAGGCCCGTTTTGCAAGTGTTCGTGGACCTACTAAACAATGAGATTCAGAGACCATGTGGGAGGTGATGACATGTTGTGTGATCATGCAGAACATGGTCGTCAAGGATGAGAGTGAGGATGCTGTCGCAGCTCTAGAATTTGGGGACATGGGTGATCCTATCGAACTTCCAGACCAGAATCCGGCCACATTTGAAGAGTTTACTCAAATGCATCAACAAATTCGGCATCGACCAACTCACGAGCAACTGAAGAAAAATCAGATTGAGTACCTATGGACGGTTAAAGGGGACAACAATGTTGGAATGTGATATTTGACAAAAAAATTGAACTACTGTTGCATGTGGCTATTTGAATATAAGTACTCTATGTATGCGGCTATTTGAACATGCGGATTTTCAAACAAAAATTAGGGAGGCCGGATGTATGCAGGCAATGTTGGATGACCGCCTCCCGCATCCGTGTCTGCGGACTGGACGCGGGAGGACATTTGTGGGTCTCCATTGGAGATGCCCTTAGAATCTTCCTCTAGTGGGGTGGCTCGATCTACGATTGGTGTTGGATCTTGGGGGTGGAGTCTGCGCCTGTCTCAGTTATTTCATATTTGGCAGGCTCTTTGTGTGCCTTGATCTTGGCATCGACGTGGTTGCGGTGACAACACGCTTCTTCCCTGTTGACACAAGTGGTGGTCGTGTTTGTCATATCCAACCCTTAATTTCGACCTATTCTTCAGGGCGACAATCTGATCTTCAGATGGTGGCTATCGACATCTTCTGGCTTAGCCCAAAAATTTTCCGGTTGCGAATTCAAAGTCTAGCTCCTGTGTTAGAATTAATCTGAGGCGTATAGCCGATCATCCGAGAACCAAGCAATTACATGAGCACGACCCCGAGATTTGTTAACGAGGTTCATCCTGAGGCATGACTACGCGCGCTCCTCCCCATGACACCATCACAATACTGCACACCGGCCACCCGGGCCGCCGGCTCACCTTGCGTATCTGTGCTATTATGTTTGCGTAGGTTACATCATGTGTCTACCCCTACATTATATAAAAGGCCTAGAGATACAAGTGTCCTACTCAAACACAACTCGTACCCTATATATACACAATACGACTCACAAGTCCAACTATAACCTACCTTGCACATAATATTTGAAACAACTCTAACATCTTGTGTCTTCTGGCATAGCCTGGCGAGTTCCCGGTCGTGAAATCAAAGTTTGGCTCCGGCGGTGATGCGGAGTTTCATATGTGGTATCAAGCATGGCTCACGATGTGTCGTCGACAGGCTTGGAGAGGGGGGGAGGGGGTACTTCTCGCCTCATGTGCAATAAACTTCCCTAACTTTGACTCATATTATATCAAACATTCCTTAGCTTTGTTATGTGAAACATCTACATGAAAATATTTTCATAAAATCATGAATTTACAAAACTATTACTCCCTCCGATCCATATTGTTTGTCATGGCTTTAGTACAAAGTTGTACTAAAGTTGCGACAGGTAATATGGATCAGAGGGAGTAGCGTCTTTATGTGAACAATAATGATCAAAGTTTCACAATGAAAACCATCCTTGTGTCTAAAAAGTCATCCACATGAGTAAATAGCTTGTGATTGGAACTGAGTTAGCGTGACATATGCCTTCACACGACGTGTTGGTATGAGAAATTGATGTAAATTTCCTTGTTGTGAAAGACAAAATAAGAGTTTGGTGGTTGGTGCAATGCGCCTGTCAGCAACGGAATGTTTAGGTTGAAAACTGCAAGATCCGCTACTGCGCTATCATTCTGTTCCACACGGCCGGCCGTACATAAGAAAAAGGTTCGGCGTTTCCCCGTCATCGCCCTGCGGGCGGCCTTTGGTGGTTACTGGTCGCTCGCTAGCTTTGATTATTGTGTGGAAGCCCCTCCGTACTGCGTCGTCGTGTTGACGACGGTGACGCCGGCGGCGACAGGGACAGCTACCGTGAAAGCTCAAGATCGCCCATAAAAGTGGTTGCGATCTTCCAATGATTCTTGGGAAGAAAGGCAGTGATGTGTGATGACTGATGAGCCGTGGCACTCGCCATCAGCCTTAACTTTTGTCTACGTGTGCTTGATGTTCCATGTTGCCAACAGAGGATACGTCAAAGATAAAGATTGTCAAGGCTACAACTGTTTTCCTAGGATAATAGAGGTTAGGTATTTTGAGTAGGTTAGCACAAGGTACTATTATTCTTTAGGGTTTCCTTCGTTCGATTAAAGGATTTATGACATATTCAAATCGAACAAGTCATGTAGGAAGAAATTATCAAACTATATTTTTCTTAGAGTATAAAGTCTATTCGTATTGTAATCTATCTCTATTAGTCTAGTCTTGAAGTCCAAGCTTTGTAATCTATATAAACAGCCCTTGAGGCTCCAATCAATACAACAATTACTTCTCCAATATCTCAATCTATCAATTTTGAGTCATGGCGTTTCAAACTATATATGGAAAGAAAAAAAGCATCCTTCTTCACTACATTTTGTAGAAGATTTCAATTGTCCCAAACCTAAAAGACTCGTATGTTTTTATAGTGCAGTCTCAAACATATTTATGTCTCTACTATTAGAGATGGCATGGCATCGTAGTCCTAGTTGTTTACGCTGATATTTTGATAATCCTGCAAACGGAAAAGATCATTATAACCTCCTACTTCTGTTGGTACTCCCTGTAATATAAAACAGGGTGATACCTCGTGCATTTCTGCAGGAATCGGTTGCAATATATTTCAATGAGATTTGGTTATGTTAAATATGAATATTTGAATTAATAATATATGGATTAACACTAAAATGCATGTTGTATATCTTATTTGATTATTGTATACTTGAAAATATTTATTAAATATAAGTAGTGTAATATGATGGGGAAAAATTTCATGTATGTTGTGATGGGTCTTTCAGGCATATGTGGTGAGGTGGGATGTGTGCATGTTGAGATAAATATAAGTGGTGGAGATCAACTAATAATGAAAATTTCGCTCAAAAAACTAATAATGAAAAAATATTTGATGTGGGCATTTAATGAGGTGACATGTGTGCATGTTGAGATAAACGACTTAGATACATGCATATTAGTTTTGCTCTAAATCAGTTATGTAGAGTTTGAGCAAGTTTATACAAAGAAATATCAACATCTACGACACGAAACTTGGTCAGACTTTGTCCTAAAGCACATTTGGTTATGTATATGCTGATGGTCCTCCATAAATTGGTTAAAAATTACCAAATTTGACGTGGGACAAAACTAATATAGATTACATTTTAAAAATAAAATATTACAAAGGTATTTCCATTGTGGAAATCAACACCAACTAGGTGGCTATTTGTTTACATCACTACTGCTTCTAGCAAACTCGAACCGCAACACCATTTTCCCTAACCACGCCTGATCTGGCATACTCAATTTGGCCCATTTCATCCTCCTCCCATTATCTTTCATCCTCTTCCCTCTTGTGCACCTAGACCGTTTGCTCTAGTTGCACTGTAATCTCAAATTGGAGCAGCCAGCCAAGGAAAAAGTTTTTGCGTGAAATGACTGCAGATCAGTCATCCTCCCTAGTCGGTATTATTGCGTGGCTATGTATTTTTACCTACTATAGTTTTTATGTTTGTGTGTGTAGCATTCATATGCATCTTAAGTTTCTTAACTGTGCAGAGGATGGTTGTGGCTTGTATCTGTATGCCTTTGGTGCAACATTTTTAGTTGATTTTTTTTAGAAATGGAGGAGGATCCCCGGCCTCTGCATCTGAACGATGCATGCAGCCACTTTATACACTTTTAGTTGATAAAACGTCGTTTATCAATCAAAGAGAAAAAGTTTCCGTAATTCTCATGCAAGGATAGACTGGCAATAGCAGGGCTGGTCCTGAGATTTTGGGGGCCCGGGGCGAATGTAAAATTTGGGGGCCCTTAATATAAACATCATATGCATATTATCTTCAAATTTTCTTGTAAGATTCTTCAATGTAAAGTGACTTATGATTCTGTCTATGTCGAGTCGAAGTCAATGTCATCCACTTCTTAATGCATAATGTTGCCTAACCATTTAGGCTCTTTCAGGCATTGTTTATTCCAAATTGTTGTACAATAATTTCAAATTTTAAAAGTTTTTTTATCTAAGATGGAACGATCACATACACAATAATCCGAATAAATCTTTAAACACCGTCACTTTCTTAAATCCTTTACTTCAGTGAAGTGAATCCAAAGAAAACATATATTTAACATGAAAATCCTTCTCAGCTTCAAGAATTTTATTTTGGCAACTACGTTTATCAAATTGTTTCTTCTTCAAAGCATGAAGTTTTACTTGAAAGTGTGGGGAATAGTAGTTTTTTTTGCGGGGAGTAGGGAATAGTAATATCACATACAGTACCTTAGATCGACTAGATCGGCATCAGTCATTGGACGCTCGGCGATGATGTGATGTGGATTTTTGGTGGCACACACTCGGCGATGTACGTGTGCTCCCCACTCTGGCAGTGTCAATTTTCAGGGGCTAGCCGATGTTCGTGCTGCGTCGTCAGCGCGTACAGCGTCTGCAGACCAATCAGCTCTCCGCTGCTTAGGTTTGGAGCCTGCAGAGAACAGAGAATATAGAAAATTACGGGTTAAGTCACGTCACACGATCGTTTTTCTATTGGAGGGACATTGTCTCACGATAGTAAGGAATAAAGAGAAAGGACGACGTGATTTACGTGCTTTACACTGATTTGTTTCCTCACGATCGTATGCTGATCTGCGTGATTTACGTGCGTATGCTACCTGCCATCCCTTCCTTTCTGGACCCTGGGCTACTTCCTTTTTTACTACGTGAAGCTATGGCCTATGGGCTACTTACCTTTATACGTGTACGTACATTATACACCTGGAAGGGGGCCCCTAGATCTCGGGGGCCCGGGGCGGCCGCCCCCCTGCCCCCCTCAGGGCCGGCCCTGCACAATACGTGCAAAACGCAGGCTATGGCTTCACCACAGTAAAAACTCCGCAGCAGGCGATGCAGGGTCGATCGACCGAGCTGGCCATTGGCCACATGGCACGCGCGCTCTACAGAATGGAGTAGTTCACAGGAGAGGACCGCGACTGGAAAGCTGTTACTAGCATCCAAGTGCACGCATCAAGAGGAGGAGGCGCACATTCACATAGGATTCGTCCTTCTTCCTTCCTCCGCCCGCCGGGGAAGTAGCGTCAATGACACCTGTGACTACTGACCGTGGGCGATATTATGCAAGCCTCGTGGGGGAAGGTTCTCCCCCGGACGGGCCAAACAGGCCGAGACACCGCTAGAGACAAGCGACATCGCGTCCCAACCAATCTCAATGCCTAAAGAAATCGTCCGATTTGCAACCGCAGCGCACTGCACTGCACTGCATTACCCTTTTTCCCTATAAAATCTATAGGCCTGTTGCCTCTCATACTATAGGGTTTGATGGTGCAGCGTTGTGTCGGTCATGAGAAAGATACCACTGTCATGTGCTCGGCTCTCGGGAGGAGGAGCTGATCAGAGATCGGAGAGAAAGGTCGCAGGAGTTCCCAGGTTACGGACGTGAATATGGTTGGGTTCTTGCGACTGGGCATCTTGCTCCTGCGCGCGGCGTACGCACGTCCATCCCACGGTTGACGAGAGACCACGGGACGATTAGGCGAAGCGCAAAGATTCTCTCGTCTGCGGGGGAGTACCGATAAACATTCAGAGTTGATTATAGATAAATCGTCAGGGTTCAGATATTCACGCCACATGCATCCATGCATGCCTCGGAGTACTATGTACATCGATCCGATCATATGTTGCTTAGTGGGATTTGACACACGGTAGATGGTGATACGTTCGTTGGAGTCAAAGTAACAAATGAAACACTTGCTTGCTGCTTTGACATCTGCATGTGCACGTGCATGCATGGAAAAAGTCCAAAATAAATATTAAACTCGTGAAAGCTAAATCGAACCCTCAACTTTCAATTCCTGAAATCAGCACATTGAACTCTTCGATCCCGCTCTATTTTGGGCGTTGAGAGTGTTCCCAAACAGGATTGTCGACGTGGCGTGTTGAATCCCGAGATTGTTGACTATCCACACGACTGGGCCGGCCCAACAGGTATGAAGCGAGATTTTGTTTATTTTTTGTTCAGTCTATTTTTATGTCTTTTTTTGTAATATGTGACGTGTAATGAAAATACCCAAAAAATTAGTCAATTGTTGATTGCGCAGGGGCGACCCACCACGTGCGACGCGAGTTTTTTTTTCCTTTATCATAACGCGCGACGTATCTATCTATATCTATATATATACCTACTATTAAAGGGAGGTAATATTCTTGGTTTCGTCCCGCTTTATTTAGTCTCGCTTCAATTAATTTCACGTACGCTATTTGGTTTCGTTACTTGCCACCCGTATTGGCCCAACGGAGGAAGCCCATCTGGCGGTGCACTGTGGCCAAGTTCCGAAGAAAAATAAAATTGCTGATCAAAGGGTTCGATCTCATAACCTGCCAGCCGACCATGCATAGTTTGTTCAACTCACCCGGCTAGAGATATGAGTGGAATTTTTTTTCCGTTGCAACGCACGGGTCTTTTTGCTAGTAAAAATACAAAGAAAATAGACAACCCGGAGAGAGTCGAACATGCGACCTGGAGCTGCTGAACTCGTCACGCAAGCTACCAGAATAAACGGCAGCTAGTTATTTAATGAGAGGCCTGAATTATTTAATCACACACCGCAATGTGCACATTAGGAAGAAACTTTTTAAGGGCAAACAAATAAGAAAAATGTAAACAATTTGTGAAAACGAACAACTCTTTAAAAACAAAATAAATTTTGAAAAAAGAGAACACTATTTTCAACATAATTGTTTTTTAATGGGAACAAATTTTGAAACCTGAACAAAATTATTAATGCAAACACTTTCTGAAAATTTTAAAAATGGGAGCAACTTTCTGAACCTGAACAAATGTGTGAGAAAAATGTTGAATACTCCCTCCATAAAGAAATATAGTGATCTAAACTGTTTTATATTTCTTTACAGAGAAGGTAATTTTTTAAAAATGAACAACTTTGAAAAAATGGAACACTTTTTGAAACATAAACATGTTTTGGAAAAATGGGAACTAATTTTAAAACCTGGAAAAAATTAAAGTTTGAACATTTTTGAATTTTTGAAAAATGGGAAGAACTTTTTAAACAATGTAAAAAAAGTTTGTATTGTTTTGTAAAATCTTTATTGTCATTTCAAAAATGTTAACCGTGTATTTGGCACAATGTTACTGTATATTCTAAAAGTGTTGTAAACATGTATTTAAAAAATGTACATAATGTGTTTGAAAAATGTAGAAAGTGCATCACTAAATGTTTCATGTGTGTTTTAATATATATAGTATATTTGAAAAATGTTGAAAGCGTAACAAAAAGAAAAGAAAAAACAAACAATTCAAAGAAATCAAGAAATAAACAAAAGAAAACCAAAAATATAACGAAGAAACGAAAACCAATGAAAACTAGTGAAAAAATTAAAATATAATGAAGGGGAAAAAGGTCAAAGAAGACCAATGAAAATAAAGAAAACCCAGAGGAAAAAATAAAAGAAAACAAAAAAATGAAACCATAGCAGAGAGGGCGCGCAAGTGACTTCTCTAATGGGCCGGTACGTCAGCGAATACCAGTGAAATACTCTCAAGGTTCAAATTAGACCGAGATCTTAATGGGAACAAATTTTGAAACCTGAACAAAATTATTAATGCAAGCACTTTCTGAAAATTTTAAAGTTGGGAGCAACTTTCTGAACCTGAACAAATGTGTGAGAAAAATGTTGAATACTCCCTCCATAAAGAAATATAGTGATCTAAACGCCTTTATATTTCTTTACAGAGAAGGTACTTTTTTAAAAATGAACAACTTTGAAAAAATTGAACACTTTTTGAAACATAAACATGTTTTGAAAAAATGGGAACTAATTTTAAAACCAGGAAAAATTAAAGTTTGAACATTTTTGAATTTTTGAAAAATGGGAAGAACTTTTTAAACAATGTAAAAAAAGTTTGTATTGTTTTGTAAAATCTTTATTGTCATTTCAAAAATGTTAAACGTGTATTTGGCATAATGTTACTGTATATTCGAAAAATGTTGTAAACATGTATTTGAAAAATGTAGAAAGTGCATCAATAAATGTTTCATGTGTGTGTTAATATATATTATATATTTGAAAAATGTTGAAAGCGTAACAAAAATAAAATAAAAAACAAACAATTCAAAGAAATCAAGAAATAAACAAAAGAAAACCAAAAATATAACGAAGAAACAAAAACCAATGAAAACTAGTGAAAAAATTAAAATATAATGAAGGGGGAAAAGGTCGAAGAAGACCAATGAAAATAAAGAAAACCCAGAGGAAAAAATAAAAGAAAACAAAAAAATGAAACCATAGCAGAGCGGGCGCGCAAGCGACTTCTCTAATGGGCCGGTACGTCAGCGAATACCAGTGAAATACTCTCAAGGTTCAAGTTAGACCAGGATCGAAGAGTTTGGTGTGTTGATTTCAGGGATTGGAAGTTCAGGGTCGATTTACCGAAAAAGGGTTTCCCCTGCTTTGTATTCCAAAGCAACTAACACCGATTACATAGACGATACTGGGGCGAGCAGCACAACAAGCCCAAAGGAAAAAAGAAAGAGGAAACAAATGCCAACAACGGTAGCTCGACAAAAAGCGAGGATGACCCGCCACGGCAGCGCCCTCTGGAATCAACCCACCACGATATAAGGCTCCGATCCGCCGCGTACCAAGCAGCACCTCCAAGAAGGAATGCGATGTCAACGACGTTGCTGCCCGGACGAGTCCTAGGGTTTCCCCCGGCACGCGGAGGGGAGTAGGGGATGGATACCACCGGCACCCTTCAGGAAGGACTAGTGGCATCCTCAGGCGTCGCCGCATCGGAGCCCGAAGACCCGGCAAGGATTTCTCCCGTACTCCATACCACACCGCCCAACCGGACCGGAGCCAACCAGCCAACTCGCTGCCCACCAACATGCGCCATCGCGGTCGCGATGCCACCCACGCCGCCTCACTGAGATCACCACCACGAGGCCAAGAAGACTAGGAAAGAAGTGTCGAGCGACGGGAGCAGCAGCACCGTAGCCGTGCGGGAGGGAACCACCTCCACCGCCGTCGTGCGGAAAGCCCATGCCTCCGGCACCGTCGCGGTCGCCGTCCGGACGCGGCAGCAGGGCATACCAGGCCACCCGGACCCGGCCAAGCCTGAATCGAGCCCGCTAAGCCCCGCCGGCCACGCAGCAGCAGGGCGGCAGCAGCGCCACCAGCACCCCACCAACTTTCACTGGTGCCTACTTTGAATGCAGCAAAAGGCTCACCACCAACTTTCACTGTTGGTGCCTACTTTGAATGCAGCAAAACGCTCACGCATGTCAACGTTGTCGTAGTTGCAGGTAGGCAGCAGAGCTGAATTACAATGCAGACTTGGAAGAATGCAAGACATCAGCTACGAACGCACCACGCCACCCAGTGGCGAAGGTAGGAACAATTTGTAGGTGTGGCGGAGCTTTCGAGTGAAAAAACTATGTATAATACAAAAGCTAGATACTATATAAGGACATATTACTTTGTGTTAACATTTACACATGAATGAGGATAACCGGTCATCAACTCATCATCTATATGAACCAGCAACAAGATCCCGGCACACAAGCAGATATCCATCGATCTAGAGTAGTGTGTTGGCTCAAATTTTCAAAGATGTACTAATATATACGGTACTATATTAGTCAATGTGGCAAGTTAGGTGTGGCGGACGCCAAAGCTAGCCAGATAGCTGGCTCCGCCACTGACGCCACCACCACAACGCAGGAAGACACAAATGATAGGGCTGGTGTACAGCTTGCTGTATGCAACCGCCATCCACAACTAGAAACAAAGCTGGTCAGGTAGAAGCAGAAGCTGAAACTAGGGGTGCTTGCCCAAATCCTGTGTTAGAAGGATATTGAGGAATTGATGAAATCAATGATTATTGCTTCAGCCTCGTGAGCATATACTTTCTCCGTTCCTTTATATAAGGTGTATTCATTTTTTGATAAAATTTCAGAATATAAAGTGCATTTCTTGTAAATCCTCCTAATTTCTTCCTTAGCCCTCCATAAAAAAGAAAGTATCTCTCTCCTGATTTCTTGTACCTCTCATTCTAGAAAAAAGGCAAGTATCTCTCTCTCGATTGCGTGTATCTCTTTCTTTTTTTGGCCTAATTGATTTAGTTGCCGCTAACAAAAAAATAGCCATGGGTATTTTCGTCCTAAATTCTCTATAACTCCGTGTCCTGGTCACCGTGCCGGAAAATATACACCTCGCATAAAGAAATGGAGGGAGTATATAGGAGTACATGATCATCTTGGAGCATAAGGCAAGGTGCAATAAATCCTACGCTATCATATGTTTCCTAAATAAACATTATACTCAACATCCCACCGCAGTCACAACGGTAGTGACGCAGACGGTAAGACTAGAGAAGAATCCGAAGGTAAGTTGACGGACATCCCCCCCATAGTCGTAACGGTCGATGCATCGTGGAAGTTGTGGCTGGAGTGGAAACGGACGAGGTTGCTCAAGCAAGGCGGTAGCCATTTGTGCCGTTGTCGAAGTAGCCGAGAGCGTAGGGTGGTGTAGCCGTGATCGAGGTAGCCGTGTGAGGGACGCCGTGGTTGATGTCGAGTCGCGGTGCCCGGTGTCGAGGTAGTCAACGTGGACTGGGAAGAAGAGCGGCGGCGGCGGCGGCGGCTAGGTTAGGAGTGCGCCAACGGTGCTCGAAGTAAAAGAGGAAGAACCAGGCAGCATGACGAAGACCCGCACGGATAGTGGCTTCCCGCGTCTAGGGAGGCAGCGCAGCACATACCACGTAGAAGTCGACGCGCGGGGACGGCGAAGTGGACTGCGTGCCGCGGTGCTATGGCCCCAAGGGGCGATGTAGCGGCAGTGCGTGGGTCTGGTCGATGGCAGGGAAGACCTCAGGGCAGCGACAAGGACCGTGTGCCACGCTCGCTACGGCCCGATGGGGCGACGCAGCGGCAACATGAAGGTCGATGCAGCCACAGGGGCGGCATGGAGCGGACGGCCTCGGGACGGTGGTGGACCGCGGGCCACGGCACTACGACTCGAAGGAGCAGCGGCAGCGCGCGGGTCGATGCAGCCGCTGGGAGAACCACGGGGCGGCGACAGGGACCGCGCGCCACGCTCGCTACGGCCCGATGGGGTGACGCGGCGGCAGCGCGAGGGCCATGCAGCCACCGGGATGACCTGGAGCGGACGGCCTCGGGGCGGCGATGGACCGCATGCCGCGGCACTATAGCCCAAAGGGCGACGCAGCGGCAGCGCGTGGGTCGATGCAACCGCGGGGAAAACCATGGGACGGTGACGCTGCGGTCTGAAGAGATGACGCAGCTGCAGCCCATTGCTTGATCGGTGTAGGGGTTGTACTTGAAGACGACCTTCACAAATTCTAGGAGACGCGTGTATGCGGTTTAATCAGACCGAAGACGCGACAAATAAAATCAAGAAGATGCGGTGAAAGACGAGATATCTGCTAGTTGCATCGCGGCCATACGCGCATGGCACACAACCAAGTGGGACACACATGCATCAGCTTCGATACCATGTTAAAAGGATAGAGAGGAATCAATGGAATCGATAATTATTGCTTCAGCCTCGTGGGCATATACTCCCTCCATTCCTATGTTCTCTGCGCATAACTTTTTCACTTTTTTTTCCTAATTGCTCTGCGCCTTCCGCTTCTAAAGACTAAGACATAGTAGTAACATAAGTGTGCTGCTGAACTTATTGCCACATAAGCAAGTTTGTTGGGTTGGACTCGATGATACTGCTGAATTTACTTTCACTGTGGCTAGTCTAAGGTGTGCTTTCCTTCTCTACTCCTACCTTCCCGCTGCAATTAGCCAATCAGGCCCGCCATGCAGGGGACGCATGCTGCACGCATCGGGTACAGAGGAGGGATTATCCAATCCGTTGCATGCAGTCTTTATACTCCCTCCTTGCATGCAGTCTTTATACTCCCTCCGTTCTGAAATACAGGTCGCTGGAGGATTCGTTCCGACCAGGTGAAAACGGTCAGCGTACAGGAGGTGATCGGCATGGACTGCGATCTGGACCTCATCGAGCGGCAATCCACCACCAAGGCCAACTGCTCGGCACTCTTTGCCTGGCTCTGGACATGGCATCCCGACAAGATCCCGCGCGCCTCCGACTTCGGCGTGCTGCATCGCCCTGACATCGTCCGGCCGCGAGAGTTCCTCCCCGAAGGCACACCTGCTGAGGAGGGCAAGGAAGGCCCGTCCTTCCCGGTGCTGATCCACCTGGACGTGGTCAAAGATTATACACCGATCTCGCCCACGGCCTCCCCCACGGAATGGCCGCGCACCTACAGTTTCAAGGGCAAGTGGCGCTTCGGCACGCGAGATGGGGACGACAGGGCCCGTTCGATGGGTTCAAGCTCTGCTCACTTCGGCGGCCGCCGGAGTGACGATGAGGAGGGAGATGGGGGTGGCAGCAGTCGCCGCCGCGGCAAGCGCGGTGGGGTGCGCAAGCGTTTCTTCCAGAACATGCGGCAAAGAGCCATGTGCGAGGACACAGCCAGCAGAGACCACGAGCCCGGCGCCATCGGCGTCACTCGACACTCCCGGCCGGCGAGGCTCCGGTGGACTCAGCGGCATGGCAGAGCCACACACCGGTGTGCAGGAAGTCACCCCCGTTGTTGTCCTTGTCACCCTCGCTTGAGGTGGTGCAGGTGACCCGGACTGTCTTTGCTGGGAACAGCCCGACAACCATGAGGTCAACCATGAGGCTGCCGATGAGGTTGATGAGGCCATGAGCGTGGCTGCTGAGGAACCGATGCGGGGACGGTGATGATAGGTGGTCTGACGAGGTGCAGCCTTCGACCGACTCCCACTTTGCTAGTGGCCGAGCGCTTCCGTTGGTCAAGGGGTACAGGAGAGGGCAAGTGACAATCTGCTCAACTACAACACCAAGCCTTTGTACTCACTGCCAAGGCAACAAGTGCATCTCCACCTTGGCGCTTCCGTCCCTTGGGGTGGTCCAGATTTGGGTGTGGCCTCCATCACGGCTGCTGGGATGGCCTCCCTCGCTTTGAACCACCGGGACTGCACTGAGCTGCCACCGTTGCCGCCATCGTTGGGCAACAACATGCTGCAGAGTTGGGAGCCCATCGCTGCACAATTAACTGCCTCGCCAGCAGCGGCGACCACCAGGCCATGCCGTCCGTGACGGTGGACCACTGTTGGCTGCCGTGTTGGGAGACGGCTCCACTGCCCATGCCGTCGATGATAACCAGCTGGGAGCTGCCTGCCCATCCAATGGACCCCAGTTGGACGCCACGCTGGGAGGCCGGCCAAGCCATCACGATGGAGCCCCAGCTAGGTTGGGCCGCGGGGCCGGAAGTTACCTTTGGGCCTGGGGTACAAGGGAGCCCGCTGCTGCACACCAACGAGGCCAACCTCGGTATGAAGTATGCGCAGGCCCATGTACAATCGGTGGAGGAGAGGCGTGCAGAAGGCTCTAGCAGAGGCCAACCTATCGGGACCGGGGCTGGTGGCGGCGATCACGGCTCGCGTCGCCAAGCTGCACATAGATGAACAGCAGACTTTCATTAGCAAGATTGCAACGCTCTGCCGTCCTCCATTCTGGGCGCTCCACTGCGGCCAAGACATCGAGAGCCAAACTGAAGCACCGCTGGCGGTGTGGTTAAGGCTTCCAGCAGAGCTCTGTGCTGCTACGCCTCGCAATCCAACCTCTCCTCATCCAGACGCTCTCAAGCAGCAATCGGTGTTAAGCTTGGCTTCATCGACGGGAAGAAGACTTCAACGACAACACGCTCATGGAGTATTTGCACTTCTTCCGCAGCCCGATGCCACCGGCGAATATCGCGAAGTCATGGCGGAGATCGCAGGCCTGTCCTCTCCGGCGCAGCTGCGCTGCCGGACGAAGAACCGCAGGCCATCTGGATGAACTTGCCTCGCCGAGTCCCTTGATGCAGCCCTCGGCATCCCGCGACTACTGCAGCTTTACTTAGTTTTATGATTAGCTGTTATCTGAACTTTGTGACCATTAATGTCTGGCGCCGAGTGGCCGCCTTGTGCAAACCTTGCGCAACCAGTACCCGTCTGGCTGATTCTGTCTCTGCCAGGCCCTTTGTTTTGCAGCCCGATTTGTTTCCTTATGAATGACAATCTCTCCCTTTTTAATTGGAATGTGAGAGGCCTAAATGATAGGGCTAGACGCTGCTGACGCTGGCCATCTTGGACCGATTCTCCTGCTTTCGATTATTTGTCTTGAGGAATCTAAATTGTCAAATTTCTCCGCTGCCGATAGGGTGGAAATAGTTGGGTCGCGTTTTGATGAGCATGGTGCTTAGCGCAGACGGCACGCTGGGCGGTATCCTCCTCTGTTGGCGGTCAAGTGTTCGCGCCGAGAGGGATTGATGTGAGAACTTTCTCTATCACGGCGTGTTTTACGCCCAAAGCGGAGGCGAGGCTTGGTCTATGACAATAGTCTACGGACCGCATGACGATGGGAGGAAGCCCGCCTTCCTAGCCGAACTTGCTTGTATCCACAACTCCATGTCCGGGCCATGGATTGTGATCGGGGATTTCAACTTAATCAAAGACCTCATGGACAAAAGCAACAATCGGATTTGCCGCTTGGATGAACAACTTCCGCCGTACCCTAAACCGATCAAGTTTGCATGAGCTCCCATTGATTGGACGCCGTTATACATGGAGTAATGAGCAGGATCGCCACGCTCGTCCGCGGATCGTGCTTTCGCAATGTAGATTGGGAATTGTTGTTTCCGGCAGCCAAGCTACTCCCGCAAGCCACATCAATCTCAGATCACTGCCCTCTGCTCCTTGTCAATGACTCCATAATCAAAACCAATAGGCGGTTTCGCGAAGCATATTGGCAAAGACGTTGATGGCTTCCAGGAGGTTGTGCAAAATTCCTGGAATTTACCAACACGGAATGCTTGTCCACCGACGAGATTTAATACCAAGCTGCACCGTCTTAGCAAAGCACTCGAGTCCGGAGCAGGACATTAGTTGGTGACATTCGCAAGCAATTGCTACTGGTGAATGAGATGGTGCTCCACTTGATACAACAAGAAGAAATTAGGCCACCGTCACAAGGAGAGCGTGACCTGCGATCAAGATTAAAATCTAGAACTCTAGGCCCGCCGGTGTTACTCAAGATCAAATTGAGACAGCGGAGCCGTGTACTCTGGCTCAAAGCGGGGGATGCAAATACTAAATTTTTTCAGCGGAAAGCAAATGCTAGACATGCACGGAACACAATTCATGTGCTCCATGGAGCTGCAGGCTCGGTCTCCTCTCCAGACGCAATGCTTGACATGGCGCATCAACATTTCCAGCAGATCTTTGGCGAGGACCAACCGAGATCAGTAGCGCTGAACTGGGATGAACTTGGCTTGGAACAGGTTGATCTCGCTGGTTTGGATGAAGAGTTCACGATGGAGGAAATAAAGCAAGCCATTGATGAGATTCCAGCGGATAAGGCACCGGGGCCTGATGGCTTCTCCGGTGGTTTCTTCAAGCGATGCTGGGAAGTAATCAAGCTTGACTTGTTCGCAGCGCTAAACCAACTGTTCGCATGGACAGGAGGGGCCTAGCAAGAGTTAATAAGGCCCTCATTGTTCTCATCCCAAAGAAACAAGGCGCTGAGACGCCGCAAGATTTCAGGCCAATCTCACTTATACATAGTTTGCTAAAGATCTTTACTAAGCTTCTTGCGCGGCGGCTTGCACCGAAATTGAAGGATCTGGTCGATCAATGCCGAGCGCTTTCATTAAGAAACGCAGCATACAGAAAACTTCTTGTATGTCCGAACACGGCAAGATACCTCCACAAGAACAAACGGCCATCAATTCTGCTAAAGTTGGACATTGCCAAGGCCTTCGACTCGATCTCCGGACGTACACGATCGATATGCTCGAAGCTAGAGGTTTCGGTCGCTACCGGGCGCGAATGGATTGCCATCTTTGTTGCACACCTCGGCATCACGCGTCGATCAATGGTCGACAAACAGATGATATTTTGCACCGGAAAGGTCTACGGCAGGGCGACCCTTTATCCCGTTCCTATTTATCCCGGCAATGGACCCACTTCGGCCGGATGATGTCCTTGGCCATGAGACTATGGCATGTTGTCAAAGCTACCTGGTCGACGCCGCTTGATGCGCTGCTCGTTTTATGCGGATGATGTGGCACTCTTCATGAACCCAAATGAGGCAGATGCTACTATGATCAAACTTCTACTAGAGTGTTTTGCCGCAGCCTCGGCCTACACATGAATGCCAGCAAAAGCTGGGCCCTCCCGATCGGATGTGGTGAACTTGATCTTGGCCGCGTTCTAGCGCCCACTGGGCATACCGCAGACGTCCTTCCCGTCACATACCTCGGAATGCCATTATCAACTGCGGAACCTCACCAAGACTGATCTGGACCCCGATAGTCAAGTTTGGCAACAAGACGGCGGCCTGGAAAGGTAGGCTAATGGCAAAAAGTGGTCGCTTTGTGCTCCTTAAAACAGGGTTGATTTCGCTGCGACCTACATGATGACGGTACACCGTTACGGCGTGGGCGCTGAAGCGCATGACCCAGCTATGTCGCGCATGGCTCGAGTGGCGAGAGCACATGCAATGGTGGCAAGTGCCGGGTAGCGTGGAGCCTTGTCTGCAGACCAAAACACCTTGGCGGCTGGGGTTTTGGATTTAGCGAAATTTGGGATGGCGCTACGTCTTAGATGGCTGTGGCTTGCTTGGCAAAATCCTCGCGACCATGGGCACGATCACCAATTCCTTGCGCGGAGGACGAGCGCATGTTTTCTCCATGGCCACTGAAATCAACCTGGGGGATGGTCGGAAGGCTAGCTTCAGCACGATCGATGGCTAAATGGACAATGCCCCAAGGTCATCGCCCATCACTTTTTAAGATATCGACGGAAAAATCGCACGGTCAATGAGGCGTTGTACAATGCAGCCTGGCTGTCGGACTTGGCTAGCGGCCTTCTTGAGCATATGACCTCAGAGCTCACCCGACTTGCGTCGCTGCTTGACGAACAGGTCCTTCATGAGAACCAAGCCGATACCATCATCCGGAGATTTACGCAATCAAATGAATATAGCGCCGCTTCTGCATATCTCCTTCAATTTGAAGGAGCAGTCCCCATTGGAGGCTATAACCTGATTTGGGCATCCTGGGCGCCAGGAAAATGCCGCTTTTTCTTGTGGACGGCGCTGCTTGGAAAGATCCTCACGGCGGACACTCTCCTACGCCGAGGGTGGGAAAACAACTATTTTTGCCCGTTATGCGAACGAAGTTTAGAAACACCTTTGCATCTGCTCACGGAATGTCCTTGACGCGCCGGCGCTTGGACAACGATTGCCTCGCTGACCAAAGATGCCGGCGTTGTTGCCATCGACACAGGGAGAGCCAAGTAGCATCAAGCAATGGTCGGGAAGTTGCTACATCTAACGCCACGCAAGCTAGGAAAAAGGAACTCTCGGTCTCATTCAGCTTACATCTTGGGAAGTATGGCGAGAAAGGAACAGCCGCCTATTTGAGAATAAGACAATGCAGCTGGATGTCTTCGTGCAGAAGGTGAGGAGGAGATCCATCTCTGGAACTTGGCAGAGCGGGGATCCCTTTTGATCCAGGCTAGGTTTTGGTTCGGGCTTCGTCTTTTTTTCTTTTCCCCTTTTGCATCTCCCTCAGGTGCTTTGCTCGCTGGGCTTCCTTGTAGCTCGTTTTTCCTCTGATCAATGAATTTGGTAGGCCGACTACCAAAAAAAAAAAAAAAAAAAATTTACATCGCTACCCCTAGTTTGAATCGGTATCCCCTGGCCATCGTCTTCCTCCATCCGCCAGGCCATCGTCCATCGCCCGCCCGCCCCTGCTTCTCCTCCAGGCCCCTGGATTTGAAATTCTCCGCTAGGCCATCGTCCTC
The DNA here is from genome assembly GCA_021605145.1 of Aegilops bicornis. NCBI lineage: Eukaryota > Viridiplantae > Streptophyta > Magnoliopsida > Poales > Poaceae > Aegilops > Aegilops bicornis. The sequence continues at coordinate 686,099,362 of CM038670.1, read as the reverse complement.
CTGCGCACCCTTGCTTCTCCTCCGCCCGCCCCTGCTTCTCTTCCACACGCCCAGGTCCCAGGCGCTCCTAGGCCCAAGTCCCCTTCTCCTCAGTGCGCCCAGGTCTTCGTCTCCAGCAGTAGCAATCCAGGGGCGCCAAGGAGGGTCCTCGTCTCCCAGAAGGAGCACACAGCAGCATCGATCCCAGGTCCTGCAGCAGTATCTTGCTCCTTCTTCTTCTCCTGGGCGTGTTCCTTCTCCTGCAACAGCAACAACAGCAGAGATTAGAGTCATACTGATCAGCAACAACAACAAACAACTGCTGGGTTCTTCTGCAGGTGGAGTATGACAGCAGCAGCAGCAGCAGTAGTTTGACAACAGAAGCAGCAACAGTTTCACAGCAGCAGTAGCATCAGCTATGCATCCTGGCCTAACAGTTTCAAATTATCAACAGCAGCAGTAGTTTGACTCTCTCATTACTTGCCAGATTAGCAACAGCAGTAGTAGCAGATCAGCAGCAGATAAGGAGCAGCAAAAGGTTCTGGAGAACATGTTTTACCTGTAGTACCAGATCACCATTGACAACTGCCTCGTCGTCTCGCCTGTAGAAGATGGTTCTCCCAGACCTCAACAACACTCCACCTGCAGAAGATGAGATGATTGAAGAAGCAGGAGATGAAGATATACTAAATGCAGGTATATTTCAGAATTTATTTGACATGAACTAGAACAATGGGAGTACACAATGAGGATCAAATAAAATAATGACCAGTTAAAGTTAAAGTTAAATACTCTATTAACTGAAATGACCAAATAAAGCAATGGGAGTACACAAGTTGACATGCAACATTTTCAGTTAATTTTAACTGAATTTTTTGAGTTAACTAAAAAAAATCAGTTTAAGTTAACTGAATATTTTCAGTTATCATTCGACCATTTGAATAATTTCAGTTAACTGAATATTTTTAATTAACTGAATATACACTAGCAGTATACACTTGAATATACACTTGATGAAATGATCATTTGATCATTTTATGAAATGATCATTTGATCATTTTATGAAATGATCATTTGATCATTTTATGAAATGATCATTTCATCTGATCATTTTATCAAATGATCATTTGGTCCTTTTATGAAATGATCATTTTATCAAATGATCATTCCATTTGGTCATTTTATGAAATGATCATTTTATTTGATCATTTTATGGAATGATCATTCTATTTGATCATTTTATCGAATGATCATTTGGTCCTTTTATGAAATGATCATTTGTAAAATGATCATTTTATCAAATGATCATTTTATCATTTTATCATATGATCATTCCATTTTATCAAATGAAAAGGTTCAATTAACCAAGAACTACTCCTACTCCTACTCATACTCCAAGAACTACTCCTAATCCTACTCCAAGAACTACTTTTACTCCTAAAGTTAATTAAAACTAAACAACAAGTCCACACGATTTTAATTTTAATTTAAGGAAAATTCCACACGATTTTACTTGTATGGCCTATCGCGATTTTACTGAAACTACTCCTGATTTTACAGAAACTACTCCTACCATGATTTTACAGAAACTACTCCTATCATGATTTTGTTGTCATTAATATGCAAGCAACAATTAAGTTCACAATATTATTTAAATTAAGTTCATGAGAAGATTAACAAAGACACAAAATTAGCTCCACTACAGGAAAGAACAATACAAGAATCTACTCCTGGCACAACGTTTACCATCAAGTTTGTGATGCTGCATGCCCCTGGCTGTTCTCCATGTGATGTCTTGGTGAATCAGTGGCGGCTGCAACGGCTGCGGCAAAAACCGAGGCGGATGCTGCCAGAATCGGGCACCTCTGCTGCACCACCATGCCGAAGTTGCTCCTGGGGATGAAGGCGGGGTGGAACAAGGCGCTGGCACCCACGTCGATGGTTCCATCGGCGGGCCAAGCGAGTAGAAGGACGAGCGCTCAAAGTTGCGGGTGACCGTGCCCGCGTCGGCCGTGGAGAGGCAACCGCCGCTCGAGGAGGTCTCGCTCGACCGGTAGCCGTGGTGATACGACCCAAACTGCGCGCAGCGGCGGGATCGGCCCCAGCACCGGAAGCCTGAAGCCGATGGGAGGCGCGCCCGCACCAAGATCCCAAGGCGGGCTCGGCTACCGCAGCCACACGGGCTGAATAGCGTGCCTCACTCGCTATCGCTGCTGCGGCGGCGGCGGCGGGTCGGCGACAAGGAGCCTCGCGGTAGCAGAGGGCCCAGCCTGATCAAATCTAAGCGCCAAAGACGCGCCTCCCTCTCGCCCAGTAGCGCGTTGCCGGCGCACAAAAATGGCAGCTTTCTACATCTACTTCTCGCCAGCGCATTGCCGGAGTAGGAGAGGGCGGCACATGGGGAGCAGTGAGCTAGGCGGCGGGGCCGAGCAAGATGCCGACGAGAGAGGGAGAGAGGGCGGTGTCACACGCACGCGCGCGCGAGAGTGAGAGACGAGTGGTGGGAAGCGAGTTAGCGGCGCCGGGCGAGAGAGAGAGGGGAACTTGTCGGTCGGCACGAGAAGAGGGGTTGAATGGGAAACTTGAGAAATTTCATAGCCTAGGAAATTTTGTACTACAGATCGTTGAACAACCTACATTTCGGAAAAGAGGGAGTAGCAAGTTAAACGACCTACATTTCAAAACAGAGGGAGTAGCAATTAAAACGCTGCAGCTCTTTCCATGCGAACAGAGGGGTAAACTGGTCCAAAAATTATCCACTCCTTGGTATGCGGGTCAAGACTTATACGCAAGGTAAAAAGGATCAGAGGAAGTATATAGGAATACATGATCATCTTGAAATATAAGGCAAGGTGGAATAAATCCTACGTTTCCTAAATAAATATTATACTACTCAACATCATGAAACAGGAGCTGCAAGTACGGATCCATCAATGCAAGGGAAAAACTGACCTGGGTCGCCGTATCATCCACATTTAAGCAGCAAAATTGGAAAATAAAAAACCAGCCTGAGGATTATTACTTCGATCCCAGCACGGGTTAGTCCCCATGTAAGTCAACAAACAAAAGGACCCCAGCAGATGGCTACCATAAATACATTTAGCATCATTAGATCCTAACATGATACTAGACTTTTAAACTAACGCAGAAGTCCTTCCCAAACTAGAAATGATTTCAGGGTAGTTCAAATACGACCACAGATAGGTAGACGGTTACAGAGTTTCACACTGCGCAACAACGAAAGTTTGCATGGCGGTGTTCTCCCAGTGACACCAATGCAGTGCAAATACTTTTAACACACACAAACTCAGTCGAATATCCTCAGGTTTGCATATAATAGTGTAAACAATGACCACCACGACCTTAACAGTAAAACATGACCCGCTTCACGTTTTCCTTCAGGGCGGGGAGGGGCCTGACAGCAACATTCCCAAACGGCCTGGTATTGCGTCCGCCCTGTGGAGGGCCACGGGCACCGCTTGCCATGGACCCACTGTCAGAGGTATCCGGCTCCATGTAAAACCTAGCCCGGAAGGCTGCCAAATGTGCATAATATGCTGGAGGCACTGCAAGCAAACGCAATAGTCAGCGTCAAATTTTCAAACATTGGTAGTGCAATGCAACACTTAAAGCGTGAGAATCGTATTTGGACTTACCAATTGATACAGAGCGGGTGCACCTAGCATACCTGAAACAGTAGAAAATGTGTCTTATATTTCTTTACAGAGGGAGTATATTTTAACTAAAAAGGTCTGAGACAGTAAATTACGTGTAGCACAAGTTGTTTGTTAGAGTTTGCAACTCATCAGCAGTGAATTTGTTCTCGTCCCATAGAACGTGATAATGAGCAGGACGGCTAGTTCCCTGAACGGAATTAAGAGTTAAATCAGCAATCAGCACATTCGACAAAATGCAGACTGCAAATAAAATGCCAACCTGAATGCCAGCGTGGCTACACAAGTAGAAATCAAACTCGGTCGGATGGCAAATCTTTGAATCAACAACTGTACCTAGAAATAGAGGTCCATTCCACAGTCGTCAGATTCGGAATTGAGTAGCTAAGCAGAAAACAGCTTGTGTGTACAAACAACTAACCAGGCAGTATGTTTCCGCTTCTATCAACAGTACGCTGATCGTTGTGGTTATTAGCAAAGAGCCTGGTGTGATGACGCTTCTGGACGACTACAAAAGTAACTGGAGGCTGGTAATTGGGCTCCAAGGACGCACATGCCTACATGTAGTTAAGAAATGACAGTTAGAGATATTGCAGAGTATTGCAGAGTATTGCCAAATAAGTGTGGCTGGTCAGAGTTTATCAAGAAAAAAGCATGAACGAAGCAATTCTACCTTTCTAATGGAATCAAGTTCATACAAAAGAACTTGATAGAACTGTCCTCGCTGACACCATCCCTGAAAATACTAATTGTTTAATAACAGACAATTATGTTTACTAAACATGCCCAAGCAAGAATAAGAACCTGTAAAATATGATTCTCTGGGGTTTCTGTCCAGTTGCCCTCTTGAAAGAAATGAGAAGCTCCCTGCAATTTAACAGAATTTACACTGTTAGCAGCAATAGATACTAGAGGAGTGATATGTATCATGAGATTACAAAGATTGTACTTGATCATGCCACCAGTCACAGTTCCTCTTTGGGGATCTTGCCATACTTTGAAAAGATCCTGTATCAACTCTTGCCTATGGGCTTGGGCGCTAACTAATCCTGCATACTTAGTGACCTCAGGCCAGTCTTGGGAAGCAACCACCTGAAGGAAAGAATATTGCACACGATTAGCTTCTAGTACACCTACCTAGCAGGTCCATTGTATCATAGCAGAACTTCAAAAAAAATCATAGTAGCAGTAAGTCACTTACAGCAGCAATGGAAGGACTGGAATCTTCTCCAGGATGAGGGTGTGTAACATCAGCACCAAATATTATTGTTGGTCTGTCACTGACAAGGGGAATCCTCCTTGTCAAGGCATCCACAAGTACAGTATTCCTTCCACCCACCTAAAAAGTAGGAAAACATATAACAACCGAGGTGCACAATAAAGATGGAATGGTTGAAGCACAGTCAAATACCTTAACATTAATCTTAAGAGCTACATTTGCAAGATACTGCTTGCTCATCTTAAAAACATGTTTTGTCAGACAACACTGAGATACCAATCCAAGATCAGTCTCTAAATCCTTTTGAGATCCCCTGGGAGGGAAAGAAAAATAATAAGCAAAAATATCCTCCAGGCAACCTTTAAATGTCGGTTGGAAGAGATCATACCATAAAGAGAACCATTATTGTCAGGCAGTATTACAATTAGCAGGTCAAGTTCTCTTCCCTGGGGTCTGATTATATTCATGGCATCTTGATAACGCTACTTTAGTGCTCTTTCTACATGTTCAGGTCTCGCAGTAAGTGGGGGCAGAACAGGTTCAGGTGCAAAGTCCTAAGAAAGAGAGAGAAAGTGAGAATTTTAACACCAGAGAATACAAAATAAGAGAAGTGAACAGATATATTATGGAAAGCTAGTTGGATGACTCGATCATACCATTCCAGATATTTGGCACATTATAGCAAGCTCATGGCAAAAACCCCTGGCAGCACTATCTTGCACATTCCGAGAGAAGTTTATACATGCCCAGTGACTGACCCTACCACTGCTCACCATTTTCTAACAATGAAAATGAACACATATCAAAACTACATAAAACATAGCATGACAAAAGGGGGGATATGAAGTAAAACTACAGCCACTAGTACCTAGAAAGTAGATGTACATCTAGGTTTAAGAAATGCTAACATCAGAGAGATACCAACCAAAATAATACATGGTTGTTAAGGTAAATCATGCAGATTCTTAAAATGTTCACATGTGAAACTAGAAGGTCTTCAGGAAATGTGATAGAAGAAATGAACGCAAGAATATGAAGTTAAATAGCATCAATAAAACTCCTGAGTGTAGTATTTAGCAAAGTTGTGTGTTGCAAGGAAGCAGACAATCTAGGTACTGTATGTTATTTTATCTAAGCATAATTTTGTTCCAAATTTCTTGCAGTACGATTCTCCACTACTGTTCCCGTTACCGGTATGGAAACAGGTAGGTGAAGGCCTTTACAAAAATGATATTGCCTCCGTCCCTCGTGACTAGATACATCCGTATCTAAACAAATCTAAGACAAGAATCTTGGGACGGGTAGAGTAATATTTTAATTTCTGGTGACATTTTATCAAGGTGTACCTTGTTCATCATGTTCCATTGGCCGATCCTGGGCAAGACATCCTTCTCTCTGCCACTATCATGGTATTTAAGCTAATAAAAAAAGGTGTAGTCAGTTGCTATGCACAACGTATGTCCAATATGGTAAGTCAACTGCTGTCTAATCACGTCTGAATAGACTTACTCTTGGCGGAGGCAGAACACGAGCTTCAACCGATGCAAGTCGCTCATCAATTTTTATGCCAAATTCCTGTGCATATGGATCTTCATAGTATGCATTGTGATGCACTGTCTGGTCAAATATGAAAAGCGAGAGAAGAGATTTAGGAAGTCCAGTTTAAATGTATAAAGCTGGTGCAGATTAGAGTGAACCAGTGGGTAGTGTACTAGAATGTAATCAATAATACAGACACAAGAACAGTTCAGATAAATGGCTCATAGCCTCATAGATAGTTCTCTTCCCAAAAACTGTGGTTTTGGCCTTAACAAAAAATCTCATCAAGCAACTATCATCTTGTAAAACATGCTTGTGGAGGAATTCCAAGAACTTTATAACTTTATAGATTATTTGATTGCAATAGTGTGGATTGAATACATCGAAGTGGAAATTTTTTGTCAAACTGAGGAGAACACCAAGCAGCAACGCACAAAAAATAGCAAGTGATAGGCAGTTAGGCACAGCATGTCATAAGGCAATTTTGTAACAGCAGTTATAACAGCTTGCATCAGAAATAATATAATGAACAATCACCTGCAAGATGTCCTTCTCACGCTCTTGAGGGCGCTGGCAAGTCACTTTCAGTAGAGCAGTTATCTGTTTCTCATTCAGTCGTTTCGAGTAACGTTGTCCTTCAACAATCTTACAAACCTGATATTTCAGAGTGATAAACTCATTGAACAACTCGACAAGATGCTGAGACTGGATGTAGCACATAGATGAACATATCATTTTCAAATCAATGCAAGCGAGATTGTTCAAGATAGTAACCTCCATAGGAAGATAATTAGGCCTTTGCTGATTACCCACTTGCAAGCAAGGTAGAGTTGTGTGCTGAATATTAAAACCATAGGTCTCTAGGAAGTATTGCACCACAGTCTTCACAGTACCACGATCATCAACAGGGAATCTACCACATGAAACCAACAGGAAATCAATCGCCAACGAACGCACAAGAGCATAAAGATTTCGGTGTATAAAGCGAGGGAAGAAGCACATACGATAGCTCTCGTGTTGCTTGTGAAGTTAGTCCAGATATACGGTATTTCCTACGCATGTTTCCTCGATGTGTAACCTCAACCTTTACACCTCTTAGGGCTTTTTTAATCTGCAGGAGGGGGGATAATTATGGTAACTCAGCATAAAAGCAAATCCGTTAAAAACAGTGAAACAAGTGATGAATCAAACCTTCACACGATCTGAATCAGATAGGGGTCTAACTGAGATGTCTCTGCTCAGAAGCTGAGCAACAAAATCAATCACAGGAAGAGGCTCAATAAATGCAGTAGAAGACATATCTGCAAGAATAAACACCATATAAATCATTATGTCAGCAAGACCACTCCCAATATGTAACCTCCACTAAGATGCTCTGTAAAGTGGAACGTTATGTACTCCCTCCATACCAAAATAAGTGTCGTTGATTTAGTACAACTTTGTACTAACTTTATACTAAATCAGTGACACTTATCTTGGGACGGCAGGAGTATTACTTTGGGCCACCCACCACACATTCATCACAACTACTCCCTCCGTTCACTTTTGTAAGTCGTTTCAGACAACTCAAAGTAGGTTGTTTTGCACATTGTCTGAAATGTCTTCAAGGTCTTATAAAAGTGAACAGAGGGAGTAATAAAACAACAAATGAACAGTGACACAGGTAAAAAAAACATGAGAGGGATATCTAACCAATATTCAGCGAAAGCCCCATCTGTGTAGGTCTTATACTTTGGTAAAATCCACGCCAGCTTTCCAAACCATCACCAAGTTTCTGACGTCTCCCTAAGTTCGGAGAATAAAATGATCGGCCAACTGGAGAATACCTACAGAAGAAAAACACATGGAAATTATGACCCATACAGCCAGAGTAACAATAAAACAAGACATGGTTTGCTAAAGGATACCTGGCAGTAGGCAGTTCACGCAGCACAATGTCAAGCACCTGAAGAGCTTCTTGAGGTGCATCAGGTTGCCTTCCAGCTAGAAACATAGCCAAATGATGGAGATCAGCACGAGCAGCAAATTTGATCACCACCCTGAATTGTCTCTCACGCCTTAAAACAAAAGGGATGTCAGTACAGAACTACTATGAACACAATGAAGTACAAATATCACAGCAACAGCATACCTTGGTGCGACTTGACCACCAACAAGGCTTTCTTCTTCGTCATGCAGAGTAATTTCAAATGTCTTTGAAGGAAATGGCAATGGCCCAGCTGTATATAGGCTCTTCCTTCCATCATACGCAGGTAGGCGTCCCATCCAATTGAGAATGTCTATAGAGCCTAACAAGTTCTGCCATCACAGCACGATTGACACCACGTGATGTAATCTCTGGAGTTATGGAGACCTGACAAAACAAGATTGTTGATCAAAATTACAAAATAAAAACTGCAGCGGGAAAAGAACTTCATGTAAAGGGCATACATCATATTGGTGAAGGTCTTTATCAGGGAGCTCAGCAAAGAAATGGTTTGCCTTCACGACGCACCTATCTCCATGTGTACCCTTTCCAGGGCGCAATGGAAATCTAACTGATTTGCTTGATGCTGGTGCCAGTTGACTGGATTGGCTTGTTGAACTTTGATCAACAATCGCAAGTTTCTGAAACTGTTGCTGGACTTGTCCACTGCTCACCTCTGACACAGGCTGAGAGGATGAGCCAGCTCCAGATGCGGATGGTGAAACCACCGGGGCTTGATATTGGACATACGGGGCTTGGTGCAGCTCGGGAACTGTTCTTGATGGACCTGGAGGAATGTTACGTCCAGCACTACCTCCCCTATGCCCGCCATAGTATGGCTGCGGCACTCCACCACCTCTGGGGCGTGGACCACCACGTCCCTGATAGTCACGTGGTTGATATTCAGGTGGGCCACCCCGGATGTCCACGCCTGATAGTCACGATGTTGATATTCAGGTGGACCACCACCTGGATGTCCCCGCCCTGATAGTCACGCTGTTGATATTCAGGTGGGCCACCACCTGGATAGTGTGAAGCTGATCCATGGCCCTGATAGTGCCCACCGCGGCCCTGGTGTTGCCCCCCACCACGGCCATGCTGTTGAGGTGCCAAACCACGTCCTCCACCATGCTGTTGAGGAGCTCTCTCAGATCGCTGCGAGGAACCCTGCCCAGAAGCTCACGAAGCTTCCCAGAACTCTCTCCAGGGCTGCCAGGACCAGTTCTTTTCTTCCTAACCATTATAGCCGCTGCTAAGACAAGAGAGCACCAAAATGTAAGATCATGAGAATGTAAAATATCAAGACTAAAACATATCAAGTATAACTTCATGTAGAATGATGGAATATTAGAATCAAGCATAAACCTAACAAGAGAAACGGAATGGGTGCATTTCTCACTTTACACTCTAGGAAGTGCATATACGACATCACATAGTCTAAACATGTAATCCAACACCTACAATTTGACTGTATCCTCTTATCATATATACACTTCTACCTCACAAACAGGAGCAGCTATATCAACCAAGACATGGTATAATCAATTCAAGTCTTAAAAAGAAAAAGAAATGGAATGGGTGATGCACAAGAGGGTTTGGGCACACATTCTATAATTTTTAAAGAAGACCTCAATAAATTTTTCGGTTAAAAGTTGGCAGAACTGATGGTTGTAGGGCCAAAGCAAGGCACAAAGGGGATAAAGGAAATCGTGCAACATAACATTACAGAAATACTCCCTTCGTCCCAAAATAAGTGATCAAGTTATCCTAACATAGGGTTGACAGGGCACAAACAATAAAATATGAGCACTACACCATGATCAAAACTATATTAATAGAAAGTAAAACTAAGCTTATATCAACGAAAACAATAAGGAGTAGGTTAACATGCAGCCATAACATAGTAAAAAAAACTGCTGACAAATGTTAAAAAGATTCAGATTGTAAATTAACAATCACAATAAATAAGGTTTTTAAATGTGGTCCATGGCATTCAGGGGTAGGAATATTCAATTGGAAGTATTGCAGCTGTAGCTGGCTATCCCATAATCTATGCTAGATGTTGTTGTTTTGATATAATACTTATTTTGCCATAGCAAAATGAGAAAATAGTGAGCTATATTAAATGAGAAAATAGTGAGCTATATTAATCTATAGAGTAGGCATGTAATACACACGCACGCACACACGCACACGCAAAAGCACACATATATATATGCATACAAAAATGACTACACTCCTGGTAGTATGATCCGCTTCTCATATACCTAATAGATGAATTATACCTCTTTATTGCTTTATTATACTCCCTCCGTCCCGAATTACTTGTCTTAGATTTGTCTAGATACGGGTGTATCAAACACTGAACGTGTCTAGATACATCCATATCTAGACAAATCTAAGACAAGTAATTTGGGACAAAGGTGATATTTCATTGGTAATTACTAGATGCGCCAAAATGGGTTAGAGAGAATATCACATGGAAACCAAGTTTCAAAGAAAACTTCGTGGAAACCACTTAGAAGTTTGGAAAAAATCTGAAAAAATATGGGATGTTAAGACGGTGATGTTCTATTGGCATTTGGCAAGTGAAATTTCAAGTTCAAACACATTACTCCCTCCTTCCCATATTGTTAGGCGTGTTAGTCTTTAGCACGAAAATTAGCGTACGTGAATTGTTATTTGACCCATCGTACAAGTTGTAGAAAGGGAGGCAACAACGATTCAAAAAAAAAGTTAGAGGCATCCACGATCTTCTTTCCAAGTAAATAGGGATGGTTAGCTGTAACTGATTGAGAGAGGAAGGCATGTGCGCCTTAGATTATGGGATTACATGCAGAAACTTAAACGCCCAAGATTTTGGGAAGGAGGGAGTACCATTTACGAGCTATGGGAAAAACAAATTCAGCCATGAATAGTGACGTTTACTGTTTGATACTCGCTCCGTTCCTAAATAATTGTCTTTCTAGAGATTTCAACAAGTGACTACATACGGAGCAAAATGAGTGGATCTACACTCTAAAACATGTCTACATACATCCGTATGTTGTAGTCTATTTGAGATGGCTAGAAAGACAATTATTTGGGAACGGAGGGAGTACTATTCATTGCTGCTTTTGTCTTTTTCATACCTCGTAAATGGTAATGTATTTGAACTTGAAAATTTCACATACTAATAGAACATCACACTCTTAAGACCTCGTATTTTTTTGAGATTTTTTCGAAACTTCAAACATCAATTTCACGTGGCTTTCACCGGTTTCCACCGAAACTTGGTTTCCATGTGATATTCTCTTACTGGATTATATGGAGAGAAAAAAAAATGAGTGTGCATACTTAATATAATTTGCTGATATACTTAGTTTTGGTGTATATACTTCTTTCTGTGCATAAAAAGGGTAAAATGCATAAACTAAGGATGAGTACAGATTTTTTTTCATACTACTAGTATGAGGTCCATAGCAATCACAATAAATAAGGCTTTAAAATGTGGTCCATGGCATTCAGGGGTAGGAATGTTCAACAACAAAACAACAACAACAAAGCCTTTAGTCCCAAACAAGTTGGGGTAGGCTAGAGGTGAAACCCATAAGATCTCGCAACCAACTCATGGCTCTGGCACATGGATAGCAAGCTTCCACGCACTCTCCAATCCTTCAGGTCTCTCTTAACGGACTCCTCCCATGTCAAATTTGGTCTACCCCGCCTCTTTTAACATTCTCCGACGCTTTAGCCGTCCGCTATGCACTGGAGCTTAGGAGGCTCGCGCTGAATATGCCCAAACCATCTCGCACGATGTTGGACAAGCTTCTCCTCAATTGGTGCTACCCCAACTCTATCTCGTATATCATCATTCCGGACTCGATCCTTCCTCGTGTGGCCACACATCCATCTCAACATACGCATCTCCGCCACACCTAAGCTGTTGAACATGTCGCCTTTTAGTCGGCCAACACTCCGCGCCATACAACATTGCGGGTTGAACCGCCGTCTGTAGAACTTGCCTTTTAGCTTTTGTGGCACTCTCTTGTCACAGAGAATGCCCAAAGCTTGGCGCCACTTCATCCATCCGGCTTTGATTCGATGGCTCACATCTTCATCAATACCCCCATCCTCCTGCAACATTGACACCAAATACCGAAAGGTGTCCTTCCGAGGTACCACCTGGCCATCAAGGCTAACCTCCTCCTCCTCACACCTAGTAATCTCGAAACCGCACATCATGTACTCGGTTTTAGTTCTACTAAGCCTAAACCCTTTCGATTCCAAGGGGTAGGAATGTTCAATTGAGAATATTGCAGCTGTAGCTGGCTATCGCATAAGCTATGCCCAAAGCTTGGCGCCACTTCATCCATCCGGCTTTGATTCGATGGCTCACATCTTCATCAATACCCCCATCCTCCTGCAACATTGACCCCAAATACCGAAAGGTGTCCTTCCGAGGTACCACCTGGCCATCAAGGCTAACCTCCTCCTCACACCTAGTAGTACTGAAACCGCACATCATGTACTCGGTTTTAGTTCTACTAAGCCTAAACCCTTTCGATTCCAAGGGGTAGGAATGTTCAATTGAGAATATTGCAGCTGTAGCTGGCTATCGCATAAGCTATGCTAGATGTTGTTGTTTTGATATAATACTTATTGCCATAGCAAAATGAGAAAATAGTGAGCTATATTAATCTAGAGTAGGCATGTAATACACACACACACACACACACAAGCACACATATATATGCATACGGAAATGATTCTACACTCCTGGGAATATGATCCGATTCTACACTCTTTATTGCCATATTATATTTCATTAGTAATTACTAGATGCCCCAAAGTGGGTTATATGGAAAACAAATGAGTGTGCATATAACATAATTTGCTGATATACTTAGTTTTGGCATACATACTGCTTTTTGTGCATAAAAAGGGTAAAATGCATAAACTAAGGATGAGTACTGATTTTCTCCATACTACTCGTATGAAGTAGCTAAGAATGATTAATGAGTTATATTCAGAATGATAAAGAGGTAGGTGAATCGACTATAGCTCTTTATTATTTTTAATATATTTCATTTGTAATTGCTACATGTCCAAAAGTAAGTTCCCTTATTATTTTAAATATATTTCATTTGCAAGTACTAAATACCCCAAAGTGAGTAGTACGGAGAAAAAAAATGAGTGCATATATACTGATTTTCTGTTCATAAAATGCAAAAAAGAAAAACAAGGATGTATATACAGACTTTCTTCATACTGCTCGTATTTGAGGTATCTAAAGATAATTAATGAGTTCTATTGAGAATTATCTAAAAATAATTAAGGGGTCCTCTATATATAGCAAACACCGAAATAAACTCAGAGAAGGAATTTGAACCACAGCTAATATTATCAACAATAAAAAATAATAAAACTTGGATGGAATAAACGAGAACAAAAAGTTACAAATAAATAGTGTACACTAGAGTCAGTATCGTGGGTTTAGGGTTTCCAGCTGTTATGGTGGGATAGCCTCCAACCATGGAATATGTCATGTCCAGAAATCTATAACAGATTATTTAAATACTCCCCAGACAGGAGAGGAAAAGGTTACCAAAGTGAATGCAATAACATATCATCCAAGTCATAGCTGCCTCATGTTCCCCTAATTTTTCTAGAATGGCAGGGTGGGAGCCCCACCATGGTTTTATCGCTAAAACAAAGCAAGACAGAGTTCCGCTGAAAGAGAGGTACTGCTCATAGCAATTTCAGACGTAATTGCAACATAACCGTCCAGAGTTAAAGTATTCGTTTTCAAGCCTTTTGGCAAAACCCAATATCAATATTATTTAAATCATTTCTCACTATTTACTGACAAGTTGTTATATCCAATCCAAGTGATGTCCTCAAACACATGGACGCACAATGAAAAAACACTTTCTATACAATAACAGAAACAACCATACTTTCATTTGAACCTGTGTTAGCCAGACTAGCTGAGAATAAAATAAATCTAGTAGATTATATCCTTTGAATAAACAGCAGCACCACAAGAAGTGGGGAAATGAATAATGGAGCTGTATTAAAGCCCAGAAGCATCTATACGAAAAGAAACAGTTTGTGCAATAGATGAAATATGTAGGACTCGATATTGAACACCATCACTACAGCACATAATGAGGACATTCTTATTCCTAGGACCATACAAAATTATGATTGTTTTGCTAATGTCATTTCTAGGACAACTTCCAGTAAGTTATCAACGCACCACGAACACAGATTTTCCCAATATCGTAGGAGATGCTATATTCTTTGCCGTCTAACGAAGGTACAGGGTACAGCATCCCACTGGGAAACGCTTTGCCTCAACCTGAAGTCTAGAGCAGAAACGTGTTCTTATGAGGCTGCAGTTCATCCCGACTTGATGACGCGTTTAAACAAGCTACACGATCAGTTATGCTTAGTAACTGAAAACAAGAGCAAAAACAACCGTCTATACGCCGATTAACAACACGATGCAGAGCTACAGCATTAAGCACGCAAATAACCAGTCTGAAATTGTCGCGCGAGCAACGGTACAGAACCAAACAAAAGTGTACGCGCTCCAAAATTAAGGGGAAATGTGGCACACATCGCATGCCGCACGAGAGCTTAGCGGGGGCGAAAAGCATGGGATCAGATCACCCCAAGCTAGATCCGCCGGAATCCGGCGACAAACACCACCAGAATCGAACGAAAACCTCTCAAATCCGCTTCCAACAAAACCCTCTCAAAATTGACATAGACACCGACACGGGCGCGATTCCACAATCGCCTCCCAATCGACGGAACACGGACGCGCCCGCAAAAAACTAGCGAAACAAGCCGGAGAAAGGGACCGATCCAGAGAGCGGGGGTCGATACCTGAGCAAGCAAGTCCGGCGAACGGCGGCGCGGGAGGAGGCGGTCTCCGGAAGCCCTAGGCCTCGTCCGAGCTCACCCCCACTATCGCTCGCACTGGCGCTGCTCCCTCCCTCTGTCTCCGCCTCCAGTCACCACCACCCTACCCTCGGCTGCTTTTTTGAGGAGGGAAAAGACGACGGCCGCTTGCGGTTAACTAGCAGCAGTGCAGCTCGCTGGGGAAAGAGCCGAAGCGATGGCGCAGCGTCAGGGTGGAAGCCCGTGTCATGTCCCGGGCGCGCAACGCGGGGCCGACGGGTCTTGACCCGGTAACCCCTGGGCGGACCCGTTTCCAAGCGAGTTCGTGGTGGGGCCCGGCGCGTATGGACGTGGAGGACGTGGGGGGTTGGCGTATCAATGACAGTGCGGGCCCCGGCCCGGGATTTGGGCCGGATTTGGACGCGAGCGCCTCGGACGGATTAGGCCCAGTTCTTTTGGGCGATTAATCTTGAGACCGATTTATTTTTTTCCCAGACCAGATTCATATATTTTTACAATCCTAACTATTCAAATCCTAACTAGAATTGTAAAAAAAATATAGGTTCAAGATTCTGGGAGAAGCTGGATGGAGGGTCGATTCTCAAGATTATGGGAGAATCGGCAAAAAAAACTGAGAATCGGGTCTGCTAAACATAATTAAACTAAGATAAGATAAGTACTGTACTGAGGTGCAAATGGCGGGGCGGGATGTCAGGAGTGGATAACTGCGCGCTCTGCCGCGGCTCCCCAGGGCCCATAGACGTTTCGGCACCCGATTGGGCGCGCCCCGTTGTGCGCCTCGTGCGCGCCGCACCTTGGCCATCATGGGAGCGCACGCGCCCGGTCGCTCGGCACGCTCATTGCCCCGTCGCGCTCGGTGTCAGTACGAGCGAGCAACAGTAAGCCCTCCTGCCAGGAAGAGCATCACGATGCGAGGCAGGCTTTTCCCCGGCGACCGACGGTCGCGCCCGGCGGCACTGGTACTACGTCTGCGCATGCACCGAAGAGGGAATCCGCGGAGGACCGACGTGCGAGGGTGCGACGGGTCGCTCGACAAGACCTGTGGGGGCGGGGCGCAACGGGTGGTGCGCGGTACGGTGCGGGGGCCACGCCGCTGCCGTCCCGTTTTGGTTACGAGGGGAATGGGTCAAAGCGCCGCTCGATGCGTGAGCAGGGAACAGTGACGGGCCTCTGTTGCACGCCGAGGCTACAGCGACAGGGTACCGCGCCCTAGTGGCTGGAGCTACTCCTATGCCCTACCGGTCCAGTTGCTCGGGTTGGTTCCGGCTGCGGGGCGCACGGGCCAGTGCGTGGGGGCACACGCATCGCCGAAGGCAAAGCCGATCGACCGTGCTCAGGGTGCGTTCGAAGTGCAGGAAAAGTTATAGGAATCGGATCCTGCAGGGTTTTCTGCACTTGGTGCGTTCGGATTGAAGGAAAGTTTTACAGCAAAATGGAGGAAAGGTTTTTATTCCTGCAGTTCCGTACAGGTTTCACGGAAAAAAAATCTACTCTGAGCTCTTGTTTTCGTGGAAGCTCGAGGCAAGGTGTTGGCTGGGTGAATAAAAAAAATCGATGCATGACTATCAAGGGTAATAAAATATCCATAACGTACTAGTACTACTACTATCCCATTCCATTGCTTTCGAGATCTGTGGTTTGCACTGTACACCTACATTCACTTCCTGTAGTTTTTCCCATTACTTTGCTTTGCTTTCCTCTAGTCCGAACACAGCCTCAATGACGCAATGGCCCCACGCGTCGCGCGGTCCCGCCATGCAGTGGGACGCTTCGCCGTGGCTGCTGTGCCCCGGGGTCCTTCTTCTCCCCGGTGTTGCGGGCCGCGGGGACCCATGTGGAGGGCCGTACTCTCTGCTGGGCCCGGGGCCCGAGGTGAGAGAGCTGGGCGGGGCCACGTGAAATGCCAGGCTCCGGGCTGCCTCGGGCCTGGAGACTAGAAAACCACCAACGGCCTTCTCTGGAGCTAGAGAGGAGGGGCTGGCTATTGTGCAGAGCCCGGACAACGTAGCTCCCGCTCGATTCTCGAAAAAAAAAACCTAGCTCTCGCTCTCGGCTGCAGCCTCCCATGCTGCAGAGTTGCAGCCTCGCATGCCATGCACCGAAGGGGTTACTCGTAGCCTCGTAGGCAGTACTACCAGCGATGTGCGTAGGCACGAGACACCAGTGTTTCGACCAGGTTCTTGTCCGGTTTCGGTGCTCGGTGCTGCGAGACGCCACGACGGTAGAGTTTTTCAGCTCGTCCAGCTCTGCGGAAAGCCTGAAATGCTAGTGTTGCGTTCGGCGGAATCTTTGGTCCGAAAGGCCGGCTTGGACAATGGGAAAGACAGGCAAGTTCTGTCGAAAAAAAGTTGGGAAAGGGAACTCGGTGGAAACATTCCCTGGTGAAGTGCTTTTACGAAGTGATGGAGAAGGGATATGATGAACTACTGCATTTCAACCATGAGATTGATTCATGTATGTGTTCTATTTGTAGTGTTCAAGATGAAGACATCTTTCATGCTCCGATGAGTTGTTCTAAAGCTCGTGCTCTACGACTGGCCTTGAGAGAGTTGTGGAATATTTCGGATAAAGAGTTCTTCAAGTGCACGGGACCAGATTGGTAATTGATTTTGCTGGGGCAATTGGGCTTGCGGCAGAGGGAGCAAATCTTGTTCCTCTTCTGGCGAGCATAGCATTTGAGAAATGATTTAATTTTTGGTAGGGGAAAGAATCCATTAATGCCTCTGCACATTTTGTGGATAATTATTGTGCCACTTTCACGTCCAGTCACGACACCGTTCAATTGGACGCTGGCAACAAAGGTAAGGAGAAGGTGAGCGGTGTTGTAGCTGTTTTTGCATCGTTAAAAGATCATGTGGTGTGGACTCCTTCCCGTAATGACCATATCAAGATCAATGTTGACGCCAGTTTTATGGAGAGTACTAATGCAGCCAGTGTAGGGGTTGTAGCTCGTAATCCATTTGGAGAATTATTGTTTCTTTGTGGGATTTTATTGATCGGCGTACCGGTGTGAATGAAGCTGAGCTCCGCGCCTGCCTCGCAGGACTTTATATAGGTATCACCCTTCATCAATCTATTATTTTAGAGACTGACTATGCTTTCGTACATTCGTTTCTTGCAAATGAGAAGCTTGGCAGGTCCACTCTGGCTGATCTGATGGATGAGGCTCTGAGTATATCCAGGATGATCACAAAATTTAATATTTGAAAGATAAGTCGGATTGCCAATGGGGTGACACATGAGATTGCTAAGTTTGGCTTTAATACTAGGTCCGATAGGATTCTTTTTAGTTCTGTCCCGCCATGTGTGGTGTATGCTGTAACGAATGATTGTAAGAACATTTCTTTGGGTTAATTAATATATGGGGTGTTTTTTGAAAAAACTCAATAAAAATAACAAGTACGGAGATTTTTTTTGTGGTAGAACTAGCCCATCCGAATTTAAACCCTTGACCTAGCACGGATGTTCACATTTTCTTGAATTTATTTCATGCTTACCGTCGATATTCATTCAGTACAAGGCGTTTGTCATGACTTTGTCAATCCCAATATTCATGTGCATGTATGTATGCATCCATGTTTGTATTCTGTTTCTAGAGAAAAAAATAGGTACTAGTAAAATTGCATCAATTAAAAATATGGTTGTTGAATGTGGGAATGACATGGCACACACTATTCCCATGAAATAATAAGACGCCGCGTGCTATGGTTCTTAGTTCATACGTTTACACGGGGGGAGGGGGGGGGGGTAAACTTGTATTACTCAATCACAACGTCTTTACAATCATCATACTGAAATCACCAGTTACCACCCATGGAAGATCACTGACATTTATTAAATTATGAAGTTTGCCCACATTAGATCTTGATTTTCTACACGCGGCTCGCCATAGACACGCGTGATCCTCCATTTCTTTGCACCCTCATGCATACAGGGCAACACTCTTCCTCGTCCACAATATCCACAACGCAAGACTCATGCCAAAAAAAAGAGCTAGACCGCACTCGTTCAATTACTATTCACTCCAACAAAAGGGTTCTGACCAAGCTATTATGTGGTGAATTTCATGTGACATGTCGTAATGTTTACTTTGACTTTCATGTAAATTTGACTTGGGATACTATGTGCCAGATCAACAATAGGCATTTCCCCTTTGTTTTGATGTGTCTTCAACATGCGTGATCAGAATTGATTTGGTTCTATCATGTTGTGGTTTTATAGTCGTAGTTGTGCCCCATCGAACACAAACAAACATCATATAAGGAAATGTGTTGCTGGAAATTTCGAGTTTAAACTAAATGATATCTCTCCTTACTACATAATCATTTTATGACTTTGGGATGATCAAGCCTTGACGGACAAGACAAGAAAAACAATAAAAAATCGAGCATGGAAGCGTAACACAAAAAAACTCACACCGCTCAAGGATACACCCGGGCAGTATCGATCTTGATAAGCACCATTGCTATTCCTAGTTTAGGTCTCATCTATTATTTTTCAATACTATGGCGAGCCTCGGCCTCCGCGTTTAGATATCACCTAGATTGGTCTCCACGGACAGTTGCAAAATCCTTGGATTATAAGACATTTTTATCCATCTCAAATAGTCGAACATAGGTACATTGTCTCTTTTGTCTCTGTACGCATAAGCAGTACGACAAGGTCCTCGTGTCGCTTACTCACCGTACTTTCGACATGTATACCCTTACACGTAGGATCAACATAGTCAATGCGCCACTTGTGAAGTAAAAAGGTACAAATGTTCACCTCGCAACAAAATCCAAATTATTCATTATCGCGTTCAACTTCTAAGGAGGAGCAAAAATGATTTACTTCCAATAACAATATAAAATGAGCATTGAATGTGTTTATGATTTTGGGAGGAAGGTGCATATAGGCAGATATACCCATGCTATAGTAAAACGGGAATTGACGTCTATAAACTTGCATAAATCATGCAACATAGTTGAAACAAAAGGTGGTTTTCGCAAGTTGTTGTGCAAATGTGGATGAGCCGCCAACATAGTATCGAGGTTGTTAAAAATTCCGATCACAACTTCCACACTCGTATCTATGAACTACGACACATGAAATAAATCAGAACGGAGGGAGTACTATCAATCGAGCCAAACCCCGAAAAACATTGACCGCCAATATTTTCTTGGGCTGAATATTCGTCCTTATATTTTTTTACTTTTTTGAAAATTACATGCAGACATTTTTGAATGAATATATTGTATGCACAAACATATATTTTACAATTTAGGAACATTTGGTGAAAATATACTCACATTTATGTTCGCATACAAAGTCGTTTGTTTAAAAAACATGAGCATTTTCTACTGCTAGTAATAAAAACAGCTTTTTATATACATATAGAAAATACATGTTCTGGCAGTATTTTAATACAGAACATGTTTTTCGAATGTCAGGATACTTTTTCTAAAAAATGTAAAACCAAACTAAAAGGAAATTTATGTGTCAATGCCTCAAAGGGCCGGTCCAGCGAGCGAGCCCAGGTTGACGGTACCTGCCCCAGAGGCCGAGACCACGTCCAAGGACCCGTGAACCTGCTGCTGGTGGGCCAGAGAGCCACCTCCACGTGTCGGCAGGCGCAGCGCAAGCGCTCCTCTAAAAATCTACGAATAGTGTCCCACTGAGCCGCGCGAGGCGCTGCACGACGGCGAGTACGTCACACGCACGTTGCGACAGCGCCACTGCTCCCTGGTCCACAATGCCGTGGGCGGACGCCTCCTCCGCCCGCAATTAGCAATGCCGGTGGCCCCATGGATTTGGCCGCGCGGCTAGCTAATGACCGGCTCTTGGCAAAAACAACGGGCATGTTTCTGTTTCATGCCTCAAGTGCGCGCTATCCTCTTTATTATCTCAATTTTTTAATCTTTTTTTGACGAAGTTGTAGCCAAATCCACAACGCCAGCATCAAACGTGTTAGCCTCGCCTATGTTTGTGTATATGCGAGGCCAGACAGGTGTGATGAATGATACAAACTAGTGCTAGGGGCCCGCTATTGCGAGCTGCTTGAAAGGAAGTTTTAGGCATCTCACCTTCTTATTAAATAACAAAACACTCTTGCGTCACGTAGGAGTCACGTTCAAGTCAAAAAGAAAAGGAAAACCCTTGTTTTAAACCGACTGATAATGTCGCTGGAATTCAACCGCCACATGCACGCGTCGTGTGGGTGCACGATTGCTTTTCCCCTTTCCCCTCACCCTTCCCCTCCTCTCACGAAACCTTATCCCCTTCATCGTCTTTCCCACGCCCTCGTCTCTTCCCCGTCCCTCTTCGATACACATTCCCTCACCCTCCACAAAGTCCTCTCTCTCACCCATGTAGCAGTCCTGGAGATGCAATGGAGCGCTGCCCGAGGCTGCAATGGAGCGTCGCCATGGTCATTGATGCGAGATGGGAGACGCAACAGGAGCGTCACCGCAATGGAGCGCTGCCGGAGCTGCCAGGGGCTGCAGTGGAGCGTTGCCGGGGCTGCAATGGAGCATGCCCGAGGCTACAATGAAGCGCCTCCGGGTCGTTGGAGCTTCGCCGCGGCTGCAATGGAGCGTCGCTGGGTTGTTGGAGCTCCACCGGAGCTGCAACGGAGCGCCGCCGGGGCTGCAATGGAACTTCTCCAGGCGTCAACGTTGTTGCGGTGGAGCTACGCCGGGGTGTCGTGGTGCACTGGTGTTGCGTTGAAGCTTTTTTTGTGGCCCTCGGTGCTACAATGGAGCAGCCCTTGGTGAGTCTCGGCACTGCGATGCAGCGGATCGTCGGCGGATCTTTTTGGAGCTGTGATGCAGCGGTCTCCGGCAGCTCCAGCACCGCGAGGTCGTCGGCCTAGGTGCCATAGTGGGTGCATCGTAGCTTTTTGATGCACCATCGCTGTGTTCAGAGGAGGCGAGGTGTGGGTTAACAATGGGCTTTCGCTGCTGCACCTTAACTGCAGAGGAGGACGCGATGTGGATCGAGGACAGGCTGCTGTGATCGAACATCACCATCGACAGATCGGACGGCTAGTTAGCCGGGAAATCATCCGATTGATTAGTAGCAGCCGCCGAAAAGAAAAACCCTAGAAAAACCTTTCTCAAAAAGAAAAAGAATAAAAATAAGTTTCACTTTTATTTAAAAAACTAAAAAACAAAAAAAATCTCATCGCCACCAACCAGCATACGCCATGTGGCGTAGCTAGTTGTCCACCATTCTACCGCACCTTAATGGGTTTAATTAATGCTCGCTCGATCGTGCCCAACCAATGCATTTACGGTGGTAGCACAAAAGGTGACAGAGACTGTACCGCGTCGTCTTACCACGAGCACACGCGGTGTACCATACGCTCGGATCCAGGCGTTTTTTCATGAGAAGGTGTGTGACTCTGCATACGCTCGTAAGCGCGCTCGTTCATGTGCACGCATGATCATAGCACACACTTACTGTGCATGGACGTCAACAGAGGGGTGCTGTGCTGCTAGACGTTCCGTCGTGCAGCTTCACTGCTGGCAACAGTGACAATATTAACCAGGCCTCTTCGAGGCTGCTATACCTATACGTGTGCCGGACTCCACCA
Organism: Aegilops bicornis; assembly: GCA_021605145.1. Taxonomy (NCBI): domain Eukaryota; kingdom Viridiplantae; phylum Streptophyta; class Magnoliopsida; order Poales; family Poaceae; genus Aegilops; species Aegilops bicornis. The sequence continues at coordinate 686,076,497 of CM038670.1, read as the reverse complement.
CAGTGAGTGTCTTTTTGGCATGTATCGCGGTTGCTATGGCTCACATCACCCGAGTAGTAAGCTCCAGGTTTCGAAATATAAAGATTCCACGAGCTGCTGTTCCTCCAGGTCGAGGGGCCGAACTGAATCGCTGGCTGTGGGCATAGTACATGCTCGGTCAGTCACCCTCAAACAGCGCGCCACGCCTCGCCGATAGACACTACAGGAAACCGACGCGCATGCGTGCGATTGCACACGAACAGTCCCCCGGAAACGCACAATCGTGTGCACATGCTTATGCATGTGCATGCACGGACGCACGAAACCTCATGCATATATACTGTAGCAACCTCGCGCGACGACACGCACGAAACACATCCGATGACGATGAGAGGAAACCGCTGGGTACGGTGATGGAAAACGGAAGGCAAAGGTTGCCAAAGCCGGGAGGGAGGCGAGGGATGGGGGAAAGGCGTGCGTGCGTACCTGGTCGATGAGAGGGGTACCCGTTGTCCACGCGCGAGGCCATGCCGAGATCACCGCGAATCCTTCTCGTTCATGCGCGCGCCAGAGGCCCCGGGATGCCTGCAGCTTTTTTGGCTAGCCAAGGGAAGAAAGGAAGGGCGTGAATGGTGGAGTGGGCCAACGGGGAGATCCACTGGAGGTGTTCTTAACCAGCGAGGAGAGGCCGGAGGACGAAAGCGAGGTAGGTGGCGGTACAGGTCACGTGGGCCGTGGGCGGAAGATATCGGTGATGTATGCTCCAAGATACGCACGATTATTTGTGCCTGCCGGTGAGATGGATGTACTACCGTGCTAGAAGGAAATAAAACGAACTGTACGACGATGGCTGCTGTTTTGCTCCCTGGGGGGCCCGAGCCTTCGAATGATTATCCACTCGTTCCTGCCATTCTTATTCTAGGCATATATCCTAGCTACAAAGGATGTACAGTGGCTACGTACAAAAGAGACGAATCCTAAGCGCATCCCAACGCTCAAATTTGCTTCGGCATTTGTATGAAGACAGGGACCAGTCCACGGACAATGATACGGAAACCGACCATCCAACGCCGTCCGTAACATTTTAATCACTGTTTGAACTAACCGGACAAAATTCATGCAAACACGAGGGAATTCATCAAAGTTTAGATAAAAAAATAGTAAAAATCATTCATACATAATATGCAAATAAGTCTAGTTCAACAATAGTTCAAATTCAACAAGATTAAGCGGATACTCAACAAGTTTTTCATGAACGGATCATGTTGTCCTCTGCATACTGTCCATTCAGATTCATCCAACAGTGTACATACCTAAATGATCTATCATGTGGTACATCACGACAACGTGTACGGGCTACACAATGTGCAATGTATAGAGCAATATTAAATGAATGAATCAATCAATCAACAAGTTAAGCAAGAAGAATCAAAACTTATGATCTCTTCAGCTGCAGCGGGCAATGACCACCTTGCCTCCAGCATATCAAACACGCCACATAACATGGTGACGCTGGTCTGGATGGCGTACCATCGATACGATAATGACCTCACATTGTGTTCATTGATAATGTGCATGTCTTATGGCGCAATGTGCTTTCGCGCGTGAAACAAATCATGCACGCCTTCCAAAACGGCCCCCGCTGCTCCTGCCTACTAAATCCGCTGATACAGCCAACCATGCATGCACAACAAACTCATCCTTCATGGTTGAGTACCCTTTCATCCTTCATACTCTAAAAAACAACACGACGTTCCAAAATAAGCTCAATGGCATTTGTCTGAACACCTACTGGACGTGGTGATCGCCATGAACGAATTCGACAGGGGGCGTGGTGTACATGCCTACGGAGGGGTCCTAGGTGGATGACACCACTGTAAAAGGCAAGCGGGCATGTCGGTGCCAGTTGTGAACGTCCGGCCGTGCACAATGTGCGGCCAGGAGAGGTACAACAGCGTCGGAGGAAGAGGATGCGAATGCAAAGTAAGGAGGAGAAAAGGGCGGGTTAAAAAAATGAGACCAAAAGGGGATTTAGTGGGCCGAGGTGCCGGAGTCCTACGTGACTGATGTCCGGACTCCGACAAAGCCCCCAGCTTTGTCTCTGTTTTGCTGGAAAAAGTGCATTTTGACCGCTCGACGGGCAGATACAGCCTATGTTGAATGGCACAACACGTTTGAACCGCGCAGTCCAGATGGACAGTTTATTGTCAGTGTTGGAGATGCACTAAATAATGAGATCCAAGCTAGCTAACATGATGGTCTGAAGGATTGGAGAGAGCAGGTCAAACTTGTGCGTACGCAATGTCCGTACGGATCATGTAGTAAATTGGTACCCTCTCTGCATTCAGATTGACATGTTGGTATTTTAATCGACTAGTAAATTGGCACCCTCTCTACATTCAGATTGACATGTTGGTATTTTAATCGACTAGTTCAGATTGACATGTTGGTATTTTATGTAAAAATGATTCATACATAATATGCAAATAAGTCTAGTTCAACAATCATTATAAAAAAATACAGTTCCGTGATGATACGTATTTGTCGCAGTAGGTCGCGTTTTTTGTCATGCATGTACATCCATGACAAATTTATGACAAAATCAAGATAGTCATACCTGTGCTGTCGTAGAAGTGTTCCATGACATTACCAAAATTATCATCACAAAAGTGTCCACTTCCATGACGATAAATCGCGCATTATAGAAGTGTTTTCGTCAAGGGTGACCGACACGTGGCATCCATCGTAACGGAACGCCGTTAAGCTATCGGGTCCGGTTTTCGATCCGATAACCCGTTAACAGCCCCGACCAATGGGGATTTTCCACGTGTAAAATCATCATTGGTACGGAGGAAAACTGCGTGTCGGCTTCGCCCGTTGGAGACGAGCGTCATCCACTCATTGGACCCAAAGCGCCTATGATACATCGACACGTGGCACGGCCCAACAGAGGCCCATTCCTGTGAAAAGGCCGACCCGTTTGACTTGGTCAAAAGGTGGCGGGCCGGCCCACGACAAGCCTGTTAACGACATGTTCGCATATAGCCCATTTACAGCCCGCTAACCCAGGGCCCGTTTACGACCTATCCGAATTAGGCCCAGTAGCGCCATCTAGGCCGTCCAATATAATTCTAGCCTGTTTTAACTTCCGACCCATGTATGGCCCATGACGTCTTTTGGCCCATATGAGGCCCTTAGTAACCCTCGGCCCATTAACGACCCGTGGTAAAACTGGCCCGTAATGAACAGTGTATCACTTTATACCCATTAACGGCCCATTATTCCGTTGGGTCGTTTCCAGCCCATGTTTTCTTTCGGCATTCTTAGGGCCCATTTATTCTTGGGCTCATTTCCAGCATTCGTTTACTTTCGGCCCGTTATTGTCATTTTCAGCTTGTGGGCCAAATACAACCCGTGGTTACAGTCGGCCCGTTTGTCGCCCGTTAATACGTTGGGTCGTTTTCATAGCATCATCAAATACGGCCTATTAACGACGGCTCGTTATGGTCGGCCCATGAACGGACGATTTCAACTCTAGCCCATTTACGGCCATAATGTGGTATGTTATTGGCCCATGTTTGGCCAACCGATCATACGGCCCGTAGAAGGCCCATTGATGATACGGCCCGTAGAAGGCCCATTGTGTCTACGCCCCGTAGAAGGCCCATTGTGTCTACGCCCCATAGAAGGCCCATTGTGTCTACGGCCCTTAGAAGGCCTATTGTTTCTGACCCGTAGGAGGCCTACAGTAAATATGTAGCCCATTGTTAATGTGGCCTAGTTTAAAAAAATAGGTTATTCTGACCACTAGCAAACCGTGGAAAAAGAACTGCACTGACTACAAGAAAACAAATAAATAAGACAACGAAAATAAATAAGCAAGTAACTTACGCTAGGCTATCAGGCTATTACACATATTACATCCATTGGGCATTAAAGTTCGCCACCAATGCAAATATAGGGAACAAAGCAGCATATAAACACCGCAGCAAAACAAGTCCAGAACTGAAACCACTTCAGAAGAGTTCAAGAAACAATATCCTGGTACCCATAATCTTTGGCAAGATGCTTAGCAAGCTTATTAACTTTCTCTTGTTTGGCGCTTAAATCCTCCAGCACTTGTTGTTGCACCAGAAAGTATGCATCTAAATTCTGCAGGGACTTCCTCAATCCTTCGGCTTCCTGCCGCATAACATCTGATTGATGTCTTTCAAATTGACGTTGAGACTCAAGAAGCTGAACTGATTCAGGCAGCGAGTACGAAGAGCTGGTGCCAGCAGTAGTAGCCAGTAACTCGAACACTACATCAAGACAGGACTTTGGGGTTGTCTCAGTGTCTTCAATATAGTTTTTATCAGCTTTCTTGGAGAACAACATGGATGTCTCACTATCTTGAACCTGATCTGCATTACGTCCTTTACCATTGCATAACGGGGTACTCTTCTCCAATATATTATCCGCATTCTAAAGAAGAAACAAACAAACACATCACAGGTTTACAATGTAGTATATGAAACTCATTTTGGTAAACCATTTCAGTAGTAAGGTGGACAGGATAACAGCATGAAACAAACATATATCTATGTAGTATGGTCACTGTATGGTATATATCATTCTAGTTTATGTTGCCAAATCAAGATAGATACAATTCGAATCATATCTATTTAGACAAAGCAGCATAGACAGAATATAAGTGTGGGAAACTACACAGCAATAACAACACTTGTAATGTGCATGGCATGAGAACATAACTGTTTATTCAATTGAAACTGAAATCAACATCGAGCAAGTTACAACAAAGAACACGTTAAAGAAACAGGTTTAAAACATACACATTGCGCCATTGGAGTTTCAATTGTATCCTTCAAATTTGAAATTAGTTGGTATGAGTAAATACATCTGGTGATGCAAGAGCAAACTAGTAGGAACCATAGCTACGGAACCTGACCTGAGAACAATTTTTCTTTTGCTTTAAGCGTTGACTTGGGGTTCGGAGTGGTGGTCCTCGTGCTTTGGGCACTGCAGTTGCCTTACTAACTGCTCGTGTTTGGGTGCTCTATGGTAGAGACGGTGCTGTGTCAACGGGAACTGGGTTACTATCTGCTGGGGTTGGGGTTAGAAGGGGTGTAGCTGGTTCTTTGTCCAACTGGGTAGGGTTACAATCTGCGTGAGTCTGGGTTATGTGTGGTGGGGCTGGTTCTTGGGCAAGTACAACTGTGATCTTTTCTGAAGACCATGTTTTTACTCCCACAGATACTGCCATCACCCCCTCCAATTGAAATGGCTGATAAACAAGAAAAGTAATTGAATGTACGGACATTGTAAGATAGACAGGTGCAATGGATAGTAGGGAAGAAAACAGGGCAATTGAAATTTATGTTGTCTAACCAAACAGAATAGCAGGACATAATTTCAAATATATGATGGGTAATTAAACAGGATAGCATGACACAATTTCACATGTATGATGGCTAACTAAACATGATAGAATGACATACTTCAAAATATGATGACTATGTAAACAGGATGACATGATATAACTATACAATGTGTCTATTAAAGTGGTTGGCATGCCATAAATCACAAACATGCCGTTGATGGAAACATGATGGCATGATATAATTCACGGATAGAATGAAATAATTCAAAATATGATGACTATGTGAACAGGATGAGATGATATAACTATATTATGTCTTTAGAAAATGGGTTGGCATGCCATAATTCAGATACATCTTGTCTATGTAAACATCATGGCATGATATAATTCAAATATATGATTTATATACTAAGGAAGTGAGCAGAGGGCAATCACATATATGATGTGTCAACTAAGGAGAGGACATTCAACATCGTGTATATGATGTAAAAACTAAGCATTGCAATACAACATATGCCTGATATGAGTAATATAACCCTACCAAGTTTGAGCATACACCTCAGGGGGATAATAGGACTGGTCATCTGCCTCTGAATCCTTCTCTGAATAGCTATCTGTAACCAGCAACATATCTGCTTCACCAGGTAGCATTGTCTGCTCTGAAGACCTTGTTTTCACTCCAGATTTCTCCATCACCAATTCAAATGGCTGATGCACAGGAAGAGCAGTTGAATATACAAAAATTGTCGACAAAAGCAATGAGAAATACAAAAAAAAGGACGGCATGATAATTCACATATATGACGCTTGGCTAAACAGCATGGCATTGCATAATTCACATATATAATGCCTTGCAACAAGATAGCATTGCATAATTCACATATATAATGTCTTGCAAAAAGATGGCATTGCATAATTCACATATATGGTAATTAGACACTAAACAGGTGGCATTCACACAAATCATGTCTAAACTAAGCAAATGACATAGCAATGCAAGATACCATACGCACTATATGGGCAACATAACCCTGCCAAGTTAGAGCATGCACCTCGGGGGATAGGATCGGTCATCCGTCTCGAATCCTCCTCTGAGGAGCTATCCGTAACCAGCAAGATATGTGCTTCGTCAGATAGCATAGTCTGCTCTGAAGACCTTGTTTTCACTCCAGAATTTTTCATCACCGTGTCAAATGGCTGATGCACACGAAGAGTAGTTGAATGTACTAACATTGTTGACAAATGTAATACATAACAAAAAAAAGGATGGCATGATATAATTCACATATAAGATGACTGGCTAAGCAGGATGGCATTGCAAAATTCACATATATGATGCCTGGCTAAACAAGATGGCATTGCATAATTCACATAAACGATGAATAAACTAAACAGATGGCATTCACACAAAGCATGTCTAAACGAAGCGGTTAACATATTTTATGTATAAAGTAAGCAATGTAAGGCACCATATGCATGATATAACCAACATCAGCATGCCAAGTTAGAGCGAAGACCTCATGGGGTAAATAGGAGTGGTCTTCTGCTTCTGGATCCCCCTCAGAATAGTTATCTTCCTGTTGATTACGATCTGAAATGGGTGGAGGGGGGGCTGCCTTTGCGCCCACCATGGAGCGATGTCTGCATGAAATTTTATTTCCACGCAAGGCTCGTCGCTTTTCCTCTACATGTTCAGTTCCATTGTGTACAATAACTGACATGCATAGGAATAAAACATAGTGAGATTATGTAAGGAGTGCATGCACAAATCCAGAGTGATGGTAGCAAGCGTGGATAGACCCAAAACCAATGATATCGAGCGGATAATAGCTTTAGTTAAAAAATACAGATAATGGCTCCTTTAATGTTTGTTTGCACCCAACATGAAATTCATAGTAGACACCCGAGATTAACCAGATAGTAGACAGATAGTACTAATTGCTGCCCCAATATGTACCCGACAACCATTTAAAAACTCAAGTTTCAGCATAAGTTTGGACCTGACTTGGAGTCTAATAGGTGAACACGACGATAAAGTAACATGTCATCATATTAAGCGATGCATAACGAAGCGGAACCACGGAAGAGTGCGACCTCTCTTGCGTGTAGTCCTCAAGGTCATCTGCTTTCGATTGATGATGGTAATGCACGGTTGTCGTGGCTGCCGGCGGCGAGGAAGAAGATACGAGGCGGCGGAAGGCAGTCTGGAGAGCGCATCCTGCTGTGGTGAACCCTTCCGTCGTTGGAGCAAATTTGAGCTGGGTGGAACACAGCACCGCAGGAGCAGGACAAACCACACAAGGTTTTCTTTGACACATATCTGTAACAGAAGTAATTGTGTAAGGGCTTGTTTGAATTTGAGGATTCTAACAATGCAGGGATAGGAAATAGACAGGAATAGGATAGGAATGCACATGCAAAACAAAGAATTTAAAAACACAGGATTTCTACCAATCTGGGTGTTTGGTTCACAAGAATTGGAAGATCACAGGATGCAAACAAGTATGGTGAGATTAAGTCAAACCACAAGAAGTGTACAACCTCTTTGGCGAAGCCATGTCGATCTCAGCGTGATTGGGTTGGCTGGTGAGGATGCTCCGGCTGACTTGGCTGTTGGAGGAGGGGAAGAACATCTTAGGCATCTGGAGATGGAGCCCAGTGTATCGCTCCATTGTGATGGAGGGTTTCGTCGTTGGAGCAGCTCCGGTGAGTTGTACGATGCCGAGGCTGAAGCATGACAAGAGAGACAACGTTAACCTGAGTGGAATTGTAATAGCATCTCCAATAGATGACGTAAAATACATAACCACAAAGTGCTAGATGTATACATCAGCCGCTCATCTCTGAACTTAAGCATCGAAACAGAATGTAATCAATAAACTGAACTTAATCGCCGAAACTGAATTTTCTTTGTCGAAACTGAATTTTACTTTCGAAACTGAATGCACTAGAGGTGAGGCTACACGTCAGTCGACTGACTTTTTCATCTCTGGTCAGTCGATTTTGCAGCCGTTGGATACGAAATCAAGGGCATGCAGTTCATCTTCAACCTCCACCCCCTGAGCCGCCAGCCACCACCGGCCAAACAGCCGCCCCGCCTGATGAAGTCATGTACCTAGGGTAGGGTCATGAACCTGTCCAAGGTACCCTCCCCAAGGACATCTTTAGAAGAAACGGCCTTCCAGCCGACCTGGTAGGGTTCGATAGACTCAAAGACACTCGACCATGAAGACCCACTCGACCACCAGGAGTCCAAGAACCACTCTGCGTCCAAACGGTCTGTAATTAAGTAGTCTTTATGGTCATGATGACACTTTATGTAAGGCGTTACCAGTAACACCTGGCCTTAATGTACCTTTAACCCTCCGCTACATGGGCTGGCTGGGGTCCTGGCGCACTCTATATAAGCCACCCCCTCCACAGATAGAAGGGTTCGCACTTCGTAATTCATACGCATATAATCCGATCGACCGCCTCCGGGCTCCGATCGTAGGGTTGTTACTTCCTCCGAGAAGGGCCTGAACTTCGTAAAACAAATGCGTATACAACTACTCCATAGCTAGTATCTTGCCTCTCCATACCTACCCCCCATTCTACTGTCAGACTTAGAACCACGACAGTTGGCGCCCACCTTGGGGCAGGTGTTCTAGCGATTTGTTGGAGAATTTGGGATTCTTCGATCTCCTACATCATGGTTTGGTGGAGTTTTGGTGAAGGCGCGAGATCCATCTCGGTGCGCTCACGTTCATCGCCCGACGACTCCGCTTGGCTTCAGGAGGCTCCTCTCGGCGTCGGCGCTCCCGTCCACACGGGCAATGCACTGGCACAGGCGTCGCGGCGTCCTCTTGCGGCAACCGTCGACCTAGTATGGGCGGTTCTTGTGCCGTCCTCACTCCCGATCTCCCGGCGCATAAGCGCTCCGGTCGGTCGAGGCTTCAGCGGTGGGTGAGGCATGCGGTGGCTCGCCGATCGGCCACTTCCCAAGTTGCGGCAATCGAGCCCGCGAATCTCTCTACGGCCTGTTCGATCTGTCGGCGGCTCAGAGATCGCATCCGAAAGTGCGATAGCAGCGATCCGGCATCGAGAGGTTACGATGGTCGACGGACCATGCAGTTCTCTGGATTCCCCATAAGCGGAGGCGACGATGGAGGCGATCCGGCGCAAGCTCACGAAGAGTACCAACCCGAGCCCCTCACTTGACTGCAGAGGGAGGAACTTCGCCCGCGAAACATGGATGCGCTTCGCATGGCGACCCGACCCGAATGGATCAAGTCTACGTGCTTTCGTGTCATCCACGGATCGGTATCTTTGACACACACAGTACTCGAAGGATTTATAACAGAGGTAAATCACATGTATAAAGTAGCGTAAATACTATTACCTCAATCCAAAGATAGCGGAAGCAACAAGGTTGTGGATTCCCATCAACACCAACGACAAAGTTGAGTATAGGAAATCGTAACCCTAACGTATCACTTACTCGTAAATGCGAAAAGTCTGCAACATAAAACGTTGCAGCCCGAAAACGGGTCAGCACATGGAATATGCTGGCAATGTAACACACAGAGAATAATGAAGGAATAAGCCTATACTACATGCATATATGGCTGGTGGAAAGCTCTATGGTTACAGTTTTGCAAAAAGCCAATTTTTTCCTACATCAAAGGAATAAATTTAATTTAACTATCATGGTGGTTGAAACATCATTGAGAAGGTACCCCCCAACTCAGATGATCCCAATTAAGTTAATTAACAACCCAGCAAATTTAGTTAAGAGTGTTGAGATACATGTGAATACTCAAGTACTAGATACTCAGAATCGTCCATAATCGGGGACACGACTAACCATGATTAGTTTGTACACTCTACAGAGGTTTGCGCACTTTTCCCCACAAGACTCGATCGCCTCCGTTGGTTTCTCGCACTGCATGGTGTTTGAGAGACGGATGACCGAGACATAGTCTTTCAGAAACATTAACTCTCTACTCCGGATAGATCATACCAAACCTATAAAACCCACTACACGCTGATCTACCTCTTGAGAGCTTCACGTAACTTACTCAACTATGCTAGAGCCCATAATAGCTTGTGGCTGCACACGGAAGTTTCTAGCATGAATAATCTCAGTTCCCTTTGAGCACAGGTGGCGGTCCATAGGAAGATCACACGGGTACCTCGGGATTTCAAAAAAGACAACCTTTGGGTTCCCCGGTGCCTCAATCCACCAGGATGTGTATTTAAGTTGCCACCTTAAAGTAAATCATTAATTAACAATCTCACATCTGTCGTGAATATCTCTCAAACCCAAACCACGTCTCTGAGCATAGCATGGCGGTATAAGCATAACGTAGAAGTAACTCCCAAGGGTTTGAAAGTAACGAGCAATATGTTCCTACCTCATCATTTACTTCCCAACCCACAAATTAATGACATCCTAATCATGCAATGTTTGAGGGTTGAAACTAATGCATAAAAACTGGGTAGGAAAAGATATGATCAAGTGTTACTTGCCTTCGACGATCCGTGAATCCTAGAGACTCGTAGTAACACGCTTCGCACTCCGGGAATTCTATCGCAAGCAAACAACGCATACATAAGTAAACAAGCAAAGATGCACAAACGAAAACTTCAACTGAAGAGGTTGACCGGAGAGCTCAACTTAAGAACTCCGGTTTGCAAAAAGAATCAAACCAAACGGAACAACGAAACTCAAACGGCGAGAAAAACAAGGTCCGTTTGCTAATCTGAACTAGGGTCAAATTTTACAGGGATAAAAGCTGGTTTAAGTTGATTATTCGGAAAGAGGGTTTCGATACAAAACTCCAGGCGCTTGAATCGCCTGATTCCGATAAACGAGCGAAAAGATAAACAGATTTGAAAATTGGATCAGAAATCACGGTCAGAATAACCGCGGAATAAATCTGATAAAAGAAAAGCGACGAACTGTTAAACGAACGAACGTTCGTTAACAGAACTTAAATAGTGAACGCGTTCGTTAAAACTAACGGATGAACGGATGTTCGTTAAATAAATAAACCGACGAAAATAAACCGATCTATATAAAAAAACGATCTAGGGTTTTATATATAAAAAAACCCGAAGGGTTTTCAAAAAAAAATTAATAAACCGGCGGCGGCGGGGTCGGGTACCTCCGGTGAGGCGCGTCATGCGAAGGGCGGCCCTGCTGGTCCGGGCGAGGGGGCGGGTCGGGCGAGGGGCGACGGCGACGGTGAAAGGCGGGCGGCGACGGGCGAAGGCGGCGGCGACGGGCGAGGTAGGCGGGCCTGGCTCCCATGGGCGGGTGGTGGTGGCGGGTGGTGGTGGCGGGTGGTATTTAAAGGCGAGGCGGCGGTGGCTTGGGAAGGGCGGGCTGCGACGACTTGGGGAAGGGGTCGCCGGGGTGGAGTCCGGCTCGGACTCCCTCGTCCGTGCCTCGCAGGGCTGTGAGGAGGAGGCGGCGTGGCCCGGCTGGCTCGGGCCTTTGGCCCGATCATGAGTCCGTTCGTTTTTGAAACATTCCTTGAAAGAAAAATTTTCTAGAAAAATAAATAAAAATCTAAAAATTCCAAAATAAGTTTTCTCCGTCTAAATAGAATATTTAGAACTAGATGAACTTTTCTTCGTCCCTAAAATGCAAATTTTTAAAGCGTGCCAATTTTTCTAGGGCGAATAAAATTCCAAATAAAATCAAATAAAATCCCAAAAATGATTTTAACATTTTTCCTCCGTTATTTCAATTATTTTGGAGAAGTCATATTATCTCCCCTCATTTATTTATTTAAATTGAAATAATTTTTCGAAGAGAAAATAATTAAAATCCAATATCCTCGTCTTTCATTATTTGACAAAATTCAAATATGAAAATTGAAAAAATCCCCAACTCTCTCCGAGGGTCCTTGAGTTGCTTAGGATTTTCGAGGATGGTAAACGAGAATGCAAATAAAATATGATATGCAAGAATGACCTATGTGTAACATGCCAAATTGAAAATTTGGGATGTTACATTCACACTCCCATCGTTGGAGAAACACCCGAGGCTCGTGCCTTGGAGGATGCTGGCAACAGCCAACTTTGGCGGCGCACTCAGCTGGAGAACCTCCAGCGAGTTCTCGGCAAGCGCCGCGACCACGAGTTCGAGAATCCGGTCGGCGTCGGCTCTTTCCACAACCAACTCGGGTATATCGAACTCCGATTCAGAATTTAGCAGCTGCAGCCCGTATAGCGAATCGATTCAGCCTTCCCGATCGAGGCGGTAGAGGTTTACAACAGATCGAAGATTTACTTGGCGGCGGAGATCAAAATTCAGTCGTATCACGATCACGAACAGGATTCACAGCAGATCCGTCGCTGCGAATTCAGTCTAATCGGCCCATAGTCCAAGATCGCCCCGGCGTGAGGAACGTGGAGGCGGCGTGATGATCGATACAAGAACCGCGAGCCGTATGAGCACCGATTCGATCGCAATGATCGACGTCCGAGTGCCCACCCTCCCCAAGGGGTGGATCATACGCTCCTCGGCAACAAGATAATGACGCCTTGACCGGTGTTGGGCGAAGGGTTCGGTCGACCCCATAGAGCCGAGCTTTGATCACGGGATCCATTATCGTTCAAGGCTTGGTCGGCGAGAACAGAGCTCACCGAAGGCCATAGCAGAGATGTTCCCTCCATGCCCAGAGTTCATGTCTCGGGGCGAGTGTTTTAGCGGGGCCATCGAGCCGCGATGATTCCTCCCAACTTCAGGGTTGGCATTTGGAGTCGATAAGTTCACCGGTGAGTCCAAGCGACACTTGGCTTGAGGACTACCGAGTGGCTGTCAGATTAGCGGCGGCAACGATGAGGTAGCTATGAAGCATTTGCCCTTATCTTTGGATGGTTCGGCGAGCATGGTTGAATCAGTTAGCACCAGCGATATTTACACTTGGGAAGATCTTGCCCGAGTGTTTGTCGTGACATTTGAAGGGACTTGCAAGCGACCAGCGGGGTTGTGAGCTGCGATCGTGTGTACGTAAGTCGAATGAAACTTTGAGAGATTACATCGAGATGGATTACCTTGCACCACACGATTGAGAATGTAATACGATCACCAGCGATCTGTGCTTTCAAGGAAGGTGTCAAGAACGAGGAGTTGAGTTTGAAATTCGGTCCGGACGGAGATATGAACTGAGTCGGATGATGGAGATTGCCACCAAGTATGCTAATGGTGAAGAAGAGGATCAGCTCCGAGTGGTAAGTACAAGTCAGCCGCTAATGAAGCCGTGGAGGGAACTCCAATCGAGCGAAGCAAAGCCGAGCCGGCCCGCTCCGGAGAAGCCTTGGCTGTGACCCCAGGAAAGTTCAAAGGGAAACCCAAGGGTCCGTGGAACCCCAAGAAGGTGAAAGACCAAGATGGGAATGATGTGTTGGACTTGCCATGTCAAGTTCACACGAAGAAAGATGAAGAGGGTAAACTCATTTGCAGAAGCATACCACTCGGCGATGTCGACTCTTGATTCAGCGGTTCAAGGGAAGCAGCCCAAGGATAAGGAAAAGGAGTCGGACAAAGTTGAGGACAAGGAAGATAGTGATGGTGGATACCCCGTGTCAATTCCACCACGATGATTTTTTTTGACGTTGAAAGCAAAATTCGATTGAAAGTTATCAACCGAGAAGTGAGCATGGTCGCTCGGCGACGCCCAATTATCTGAAATGGTCTCAGACCACCATCACATTCGACCAGTCTGATCATCCGACACACATTGCCACCCCTGGGAGGCAAGCGTTGGTGGTCGATCTAGTCGTCAAAGGCACTCGACTGACCAAAGTTTTGATGGATGGTGGCAGTGGTTTGAACATTTTGTATGCAGAGACATTGAAAGGTATGGGCATTCCGATGTCCAGACTCAGCACCAGCAACATGAGCTTCCATGGAGTCATTCGTGGAAAGAAGGCTGAGTCACTCGGCCAAATTGCTCTCGATGTGGTTTTTGGTGACTACAAGAATTTTCGTAAGGAAAAGTTGACCTTTGAGGTCATGGATTTCCAGAGCGCTTATCACTCTATTCTGGGGAGGCCAGCATATGCGCGTTTCATGGCTCGAACATGTTATGTGTACCTCAAGCTAAAGATGCTAGGTGCCAAAGGCGTGATCACTGTCACTGGCAATCGGAAAAAGGCAGAAGAGTGTTTTCAGAAAGGCTGTAAGATCGCTGATGCTCAGATGGCAGTGGTCGAGCTGCAAGAGTACCAGAAAACTGCAGACCCGAGTGATTTGTTGCGAGCCAAGAAGCCCGCCACGAGTCAGCATTTGATCGTCGAGGAAGCGAAACCGATTCATATTCATCCGACTGATCCCAATGCTGCTCGACTCACATCTCAACAACACTCGACTCCAAATAGGAAGAAGCGCTCATCCGGTTCCTCCGTGAGAAGCTGGGACATCTTTGCATGGAAGCACTGGCGACATGCCGTGTTCCTGTGGATTGGCTGAGCATCGTCTGCGAGTCGACTCAAAAGTCAAACCTGTCAAAGAACATCTTCGACGGTCCGTCGTCCAGAAGAAAGGCCATAGGCGAGGAGGTGGCTCGGCTCTTAGCAGCAGAGTTTATCCGAGAAATTTACCACTCCGAGTGGCTCACCAATGTTGTCATGGTCCCTAAGAAGGACAATTCACTGTGCATGTGCATCGACTTCAAACATATCAATCGGGCTGCCCGAAAGATCATTTTCCTCTCCCCCGCATCGACCAAATAGACGACTCATTGCGGGATGTGAGCGTTGTCTTTTTAGGCGCATATTCCGGGTACCATCAGATCCGTCTGTATGGACCCGACGAGATCAAAACAGCTTTCATCACTCCATTCGGGTGCTTACGTTATGTCACCATGCCATTCGGCCTCAAGAATGTTGGAGCCACGTTCATGAGGATGATTGAAGTGTTTACTCACTCAAATCAGTCGGAATGTGGAAGCATACATGGATGACATTGTGGTCAAGTCACGGAAAGGTTCCGACCTGTTGGTGACCTTGCTGAAACATTTGCCAATCTCGGGAGATGCGATATCAAGCTTAATCCATCAAAGTGCACATTCGGAGTTCTGGCGGAAAGTTACTCGGTTTTCTCATTTACGAACAAGGAATCGATGCTAACCCGGAAAAAGTTGGCACTATACTCGAATGAAACGCATATGCGTGTGCATGATGTCGAAGCTTCTTTGGATGCTTGGCGCTTTAAGTCGATTCATCTCTCGCCTCGGTGAAAAGGCATTGCCTCTTTACCGTCGATGAAGAAGTCGAGACAAGTTCGAGTGGACTCCACGAAGGCGATGCAGCGTTTGCGAGCTCAAAGCTACGCTCTCCATCCAGCCGGTGCTTGCTGCCCCAATCGGCAAGGAGCCGTTGCTTTGCTTTACATTGCAGCCACAGGACAAGTCGTCAAGATCTGATGCCTTACGGTCGGCGGGAAGAGGAAGAAAAGGCCTTCAAAGTTCAACGCCCGATATATTATCTTTACGAAGTATTAACCCGTCAAAGCAAAGATACCCTCATTATCGGAAGCTTGTGTATGGGATTTATATGACCCTTGAAGAAGGTTGCTCATTACTTCTTTGATCATTCCATTACGGTCGTCGTGATGCCCCATTATCAGAGATTCTACACAATGTAGACGAATCGGCGGTCGAGTGGCGAAATGGGCGATTGAACTTCTTCCCTTGATATCAAGTTTGAGGCAAAGAAAGCCATCAAGTCCCAAGCAATAGCAGATTTCATCGCCGAGTGGATTGAACAACGATTACCGACTCAAGTTCACTTGGAGCCTTTGGACTATGTGCTTTGATGGTTCCAAGATCTGAATGGTTCGGTCTTTGGGGTAGTATTGGTTTCCCCAGGAGATAAGCTCGGATATGTGCTCCAGATTCACTTTGATTCTTCCAATAATGAAGCGAGAATCTGAAGCCTTTGTTGTATGGGTTGCGTATGGCCATTTCACTTTCGGCGTCCAAATCGCCTCATGGTCTATGGCAACTCAGATCTGGTGGTTAATCGGTGATGAAGGACTGGGGCGTCGAAGTCCAGCCATGGTAGCTCTTGTAATGCGATAAGGAAGCTAGAGAAGAAGTTTGAGGGTTAGAGCTCCATCATATACCCGGTGAAAAAATCAAGCTAGCGATGATTTGGCGAAAATAGGGTCCAAGAGGAAGCCATTCCCGGTGATGTGTTTTTGGAGCACATCCGCTTTGCGTCGATTCAAGAGGATCCTTTCTTGAAGAAGCTCCACAGCCAAAAAGTGCCAGCGATCCGGTGAAGTTGAGGTCCCGGTGGTCGACCTGATCATGGAAGTCGTGGTCATCACTCCCGGTAGACGATACCGTACATCACGTATATCACGAGGAAAGAGCTCCCGGAGAACGAAGAAGAAGCTAGACAGATCGTCGCCCGATCCAAGGCCTTCTTGTGATCAAGGGACGGTTATTCGGAGAAAGCGTGATCGAGTCGGCCCGAAAGTGCATAACGCGAGAAGAAGGTCGATAATTCTTGATGATATCCACTCGGGGACTGTGGTCACCATGCGTCCTCTCGGACCATCGTGGCTAAAGCATACCGGCGGGATTTTCTTGGCCAAAGGCAAATGAAATGGCAAAGGAAATAGTCGACAAGTGTGAAGGATGTCAGTTCTACTCCAATATGTCACACAAACCCGCCTCAGCATTGAAGACCATTCCCCTCTTCTGGCCTTTTGCTGTTTGGGGGTTGGATATGATTGGACCACTGAGAACTGGCAGGAGTGGTTTCACTCATTTGCTTGTGGCAGTCGACAAGTTTACGAAGTGGATCGAAGCTAAACCTATCAAGAACCTTAATGCGTGCCTTGTGGTCGATTTCATCGGAGAGTTGATATTCAGATATGGAGTTCCGCGGCATCATCAACGACAATGGGTTAAATTTCGATTCCGACAAGTTCAAAGCCTTTTGCGCCTCTCAAGGCACGCGAGTCGACTATGCTTCAGTCGCTCACCCCCAGTCGAATGGACAAGCAGAACGAGCAAATGGTCTAATTCTCAAAGGACTGAAACCTCGACTAATGCATGATCTCAAGCATGCAGCAGGAGCGTGGGTTGACAAACTTCCATCTGTTCTTTGGGGATTGAGGACCACTCCTAATCGGTTAACTGGGAGAACTCCATTCTTTATGGTCTATGGAGCTAAAGCAGTTCTGCCGAGTGACACCTTCTGTCAATGCGCTCGAGTCGAACTCTACTCTGAAGGCTGAGCGAGCAAGCCCGACAAGATGCGATCGACCTCCTTGAAGAGGAGAGAGAGATGGCCCTGATCCGCTCGACCATCTATCGGCCAGGACTTGCGTCGATTCCACGCTAGAAATGTGAAGAGCCGAGCCTTTCAAGAAGGGGATCTGGTCCTCCAGTGGATCAATGAAACCACACAAGCTCGTTCCCACTTGGGAAGGTCCCTTCATCGTCACCAGAGTTCTCCACAATGGAGCTTACCATCTTTACAACGTCGAACGCCAGATCGATGAGCCTCGAGCCTGGAATGCGGAGCTGCTCCGCCCCTTTTACACATAAGAACTCACTCGGTGAGATGTAATAGAAGTACCTCTGTAGTTTGTTTATCTAAATCAAGAAGGTTATAATTTTCCCAGTGATTGTTATTACTTTTTGTTAAAATTCCCACCCAGTGGGTGGCTTAGCTGTGAATCCGTTTCGCCTAAGTTTATAAAAAAATCCTTACCGAGTGGTGAGCCAGCCTCTCACTCGGGGGCTTAGCTGCGAATCCGTTTCTCCTAAGTGTTTTAAAATCCTACCGAGTGGTGAGCCAGCCTCCCACTCGGGGGCTTAGCTGCAGTCCAAGTACTCGCCTAATTGTTTTAAATCCTACTGAGTGGTGAACCAGCTTCCCACTCGGGGGCTTAGCTGCAGTCCGAGTACTCGCCTAAGTGTTTTAAATCCTACCGAGTGGAGAGCCAGCCTCCCACTCGGTGGCTTAGCTGCAGTCCCAGTACTCGCCTAAGTACTTAATACAATGTGCGCTTCACAAGGACGACGAGGTGCAGGTCGACTGCTACCTTCTCCTTCAGAGCTACGCCATCAAAAATCCTACCGAGTGGAGAGCAAACCTCTCACTCGGGGGCTTAGCTGCAGTCCAGTACTCGCCTAAGTATTGAAAAATCCTACCGAGTGGAGAGAAAACCTCCCACTCGGGGGCTTAGCTGCAGATCCAAGACTACGCCTAAGTATTGAAAATCCTACCGAGTGAAGAGCAAACCTCCCACCTGGGGGCTTAGCTGCAGATCCGATGCTACGCCTAAGTATTGAAAAATCCTACCGAGTGGAGAGCAAACCTCCCACTCGGGGGCTTAGCTGCAGTCCAGTACTCGCCTAAGTATTGAAAAATCCTACCGAGTGGAGAGCAAATCTCCCACTCGGGGGCTTAGTTGCAGTCCAGTACTCGCCTAAGTATTGAAAAATCCTATCGAGTGGAGAGCAAACCTCCCACTCGGGGGCTTAGCTGCAGTCCAGTACTCGCCTAAGTATTTAAAATCCTACCAAGTGGAGGGCAAACCTCCCACTCGGAGGCTTAGTTGCAGTCCGAGTACTCGCCTAAGTAAGAAATCCATCTTGATCCGCAAGGATGACGAGAGGCGATTAAACAATTACCTTCTCCTTGAGCTGCGCCACAAGTACAACGTGCAGTCCATTCCAATCCATAAGGACGACGAGGTCTTGGTCGATTGCTACCTTCTCCTTGAGCTGCACCACAAGTACCACGTGCGGTCCATCCCGATCCGCATAAGGGCAGCGAGGTCGATCGCCTGTACTTCATCCCTACCGCAAAATCGATGAAGTGCAAGTCGACTGGATATTCACCTCAAGGATGCTGCTCAAGCATTGAAGTATATTCTGAATGAAAAGCAAAGTTCGCATCGAAGGCAAATAAAAGCACGCTCGATGATAAACCAAGTTCGGATAAACGTCCTATAGATTCGAAAGTGCTTGGGCGTTAAGCCTATTAAAGTTTATCGGTTACAAAACCACTCGGCATTCCGAGGAAAATTTAAGGTAGAGCATAGAAGTTTTTTACTCCTCAGGTGGAGGACTGTAAGGAGCCACAAACTGGTCAAGGTCGATCCCATCAGCAATCCGGGTGGCAGCGGCGATGAAAGTCTCCATGAAAGATCGGAAATCATACTTCTTGGTATTGGCAACTTTGAGGGGCCTTGGCTTTTCCTCCAGCGCCTCCTTGCGGTGGACACGAACGGAGATAGAGCAACATCAAGACCGCACTTTTGGCGGAAGACTTTTTACATTCTTGCACTCAACTTGGAACCTCATTGATCGAGTCATTAAGGACTCGAGGTCATTCTGAAGCATCAGTGCGGCGAGTGTTGAGTCGATCCGCGACACCGCAGCTTTCGGTCGGCGAGATAGTCCACCACACCGACAATGCGAGACTCCGGTCGAACTGCGTTTATAGGGGCTTCATCCTTCACGGGAGAGTTGATGGGGTCGAGCTTGTCTCCACTTGACTGGTCTCCTCTTGAAGTTACAGCGATTGCTGTAAATGCAACTCGGGTTCAAGTTAGCAGTTCTATGATCGGTCGGTGATAACTAGGCAGTCGGGTAAAAGAGATTACCTTGAGCATGAGGAATAACTTTTGGCGAGCCCTCGGATAAGCCTCCAGATCATTCCTCTTCCCGCTTAGTTCGCCCTTGTCGGTCCAACAAGAACTTTGTCATTCTTGATCGGCTAACCTCCTTGTTGGCGGCGTCGAGAGCAACCTTCAGTTTGGTATTCTCCTCTTGAGTTTGCCGGTGAGACCAGTTTCTCTTCCATGAGCTTTGTTTTCTCCAAAGCCGCCTTATACGTACTCTCTGCAAGGTCGTGGTCTTTCTTCTTGAGCCTCCTCCGGTTTATGCGCAAAATAACAATAAGCCCAGAGTTGAGAATGGGTAGAAAGACAAAGGCGGTCGTCAAAGTTCTCACCAGCCATACCTTTTGCTTCGTCTCTCGCCTTTTGCAAGTTCTCCTGAGCAAGCTTCAAGTCAAGGTTGAGCTGGATCTGTTTGTTCTCCAATTCGGTATAGTGGGCCACAAGCTCACAAGATTTCTGCAAAGAATTAGTCGACAGACGTCACAGATGGGTTACTTCCGAGTGACCAAGAAAAATTACTGCGTTTCTAAGACTACAGCCGAATCAAAATATTCGACAGTAGTCTCGGGGACTACACCCAGTGGGTGCACTTAGCGTGCCCCCACTGATCCTGCCAACTCGGTTCGATCAGTCGACCGAAAGAGACAAAAAAAGAGAAAGAAGTTCTTCAGACTACGGTCAACTGCCAACAGTCCACCGTAGTCTGGGGATTACACCCGGTGGGTGCACTCGGTGTGCCCCCACGGTTTCAAGATTCCACTCGACATGGTCCGACCAGACCGAGTGAAGTTATCAAAGAGATACAAAGTACAAAGACTACGATCATTGCCCGGTGATCCACCATAGCCTCGGGGACTACACCCAGTGGGTGCACTCAGCATGCCCCCACTAGTACAAAAATTCAATCGACACACCCGCCCAGTGGGTGTAGAGATACATATATGGAAATCTTCAGAAAGAAGAAATTTCAGGTAGCATATCCTAACAGAACAAGCAGCGACCAACTTACTTGGACATTGCTCTAAAGAGCTGAGCTTGCATCATAAGCCGCCTGGCTAGCCTCCCGCACCACCTTCACTTGCTCCATCATGATCCCCGCCTGGCGTATGGCCTCCTTAGCAGCACTCACTTGGTCTTTCGGTACGTGGTGTGTGGCGAAAAGGGAAGGCGGATCAGCAGTCGACGACGAAGGCTGGACACTCGTCAGTGGCACAGCAAAAGACACAGAAGCCCGAGTGGTGTCGCCTCCCTCGTGAACCAGCGTCGCAGGCAGTGATACAACTTGAGTAGCCTTGCCAGCAGGCACCTTTTTGTCCTTCCTCTTTCTTAGCGGTGTTTCATCGTCGTCGTCAGGGAGATCAATGACATGAGGTGGAACTACAAGAAAGATTCAAAGGTAAAAACAGAAATACAATCGACCATAAAGCGAAACTGCAGAGATCATACCAAGATTGGAGGTGGCGGCATCTTCCATTTCCTGATCTTTGTGCTTAGCTGAGGTCTCAGAGGTGGCAGCACTGCAGATTTCGAAAATCAGTTGATCAGTCAAACGAGTCGACCAAAAGTACACCCATGATAAACAGGAAAACACAAGTTTTGCTGATTACCCGGAAATGGTGGGAATGACCATCCTCATCTTGGGCAGGGCCTTCGTTGGCTTTGATAGCGTTGCTCGGGGTTGCTTTGGCGGTTTCTCGCCAGACCTTTGGGGAAGTCGTCCGAGGGCGGTCGACCGCCTAACGGCACGGTAGCCTTACTGCTCGACCGCCGGATCATGCGTCAGCTTGGACCGCCTTTCCGAGTGGGGAGGATCCACGTCTTCCTCCTCTTCCTCCTCCTCCTCCTCTTCATCAGAGCTGTCGTTTCCCTCGCCCTCCTCACCATCGGACTCCCATTCCTCCTGGCTTTCGCCTCCGCTTCCTTCTTCTTCTTCAACTTGTTCTTGCGCCCCGTTGGGCATCGAGCACATCTCAGTGGTGGCCTAGAAGACAGCAAAACAAGACGAAAATCAATCGGCCGATTCGCAGGGGAACAGAGCGAATGCAACAAGATCACAGTCAGAGATATGTGGTCATACCTTGTCTGGTTCGTAAGATTGGTCGAGTGGTGGGATCCTCCTAGCTCCACGAGGGTTATCTTTGTTCCCTGTGATGGCAATCATCCACCTCTCCAATGTGGCGTCGTCGACCTCCTCTGGGTGGACCCGGGTGGTGTCTTCAGTACCAGAATACAACCACATCGGGTGGCCTTGGTATTAGAGCGGTTGAATGCGCCGTCAAAGGAAAACCTCCAGAAGATCCATGCTGGTCACTCCGTCGCGAATGAGCTGGACTACACGCTCCATCAACAATTTAACCTGGACCTTCTCCTCCGGAAGCACCTTCAGAGAGGACGGCTTGTTCACTCGACCCATGGAGAAAGGAGGGAGTCCGATCGGCGCCTGGCGTCGGCCGGTCTTGGCGATAGAACCAGGTCGATTGCCACCCTCTAACTGAATCGGGAAGAGTCATGGCCGGAAAGGCACTTTTACCCCTCATCTGGACCCCAAGACCCCCACACATCTGGATTACTTGGGTTCTTTCATCATTCGGACTAGCCTTTTTCACCGTCTGTGAGAGACAAGTGAATATGTGTTTGAAGAGGCCCCAGTGTGGCCGACAGCCCAAGAAATTTTCGCACAAAGACACGAAAGCAGCAAGATAGGCAATGGAGTTGGGTGTGAAGTGATGGAGTTGTGCTCCAAAGAAGTTCAGAAAACCCTGAAAGAAAAGATTCGGCGGTAGAGAAAATCCGCGATCAACATGGGTGGCTAAGAGGACGCACTCACCCTCCACGAGGCTGCGGCTGCCACTCCGTCCCGGAAGCCTTGGCGACCCATGGGGATCAATCCCTCGTTGGCCGGTCGTCGAGGTCTTTACAGGTGATGGTCGAGCGGATCCAATCTCCTGGACCCAACCTTGCGGCGGGCTGGACCGTGGCGAGGATCCGCCCGACCGGTCGCTCTCCCCTTCGCCGCCGTCGCCTTCTTCGCCCGCTCAAGGCCGCCATCTTCTCCTTCACCATCATCGCCCGGCGAAGCAGAACGAGCAGCAGCTGAGCAGGTTCTGGGCGCAGCAGATGAATCTGAGGGCGGGGAGGGAAAATGAGGGCGCCTTTGTTCAAAGACCCCGCTTGACGCCTTATATGAAGTCGCTTAAGTGGTATTGGTAGGCCCGGGCAATCTGTCAAATCCATAGCGATCGTCAGCGCGATACGTGGCGAAAAAGGTAGCGTGAAGATCGAGGCGTCTTTGCCTTATCCCATCTGAGTACCGCAGCCTTCTCCGCTTCGCGTGCTTCCCGAAATTCGGATCCCGCTAAATCCGCTAACAGCAGAGCAACTCGTCAGACGGCAGATTTCCTCCAATCCGTCGCTCGGAGATCTTCAAGTCTATAAAGTTCACTTTCGACAGATGTGAAGAATGGATCAAGGCTTGAAGAGAAGTTGATACCATCACTAAAAAGTCACCGATCCAGAGTAAGACGGCCTTTTCATGACACAAAAACAGGTCGGAAAGATTATCAACTCCTTCCTCATTCGAACCTCGATCCATTCGGGGCTAATGATGAAGTCATGTACCTAGGGTAGGGTCATGAACCTGTCCAAGGTACCCTCCCAAGGACATCTTTAGAAGAAAGCGGCCTTCGATCGACTGGTAGGGTTTCACTGACAGACTCAAAGACACTCGACCATGAAGACCCACTCGACCACCGTGAGTCCAAGAACCACTCTGCGTCCAAACAATGCTGTAATTAAGTAGTCTTTATGGTCATGATGACATTTTATGTGGCGTTACCGATGCGCTTTGGCCTTAATGTACCTTTAACCCTCCGCTACGTGGGCTGGCTGGGGTCCTCGCGCACTCTAGATAAGCCACCCCCTCCACAGATAGAAGGATTCGAACCCCTGTAATTCATACACATATAATCCAGTCGACCGACTCCGGGCTCCGAGACGTAGGGCTGTTACTTCCTCCGAGAAGGGCCTGAACTCGTAAAACTCGTGCGTATACAACTACTCCATAGCTAGTATCTTGCCTCTCCATACCTACCCCCCATTCTACTGTCAGACTTAGAACCACGACACCGCCGCCCCGAAAATACTCCCCACCGCTGGTCCGCCACGCCTGCCATCCCTCTAGGCCCCCCGTGCGAAGCTTTTTCTCCGTGATCCCCACGCCACCGCCCACCACCGCCGACGACCACCGCCCCACCCTGAACCCTAAGATAGATAGTGGGGTACTTCTCCGTGAGCCCCCCTCCCATTGCGGCTGGTTCTTCCTTAACTCCGTGAGCCCTCCCACCCCGAAAATCGATCGACCCAAAAGTCGATTCGATCGATCAAGTAGAAGCTAAATCGAGCAGCATCGCAAGCAAGAGCAAGAGCGAGAGCAAGAACAGAGCAAGAGCAAGAGACAGGCAGGGACCGAGAGCAAGAGCAGAGCAGCGACGGCGAGAGCTAAAGCAGCAGCAGCAGCTCCTACTGATGTGGACGTCACCGCCGAGGGAGCGACGCCGTGGAGGAAGTGGCCGGCGATGCCGTGGTGGATGGAGCCGCGCCGTGTCGACTCGGGACCGAGCGTTGGCAGCACCGTGAGATCGAATCAAGAAGAAAATGCGGCGATTAGTGTACAACCTCTTTGGTGGCGCCGATTAGGCCGCAGCTTCATCCGAGGAAACGGTGATGCTGATGCTCTTCCGATGGTGTAGGTGAAGACGGTGGTGTGGGAATGGAGGTGGCGCGAAAGACGAGGGGAACGTCGGGGCAACTCCTTAGAGGTGGAGGACGGGACGACTGAACCGGCGGGACGACTAGATCGATGATGGATCCTCATCCAGTACGGTGGATGAGGGACATCGAGGTGTTGCTGTGGACGACGTCGTCAGGGAAGAGGCTCCGGCTGGGTGGCGGACGGAGGAGGGTGTGGGGCTTCGCGGATTTTCCAGGCCTCAGTGTACGAATGGGTGGGCGGATGGGATGGGAGTGGGGAACCATGGCTTAGGGACGCGCTTGTCCGAAATGTGGGGTAAGTTACGAAAGTACCCCCACCAATTTGAGGCGGTTCTTTCGGTTCAGGGGTATCACGGGCATTTCGCGTGTCAGGATTTCACAGGAGGTGGGAGTTTTCGCCCGCGTTGTAATTTTGGAATAGCAAGGCGCGGTTGAGATGGAGGGAGTTGCCGGAGCACAACGAGACAAAGATATATCTTAAATATTTCAGGCTAACAAGGCGCGGGTTGAAATTTCTGGACAAGCCTAACGTGTACTGTACCAAATCAATTCGCACTACAAATGTCATTCAAAACTTTGAATTCATGTTATGTTCAATTAAAATATTCCGCTACGTGTATAATGCATGCAACCTAGTACTCAAATGAACGTTTTAGTGCATTCCAAACGTATATACTACCGTGTCAATATGAACTAAATTTGAATTCGTTTCTCTATTTGAATAAGATCTACAATAATGATTGTTGTGAAGTCAAAGCATTTGAATTCGTTTCTCTGTTTTAATAATATCTACAATCGTCATTATTGTCAAGTTAAACCATCGTTTGTGTATTATCTTCACAGCACACCACATGATTAGTCTCGAGTTACATATGAACTATGTGTACTATATGAACTCGAACTCGATATTTTGAATCCACTTTATGTTGATTTCAAATCATAGTACATTTCAAGCTCTCGCTAGATCTTCACAAACTAAACCATGTCTCATATGTATAATGTGTTTATCACATTATGTATGGTGCCCGCCCCTCGCCTACAAGTATTTAGATGTGAGTTGCAAACACCACACATTACCACAAATTCAAATAAAATGTGAGAATGTTCGATATATAGTATTGTTTAGATTGTTCGATATTTAGTTGTAAGCTGCAAACGCCACATATTATCACAAATTCAAATAAAATATGAGATTGTTCGATGTATGGTATGGTTTAGATTGTTCGACATTTAGCTGTGAGTTGCAAACGCCATGCATTATCACATTATGGTATAACATGTGCAAAACCACAACACGCGTATCACCGCTATATTCATGCATGCATATGTTTAAAAACACTATGATCTCCTATTCAAATATATGAATCCACTTTCATATCAAATTGTGATCTTTGTTAGTCTCTTACACCCACACAATCCTCTAACCTTTGTAGATACCACTAACTTTCTCTCGTGCATGCACACGCCCTCCTCGCCCTCCCCCTCCCTCAGCATTCTATCCATCGCGCACATTCATTTTTCTTCTTCTTTAGGTCGTTCTCCCACAGTCTCCACAACTCCTTTCCGACACACTCCGATCGATAAACTTCTCCAGCGATGTCTGCCTACAACATACACACACACCTTCAATATCCTCCTTTATGTGTCCTTGCCTCGTGTCTCTCATATGGTCCCACTCACGTGTAAACTCTCACCCCTCTTTTCATTGATCTCACAACCGCACACTCCTCCCCCTATCTAGCTAGTAGCTGGGCCTCTCGCACCACCTCCTAGCTCCATTCTCTCTGTCTACCCGTCTCGTCGGGCCTTATTTGCCTCTAACAAATGGACGTACACCGACCGGTCTCCCGCTATACATATAGCTAGCTAGGTCCTTATAACTTGTTTTCCCCCACGCGTCGATCGATCTACCTCATTAGTTATGTCTCTCCCTTCCTCCGACAAACAAAAAATTGATCTACCGATCTAGTTAGGTTTGCTTACCAAACACATGGTTCCCCTTCATCATCCATGGATGTGTCCCGACAGATCTATCACGCACAGGCACACACAGAAACACATCCCCACTCTTATTGATATTATTGCAGTTCCACCCTCAGTTTGTCTAGTAGGCCTCTCCCACCATCTTCAAGAAGCAACTCCATCACCCATCCAACACTCTACCCCTCTCCCTCCCTCTCTCTCTCTCTCCTCTCTCTCTGCCCATCCTATTTCTCGTCCTTCAGTATGTACGGATGTCGACCGATCTCCCTCAAGACATAGCTGGGTCTCTCCTTCTCAACACATATGCGAGTCATTCTACCTCTATAGTTAGGCCTCTGCCTACCCCTCCCCCACCCCCTAGCACACACACACACACACCGATACATCGAACGCTCTAGTCATGTCTCCCTGCCGCACACAAACTTGACCTGTGCCCTCTGACGTTCCAGTAGCTAGGTTAGTCGCCCTATATCTTTGACTTGCACACACACACAATTTCGATGGCTCTCTTCATCAATCTCGCACCCACCCACTTGATCCTCTCTTCGACTCTATCCATATCTATGACCCCTCCCTCTCTTCTCATGGATCACCCGACCCTCTATATATGATATGGATAGGCCTCCATTTCACACACATTGCATGCAAAATTTTGTTTGAGATGTCATCGACACATATTCCGACAAATACATTCACGACATCCACCTCCCTCCCCCCCCCCCCCAAACACAAAAAACACTCACGAACGCACCAGCCATTTGTCTAGGTTTGTATCTCTCACTCACACCCACGTAGGTGGGGGACGTGCACGAAGAGAAGAGGTGCACGACGGTGCACGATACTCCGTCTCTTTCCCAACCACACCCGCTGCGGGTACACGGTGGAGCTCATTTCATGCGAAAAGGCAGCCCACGTGGTAACTTGACACGATGTCTTGGTTGTCCACTAGATGGAGGGAGGATCGTCTACCACGGGTGAACAAACAAATTGCGACTTGACGCGTTATGTTAAAAAAGAGGCAAACCATGTGGGGCCTACCTTAGAGGTAAGGCTCTATACACTGGAGTACTTTTGATGTGTCCTGTCAACTCGCAGAATGAGGATAAGCTTGCTTAGTACGCCGTCTCCCCCGCCCACGGGCGCGGTGGCTCCCAGTATGAGGTGAAGCTTGCTTACTATGCCTTACGCCCGCTCCCTCGCTCACGCGCACGGTGGCTCACAGGACGAGGAGAAAATTTTACTAGTACTCCCTTGGTTTACTCCTCGTTCCTACTACCTTGGTTAGAGAGATTATCATATTGTTTGGAATATATGTCCTTTAGTAGATTTCAATATGAACTACTAGTACATACTCCAAACACTGATGTATATAGACGTATTTTAGAGTGTAGATTCACTCATTTTGCTCCGTATGTAGTCCATATTGAAGCAGACGTAATAGTATGCACTCTCCTCGCCTCGACCCTCGCCACGTGGTGGACGTGCAGCAATTTATTCGGTCTCATATAGCGAGCGATATATCTGCAGTACCATTATTGCTCGACTTCACGAAGAGGCGAAGAGCCCGATCGCAAGGTTAATAGTTTGGAGATGCCAAGCGCAAGGTTTATAGAAGAGCGAGTAGTAGGTGCCGCGTCATTTATAAATAAAGTTTTTTTCTTGAAGGCACGTCGCAATATAAATAGGTTCATATGGAGAGAAAAGGAAACCGCTCCACTATATACATAGGCGTGATGAGCCTACACGGTTGCTTCTTTGGGGTTGCTCTCTTCAGTTTTCACACTCTCTCGCACAAAACACTGTGGCCACATCTCTAACATCCCGGCGGATCACGTCCGCCTGGGGAAGGGGTGGATGCTTAGTGTAGATGCGGTCGCCGTCGCCGATGGCGAAAACCCACTGTCGGCACGTCCCGATCAGGGGTCCCCGCCATTCTCTCTCACAAAGCCGGTGAGGTTGCCTTCGTCCATTGCTCACTACCGCGACATGGGTAGTTGCCTCCTCCCTCCGCCCTCCTCTAGGTTGAGCTACGTCCTGACATCCCTCAGGTACAACTCCCTTTACAACCGGCTTGCACCACTGCTCGAGCTGCCCACATCACTCCATGTGGATATTTCTCTACTTCTTTGCCCCGCACATACCTCTACTGGCTTCTACGTACTGTATTTGTGATGAATTTATGTCTCATCAACTAGTCCTAGTAATCTCATTCTAATCACGCTTCTTCAATTTCTTTGCCACAGGGATGATCATCTCGATTTTGGTGAAACTGCACAAAATGATCCGATGGTCAAAGGGTTGCAAACTTCATTTCTTAGGAAGCACCGACGTTGCCAGCAAATTAAAGCCTGGTTAGGGCTTACGGTTCAAGGGCTAGGGACTGCATGGATCGTTTTTTCTTTAGTTGTCTCTGTTTCAATGGCTAGGGACTGCATGAGTAGTAGTAGTACTATACGCCTTACGCCCGCTCCCTCGCCCACGCGCGTGGTGGCTCGCAGGACGAGGAGAAAATTTTACTACTCAATCCGTTTACTCCTCGTCCCTACTACCTTGGTTAGAGAGATTATCATATTGTTTGGAATATATGTGTCCTTTAGTAGATTTCGAACTACTAGTACATACTCCAAACACTGATGTATATAGACGTATTTTAGAGTGTAGATTCACTCATTTTGCTCCATATGTAGCATAAAGTTGAGACACTTATTTTGGAACGGAGGGAGTATATATTTGCTATGATCTGTCAATCATTGAGATGCAACAGTATGCATGTTAGTCTCCTTTGTATTTGATGAAATGTTGCAACGGGCAACCTTGGACGCAAGATACATGTAGCAATTTGGAAGCTTACGTAGCATTGTACTATCTACGATAAATTACAGACGTACTATACAAGTAGTACTATGTAAAGAGTTAGGTGTCGCACGATGTCCAGAAAATATGGTGATAGTGTGAGGTGGGCCATGTAATCACTGAGCCTGCGTGTTTTCACTGCTCTTGCACTCCTCCGCCGTAAGAATGAAGAAAAATGTAATCTACTAGTACCTCATTTCGCCGAAAGCGTGGGACATCCAACAGTCCTACCACCTCAGTAATAATGACCAATGAGCCGTCAAATCACATAGACCCAGCAGTAAGTTGGACGGACGAAGCAACCATCACTCTTGAATCCGCTTCTCCCTTCAACGCAGGCGGTGAGAGGTCGCGTCCGCTCTGCCCGGGCATGAATGCGGCACCGATTCTTTGGAGCGGCGCTGACCGTTTCAGGCGGGAAGCGCGCACGGGCGATGGAAGGGCTTTGGGTGGGCCAGGCTGGTCAGGAGCGGGCGTGGTAGCTGTCCGCCTGTCCCTACCAGACGCCCGGAAACGAGAGGATGCACCGAATCTCGCGGCTAAAATCGTACACTACACACCATCTCTCTGTAGGAGTAGGTCGATCTGTCGCTCTCCCTAACACAAACATGCTGTTAAACACACACACGCACACGCACACACAGGTTCATAGAATAGGAAAATTGTGTGAGTGCGAAGCCACAGGAAGTGAGAAATAAATGGAGTACGTACAAGAAGAGAAGAGGCATCTCTTAGTTGTTTGCATTAATTGTTGCGTTTAGAGACAGAAATCAGGGCTTTGATTGGAGGAATGACCGGTCAAGTTTCTCCTTCTCCTCCAATCTTCTTGCACCTTGGTCCCGATGCACCTTCTAACGTGACTTATTACACCTAGACGGAGGGACTCATATGAGATACGGTGGCACACTGACTTAGGTCGAATACAAGTGCCCAAAATTGTGTGCATGTTATAATAAGGATTCACTTAAAATAGTGCGTGAGCGAACACAGGGATCAATTGGACATTGTTCCCAGCAGTAGCGAGATGTGTGAGGTAAGATACACCGCTGGCGCTTTTAATTTTTTTTTATTAATTTGTTTGTTTCACCCTCTGACTAGTTGGACCCAACGTACTACGTGGAGAGAGGTAAGGTGACTAAGGCTGCATTATTTCTGCACCACTGTGGATAGTCTTACCACCAAAGCCACATGACACGATTATGATTTAAATCCCAATGACTCCGACACACAAAAAAACACGGCATGCTTGTCACACGAATGCGGGAATGTATAAAAGGTTATTTTCCTCTCATTGAACATAACGGGAGGGTTGTGTAGCTGGTTAGCCTGTTCGCTCATCAAACTTGAGGTCTCGGGTTCGATAACTACACTTGAGCATAATTCGTGCCAGGAGGATTCTTTGACTGGTCAACATGGATGGATACGGAGCTATACGATCTCGTAGTGACCGTATAATCACCTCATCACGTATAAGCTGCAGCCTCGGCGCTTGTTTTCTAGGGTTTGCACTCTTCATAGTCTCTCCAGTATATATATACACGCTGGAGCCTCAGCGGTTGTAGTTGCTCTCTTCACACTCTTTCACCCTCTCCGGATCTAAACAAGACTTCGTTGGCCTCTCTCTCCCCTCACTGCTGGTCTGCTTGTAGTTGCTCTCTTCACACACTCTCACCCTCTCTAGATCTAAACAAGACTTCACTGGCCTCTCTCTCTCTCTCCCCTCACTGCTGGTCAAAGAGCCGTCCGACGGGAAGGGAAGGAGGCTTAACGCTGTCGCCGTCAGCGAGGGAGGGAATCCACTACCAGCGCAGCTGTTCACTTTCACCCAGCGGCGGCGCGGGAGGGCCTCCGACCCCTTCTTCTTCGCCACCGTACATAGTGTGGGTCGAACGGCCTCCGGTCGCCCACCGAACCACACCCCAAGAACCTTAAGGTATAATTTACTTATTCCACATGCATTGCTCTAGCTGCATGTGGGCTTTTTCCGCTTCTGCACTCGAATCTAGGTGTTAGATCAAACAGGAAAGTAGTGGGGAAAGTTGTATACCATGAATCTAGGACGTGGTTCAAAGAGGAAAGGAATGGGGGAAAGTAGTGGGAAAAGTTGTATAACATGAATCTAGGACGTGGTTCAAAAAGGAAAGGAAGGGGGAAAGTAGTGGGGAAAGTTGTATCGCATGAATCTAAGACATGGTTCAAAGATGACAGGAATGGGGGAAAGTAATGGGGAAAGTTGTATAGCATAAATCTAGGACGTGGTTCACAGAGGAAAGGAAGTGGGGAAAGTACTACTCCCTCCGTTCCAAAATATTTGTCTGTCTAGACATTTCAAATGGACTACAACATACGGATGCATGTGGACATATTTGAGAGTACAGATTCACTCATTTTGCTCCGTATATAGTCACTTGATGAAATCTCTAGAAAGACAAATATTTAGGAATGGAGGGAGTAGTACAGACTGGCTATCCAGCACCTACGTTGGTCGAAAAGGGAAAACAATGACGAACGCAGTACACACATCTGTAACGAACTGATCTTTTGTTTTGGGGGACAAGGCTGTAAAGTTTGAGCAGGACTAGATTTGTTGCGCTCACATATGGAAAGGTGTCTAAAGATAACAAAACTGGGACCAACATAAATATGCTCCTTGGTTGTTTGTTCTTTGTTCCAACAGACTGTGCATCACTCCAGTACATCGTTAGATGCACATGGTGTCAAAAGGCCCACCGTCCTGCAACTCTTTAGCTGTTGTTAATCTAAGGCCCTGTTTGGTTAAAACTCCCTAGTCCCTACCTGCTTGGTTCCAGGGACTAAACATGGACTAGAGGTTATTAAATGACATGCTAAAAGACCATGTTACCCCTAGTAGTGAACTAATAGAGACAAGGTGCGATGCGTGGCAGGGGCAACTGTTGGAAAAAGTCCCAAAAAGACTCCCTCGGGGTCTTCTTTCTTTAGTCCCAAATGCCCACTTTTAGTCCCAAAAGTCCCTCCGGTTTGGTTTAGATGGGACTCACACGGAGTTTTTTTAGTCCCTCCACCAAAATGTCCCTGTAAACAAACACCCTCTAATAATGTCATTGGAAAATTGATGCAATGCCACGTTAAAAGCAAATTACATGTTTAACGAATTTTATTGTTAATATAATCTCTTTGTTAATATTAATCAATGTCACCGTTTGAGAAATACTACTGTCTTGCTTTCTTTCCCATTTAGATAAGGTAGATGCTTCTTTTTGTTGGCTTCTGTGTCATCCACCGTTATTGACCACTAGTTGTTTCCTTTGCACCTCTGTGTAAACAGGGTTATCTACTTCACCTACGTTGCCATTGTGACCTTTTGTTGCACCGCACAAAACACTTTTGTTTTAAGAGTGTTTTGTGCAGTTCAACCAAAATGTCACACCGACAACGTTAGCTTGATTGCTTGATCTTAGTGGAACTGCACAAGAGGAGATCTTACTTCCTATCCGTGTTGGCAAATTTGGTTCAGATCTTCTTCTTGTGAATTGTTTGAATTCCGCGTCATGAGAGGTTAGTACTAGCCTTCTTTCACATGATTCTACAGTGTGCTTTCATATGTTGTGCTACTTGTATGGTAATGTTGCTTGATTTTAGTGAACTGCACAAATGGAGACAAGACTTTCAATCTGTATGTGCATCGTAATATCCCATTGAGGTAAGATAAGGGTATTTCTGGCTGTTGGCCTGTATTTTGCCACTTTCATCGGAAAATTAATGTCATTGTTTAGTGCTATACTTGTGCAACCTAATTGACATGCCAAATCTTACATTGAAGGCGAAGCTTATGCATTATTGAACCAAGTGATGAAGGGAAAGAACAAGCGGAAGAAAAACAAAATCAACTCCTGGTGCTGTAATGAAACCTTTGGGCTGTGATGACACAAGTAATGATATAGTTTTGCATGTTAATTTATTGCTATGGCTGGAACGAGCAATTGTTTTGCCACTGATTTGATGCCACTCTTAATGTAATATGTAATTATCTCTACTTGTGCAAACAGGGATCTTCTTTGAAGATACCATATATTTTGGTGGAACTGCACAAGAAGATGTTGGAAACATTAATCTAATCGAGGAGTATATAGTAAGCATGGCCACCACAATAGATAGCAACAGATGGTTCCAGAGAAGTGCTTCATCTGTATGCTCTACACAATAAGCCTCCTGACAAAGGTTGGTACTCGCCCACTGATTTCATCCATATGATTGAGCTTTGTCATCTCTATTGGTGTTGTGCTACTGTTTAGATGCTATCATCAAAAAGTGGTATTGTCCTCAAGAAGTGCTTCATCTGTGCTGTTTTAAATATTTCCTTTCCTTTTTTTCGAGCAAACAGGGATGCTAGCATTTAGTTATCCTCTTGTCTTTGGACAACATGATCATCCTCCTCTAAAGAAGAATATGGAGTACGTGAAGTGACTAGTTCCGATTATGCCAGGATGAAGAAGCCTGTCTATCTTCTCATCAGAAGGAGCAGTTGAAGGATGGTTACATTACCCCCCACAAGACCAAACTAACTTCAGCTCAGAAGGACTAACAAATCTCCATTTTCTTCTTTGTGATGCTTGTGAGTACAATGTTGTTCTAGGATTCTTTCCGGTGAGTTCCATTTTTGCAAAAGTGTGCTCTACATAGACCATGTAGGTGCCTGTTTAAACTGTCAATTCATAGTACAGTTTGCTTTATACTAATCACTTTTTTTGTATTTGTGCAAACAGGGGTGCTCAGCTTGATTTCAATGGGAACTGCACAAAATGTTCATGAATACATGGAGTCATTCATTTCCACCACAAGAAAGGAGGTGCCGATAAGTTCAAGGCGTTGCAACATATAAGGGCGAAATCATACAAGCTACGCGCGAATTTGGTTGATTTTGGTGGAACTGCACAAAAAGAACAACTGTTTTATTTAGCACGAGGTGCCATGTCAATGTGCGAACTGATGGCAAACCCTGCCCATTCCACAATCGTAGGCATTTGATATTTTGGAATGGGAAAACCTTGTCAAATTTTGATCATTGATTTTAGCAAGAAGACATGCGTTTGATATTTTCGAATGGGACGCCCTTTGCGGTCAGCAGCGTCGATCCATTTTTTCTTTATTCTTTAGTTGTGAAGTAAATATTGGCTCTGCCATGTGAATTGCTGAGATGCATAATCATCAATTGTTTGGAATGTTCTCTATGACATGTGAATCGCTGTGATTGCAATGTATAGGAACGCTAAAAAGCTGCTCAAACTCTTTGTACTCCTTCTGTTCCTTTTTACTTTGCACATTGTCCGGTAGCATACAACTGAAGTGCTCAAGTTCTCTAGCAAATGACTGTATCTCATGAGCTTGCTCAACCACGGAGCGCTCTTCAATCAGCCTGTAATCATAGAATTGTTCCATGATGTACAGCTCAGTGCCAGCAACCGGAGGGTAGCAGCGGTGGCCTTACTTGGACCCGAGCGGCGGCGACCTACCTCGCCGAGCTGAGCGACGACAATCAGACGATGGACGTATCTTCCGACCAGGAGCCGGCGCCACTGTCCAAGCCGGTTCATGCTGTGTTCACCATAGAGCAGGTGCGGCCGCACTTCGACGCCCTAATGGCGGAAGAGCTACCAGCGCATGAGGACCTGTGCTGCAACCTCCGTCTCCTCAACGAGCACCGGTGAACAAGCGAACGACAATGCCATGGCGGACATGTGGCCCTATGATCCCGGCTTCCCGAATGAGCAGCGGGTGCTGTATCAGACCATCCGTAGGGCCCGCGAGGCCCTCTTAAATCGCCGAGTTGTTGCGCTCGCCGTGGCGCCGCCGTCTCGCGTTGTCAACATGGTCAACGGACATGAGGATGAGGAGATGACTTTACTTGGAGAGGATGATAGCAAGTGCCTCCTTATTAGTATATAAAACTATAATATTTTTTGCTTCCTCCTGGTTTCCTGACATCACGGTCCCACACCATTGTGAACCTATGTAGTCAATAAACGAGAGAATTGCATAAGAAGCGTCCGACAGCTGGGACCAAGCAGCTCAAGCAGTATTTGTGTTTTTGAGGTGTGAGCACTACAGAGTTTTTCTTGAGCGATGTTTAGCCCAGATATTAATTTTTCTCCTCACGAACAACGCATTTAAAACATCGTTGCAGCTATTAATCATGGGCTGTGGCCCGTCTAGCCCGAGCAGATATCCAGCCAGATATTAATTTTTTCAAGCTAAAATGGCTAGCCCAGCTATACTTTTTTAGGAATACCCGAGCAAGGTCAAGTTGTTATTCTCCTTGTTGGCTGAAAATCTTTCCTAGGAGGGATGCATTAGTCTTAACAAGAAAATGGGCTTTAAGAAATAATAAATGGGATGTAATTATAAAAACTGGGCAGTAACTATAAAAAATGCACCAAACACGTAATTACTTCATAAAATGTTATTTTTGGATATTGAAAATTTTAATTTCACTAATTGTTGCGTGTGCAATGTTTCGTTGGATTTTTATGTAATATAAATTTATATTGAAATTATATTTAATCTGACTAGAAATTTCGGGATAAAAATATTTCGGATCCCATCAAAATGTGGGAAATTTTATTGAATTCTTTTTTGAACGGTTGGTTGAAATGGGTTGTACTTTTAACA
Source organism: Aegilops bicornis (assembly GCA_021605145.1). Lineage (NCBI taxonomy): Eukaryota > Viridiplantae > Streptophyta > Magnoliopsida > Poales > Poaceae > Aegilops > Aegilops bicornis. The sequence continues at coordinate 686,040,237 of CM038670.1, read as the reverse complement.
AACTGTAAATGGGATGTAGTAAATTCCATTAGAATTCAAAAATTGGCTGCACATTCTTACAAATCACAAATGGGCTATAAGTTCTCGCCACACACTTGTGGCCTTACTAAGTTGACGTCCCCTAAAAAAAGAGAGTTGACGCGTATGCAAGGCTTTGTCAACTTATAGCCAACACACGGTTCTAGCGGCGATGGCGTTGGATGTCCATCCAACGGATGCCGTGCTTCTGCTTCAATCTCGGATATTCTAGCTTCACCCGCCCAAAAAATGATTCCTCCCCCTGACATCTGGGGCACACCATTTCGGAAGCTTACCTGTGGGCCTACTAAGTTGACGGGGACGAAGTGCTTTGTCAACTTAGTCAATATGAACGATTCTAGCTCCAGTGACCGTACGATGTCCATCCAACGGCCGTAGTGCTTCTTCAACCTCTGGTCTTGTTGCTCCAGCCCCCCAAAGCAGCGCCGGTCGTGCCGCATGCTCCTGTCTCCCGTGGCATTTGTCTTTGCCGCGGAGGCCTCACCGCCTACTATTCCCACCGCTGGCCAGGCCTGCGGCGATGGCAACCTCACACGGCCGAACCAGTGAACCCTCGTACTCCTCTCCGCGCGGGCTTCCACTGCCGCGTCTTTCCCGGCTCCGCGTCGTCCCCTTCCTAGGCCTCGCCGTCGTCCATCGCCCTGGTGTTCTCGGCGTGGCGTGGTCAACATGGTCAAGGAACGACTTCCATCGGAAGAGTACTGTATGTGGAGAGGCTGACAGCTGGGTCCATAGCCGCAGCAAGGAAGTGCCTCCTTATTACGCGCAAAATAATTATTCCTCCACCTGACAGCGGGGACCCATCGGATGGGCCACCGTATTTCATGAAAAAATGTTTGCCCCTGGCTGCTGGGACCCACTAGACAGGCCACCGTATTGCGCAAAAAAGACGTTCCCCCCGCTGTCAGCTCGGACCCACCGGAAGTGCCTCCTTATTACGCACAAAAAAAGTAATACCCCCCTGATGGTTGGGACCCACCTTTGTGGGAGGCTGACTTGGGGGCCTACTAAGTTGACGGGGATGGAGTGCTTTGTCAACTTACTCAATATGAACGATTCTAGCTCCAGTGACCGTACGATGTCCATCCAACGGCCGTAGTGCTTCTTCAACCTCTGGTCTTGTTGCTCCAGCCGCCCAAAGCAGCGCCGGTCGTGCCGCATGCTCCTGCCTCCCGTGGCCGGCTGTGCTACCGCGGAGGCCTCACCGCCCCCTACTATTCCCACCGCTGGCCAGGCCCTACGGCGACGGCAGCCTCACACTGCAGCCTAACCAGTGAACCCTCGTACTCTGGTCAATGTGGTCAAGGAACGACTTCCATCGGAAGAGTACTGTCGTGGAGAGGCTGACAGCTGGGTCCACGACCGCAGCAAGGAAGTGCCTCCTTATTACGCGCAAAATAATTAGTCCTCCACCGACAAGAAGGGACCCAATGGACGGGCCACCGTATTTCGCGAAAAAACATTTCCCCACGACTGCTTTGGGACCTACCAGCTACATCTTATACGCAAGGAAGTGCGTCCGGGCAAAAAACAAAAATGATTCGCCATACATTGCTGGGACCCACCAGCTACATCTTCGCAGGCAAGGAAGTGCCTGACAGTCAGGCCCACCTGGTCGAAGCGTACGTAGCGTTGTCATTCTGGTCGCGAACGTGTACGTACATACTGGTCGATGTAGAGGCGCGCACGTGTCGTAGTAGAGCCGCGCACGTAGCATGTACACGTATGTACAACGACTGTGGTGCAAGAAAGTAAATCTGACCCGCGTCACGTACATACGGGCGGGTCTCGAACACCTACTGCTGCGTCACGTGCGGCGGGGCTCGTGTACATGGCTGGGTCAGAACGGAGAAACAGCGTTGTCGTCATGTTCATGGGGAGGCAACGGAATGCGTCGTGTTCATCGGGAGGAAACGGAACGCGTGGGAGCCAACCGGCTTGGACGAAACAACCGATGGAAATGAGGCCTGGCGTACCGCAGAACGAAGGAAACGGCCTTGTGTTCGACCGACCACGTTCGAAACGGGATCTTGTTCATCGGGAGGGTCCGGCGTGACGCCAAAGCGGAGGAAGCGGACCTCCTACGGTCGAAATGGGAGTCTGTTGATCGGGAGGGTGTGGCGTACCGCAAAAGCGGAGAAAGCGGACTTGTGTTGGAGCGCTACGGTCGAAACAGGGGTCATGTTCATCGGGAGGGGTGTGGCGTACCGCAAAACGGGATTCCACGGGATACTGTTCATCTCCACCGTCGACCCCCTCCAGCCTCCACGGGCTACTATTCATCCACCATCGACCTCCTCCAGCCTCCACCGCATTTGTTCATCCACGGGCTCCAGTTCATCCAGCCTCCACCGCGCGCTACTCCACCGGCTACTGTTCAACCAGCCCTCTCCACGGGCTCCTATTCAACCACCCCTCCACGGGCTACTGTTCATCCAGCCCTCCACTGTCTACTGTTCATCCTACCCTCCACGGGGTCTTGTTCATCCAGCCCCAACCGGTTCGAACGATCGGGGTCCTGTTCATCCACCCCCACCGGGAACTGTTCATCCAAACCCCCACAGCAACGCTCACTGTTCATCCAGAGGCAACGCCACGGGCTCCTGTTCATCCACCCCCACCGGGAACTGTTCATCCACCCCCCCGCAACGCTCACTGTTCATCCAGAGGCAGCATCGATCGGCTTCAGGTAGCAGCAGTAGCGAAGGAACCGCTCGATCGGGTTCAGTTAACAGCCATCGATCGATCTCTAGGGTTCAGTAACGCGTAGCCTGCAGTGCAATCGCTCGGGTTCAGTTAGAGCCCAACACCTCGCTCGGGTTCAGTTAGAGCCCAACGCTTCACACACATGCGCGTACGTACGAGAGAAATGCGCATCGCTCGGCCCCCGACCACCTCTGTTGGAAAAGGCAGTGCCTAGGAGGCGCTTAGGCACGCCTAGGCGCTAGGCAATAGCGAAACGCCTCGCCTATGGCATAAATGGAGGTCTAGGCAGGGCAAGCAAGGAATTGCCTACCCAAGAAAGAAATCATGCCACATACTGCACTAATATGCCAAACGTGTTATATTCCAATGGCAGTAGACGGTAATTAACTTATTTGTATGCCCTAAACTAATGTCAACACCCATATAATAATTACAAATACACTATGAGTAAAAACTATATTACCGCATAGGTCGCGCCTAGGGCGCTTAGGCACCGCCTAGGCACTAGGCGAAGGCCAACCGCCTCGCTTACGCCTACCGCTTTTTCCAACCTTGCCGACCACCCACCATAACCGGGGACTCCCAGATATTTTTTGTGCCCTCGCTTCTACCACGGTTTTTTCCGTCATGGACGGCCCAACGAATGTCATGCAGCTGCGTCTCCGGCCCGTCAAGGACGAAAAGCCCATTTTCTGTCATGATTTTTTGTCATAGAAGTAGGACCCCACCACATCTATGATGATACCGGGTTTTGTCACAATTATCGTCATAGAAGTGTCATAAGTATGACAGAAAAGATTTTCGTTCGGCCCAAAATGTCACGGATGTATCTTTTTTTGTAGTCAATAGTTCAAATTCAACAAGATTAAGAGGATACTCAACAAGTTTTTCATGAACGGATCATGTCGTCCCACGCATACTGTCCATTCAGATTCATCCAACAGTGTACAAACCTAAATGATCTATCATGTGGTACATCACGACAACGTCTACGGGCTACACAATGTGCAATGTATAGAGCAATATTAAATGAATGAATCAATCAATCAAGAAGTTGAGCAATAAGAAGCAAAACTTACGATCTCTTTGGCTGCAGCGGGCAATGACCACCTTGCCTCCAGCATATCAAACATGCCACATAACATGGTGACGCTGGTCTGGATGGCGTACCATCGATACGATAATGACCTCACATTGTGTTCATGGATAATGTTCATGTCTTATGGCGCAATGTGCTTTCGCGCGTGAAAGAAATCATGCACGCCTTCCAGAACGGCCCCCGCTCCTCCTGCCTACTAAATCCGCTGATACAGCCAACCATGCATGCACAACAAACTCATCCTCCATGGTTGAGTACCCTTCCATCCTTCATACTTTAAAAATGACACGACGTTCCAAAATAAGCTCAATGGCATTTGTCTGAACACCTACTGGACGTGGTGATCGCCATGGATGAATTTGACAGGGGGTGTGGTGTACATGCCTACGGAGGGGTCCTAGGTGGATGACACCACTATAAAAGGCAAGCGGGCATGTCGGTGCTAGTTGTGAACGTCCGGCTGTGCCTGTGTGCCGACCGGAGAGGTACAACAGAGTCGGAGGAAGAGGATGCGAATGCAAAGTAAGGGGGAGAAGGGGCGGGTTGAAAAAATGAGACCAAGAGGGTATTTAGTGGGCCAAGGTGTCGGAGTCCTACGTGACTGATGTCCGGACTCCGACAAAGCCCCCAGCTTTGTCTCTATTTTGCTGGAAAAAGTGTGTTTTGACCGCTCAACGGGCAGATATAGCCTACGTTGAATGGCACAACATGTTCGAACCGCGTAGTCCAGATGAACAATTTATTGTCAGCGTTGGAGATGCACTAAATAATGAGATCCAAGCTAGCTAACATGATGGTCTGAAGGATTGGAGTAACCGAACAACATGACACAGAGAGCAGGTCAAACTTGTGCGTACGCAATGTCCGTACGGATCATGTAGTAAATTGGCACCCTCTCTGCATTCAGATTGACATGTTGGTATTTTAATGGACTAAAAGCTATGCCGCGTATAACGATAAAAATGTTCGTTGTTGAGGATTTGAGCGCTGCTAGTGCAGGGTTGTTGCTGGAAATTCTTCTGGAGAAGTCATCACATAAGTGTTAATGAAGCTAAGAGCATCTCCAGCCGTTCGGCGCTCTCAAGGTCTGAAATAGCGCCTCCTAGAACTAGCCGACACTATTTTGACCGTGGGGGCGGTCGGGTTCCCAACCACCGCCCCAGGTCGACCCCCAATTGAAGTTCGGCTAAGTTAAATGAAAAGACATGAATTCGGCTAAAATTCGGCGGGTTTCATTCATATTCGGTGTTTTTCATTCATATTTGTACATAATTAAACATTAAAAAAAACTACGCCGCCCGCCGCCGCCCGAGCCTTCTACATGTTGAGGAGCTTGTAGAAGGCGATGTAGTCACCGCCGTCATCATCGTCCTGCACACCCTGCCACCGCCGTCTTTGCTGCACCCCTGACCTGTGACGCCGATGCAGGCAGGGTTGGTCAGCGCCGGCGCCTCCTCGTCGCTGTCGGAGAGCACGCCTCCGCCGCCCTTGTCGCGGCCGCGATGCCGCACGACAATCTCCTCCAGAGCACGGCGCTAGCGCTCCATTTCCTCACGAACGTAGTCCTGGCGCGACCACGCCAGGTCATCCTCCAGGTCGGCGGCCATGGCCTCCTGCTCCTTCTTCACGGGAAGGAGCGCCGGCTCGGTCTTCGGATTGACGGGTGGGCGGAGGGAGGAGAAGGGACACGGCCGCCCTCGTTGATGACGAGGGCGCTGCCGCGGGTGTGCCGCCCGATTGGTGTCTCCCGTGGCTCCGGCTTGACGGGGAGGAGCGGCGACCCGGATGAAACGGAGCCCAGCGATGCCGTCTCCATTCGCCTTGACGTCCAGGAATTGTTGCGGCGGCGAGAGAAGGAGGGGGCCGCCGGGTACTCCATCCGCGGCGAGTTGTCAGCCTCAATGTGCTCATGAATGGCTTCGAGAGTGCGCCCGGGACGCCCCACCATTGACGCCGCCCCTCGGGGTTGTGGCGCCCGCGGGGTTTAGCACCGTTCGTGGATGCGAGTTGCTCGGCGTGGTGGCGCTCGAAGTACGCCATCCACACATTGTGGCTGTCGGGGGCGTACCTCGGCTGTTGCCGCGCGTGCTCCGGCAGAGACGACCGGAGTCGCGCGATCTCGGCGCGGCATTCAGCACCGGCAGGCGGCGGTGGCACCGGGACTCTGCTGGCGCTGGGTCTCCACGATCCCGACACCCGCATGTCGGGCAGCGTCGGGTAGTCCTCCTTGTAGAGGAGGCGAGCCTCCACCTCGTGTAGCTGGCAGCGGTCGAAGCCGTTGGCCGCCGCTCCGTCACCGGGGAAGCGCTCGACCATGGTGTCTTGGCTTGAGACGAGGGAGAGCGGCGAAGAAGAGAGGGTCATCGGCGATGAGAGAGAGGTTGTGGCGAGGCAAGTGTGCGGCCAACAGCAAGGAGGGGCGGAATTTATAGCGGCGAGTGGGCGGCGAGCGAGCGACAGTAGTATGGGCACGTGGCGGGAGGGGGCGGGACCCACGGCTGTTGGGGATCGTTGCAGAAATTAAAAGAAATTCTACGCATCACCGAGATCAACCTATGGAGATACTAGCAACGAGTGAGAGGGGAGTGCATCTTCATACCCTTGAAGATCGCGATACGGAAGCGTTACAAGAACGCGGATGAAGGAGTCGTACTCGTAGCGATTCAGGTCGCGGATGATTCCGATCTAAGCGCCGAACAACGGTGCCTCCGCGTTCAACACACGTGCATCCCGGTGACATCTCCCGCGCCTTGATCCAGCAAGGAGAGAGGGAGAGGTTGGGGAAGACAACTCCAATAGCAGCACGACGGCGTGGTGGTGGTGGAGTAGCATGGTACTCCGGCAGGGCTTCGCCAAGCTCAACGGAGGAGGAGGGGGTGTTGGAGAGGGGGAGGGCTGCGCCTTGGATGTGGTCCGGCTGCCCTCCCTCCACCCCTCTATTTATAGGGGCAAGGGAGAGGGGGACGGCCCCCTCCAGATGGATCTAGAGGGGGGGGGGGGGCAAGGGGTGAGGCTTGCCCCCCAAGCCAAGGGGGGCGCCCCCTTTAGGGTTTCCCCCCAACCCTAGGCGCATGGGCCCTAGGGGGGTTTGGCGCCCAGCCCACCTAGGGGCTGGTTCCCCTCCATATTCAGCCCATAGGGCCCTCCGGGGCAGGTAGACCCTCCCAGTGGACCCCCGAAACCCTTTCGGTGGTCCCGGTACAATACCGATAAACCCCCGAACACTTCCGGCGACCGAATAAGGACTTCCCATATATAAATCTTTATCTCCGGACCATTCCGGAGCTCCTCGTGACATCAGGGATCTCATCCGGGACTCCGAACAACATTTGGTAACCACGTACAAACTTTCCCTATAACCCTAGCGTCATCGAACCTTAAGTGTGTTGACCCTACGGGTTCGAGAGGGACATCTCTCCGGCCAATAACCAACAGCGGGATCTGGATAGCCATGTTGGCTCCCACATGCTCCACGATGATTTCATCGGATGAACCACGATGTCGGGGATTCAATCAATCCCGTACACAATTCCCTTTGTCTACCAATATGATACTTGCTTGAGATTCGATCGTCGGTATCCCTATACCTTGTTCAATCTCGTTACTGGCTCATTATGACGTGATCAACTCTTTGGTCACATTGAGCTCATTATGACGATGTCCTACCGAGTGGGCCCAGAGATACCTCTCCGTCACACGGAGTGACAAATCCCAGTCTTGATTCGTGCCAACCCAACAGACACTTTCGGAGATACCTGTAGTGCACCTTTATAGCCACCCAGTTACGTTGTGACGTTTGGCACACCCAAAGCATTCCTACGGTATCCGGGAGTTGCACAATCTCATGGTCTAAGGAAATGATACTTGACATTAGAAAAGCTTTAGCAGACGAACTACACGATCTTGTGCTATGCTTAGGATTGGTCTTGTCCATCACATCATTCTCCTAATGATGTGATCCCGTTATCAATGACATCCAATGTCCATGGTCAGGAAACCGTAACCATCTAATCAACGAGCTAGTCAACTAGAGGCTCACTAGGGACATGTTTTGGTCTATGTATTCACACTGTATTATGATTTCCGGATAACACAATTATAGCATGAACAATAGACAATTATCATGAACAAGGAAATATAATAATAACCACTTTATTATTGCCTCTAGGGCATATTTCCACAGTCTCCCACTTTCACTAGAGTCAATAATCTAGTTACATTGTGATGAATCGTACACCCATAGAGTTCTGGTGTTGATCATGTTTTGCTCGTGGAAGAGGTTTAGTCAACGGATCTGCGACATTCAGGTCCGTATGCACTTTACAAATATCTATGTCTCCATGTTGAACATGTTCACGAATGGAGTTGAAGTGATGCTTGATATGCCTGGTCTTCTTGTGAAACCGGGTCTCCTTGGCAAGGGCAATAGCTCCAGTGTTGTCACAGAAGAGAGTCATTGGGCCCGACGCATTGGGAATAACTCCTAGGTCGGTGATGAACTCCTTCATCCAGACTGCTTCATGTGCTGCCTCCGAGGCTCCTATGTACTCCGCTTCACATGTAGACCCCGCCACGACGCTTTGCTTGCAATCGCACCACCTGACCGCCCACCATTCAAAATATACACGTATCCGGTTTGTGACTTGGAGTCATCCATATCTGTGTCGAAGCTAGCATCGACGTAACCCTTTACGACGAGCTCTTCGTCACCTCCATAAACGAGAAACATATCCTTAGTCTTTTTCAGGTACTTCAGGATGTTCTTGATCACTGTCCAGTGTTCCATGCCAGGATTACTTTGGTACCTCCCTACCAAACTTACGGCGAGGTTCACGTCAGGTCTGGTACACAACATGGCATACATAATAGACCCTATGGCCGAGGCATAGGGTATGACACTCATCTTTTCTCTATCTTCTGCCGTGGTCGGGCATTGAGCCGTGCTCAATCTCACACCTTGCAATGTCTGAGGCAAGAACCCTTCTTGGACTAATCCATATTAAACTTCTTCAATATCTTGTCAAGGTATGTGCTTTGTGAAAGACCAATGAGGCGTCTCGATCTATCTCTATAGATCTTGATGCCTAATATGTAAGCAGCTTCTCCAAGGTCCTTCATTGAAAAACACTTATTCAAATAGGCCTTTATGCTTTCCAAGAATTCTATATCATTTCCCATCAATAGTATGTCATCCACATATAATATGAGAAATGCTACAGAGCTCCCACTCACTTTCTTGTAAACACGGGCTTCTCCATAAGTCATGTAAACCCAAACGCCTTTGATCATCTCGTCAAAGCGAATGTTCCAACTCCGAGATGCTTGCACCAGCCCATAGATTGAGTATTTGGAGCTTGCATACCTTGTCAGCATTCTTAGGATCGACAAAACCTTCCGGCTGCATCATATACAATTCTTCCTTAAGGAAACCATTAAGGAATGCCATTTTGATGTCCATTTGCCATATCTCATAATCATAGAATGCGGCAATTGCTAAAATGATTCGAACGGACTTCAGCTTCGCTACGGGTGAGAAGGTCTCATCATAGTCAACCCATTGAACTTGTCGATAACCCTTAGCGACAAGCCGAGCCTTATAGATGGTCACATTACCATCCGCGTCAGTCTTCTTCTTAAAGATCCATTTATTCTCTATGGCTTGCCGATCATCGGGCAAGTCTGTCAAAGTCCATACTTCGTTTTCATACATGGATCCTATCTCGGATTTCATGGCTTCAAGCCATTTGTTGGAATCCGGGCTCGCCATTGCTTCTTCATAGTTCGAAGGTTCACCGTTGTCTAACAACATGATTTCCAGGACAGGGTTGCCATACCACTCTGGTGCAGAACGTGTCCTTGTGGACCTACGAAGTTCAGTGGTAACTTGATCATGATCGTCATCATTCACTTCCTCTCTAGTCGGTGCAGGTACCACAGAAACATTTTCTTGCGCTGCGCTACTCTCTGGTTTGAGAGGGGTCATCTCATCAAGTTCCACTTTCCTCCCACTTACTTCTTTCGAGAGAAACTCTTTCTCTAGAAAGGATCCATTCTTGGCAACAAAGATCTTGCCTTCGGATCTGAGGTAGAAGGTATACCCAATAGTTTCCTTAGGGTATCCTATGAAGGCGCATTTTTCGACTTGGGTTCGAGCTTTTCAGGTTGAAGTTTCTTGACATAAGCATCGCATCCCCAAACTTTAGAAAGCGATGACTTAGGTTTCTTCCCAAACCATAATTCATACGATATCATCTCAACGGATTTCGACGGAGCCCTATTTAAAGTGAATGCGGCAGTCTCTAAAGCATAACCCCAAAATGATAGCGGTAGATTGGTAAGAGACATCATAGATCGCACCATATCCAATAGAGTGCGATTACGACGTTCGGACACACCATTACGCTGAGGTGTTCCAGGCGGCGTGAGTTGTGAAACAATTCCACATTTCCTTAAGTGCGTGCCAAATTCGTGACTCAAATATTCCCCTCCATGGTCTGATTGTAAGAACTTTATTTTCCTGTCACGTTGATTCTCAACCTCACTCTAAAATTCCTTGAACTTTTCAAAGGTCTCAGACTTGTGTTTCATTAAGTAGACATACCCAAATCTACTTAAGTCATCAGTGAGGGTGAGAACATAACGATAACCACCATGAGCCTCAACGCTCATTGGACCGCATACATCGGTATGTAAGATTTCCAATAAGTTGGTTGCTCGCTCCATTGTTCCGGAGAACGGAGTCTTGGTCATTTTGCCCATGAGGCATGGTTCGCACGTGTCAAATGATTCATAATCAAGAGACTCCAAAAGTCCACCTGCATGGAGTTTCTTCATGCATTTGACACAAATGTGACAAAGGCGGCAGTGCCACAAATATGTGGGACTATCATTATCAAGCTTACATCTTTTGGCATTCACACTATGAATATGTGTAACATCACGTTCGAGATTCAACAAGAATAAACCATTGACCAGCGGGCCATGACCATAAAACATATCTCTCATATAAATAGAACAACCATTGACCAGCGGGGCATGACCATTAAACGAAATCCAGATACAATGTTCATGTTCAAAGCTGGCACTAAATAACAATTATTGAGGTTTAAAACTAATCCCGTAGGTAAATGTAGAGGTAGCGTACCGACGACGATCACATCGACCTTGGAACCATTCTCGACGCGCATCGTCACCTTGTCCTTCGCCAGTCTCCGCTTATTCCGCAGCTCCTATTTTGAGTTACAAATATGAGCAACCGCATCGGTATCAAATACCCAGGAGCTACTACGAGTGCTGGTAAGGTACACATCAATAACATGTATATCATATATACCTTTGGTATTGTCGGCCTTCTTATCCGCTAAGTACTTGGGGCAGTTCCGCTTGCAGTGACCGTTTCCCTTGCAATAAAAGCACTCAGTCTCAGGTTTGGGTCCATGCTTTGGCTTCTTCCTGGCAACTGGCTTACCGGGCGCGGCAACTCCCTTGCCGTCCTTCTTGAAGTTCTTCTTACCCTTGCCTTTCTTGAAACTAGTGGTTTTATTGACCATCAACACTTGATGTTCCTTTTTGATCTCCACCTCCGCTGATTTTAGCATTGAATATACCTCAGAATGGTTTTCTCCATCCCTGCATATTGAAATTCATCACAAAGCTCTTGTAGCTAGGTGGAAGCGATCAAGGATTACATCAGCGACGCGTCGGAGATTAACTTCCAAGCGAGACAAGCGGTTGTGCAACCCAGTTTATTTTGAGTATGTGCTCACGTGTAACTATTCTCCTCCATCTTACAACTGTAGAACTTGTCGGAGACTTCATATATCTCGACTCGGGCATGAGCTTGGAAAACCATTTTCAGCTCTTGGAACATCTCATATGATCCGTGTTGCTCAAAACGCTTTTGGAGCCCCGGTTCTAAGCTGTAAAGCATGTCGCACTGAACCATGGAGTAATCATCACTAGCGGCGCGGCGTTCATAACGTCTTGAGTTCTTTGGGAAAACAGGTGCTTCACCTAGCGGTGCATCAAGGACATATGCTTTCTTGGCAACTATGAGGATGGTCCTCAAATTCTGAGACCAGTCCGTATAGTTGCTACCATCGTCTTTCAGCTTGGTTTTCTCTAGGAACGCGTTGAAGTTGAGGGCAACATTAGCGTGAGCCATTTGATCTACAAGACATATTGTAAAGATTTTAGACTAAGTTCATAATAATTAAGTTCATCTAATCAAATTATTCAATGAACTCCCACTCAGATAGACATCTCTCTAGTCATCTAAGTGATACATGATCCGAATCGACTAGGCTGTGTCCAATCATCACGTGAGACGGACTAGTCATCAACGGTGAACATCTCCATGTTGATCGTATCTACTATACGACTCATGTTCGACCTTTCGGTCTCTAGTGTTCCGAGGCCATGTCTGTACATGCAAGGCTCGTCAAGTCAACCTAAGTGTTTTGCTTGTGTAAATCTGGCTTACACCCGTTGTATTCGAACGTTAGAATCTATCACACCCGATCATCACGTGGTACTTCAAAACAACAGACCTTCGCAATGGTGCACATGTTGGGGAACATAGTTCCTACGCACACGCAAGATCATGGTGATGCATAGCAACGAGAGGGGAGAGTGTGTCCATGTACCCTCGTAGACCGAAAGCGGAAGCGTTAGCACAACGCGGTTGATGTAATCGGACGTCTTCACGATCCGACACCTCCTGGCTGAACGTACGGCACCTCCGAGTTCTGTACATGTTCAGCTCGATGACGTCCCTCGAACTCCGATCCAGCCGAGTGTTGAGGGAGAGTTTCGTCAGCACGACGGCGTGGTGATGATGTTGATGTTCTACCGATGCAGGGCTTCGCCTAAGCACCGCTACGATATTATTGAGGTGGATTGTGGTGGAGGGGGGCACCACACACGGCTAAGCGATCAATCATCAATTGTGTGTCTATGGGGTGCCCCCTGCCCTCGTATATAAAGGAGCAAGGGAGGAGGAGGCCGGCCCAAGGAGGGGCGCGCCAAGGGAGTAGGATTCCTACTCCTAGTTGGAGTAGGTTTCCTCCTTTCCTAGTCCAACTAGGAGAAGGGGGGAAAGGAGAGGAGGGGAGAAGGAAGGGAGAGGGGGGCCGCGCCCCAAACCCCTTGTCCAATTCGGACTGGGCTTGGGAGGGGCGCGCGCCACCTCCTGGCTGCTGCCTTTCCTTCCCACTAAGGCCCATTAAGGCCCAATACTTCTTCCCCGTATTCCCATAACTCCCCGATACTCCGAAAAATACCCGAATCACTTGGAACCTTTCCGATATCCGAATATAGTCGTCCAATATATCGATCTTTACGTCTCGACCATTTTGAGACTCCTAGTCATGTCCCCGATCTCAGCTGGGACTCCGAACTACGTACGGTACATCAAAACACATAAACTCATAATATAACCGTCATCGAACTTTAAGCGTGCGGACCCTACGGGTTCGAGAACTATGTAGACATGACCGAGACACGTCTCCGGTCAATAACCAATAGCGGAACCTGGATGCTCATATTGGCTCCTACATATTCTACGAAGATCTTTATCGATCAAACCGCATAACAACATACGTTGTTCCCTTTGTCATCGGTATGTTACTTGCCCGAGATTCGATCGTCGATATCTCAATACCTAGTTCAATCTCGTTACCGGCAAGTCTCTTTACTCGTTCTGTAATACATCATCCCGCAACTAACTCATTAGTTGCAATGCTTGCAAGGCTTATAGTGATGTGCATTACCGAGTGAGCCCAGAGATACCTCTCCGACAATCGGAGTGAAAAATCCTAATCTCGAAATATGCCAACCCAACAAGTACCTTTGGAGACACCTGTAGAGCACCTTTATAATCACCCAGTTACGTTGTGACGTTTGGTAGCACACAAAGTGTTCCTCCGGTAAACAGGAGTTGCATAATCTCATAGTCATAGGAACATGTATAAGTCATGAAGAAAGCAATAGGAGAATACTAAACGATCGTGTGCTGAGCTAACGGAATGGGTCAAGTCAATCACATCATTCTCCTAATGATGTGATCCCGTTAATCAAATGACAACTCATGTCTATGGCAAGGAAACATAACCATCTTTGATCAACGAGCTAGTCAAGTAGAGGCATACTAGTGACACTCTGTTTGTCTATGTATTCACACAAGTATTATGTTTCCGGTTAATACAATTCTAGCATGAATAATAAACCTTTATCATGATATAAGAAAATAAATAATAACTTTATTATTGCCTCTAGGGCATATTTCCTTCAGTCTCCCACTTGCACTAGAGTCAATAATCTAGATCACATCGCCATGTGATTTAACATTAATAGTTCACATCACCATGTGATTAACACCCATAGTTCACATCGTCATGTGACCAACACCCAAAGGGTTTACTAGAGTCAATAATCTAGTTCACATCGCTATGTGATTAACACCCAAAGAGTACTAAGGTGTGATCATGTTTTGCTTGTGAGAGAAGTTTAGTCAACGGGTCTGCTACATTCAGATCCGTATGTATTTTGCAAATTTCTATGTCAACAATGCTCTGTACGGAGCTACTCTAGCTAATTGCTCCCACTTTTAATATGTATCCAGATTGAGACTTAGAGTCATCTGGATCAGTGTCAAAACTTGCATCGACATAATCTTTTACGACGAACCTTTTTGTCACCTCCATAATCGAGAAACATATCCTTATTCCACTAAGGATAATTTTGACCGTTGTCCAGTGATCTACTCCTAGATCACTATTGTACTCCCTTTCCAAAATCAGTGTAAGGTATACAATAGTTCTGGTACACAGCATGGCATACTTTTATAGAACCTATGTCTGAGGCATAGGGAATGACTTTCATTCTCTTTCTATCTTCTGTCGTGGTCGTGCTTTGAGTCTTACTCAATTTCACACCTTGTAACACAGGCAAGAACTCTTTCTTTGACTGTTCCATTTTGAACTACTTCAAAATCTTGTGAAGGTATGTACTCATTGAAAAAACTTATCAAGCGTCTTGATCTATCTCTATAGATCTTGATGCTTAATATGTAAGCAGCTTTACCGAGGTCTTTCTTTGAAAAACTCCTTTCAAACACTCCTTTATGCTTTGCAAAATAATTCTACATTATTTCTGATCAACAATATGTCATTCACATATACTTATCAGAAATGGTGTAGTCTTGCCACTCACTTTCTTGTAAATACAGGGCTTCACCGCAAGTCTCAGATAAAACTATATGCTTTGATCAACTTATCAAAGCGTATATTCCAACTCCGAGATGCTTGCACCAGTCCATAGATGGATCGCTGGAGCTTTGCACACTTCGTTAGCACCTTTAGGATCGACAAAACCTTCTGGTTGCATCATATACAACTCTTCTTTAATAAATCCATTTAGGAATGCAGTTTTGTTTATCCATTTGCCAGATTTCATAAAATGCGGCAATTACTAACATGATTCAGACAGACTTAAGCATAGATACGAGTGAGAAACTCT
The DNA here is from genome assembly GCA_021605145.1 of Aegilops bicornis. Taxonomy (NCBI): domain Eukaryota; kingdom Viridiplantae; phylum Streptophyta; class Magnoliopsida; order Poales; family Poaceae; genus Aegilops; species Aegilops bicornis. The sequence goes on along the minus strand of CM038670.1, from coordinate 686,024,876 downwards.
CATCGTAGTCAACACCTTGAACTTGTCGAAAACCTTTTTGCGATAATTCTAGCTTTGTAGATAGTAACACTACTATCAGCGTCCGTCTTCCTCTTGAAGATCCATTTAATCTTAATGGCTCACCAATCATCGGGAAAGTCAATCAAAGTCCATACTTTGTTCTCATACATGGATCCCATCTCAGATTTTATGGCCTCAAGCCATTTTGTGGAATCTGGGCTCATCATCGCTTCCTCATAGTTCGTAGGTTCGTCATGGTCTAGTAACATGACCTCCGAGCAGGATTACCGTACCACTCTGGTGCGGATCTTACTCTGGTTGACCTACGAGGTTCAGTAACAATTTGATCTGAAGTTTCATGATCATCATCATTAACTTCCTCACTCATTGGTATAGACGTCACAGGAACCGTTTTCTGTGATGAACTACTTTCCAATAAGGGAGCAGGTACAGTTACCTCATCAAGTTCTACTTTTCTCCCACTCACTTCTTTCGAGAGATACTCCTTCTCTAGAAAGGATCCAAACTTTAGCAACAAAAGTCTTGCCTTCGGATCTGTGATAGAAGGTGTACCCAATAGTCTCTTTTGGGTATCCTATGAAGACACATTTCTTCAATTTGGGTTCGAGCTTATCAGGTTGAAGCTTTTTCACATAAGCATCGCAGCCCCAAACTTTAAGAAACAACAACTTTGGTTTCTTGCCAAACCACAGTTCAAAAGGCGTCGTCTCAACGGATTTTAGATGGTGCCCTATTTAACGTGAATGCAGCTGTCTCTGATGCATAACCCCAAAACGGTAGTGGTAAATCGGTAAGAGACATCATAGATTGCACTATATCCAATAAAGTATGGTTATGACGTTCGGACACACCATAATGCTGTGGTGTTTCAGGTGGCATGAGTTTGTGAAACTATTCCACATTGTTTTAATTGAAGGCCAAACTCGTAACTCAAATATTCTTCTCCACGATTAGATCGTAGAAACTTTATTTTCTTGTTACGATGATTTTCCACTTCACTCTGAAATTATATGAACTTTTCAAATGTTTCAGACTTGTGTTTCATTAAGTAGATATACCCATATCTGCTCAAATCATCTGTGAAGGTCATAAAATAACGATACCTGCCGCGAGCCTCAACACTCATTGGATTGCATACATCAGTATGTATTATTTCCAGTAAGTCAGTTGCTCACTCCATTGTTCCGGAGAACGGAGTCTTAGTCATCTTGCCCATAAGGCATGGTTGCAAGCATCAAGTGATTCATAATCAAGTGATTCCAAAATCCCATCAGCATGGAGTTTCTTCATGCTCTTTACATAATATGACCTAAACGGCGATTACCACAAATAAGTTGCACTATCATTATTAACCTTGCATCTTTTGGCTTCAATATTATGAATATGTGTATCACTACGATCGAGATCCAACAAACCGTTTTATTGGGTGTATGACCATAGAAGGTTTTATTCATGTAAACAGAACAACAATTATTCTCTAATTTAAATGAATAAGCGTATTGCAACAAACAAGATCAAATCATATTCATTCTCAACGCAAACACCAAATAACACTTATTTAGTTTCAACACTAATCCTGAAAGTATAGGGAGTGTGCAATGATGATCATATTAATCTTGGAACCACTTCCAATACACATCGTCACTTCACCCTTAACTAGTTTACATTTATTACGCAACTCCGTTTGAGTTACTACTCTTAGCAACCGAACCAGTATCAAATACCGAGGGGTTGCTATAAACACTAGTAAAGTACACATCAATAACATGTATATCAAATATACCTTTGTTCACTTTGCCATCCTTCTTATCCGCCAAATATTTTGGGTAGTTCCGCCTCCAGTGACCAGTCCCTTTGCAGTAGAAGCACTCAGTTTCAGGCTTAGGTCCAGACTTGGGCTTTTTCACTTGAGCATCAACTTGCTTGTCGTTCTTCTTGAAGTTCCCCTTTCTTCCCTTTGCCCTTTTCTTGAAACTAGTGGTCTTTGTCAACCATCAACACTTGATGTTTTTCTTGATTTCTACCTTTGCCGATTTTAGCATCGTGAAGAGCTCGGGAATTACTTTCGTCATCCCTTGCATATTATAGTTCATGACAGAGTTCTACTAACTTGGTGATGGTGACTAGAGAATTCTTTCAATCACTATTTTATCTGGAAGATTAACACCCACTTGATTCAAGCAATTGTAGTACCCAGACAATCTAAGCACATGCTCATTGGTTGAGCTATTCTCCTCCATCTTTTAGGCAAAGTACTATTAGAGGTCTCATACCTCTCGACACGGGCATGAGTGTGAAATACCGATTTCAACTCTTGGAACATCTTATATGCTCCGTGGCGTTCAAAACATTTTTGAAGTCCCGGTTATAAGCCGTAAAGCATGGTGCACTTAACTATCAAGTAGTCATCATACCGAGCTTTTGTCAAAACGTTCATAACGTGCGCATCCGCTCCTCGCAATAGGTGCATCACCCGGTGCATCAAGGACATAATTCTTCTGCGCGGCAATGAGGATAAACCTCAGATCACGGATCCAATCCGCATCATTGCTACTAACATCTTTCAACTTAGTTTTCTCTAGGAATATATCATAACATAAACAGCGAGCAACAACGCGAGCTATTGATCTACAACATAGATATGCTAATACTACCAGGACTAAGTTCATGATAAATTTAAGTTCAATTAATCATATTACTTAAGAACTCCCACTTAGATAGACATCCCTCTAATCCTCAAAGTGATCACGTGATCCATATCAACTAAACCATGTCCGATCATCACGTGAGATGGAGTAGTTTCAATGGTGAACATCACTATGTTGATCATATCTACTATATGATTCATGCTCGACCTTTCGGTCTTAGTGTTCCGAGGCCATATCTATTATATGCTAGGCTCGTCAAGTTTAACCTGAGTATTCTGCGTGCGCAACTGTTTTGCACCCGTTGTATTTGAACGTAGAGCCTATCACACCCGATCATCACGTGGTGTCTCAGCACGAAGAACTTTCTCAACGGTGCATACTCAGGGAGAAGACTTATACCTTGATAATTTAGTGAGAGATCATCTTATAATGCTACCATCGATCTAAGAAGAATAAGATGCATAAAAGATAAACATCACATGCAATCAATATAAGCAGGGGCGTACCCATGTTGAGCCACCCGGGTGCACATGACACCGGGTGCAAGAATATTTCTTTGTAAATTTCCTGCAAACTATGGTGTGGGACACCCCATTTTAGATGAAAATTATGAGTGATTATATCCTGGGACACCGGGACATTTCCTCTCTGGGTCCGCCCCTGAATATAAGTGATATGATATGGCCATCATCATCTTGTGCTTGTGATCTCCATCTCCGAAGCACCGTTATGATCACCATCGTCACCGGCGTGACACCTTGATCTCCATCGTAGCATCATTGTCATCTCGCCAACTTATGCTTCCACGACTATCGCTACCGCTTAGTGATAAAGTAAAGCATTACAACGCGATTGCATTGCATACAATAAAGCGACAACCATATGGCTCCTGCCAGTTGCCGATAACTCGGTTACAAAACATGATCATCTCATACAATAAAATATAGCATCATGCCTTGACCATATCACATCACAACATGCCCTGCAAAAACAAGTTAGACATCCTCTACTTTGTTGTTGCAAGTTTTACGTGGCTGCTACGGGCTGAGCAAGAACCGTTCTTACCTACGCATCAAAACCACAATGATAGTTTGTCAAGTTGGTGCTGTTTTAACCTTCGCAAGGACCGGGCGGAGCCACACTCGATTCAACTAAAGTGAGAGAGACAGACACCCGTCGATCACCTTTAAGCAACGAGTGCTCGCAGCGGTGAAACCAGTCTCGGCGTAGCGTCTGGCGTAATGTTGGTCCGGGCCGCTTCATCTCACAATACCGCTGAACCAAAGTATGACATGCTGGTAAGCAGTATGACTTATATCGCCCACAATTCACTTGTGTTCTACTCATGCATATTACATCAACGCATAAAACCAGGCTCGGATGCCACTATTGGGGAACGTAGTAATTTCAAAAAAATTCCTACGCACACGCAAGATCATGGTGATGCATAGCAACGAGAGGGGAGAATGTGTCCACGTACCCTCGTAGACCAAAAGCGGAAGCGTTAGCACAACGCGGTTGATGTAATCATACATCTTCACGATCCGACCGATCAAACACCGAACGTACGGCACCTCCGAGTTCTGCACACGTTCAGCTCGATGACATCCCTCAAACTCCGATCCAGCCGAGTGTTGATGGAGATTTTCGTCAGCACGACGGCGTGGTGACAATGTTGATGTTCTACCGACGCAGGGCTTCGCCTAAGCACCACTACGATATTATCGAGGTGGATTATGATGGAGGGGGGCACCGCACACGACTAAGAGATCAATCATCAATTGTGTGTCTATGGGGTGTCCCCCTGCCCCCGTATATAAAGGAGCAAGGGAGGAGGAGGCCAGCCCAAGGAGGGCTGCGCCAAGGGAGTAGGATTCCTACTCCTAGTTGGAGTAGGTTTCCTCCTTTCCTAGTCCAACTAGGAGAAGGGGGGAAAAGAGAGGAGGGGATAAGGAAGGGAGATGGGGGCCGCGCCCCAAACCCCTTGTCCAATTCGGACTGGGCTTGGGAGGGGCGCGCGCCACCTCCTGGCTGCTGCCTTTCCTTCCCACTAAGGCCCATTAAGGCCCAATACTTCTTCCCCGTATTCCCGTAACTCCCCGGTACTCGAAAAATACCGAATCACTTGGAACCTTTCCGATGTCCGAATATAGTCGTCCAATATATCGATCTTTACGTCTCGACCATTTCGAGACTCCTCGTCATGTCCCCGATCTCATTCGGGACTCCGAACTACCTTCGGTACATCAAAACACATAAATTCATAATATAACCGCCATCGAACTTTAAGCGTGCGGACCCTACGGGTTCGAGAACTATGTAGACATGACCGAGACACGTGTCCGGTCAATAACCAATAGCAGAACCTGGATGCTCATATTGGCTCCTACATATTCTACGAAGATCTTTATCGGTCAAACCGCATAACAACATACGTTGTTCCCTTTGTCATCGGTATGTTACTTGCCCGAGATTCGATCGTCGGTATCTCAATACCTAGTTCAATCTCGTTACGGCAAGTCTCTTTACTCGCTCGTAATACATCATCCCACAACTAACTCATTAGTTGGAATGCTTGCAAGGCTTATAGCGATGTGCATTACCGAGTGGGCCCAGAGATACCTCTCCGACAATCAGAGTGACAAATCCTAATCTCGAAATACGCCAACCCAACAAGTACCTTTGGAGACATCTGTAGAGCACCTTTATAATCACCCAGTTACGTTGTGACGTTTGGTAGCACACAACGTGTTCCTCTGGTAAATGGGAGTTGCATAATCTCATAGTCATAGGAACATGTATACGTCATGAAGAAAGCAATAGCAGAATACTAAACGATCGTGTGCTGAGCTAACGGAATGGGTCAAGTCAATCACATCATTCTCCTAATGATGTAATCTCGTTAATCAAATGACAACTCATGTCTATGGCTAGGAAACATAACCATCTTTGATCAACGAGCTAGTCAAGTAGAGGCATACTAGTGACACTCTGTTTGTCTATGTATTCACACAAGTATTATGTTTCCAGTTAATACAATTCTAGCATTAATAATAAACATTTTTCATGATATAAGGAAATAAATAATAACTTTATTATTGCCTCTAGGGCATATTTCCTTCAGCACAGTTAGGGGGAACACTTACTTGAAATTTTAGCGAGGGATCATCTTATTTATGCTACCGTCGTTCTTAGCAAATAAGATGTAAAAACATGATAAACATCACATGCAATCAAATAGTGACATGATATGGCCAATATCATTTTGCTCCTTTTGATTTCCTTCTTGAGCGCCATGATCATCATCGTCACCGCATGACACCATGATCTCCATCATCGTGTCTTCATGAAGTTGTCTCGCCAACTATTACTTCTACTACTATGGCTAACGGTTAGCAATAAAGTAAAGTAATTACATGGCGTTTTCATTGACACGCAGGTCATACAATAAATTAAGACAACACCTATGGCTCTTGCCGGTTGTCATACTCATCGACATGCAAGTCGTGATTCCTATTACAAGAACATGATCAATCTCATACATAACATATATCATTCATCACATCCTTATGGCCATATCACATCACACGGCATATGCTGCAAGAACAAGTTAGACATCCTCTGATTGTTGTTGCAAATTTTTTTGTGGCTGCTATAGGTTTCTAGCAAGAACGTTTCTTATCTACGCCAAAACCACAACGTGATATGCCAATTTCTATTTACCCTTCATAAGGACCCTTTTCATCGAGTCCGATCTGAACAAAGTGGGGGAGACAGACACCCGCTAGCCACCTTATGCAACTAGTGCATGTCAGTCGGTGGAACCTGTCTCATGTAAGCATACGCGTAAGGTCGGTCCGGGCCGATTCATCCCACGATGCCGCCGAATCAAGATAAGACTAGTAACGGCAAGTAAATTGACAAAATCAATGCCCACAACAACTTGTGCTCTACTCGTGCATAGAAACTACGCATAGACCTAGCTCATGATGCCACTGTTGGGGATCGTTGTAGAAATTAAAAAAAATCTACGCATCACCAAGATCAATCTATGGACATACTAGCAACGAGTGAGAGGGGAGTGTATCTTCATACCCTTGAAGATCGCGATACATAAGCGTTACAAGAACGCGGATGAAGGAGTCGTACTCGTAGCGATTCAGATCGCGGATGATTCCAATCTAAGCGCCGAACAACGGTGCCTCCGCGTTCAACACACGTGCAGCCCGATGATGTCTCCCACGCCTTGATCCAGCAAGGAGAGAGGGAGAGGTTGGGGAAGACAACTCCAGCAGCATCACGACGGCTTGGTGGTGGTGGAGCAGCGTGGTTCTCCGGTAGGGCTTCACCAAGCTCAACGGAGGAGGAGGGGAGGGCTGCGCCTTGGATGTGGTCCAGCTGCCCTCCCTCCTTCCCTCTATTTATAGGGGCAAGGGAGAGGGGGGCCGACCCCCTCCAGATGGATCTAGATGGGCGGGGGGTTTGGCGCCCAGCCCACCTAGGGGCTGGTTCCCCTCCATATTCAGCCCATAGGGCCCTCCGGGGCAGGTGGACCCTCCCAGTGGACCCCCGGAACCCTTCCGGTGGTCCCGGTACAATACCGATAAACCCCCGAACACTTCCGGCAACCGAATAAGGACTTCCCGTATATAAATATTTATCTCCGGACCATTTCGGAGCTCCTCGTGACGTCTAGGATCTCATCCGGGACTCCGAACAACATTCGGTAACCACGTACAAACTTTCCCTATAGCCCTAGCATCATCGAACCTTAAGTGTGTAGACCCTACGGGTTAGAGAGGCATGTAGACATGACCGAGACATCTCTCCGGCCAATACCAACAGCGGGATCTGGATACCCATGTTGGCTCCCACATGCTCCATGATGATCTCATCGGATGAATCACGATGTCGGGGATTCAATCAATCCCGTACACAATTCCCTTTGTCTACCGGTATGATACTTGCCCGAGATTCGATCGTCGGTATCCCTATACCTTGTTCAATCTCGTTACCGGCAAGTCTCTTTTACTTGTTCCGTAACACATCATCCCGTGATCAACTCTTTGGTCACATTGAGCTCATTATGATGATGTCCTACCGAGTGGGCCCAGAGATACCTCTCCGTCACACGGAGTGACAAGTCCCAGTCTTGATTCGTGCCAACCCAACAGACACTTTCGGAGATACCTGTAGTGCACCTTTATAAACCACCCAGTTACGTTGTGATGTTTGGCACACCCAAAGCATTCCTACGGTATCCGGGAGTTGCACAATCTCATGGTCTAAGGAAATGATACTTGACATTAGAAAAGCTTTAGCAGATGAACTACACAATCTTGTGCTATGCTTAGGATTGGGTCTTGTCCATCACATCATTCTCCTAATGATGTGATCCCGTTATCAACGACATCCAATGTCCATGGTCAGGAAACCGTAACCATATATTGATCAACGAGCTAGTCAACTAGAGGCTCACTAGGGACATGTTGTGGTCTATGTATTCACACATGTATTACGATTTCCGGATAACACAATTATAGCATGAACAATAGACAATTATCATGAACAAGGAAATATAATAATAACCACTTTATTATTGCCTCTAGGGCATATTTCCAACAACGGCGGCATGCCTTCACTGCGCCGCCCGTGAATCAATGGAAGGCTGACCGGTGGCAACCTTCGCATTGATTCCCGCAGGAAACCGAGGCGATGAGGACGATGAAGATTCTCGGTGACGCACAGCCGCTGAATAGGCAGGTCCACCAGTTTTCGCGCCAAATTTGTTTCCCCCTGGCGCCCCCAGCGCGCCGGTTTCAGCCTGGATCCGTCGGCGCCAATTTCGGCTCTAACCGACAAAATTTGGGCTCTCGGGGGCGCGACCGGGCGATTTTTAAGAGCTGGTTATAAAAATGGGGCCAGGGGGCTGTTGGGGGCCGAGTGAAGATGCTCAGCTTCGGGCTTGGCTCGCTAGTTTTCATATAGGCACTCTTTACAAGTCTATCATTTTGGAAACTGAATGTGATTTTGTGTTTTTTTTTTCTCATAAATGAAAAGCTTGACAAGTCCTCTTTCGTTGATCTCAAGGAGGCTTTGAGTATCTTATGCTCCAGAATGTTAAAATTTCAAAAATTAATCAGCACGCCAATGGTGTGTCACACGAGATTGCAAATTATAGTTTTGATAGTTGGTTTGATGGTGTTTTCCTTAATAGTAAGGAATGATTTTAATAACCTTTTAACTAAATAATATATAAGGTCTTTTTCAAAAACTAATATAAATGATAGTGAAAGAGATTTGTTCCTTCTTTGTGAAAAAATAAGGAATCGTCGACTGGTACGGGTTTTGATGGGCTGTAAAGCTCTCTGCCGTCATCAGTGTGCCGATCCGGATAATATCGTGGTCGGGTTTTAGGGCATCTCCAAGGCGGTCTCTTAAACCGCCCGCATCCATTCGGATTGTGTTGTCCGTACCGTGGAAGCCATCCAACGCGGGTCTGTATCGGCTCGTAGGGCAGTCCGGATATGATTTCTCCTGCAAATCGGGGATAAAAGTGAGGGAGCTTTGCCGGAGTCCGGACACGCGAAACATAGGAATACGACACCCCCGGCCCACCCAAAACCCTCCTCGAACCCCGCGACTCCATTATCCCCATGTTCTCTCCTTCCTTATTTCTCTCTTGCCTTCGTCGGTGCTCCACCACCCCGGCCACCACGCAACACCCTTGCCGGAACTCTACGTCTCCGTCACCTCCAACGCTTTAGCAGGGCTCCACCCCGCTTCTCCTTCGTCTCCGTTCAACCCCTATCTTCCGACCGCCCTGCCAAGTACCATCGGCTACTGCTATTCTCACCATGCCGGTAACTGTTCGATGAATCGCCGGAGCTAAAGACAATTGCCGCTTCCTTCTAGCAATGGATTCCAATTTGGAGTACATATACTAGTAGTATGTTGAGTCATCTGACGAGGAGTACTCTGCTGAGACGACGATGATGCAGGTGATCCTTGAAGAAGTGGAGCGTGCGGAGGAGCATGTTCTCAATTTCAAGGGCTCAATTAAGGGTCATCGAATGCTCAACCACAACAGGGCGCGCGACCATTTGACGCTGATGGCCGACTACTTTGCTCCCGATGTACTATTCGCTGAACATTTTCGCTAGCGTTTTCGGATGCACAAGACTGTCTTTGATCATTTGTACCATGGCGTCCCGTACTATGATGACTACTTCATCCTGAAGAAGGACACCGTGGGAATGATGTGCTTCTCTGGTTACCAGAAGTGCATGGCCGCACGCCGAATGCTTGCATATGGCACGACCGCTGATTCGTGGGATGAGTACCTACGGTTGTCTGAGAGCACATGCTAAGATGCCATGGTCAGGTTTGCAACTGCCGTGGTCGAGGTGTTCTAACGTCAGTACCTGAGAGAACCAACTGTGGCAGATACCAAGAGGCTCTTGGCAATCTCATAAGTAAGAGGGTGGCCAGGTTTGCTTGGATCTCTTGACTGCATGCATTGAAAATGGAAGAACTACCCGAAGGCTTTAAAAGGGCAATATCAGGGTCATGTTAAGAAGCCCACCATCATTCTTGAAGCAGTTGCATCACATGATCTTTGGATTTGGCATGATTTCTTTGGCATGCCCGGGTCTCACAATGACATCAATGTGCTGCAATGATCGCCATTGTTTGCGAGGCTAACTGAAGGAAAAGCTCCTCCTTGCCACTATATTGTCAATGGACATGAGTACAACACGGGCTATTATCTGGTCGACGGTATCTATCCTCCATGGGCTACCTATGCCAGCACCATCTCAAACCCAATTGGCCAGAAAAAGGCTCACTTTGCCCAAAGACAAGAAACAACTGGAAAGGATGTCGAGAGGGCATTTAGAGTTCTGCAGGCGCGTTTTGCAGTTGTTTGTGGACCTGCTAAACAATGGGATCTAAAAACCATGTGGGAGGTGATGACATGTTGTGTGATTATGCACATCATGATCATCGAGGATGAGGGTGATGATGCTGCTGTAACTCTGGAATTTGAGAACATGGGTGATCCTATCCAACTTCCGGACCAAAATCCGGCCACATTTGAAGAGTTTATTCAAATGCATCAACAAATTTGGCATCGACCAACTCACGAGGAGTCAAGGGAGATCTAATTGAGCATCAGTGGGCGCTGAAAAGGGAAAATATGTAATATTTGAACTTTTTTAAATTTGAACTAGTGCTACATGCGGTTATTTGAACGTCTCTACCCTTTGCATTCAGCTATTTGATCGTGTGGACTTGAAAAAAAAGAGGAATGTTGGATGTATGCGACTACGGTTGGATGGCTGCCTCCCGCATCCGTGTCCGTGGACTAGTCCCCCTGTCCGGAGACGGATGCGGGAGGAAATTGGGTTGCCGTTGAAGATGCCCTTAGTGAACGAAGGACAATGTGCATCGCTACATTAATATTCTTAGCAGATATTGTGCATTACTACATTAACATTCTAAGCAGTTCATTTTCTTTTTCTGTCAGAATGTTGTCAAAATCGAATCATAGAATGTGCGATGGAGGCCATGTTGACATGTCCTTGTAATTATACTTGTCTGCATTTTCTTTTGGGAGTCCTTTGTGTCCTTCAAAAGAAAAACCTCTGTTCTTTCTAATATCCGGTTGACTGGCCTAAATTTCGGCTGGTCACCGCGTGAGCGTTCGATCGGGTCTCAGTCAACCATACGATCGCGTCGCCTTCTTTCCGCTTCTTTCTCTTCTTTCCACGCAAAAACAACAGTATTCGCATAGCACGGGCGCCGTGGCCACCGGCCCCATCGCTGCACGTCCTCCGGCCACCGGGCATCGCCCCCTTGCCTGGACGTCCTTCCTCCATAGTCTGCGCTACCGAATGCGCTCGTCGCCCTCGCCCCGTTGGTCACAACCCCGTCTTCATCCTCGTCACCATACTCCGTGTTAAGGCATGTCTCTCTCTAAGTAGTTTTGGTGATTGATGACAACATCTTTGCGGACTAATCATGTGCGTTGAGTTTTTCAGAGATTCATCCTTTGGCACGAGACGATTTCCTCCCCTCGGAGTTTGAAGCAAAGATGGTGTAGATCTTTCAATTTAGTTTTGGTTGACTTGTGTCGTAGGAGTCACCGTACAATCAAGAGGGGGTCCGCATTGGTTAGGCTAGGGTGGAATCAACATGTACACATCCCCTTTGCACCCTCTGAGCCTTCCCACTTTGATGGAGGTCTCCTTGCTGCCTTCTCTTTGTGATATGGTCCCAGCGGTAGTACCGCGGACCCCAGCGGTAGTACCACTTGAGAGCTACAAGCGGCAGTACCGCTCCACAGCGGTAGTACCGCTTGGAGCTCTCCGCCGTAGTACCGCTGCGGCTCCGCACTCCTACTGCCTCGACTCGAGGGTTCGCCTCTCGTGTCGGGTTTTGCGGCACTGGCTGCGGCAGTAGAGGCGGTAGTACAGCTCATAAGCGGTAGTACCGCCTTTACCACCGCGGTAGTACCGCCCTGGGTCCAGGTCCTGCTCCGCCCCTTGCTCTCTTCTGACGGCGCGGCAGTACCACGAGGCGGAACGGTAGTACCGCTGGCCCCAGCAGTAGTACCGCCACCCACAGCGGTAGTACCGCCCTGTGCGGGGCTGAGTGGGGGTAACGGTTGGATTGTCTCCCCCCTTATAAAAGGAGGTCTTCTTCTCCAAGTTGATCTACCTCTCTTTCCCCCAAGCTCCATTGTTGCTTCGAAGCTCATTTCGCCCGATCTCTCTCCCTAGCCAATCAAACTCGTTGATTCTTTGGGGATTGGTTGAGAAGGCCCAGATCTACACTTCCACCAAGAAAAATTTGATTCCCCCAACTAATCCCTTGCGGATCTTGTTACTCTTGGGTGTTTGAGCACCCTAGACGGTTGAGGTCACCTCGGAGCCATATTCCATTGTGGTGAAGCTCCGTGGTTTCGTTGGGAGCCTCCAATTCGGTTGTGGAGAGAGCCCCAACCTTGTATGTAAAGGTCCGGTCGCCGCCTCCAAGGGCACCAATAGTGGAATCACAACATCTCGCATTGTGTGAGGGCGTGAGGAGAATACGGTGGCCCTAGTGGCTTCTTGGGGAGCATTGTGCCTCCACACCGCTCCAACGGAGACGTACTTCCCTTCAAAAGGAAGGAACTTCGGTAAAACATCCTCGTCTTCACCGGCTCCACTCTTGGTTATCTCGTACCTTTACTTGTGCAAGCTTACTTTGTGTTGCATCTCTTGTTTTCTTGTGTGCTTGTCGTTGGCGCATCATATAGGTTGCTCACCTAGTTGCATATCTAGACAACCTACTTTGATGCAAAGTTTAAATTGGTAAAGAAAAGCTAAAATTGTTAGTTGCCTATTCACCCCCCTAGTCAACTATATCGATCCTTTCAATTGGTATCAGAGCCTCGTCTCTTTATTAAGGACTTTTCCGTCCGAAGAGTATGGTTGACACTATAGACGGTGGGGAGGAGCACTCCGGTGTGAATCTGGTCTCGTCTACGCCCTAGGGGTGGGCATATTAACCGCGCACCGAACTACCGAACCGAAAAACCCGGGACCGAAGCCGAAAAGACCGAAACCGAAAATTTTGATCCTTAGTTCGGTCTGCACTTTGTATAAACTGAAATTAATTTAGGAATTTCGGTCTTTACTTTACTTAACCAAAGTAATCGATGAGACCGATTAGATGTGCACATGGACAAATTTCTATGTAAAAGTCGGCCCACACACAGCCCAACATCTCAAGCCTTTGCTCCTCCTGTACATACGACGTACGTGCCTCCTCCAGCGGCCCATCCTACTAATCTCAGCCTCACTCCCGATTGATTGCCCACTCCTTACCCTAGCCGCCAGCGTGCCGCCTCTCCTTCTCCTCGCTCTGAACCCCAACGGGCGACGGTGGTGGCCTCCGGCCTACGCATATCTCTTCCCTCTGATCTCCCGCCTCCTCTTCGATTGCTGGATGCTAGCATCTTTTTCTATTTCTATATGATTTGGAGCTTCTTGATAAGCTCGTGAGATCCATATGAGTTCATGTGATGGTTCTTCCTAGTAGGATCTGATTTTTCTACTCACGGGATCTACTTCTTGTGTGTACACAAGGTTAATTTGATGAGTATAAGTTCAGAAGTGTGATTGTTTTGTTTTCATTCTCTAATATATTGGTCAATTTGGCCTTAACCGAGGACCGACCCAAGATCTCGGTCCCCCGAATGCTCGGTTAGCAGTTTTCCAACTCACCAATCGGTCATTCTTTTTCCAAAACCGAACTTGTTCAAAACCCGAAGAACTGGACCGAACGGTTCGGTTTAACCGAACGCCCAGTCCTACTACGGCCGATGGGGGAACCGTGGTCTCCCGTGAGGAATTCAATGTGGCTTTGGACACATTGAAAACCTCCATGACGACCGAGGTTGAAAGCATGTTTAACAAATTCTTAGAAGGGCTTAAATTATCCACCGCACCGATGAAAGTGGGTGATCCCACTAACAAGGTGACGGATGCTAACTCCGATAAGGGGGAAGCTACTAGTGAAAAGGCTCCTTCTTCTAGTGGTAAAAATGGCAACAACATCTTTGCCCCATGTGGAGCCTCCGCTCACTTATGGTGGACCGATTCCTTCCACTCATTTGAATCATGCCGGTCCTCCCCCTAAAATTGTGAAAAATAAGGACGTTTATTCTTGGGTTTATCACTTTAAGCATCATTTAAACCATGTTAATACTAATCTTTGGAGAATCATTGAAGAAGGTTTTCCTCCGCATGACCGAAGCAACTTCACCCCTAGAGAAGCCGCGGATAATCAATTCAATGAGAATGCTCTCTTCATCATCCAAGATGCAATTCCACCCGAAGATCTTGCTCATCTCCGACCCTTCACCGTGGCCAAGGATGCATGGCACCATGTTGTGTCCCTCTACAGGGGAAGCGCAAGCATTCAATGCTCCAACTATGAAGTGGTGTAAGATGAAGCCGATGAGTTTGCAATGAAATAAGATGAAGAACCTCGTGAGCTTTATCGGAGATTAACTACTCTCGCGGTCTCACTCCAAGATCATGGGAGCAAGGATACGGATGACAATTGGATCAAGCGCAAATTCCTCAAGTCCATGATGCCTTACCACAAGGCCATGTCCTCCGTCATTCCTCAAAGGCCGGATTTCCACACCTTGTCGTCAAGTGAAGTGTTGGATGAGCTTGTGGCTATGAGTATCTTGGAAAAGACCGCCGACAATGCGGTATTACGTTCTCAAAGAGCTAAGAAGTCCAACCTAGCTTTGAAGGCCAAGGTTAGTGTGGAAGAAGAATATGAAGAGGAAGAAGAGGAGAGCAACCCCGAAGATACAAAATATGCTTATCATGAGCACATGGCTCTCGCTTCAAGGCAATTTTGGAGCAAGAAGAACACAAGGCCAAACTTCAACAAAAGCAACTCAAGTGGCATGAAGGGCAAGAAACATGTGAGAACTTTCTATAATTGTGGCAATGTGAGCCACTTTGTTGCGGAATGCCCATATGAGAAGAGGGAAGACAATGGTGGCAAGCTCATCCGAAAAGACAAGGCCAAGTCTTTCCCCAACAAGAGCAACTTCACCAAGAAGACTCCTCCCAAGGGGTTGGTGGCACAACAAGAATACAATGAGGATGAGGATGATGATGATGAAGACGGTGACTCGGTTGCCATGGCCTCCGTGGCCATTGCAACAACTCCACGGGTGTCCCTCTTCGACTCACCCAATGAGAACATCACCGCCAAGTGCCTCATGGCTAAAGCCACCAACAAGGTAACCCCCAACATCAAAACTACCATCATTACTAATCCCTCATTGACGGATTGCATTGATGAAAGTGAGTTGCCTAATGTGGAAGAAAATGAATTTGAGTCTTTTATGAGTAAGCTCAAGGGTAAGTCCAAGAAGCACTTTCTTGCTCTCTTGGAACAACTTGGTGAAGCCAATGACACGATCGAGGCTCACCGAGAAACCATCTCTGAGATGGACGGGCATAGTCGTGACTATGCCGATGAGATATCGGACCTCTCGAACGCTCTTGAGGAAGAGCGTGGTCATCGTTTGGCTCTTGAGGAGTCATACAACGATGATCATGCTAAATTAAAGAAAGATCTTGATCATGCTCTTGTTGTATCTCGTGTGCTATATTTCGAGAAGGCCAAACTTGGGATTGATCTTGCTAGACTCAAGGAGGAGTTTGATATACTTGACAAGGCTCACAAGGCCTTGAAGGGTACTCATGATAGTCTTAAAGAGTCTCATGATCAAATCCAAGTGAAGCTAACCAAGGAGAAAGCCACTTTTCCTCATATGGTTTTAATTGATAATGCAAATGCTACTAACCCTTGTTGTGAGCATGTGCATCTTGTTGAGGAGAATGAAGTTGAAGGAGAAACTTAAAAAGGGCCTTGTGTCGTGCATACAAGGTGAGAAGAACCTCAACGACCTTTTGAGCAATCAAAAGGAAGTTGTGGCCAAGGAA
The DNA here is from genome assembly GCA_021605145.1 of Aegilops bicornis. Classification (NCBI taxonomy): domain Eukaryota; kingdom Viridiplantae; phylum Streptophyta; class Magnoliopsida; order Poales; family Poaceae; genus Aegilops; species Aegilops bicornis. The sequence goes on along the minus strand of CM038670.1, from coordinate 686,008,684 downwards.
GGGATTGGGTTCACACCCAAATCCAAGAACAAGAAGAAGAACGACAAGACCAAACGACCTCCCCCTCTCAAGCAAACCTTTGTGAAGGAGGGAGAGGGTGCTTCTAAGGAGAAGAAGAAGAACAATGTGAAGGGTAGTGATGCCAAGAAGGGCAATGCTACCCCTCCCAACAAAGCTGGCGAATTTAACCCTTCTTATGTGTTATGCCGTGCTAGTGATGGACATGTTTATGCCAAATTTGTTGGTTCTCCTTATGAGTACATTGAACGGTCTATTTGGGTTCCTAAGACCCTTGTTACTAACATCAAAGGACCCATTGCAAAATGGGTACCTAAAACCAAGCATTGATCTTTTGTAGGTGTTTGCTTCCGGTGGGGGTCATGGTTGCTCGATAGTGGAGCCACTAATCATATGACCGGAAGCAAGGACTTGGTGGTGGACGTGCACAAAATTCCATCTATGCCCACCAATGTCGTGGGGTGATGCCTCGTCTTATAAGGTATTGGGTCTTGGCAAGGTTGTCATTTCTCATGATCTCATGATCGAGAAAGTCATGCTTGTTGAGTCCCTTGCATACAACTTACTTTCCGTTCGTCAACTTGCTCTTATGGGCTTTGCTACTTTCTTTGATATTGATACCGTGGCCCTCTTGTGGAGCAAGACTCTTAAAGTAGCCTTTGTTGGGCATGTCGAGAACGGTCTCTATGTGATTAACTTTTCGAAGCGACCCACAGAGACCGCGACATGCCTAATGGCTAAAGTTGATGTGGGATGGCTTTGGCATCGCCGTTTAGCCCATGTCAATATGAGATCTTTGCAAAGTCTTATCAAGGGGGACCATGTTCGTGGACTAACAAATGTTAGTTTTGCCAAAGATCGTGCTTGCAGTGCTTGTATCGAAGGAAAGCTACATGAGAAGGCTCACCCCCCACGACTATCATCTACTCAAAGAGGCCTTTGGAGCTCCTTCACTTGGATCTCTTTGGGCCCCATCCTTTGATAGTCTTGGAGGTAGGAAGTATTGCTTGGTGATTGTGGATGATTACTCAAGATACACATGGGTATATTTCTTCAAGAGGAAGAGTGAGACCCAACAAACCGTCATTGACTTTGCAAATGAAGCCCAATGCCAACACAATGCAAAGATCTTGACAATAAGAAGTGACAATGGCACCGAGTTCAAGAACTACACCTTGGATGAGTTTCTTAGTGATGAGGGGATCAAGCATCAATATTCCGCACCTTACACCCCTCAACAAAATGGTGTAGCGGAGAGGAAGAACCAGACGTTGATGGATGCGGCAAGAATCATGATGGCGGAGTTCAAGTCTCCATACAACTTTTGGGCCGAAGCCATCAACACCGCGTGTCATGCATCCAATCGGCTCTATCTCCGCAAAGGCTTGAACAAGACTCCACATGAGATACTCACCGATAACAAGCCCAACCTCAAGTACTTTCGGGTGTTTGGGTGTAAGTGTTTCATTCTCAAGAAAGGTGTTCATTTGTCCAAATTTGAGGCTAGAGCTTATGAGAGCATATTTGTTGGTTATGCTACAAACTCTCATTCTTACCATGTCCTCAATAAGTCCACGAGACTTATTGAGGAGACGTGTAACGTGGAGTTTGATGAGAATAACGGCTCCCAAGTGGAGCAAAGTGGTACTTGTGATGTAGGTGATGAAATTCCTCCCCAAGCCATAAGAAGAAGGGACATTTACATCTATGCCCCTAATTTGCGCCCACTCTCAGATTTACCCCTAATTTCAAAGCCTGCTCAAATTTGCCCCTCCGCCGTTAGGTGCACTTACAGAAATGCCCATACGTGCCGTTACCGTCCGGTCAAAGCAGGTCAAAGCGGTCAAAGGGCATTGACCGCCTCAAAAAATAGCAAAAAATCTAAAAATCTGAAAATTGTGAGATCAAAGATACTCAGGTTAGCAAGGTGCGTGCAAATTTTCGTGCTTTGTTTGGGCATTCCGGAGCTCGTGTCAAAGGAAAAACAAGAAATATGTAAGCTCGTGAACAGTAAATTCAAAAAAAATAGCAAGAAAATTCAAAAAATATGAAATTTTTGGCGTCAAAGAGGCTATGGTCTAAAAGCTGCATGCCAATTTTGTTGTGTTTGGACATTGGAGGGCTTGTGGAGAAAAAACAAAATCTGGCTCGGGAAAAAACTTGGGAAAAATGACTATTTTGTTTTTTTCTTGCGAGAGCTCCTCGCATGTCATTTGATCACAAAACTTGCAAGCACCTTGTGCACCCAAGCCTCTTTGATGCCAAAAATTTCATATTTTTTGAATTTTCTTGCTATTTTATTTCAAATTTACTATTCACAAGTGTGCATATTAACTGCTTTTTCCTCGCCACGAGCTCTGGAATGTCCAAATAGCACAAAAATTTGCACGCACCTTGCGCACATGAGTATCTTTGATCTCACAAAATTTTAGATTTTTTTTAAAAAAATTGCTATTTTTTCAGGACGGTCAAAGTTGTTTGACCGGACGGTAATGGCGCAGAAGGGCTTTTCTGTAAGGGCACCTAACGGCAGAGGGGCAAATTTGAGCAGGCTTTCGAATTAGGGGTATATCTGATTAGGTGGTTCGAGTTAGGGACAGAAATGCAAATGGCCCTAAGAAGAATGGGTGTTGGTTTTATCCTACCCATTGAGGAACCCCTTGTGGCCGAAGGAGAAGGACAATGTTACACTCACATGGAACCATCACCAACCCAAGACACACACGCTTCCGAAGAACAAAGTGAAGGCCCTCATACTCTTAAAAAAGACCAAGGGCAAGATCAACCTCAAGATGTTGTTGAACCACCAAGTGATGCCCAAGGTCAAGTTCTCTTCTCCGAGAAAGTTCAAGATCAAGAGCAAGCTCAAGATCAAGATCGAGCTCAAGATGATGCTCAAGATGATCAAGTTACCGCTCCTCAACTCACTCCTGAGGAGGAATTGGAGCGTCGTGCCGCTAAGATTGCATCCAAGCTCTCTACTAAGGGTCATCTCATGACAAATGTGCTTGGAAGCATTCGAAAGGGGGTAAGCACTCGTAGACAATTGGCAAACTATTGTGAACATCACACGTTTGTCTCTTGTGTTGAACCCCAAAAGGTCTATGAGGCGCTCGAAGATCCGGATTGGCTTAATGCCATGCATGAAGAACTCAACAACTTCGAGCACAACATGGTGTGGAGATTGGTGCCAAGACCATCAAGGAACCATAATGTCATTGGAACCAAGTGGATTTTCAAGAACAAGCAAGATGCTCATGGTATTATCATTCGCAACAAGGCTCGATTGGTAGCACAAGGCTACTCCCAAGCCGAGGGTATCGACTACGGTGAAACCTTTGCTCCCGTTGCACGCCTTGAATCCATTCGCATGTTGATTGCTTATGCATCTCATCATAACTTTAAGTTGCAACAAATGGATGTGAAGAGTGCTTTTCTTAATGGTCCTATTAATGAGCTGGTGTATGTCAAACAACCCCCCGGGTTCGAGGATCCCTATTTCCCCGATCATGTGTATCAAATCGATAAGGCACTCTATGGCCTTAAACAAGCCCCATGTGTGTGGTATGACCACCTTACCAAGTTGCTACAAGATCATGGGTTTGAAATTGGAAAAATTGACCCTACTCTTTTTTACTAAGAAGGTCAAAGGGGAGTTGTTTGTGTGCCAACTATATGTTGATGATATTATTTTTGGTTCCCCTAACAAAGCTTTCAATGAGGAATTTGCCGCTCTCATGACCTCAAAGTTCAAGATGACTTCTATGGGAGAGTTGAAGTTCTTTCTCAGGTTCGAAGTCAAGAAAAGAAGAGCAGGAACCTTCATCAACCAAGCCAAATACACTCAAGACATGCTCAAGAGATTCAAGCTAAGTGATGTCAAGCTGGCTTCCACTCCAATGCCCGTCAAATGCCAACTTGACATAGATCCCAATGGTAAAGCGGTGGATCAAAAGGTATATCGTTCCATGATTAGGTCCTTGCTTTACCTTTGTGCATCTAGACCGGATATTATGTTGAGTGTGGGAATTTGTGCATGGTTTCAAGCCGCACCTAAGGAAAGCCACTTTGTGGCAGTCAAGCGAATCTTTCGATATTTAGCTCATACCCCAAACTTTGGCTTATGGTACCCGAGAGGAGCAAACTTCGATCCTGTAGGATATTCGGACTCCGATTGGGCGGGAGACAAAGTGGATAGGAAGTCCACATCGGGAGGGTGCCAATTTCTTGGGTGCTCTTTGGTGAGTTGGTCTTCCAAGAAGCAAAGTTGTGTCTCTCTCTCGTCCACCGAAGCGGAGTATGTGGCCGCCGGTAGTTGTTCTGCACAACTTCTTTGGATGAGGCAAACTTTAAAGGATTACGGTGTCATTTGTGACAAAGTGCCTCTTTAGTGTGACAATGAAAGTGCCATCAAGATTTCTCTCAACCCGGTGGAACACTTCAAGACGAAGCATATTGAGATTCGATATCATTTCATCCGGGATCACATTAGGCGAGGGGAGATCGAGCTCAACTATGTCAACACCCATGATAACCTTGCAGATATCTTCACGAAGCCCTTGGATGAAGCAAGATTTCGTGAGTTAAGGCATGAGCTAAATATCATTGATTTGAGCAATGTGGCTTGAACCTGTGCACACCCCACCATACTCTTCGTGATGTCTAGTTTAGATGTAGGCATGGACATAGGGGGGTGTTGTTCTCTCAATGAACTCTCCCTCCCCCCATTATGCATAAATTGATCAAGTCTTCCACATTAGCCATTTTTGATGGTACTTGTGCTTCAAAGACAAGTTTTGGTCATGGGCCCAAGGTTAAAATCTTCACGGCGCCATACCTCTTGACTCAAACATAGGTGGCCTCAGCCACCTCCCTCTCTTGAAGAGGTGTGTGTTTCTTGTCCTCTCCCTAGTGTTCTCGTTGCAGTGTCTTGGTTCTCTCTTCTTGCCATTTGTTTTTCCTTTCTTTTTGAGCTTAGCTGTTTGGTGTCTAGTCTTTGGGTCTTTGCTGGGCGGTTCTGCCGCTAGTGGTGCACGGTACTACCGCTTGTGTTGACAAGCGGTACTACTGCCCACCTGAGCGGTACTACCGCTGCGGGGCGGGACCAGGGGGTTATGTCGGGGCAGGGGGAGGTTTTGTCTCCCCCGTACCCATTTGCACCACCCACTCGTTCCTCTTCGTCTCTCCAGGGTCGACTCGCGCGGGAGGGCTTCGGCGAGCCGCCGTCTCCGGGCCGTCCCTCTCCATTCCCTTCGGTGGAGTCGATCCCCACCCCGTCCTCTTGCCATGGATGCCGGTATTGCCCCCGTTTCCCTTCTATTCTTGCCTAGGTTTCAGATCCAGTGTCTTAGGGGCAATAGTGGTTGCATCTCTCGATTTTTGGCTAAATCAAGGCTTGAGTAGGTTGGAGAAGGCGACTAGACTATTTGGATTGATAATTGGTAGGAGTATTTTTGAATTTGGCTTCCCGGTAGTGCCGGATTTGACCACGGCAGTAGGGAAATACCATTTCCCCGTCTCGAGCGGTACTACCGCCCCCATTGGAGCAGTACTACCGCCCACATTGGAGTGGTACTACCGCCCCCATTAGAGTTGTACTACCGCTAGGGCGGTACTGCCGCTTACTGATCGTGGTACTACCGCTGGATGACCACTTCCATCCTATTCCTGCCAATTTTTGGTCTCTTTTGCTGTGTTTGGTGGCTTATGCTCGTTCTTTCTGGTTGTTTCGTGTGTCCGTGTGTTTGTTCCAGGTGATGGTCCTTCTGAGCATCATGCGCGCCGTGTCAATCCCGGGCGTGCAACTTCCAAGCGCTACCGCACCTCTGAGACAACGACAGCCTCATCAAGTGTTCCGCCTCCTCCTCAAATGAAGAAGAAGAGTGCGTCCAAGCCCAAGCCAAGGACCAAGTCTGTGATAGAGTTGTCTGACAAGGAATTCTGGGAGAAGCGTCGCCGCGACCCCTATGAGGAAGATCAAGAACCCGCTTTGGTCAACCGCCCATTCTGGAACCGTTTTCAGTATGCCATCTACTTTGATGTGATCAAATCCAAGAAGAATCTTTTTGTTGATGTTCGCTCCATCGACGTTGACTTTATGGAGAAGGATCCTGCCTACTTTGGGGAGGCTCTTCAGATGTGCTCTCAGTTGAACATCCTTAGGATCATGCAGTTCAACAAGGACTTTGATGCAAATTTGGTGGCTCAGTTTTATGCCACAGTCCATCTTGGAACAGATGAGGACAGGACTCTGACTTGGATGACAAATGGAAGGCTGCTTTCTGTCAAGTGGAAGGCCTTCATGGAGCTTCTTGAAGTTGAGGATCAAGGTCTTGAGAACCCAGTAGGCTTTCGCCCTCACCGCAATGCAAATTCCACTCACAAGCAATCTCTCTGGCCATATTGTACCTTGAGGATTCACCCAGTGACTCAGAAGGAGACCTATGAGTTGCCTGCATTTCTAGACATTCTCCATCGCATCTTCCGGGAGACTCTCTTCCCTCGCATTGGCAACTTGGATATGGTACATTCTTTCCTTGTGGACATGCTTCTTTTCTGTCAGCATGAGAAGGAAGAAAACACTGGAGAATCCTTGGATATCTCTCATGTCATGTGGTCTGAGTTGGTTTCCACCATCTCTGAGCGAAAGTGCCCTATCTATGGACCGTTTATCATGTTGCTTATTGAGAAGGCCTGGGCGCGTGTTTATCCTAAGGTGTTGTTGGAGACTGGGGAGCTAGTTTCTCATGAGATCAAGCGTCTGAGGAAGAAGGAGAACTGGGGCACCTCGGCTTCGAGTTCTGGCATTCCGCCTGGAGCTGCTGCCATGGAGACAGAGGTTGTTGCTGCTGATGATGATAACTATGAGCCTTCTGGAGCAGAGCCCTCTTGGGCAAAGAAGCTCAAGCGCAAGATGAAGAAACTCTTTTGCATGGAGTCTCATGGTCAGTACATGACTCATGTGGCTGAGAAGCAGGCCAGGAATCGTCACAAGGAGCTCATGCGTCAGTTGGGTGTGACCGTTGCCAACGGATCTGAGGGCAAGATCACTGATAAGGAGGAGTGGGTTCAGCAGCACTGTTCGTGGACTGATTCAGACACCGAGCAGTTTCCGACGGATGATGGCAGTGCAGACGATCCCACCGGGATGTGATGATGGAGACCCTCAGTTTGCTATCACCTGGAGTTGTAGCAGCGCTCTTTGCCTTTTTGGTGTCTCGTTGCCAAAGGGGGAGAGAGCTTAGGGATTTGTCGTTGTCGAGTTGCGAGCGTGTGTTTGTGTGGCGTGTTTGCCTTGCCTGTCTTTCTCGCGAACTCTTTTCTCGTGTTTGGCTCTTGTTTGGTTTATGTTTGTGAGACCCAGTACCTTATCATATGTAGTACCCTATCATATGGTGTGAGACATATGCTACCTTATCCTCTTTTTATCTAGTTTGTCTAGTACCTTGGTAGTTTGTGAGTTGCATGCCTATCCAGTTATATTCTTTGCTCACTCCTGCTCTTATGCTTCCTAGCTCTATTTGTTCCTTTACCCGTTGCTAATACTGTCAAACTATAAAATATAGGGAGAGTATTGATCCAAATGTATGTGCTTTGCTTTCCATAGACTCCTCTTATTAGGTGCACACATTCAGGGGGGGCTCCGTCTATGTTTTGTAGTTTTGAGTTTCCTTACTTTCTTGTCTTTCCTTTTTGTGCAAATCCCGTGTTGTCATCAATCCACCAAAAAGGGGGAGATTGTTAAGGCATGTCTCTCTCGAAGTAGTTTTGGTGATTGATGACAACATCTTTGTGGACTAATCGTGTGCGTTGAGTTTTCAGAGATTCATCCTTTGGCACGAGACGATTTCCTCCCCTCGGAGTTTGAAGCGAAGACGGCGTAGACCTTTCGATTTAGTTTGTGTTGACTTGTGTCGTAGGAGTCACCGTACTATCAAGAGGGGGTCCACATTGTTTAGGCTAGGGTGGAATCAACACGTACACATCCCCTTTGCACCCTTTGAGCCTTCCCACTTTGATGGAGGTCTCCTTTCTGCCTTCTCTTTGTGATCTGGTCCCGGTAGGTCATGCGGACCCCAATGATAGTACCGCTTGAGAGCTGGCGGCAAGATGCCGCTCCACAGCGGTAGTACCGCTTGGAGCTCTCCGTCAGACCGCTGCGGCCGACTCCCTCGCCTCGACTCGAGGGTTCGCCTTGTCGGGTTTTCTTGACACTGCGCGAGAGGCGGTAGTACTGACTCATAAGCGGTAGTACCGCCTTTACCACCATGATAGTACCGCCACAGGTCCAGTCCTGCTCCGCCTTGCTCTCTCGACGGCAGCGATCATGAGGTGGAGCAGTAGTACTGGCCCCAAAGTAGTACCGCCACCCACAATGGTAGTACCTGTCTTGAGGTGAGTGGGGTAACGGTTGGATTGTCTCCCCCCTTATAAAAGGAGGTCTTCTTCTCCAAGTTGATCTACCTCTCTTTCCCCCAAGCTCCATTGTTGCTCCAAAGCTCATTTTCGCCCGATCTCTCTCCCTAGCCAATCAAACTCGTTGATTCTTTGGGGATTGGTTGAGAAGGCCCAGATCTACACTTCCACCAAGAGAAATTTGATTCCCCCCACTAATCCCTTGCGGATCTTGTTACTCTTGGGTGTTTGAGCACCCTAGATGGTTGAGGTCACCTCGGAGCCATATTCCATTGTGGTGAAGCTTCGTGGTTTTGTTGGGAGCCTCCAATTCGGTTGTGGAGAGAGCCCCAACCTTGTTTGTAAAGG